>CM065707.1:3507458-3512458 GCA_017654935.2 Phymorhynchus buccinoides
ACCACTATCCCACACAGAGACAGACCCATAGCTGACAGCTGGAGAATGAAATAAACCACACCTAGTGTCCAGTAGAGATGAACCCAGTCAGAGCAAGAAGAACACCACTATCCCACACAGAGACAGACCCATAGCTGACAGCTGGAGAATGAAATAAACCACACCTAGTGTCCAGTAGAGATGAACCCAGTCAGAGCAGTGGAGAAGAACACCACTATCCCACACAGAGACAGACCCATAGCTGACAGCTGGATAATGAAATAAACCACACCTAGTGTCCAGTAGAGATGAACCCAGTCAGAGCAGTGGAGAAGAACACCACTATCCCACACAGAGACAGACCCATAGCTGACAGCTGGAGAATGAAATAAACCACACCTAGTGTCCAGTAGAGATGAACCCAGTCAGAGCAGAACACCACTATCCCACACAGAGACAGACCCATAGCAGAGAGCTGGAGAATGAATTAAACCACACCTAGTGTCCAGTAGAGATGAACCCAGTCAGAGCAGAACACCACTATCCCACACAGAGACAGACCCATAGCAGGAGAGCTGGAGAATGAAATAAACCACACCTAGTGTCCAGTAGAGATGAACCCAGTCAGAGCAGTGGAGAAGAACACCACTATCCCACACAGAGACAGACCCATAGCTGGTCTGGAGAATGAAATAAACCACACCTAGTGTCCAGTAGAGATGAACCCAGTCAGAGCAGAACACCACTATCCCACACAGAGACAGACCCATAGCAGAGAGCTGGAGAATGAAACCACACCTATAGTGTCCAGTAGAGATGAACCCAGTCAGAGCAGTATCCCACACAGAGACAGACCCATAGCACTGGAGAATGAAATAAACCACACCTACAGAGCAGAACACCACTATCCCACACAGCAGACCCATAGCTGACAGCTGGAGAATGAAATAAACCACACCTAGTGTCCAGTAGAGATGAACCCAGTCAGAGCAGAACACCACTATCCCACACAGAGACAGACCCATAGCTGACAGCTGGAGAATGAAATAAACCACCAGTGTCCAGTAGAGATGAACCCAGTCAGAGCAGTGGAGAAGAACACCACTATCCCACACAGAGACAGACCCATAGCTGACAGCTGGAGAATGAAATAAACCACACCTAGTGTCCAGTAGAGATGAACCCAGTCAGAGCAATGAGAATGTCCAGAAGAGCACCACTATCCCACACAGAGACAGACCCATAGCAGGAGAGCTGGAGAATGAAATAAACCACACGTAGATCTAGTGTCCAGTAGCACAAATCTGCACGAGAAGTAAATGATGGAATCACAATAGATAGGGGAGAGCACTTTGTGAAAATTAGAGTGTCCCAACTCGGTCAGATTACTGTGTGCGAGTCTGAATTTACGTTCCACAAACTGATCATAATCTCAGATTACTGTACCACATCAACTTTTATTATTTTGTGTATTTGACACTAAATTGACCCTAAACCTATCCCTTACCCTATCCCAAACCCTATTTCTATCCCTAGCCCTAAGGGAATGCGACAGCGGTTTCAGGTTAGGATTAGGGTTTACCGTTAGGGATAGGTTTAGGGTCAGTTTAGTGTCAGCAGTAGGAGAATGCGACAGCGGTTTCAGGTTAGGATCAGGGTTTAGGGATAGGTTTAGGGTCAGCTTAGTCAGCAGTAATCTGAGAATGCGACAGCGGTCGACGGAACAGCCTGAAATGAATGGAAGGGGGCAGAGGAGGGGGCTTTTCTTAACATTTGCCATTGTAGTTACTGGACGAGACACAAACGTTTCGGGCAATATCGCAGCCTACAGATTTCAAAGCGATTCTGCCCCACTGCCACAAAGAGATTGCGTGGACAGACACACATAACCCACAAAACAAAAGCCCTCCTCACCGAAAGGTGGCAGGGGTCTAATGAGCAACTTAGGACGCGCATTTGACCGCCAGGGGGCAGTCAAACCAGTAGGGGCTTAGCGCGCGATATTCTTAGTTTAGCGTAGTGAGAGAGAGAGAGAGAGAGAGAGAGAGAGAGAGAGAGAGAGAGAGAGAGAGAGAGAGAGAGAGAGAGAGAGAGAGAGAGAGGGAGGGAATCCTCTCCCTCTCTTTCTCTTTCTTTATCCCCAGCTAAGAATATAGAGAGGATTAGCCCCACTCGATCGCTATGCCACCTGGCGGTCCAATAGGGCGTTTGCCACGAGTGTTCGTTCACTATACTAGACTACTAATTTGCCCGAGCTCGTTCTGCCCGAGTTGCGCTGACCTCTCTAATTCAACTCTCTAAATTCAACTCAGTGAAATTCAAGGTCACCGGTGCGTGGCAAATGCTCTATTGGCGAGCTAGGTTAATATAAGAACTCACTATCGCAGGAGACAGATGAAGATGGGCGCCATGAGGTGAAACTGCATGTCACAGGACAGATACCACGTCCACTGCAGACACTGCACAACAGGTAACACACAGCAACACAGCAATATCAGCACGTGAAATCTAAGGCGTGAAAGCGCTACATCCACCAGCCGCGCGGCAGCATTTCCGCCATTTAAACCAAAGGGAAAAGGCAGAGTTGACTTCCAAGAGAGTGACAGATTAGAGGAAGTTACAAGCACAGAACTTCCAGAAGGTGGGGTAACTATTTCTATGAAAGACCCCCCATCCTCCCATCCCCGGTATCCCCATGCGGGAGACTAAACCTCGATAGCATATTTTCTTGGTCTCACATCAAGCTCTAAGCGCTCTACAAACGCACAATAACACAACACAATCTTTTGTCTTATTTTTTTTCTTCTAGTCATCTTATTGCTAAGTTAAGCTTGACGTGTGTCAGTCGGTGTGCTTGCGTGCTCGTGGTCTCTAGTGTGTGTGTGCGCATGCGTGCGTGCGTGCGTGTGTGTGTGTGTGTTGGTAGAAGTGTTCATGCGCACGACGTGTATGGGTGTGTGATAGTGTAGGGCCCCAAATGTCCGGGTGCAAAATAAATCTGTCAAAAGCTTCAAAATAAATAACGAGACACAAATTTCAAAGACTGCAACGAATAGAGAATACAACTTTCTACATTCCTGCTAATTTTGGTCTCATAATCTCCAACAAAGCAAACGTTATTCGACTCTTTTTTTTTTAAAGCTTAAAACCCTTTCAACGACAGCCATTTTTCAGCCAAAGCTTTCCATTGCACTTACCTGGGTAGAGAAAAGATTCTGTCTGCAATATTGGGGATTCCTCTGTGACATGCATAAAATAGGACATATCCTTACCTCCCAAAATTAAGAACATAAGGTCACTGGATTCCAGACCCTTATTTGATGCCTTTCAGTGACATGGGTGTTAAATCATTGTGGTGCCAAGAGGCGACAGTGGCGATGAAAGGGCTTAAGGCCCCCTGGGGTCCAAAGTCCGGACAGTGACACCTACCCATGGAAATGTTAAAATTAAAGCAAATCAACGACTAGTTTATGTCAACCAGATGAACTAAGAAACGGAGAAGACATGAAATCACCGCATTGTCATATTTTGGTTTTAGAAAAGGGTTCTTATTCTTTCCAAACAAAAGACACGAAATAGAACCAACATTGAGTACATTTCATTTGTGTCATTTTAGTGTTAGAAGCTTGCATTTGGAAAATTATAAAGTTTTCACTATTAGAAGCCTTTCTAAGCCATGATTGTTTTGACACATGAACTCATATTATATCGCTGCATTACTAGAAGGCATTACTTGGCCACAGTACTTCGCCGTTTTATATAATTAAAAATTATTTTTAAATACTGTCCGACATTTGGGTCCCTTCCTCTATGTGTATGTGTGTGTGTTTGAGAGAGAGAGAGAGAGAGAGAGAGAGAGAGAGAGAGAGAGAGAGAGAGAGAGAGAGAGAGAGAGAGAGAGAGAGAGAGAGAGAGAGAGAGAGAGAGAGAGAGAGAGAGAGAGAGCATGTGGGCCTGGCCCCGCGTTAGGTTGGGTTGGGGCCGGACTAGGTCCCCAGCTATATGGAGGCTGAAGAGCATTGTGCCTGTCCGGCAGCTCCACTAATGCTGGGCATATCAGACTAGGGAGTCTGCAAATCTATGTATTCTACCCCCCCCCCCCCCTCCCGTTTTTGCATGTATCAATTTTTTGAATTCAGTTGATATATTTTCTTCCTACTTCTTTGGTGACCTGGCGCTGTGCGTGACTTTCGGCCCCTTTTTTTGGAATATCGGCAAAATCTTCAACCTGATGAAGGTGGCCGATTGATAAGAAGAAGAAGACTAGAAGAAGAAGATAAGAAAAGAAGAAGAATGAAATCAGAGCATTGAGATAGAGAGAGAGAGAGAAGGGAGATTCTTTCCAAACAAAAGAGAGAGAGAGAGAGAGAGAGTAGATTTCATTTGTGAGATTTTAGAGTTAGAAGAGATTTGGAAAATTATAAAGTTTTCACTAGAGAGAAGCCTTTCTAAGCCATGATTGAGGAGAGAGACTCATGAACTCATATTATATCGCTGCATTACTAGAAGGCATTACTTGGCCACATTACTTCGCCGTTTCAAGATTTTAATTAAAAAAATAAATAAAAACTACTGTTCGGACTTAGGACCCGTCCGATATTTGAGTCCCTTCCTCTATGTGAGGGTGTGAGTGCTTGAGAGTGAGAGAGAGAGAGAGAGAGAGAGAGAGAGAGAGAGAGAGAGAGAGAGAGAGAGAGAGAGAGAGAGAGAGAGAGAGAGAGAGAGAGAGAGAGAGAGAGAGAGAGAGACTGAGACTGAGAAACTTTATTTGAGAGGATAAAGATTAGGAATGCCTATTCTTACAACACAGAGAGAGAGAGAGAGAGAGAGAGAGAGAGAGAGAGAGATAGAGAGAGAGAGAGAGAGAGAGAGAGAGAGAGAGAGAGAGAGAGAGAGAGAGAGAGAGAGAGAGAGAGAGAGAGAGAGAGAGAGAGAGAAGAGAGAGTGACATATGTAACCTGAATTTGTTACCATAGGCCTATTTATATTGGTTGTCCATCCATGTGCATGCTTTCGTTGTT
>CM065707.1:3517458-3532458 GCA_017654935.2 Phymorhynchus buccinoides
GACAAAATGTTCGCGAAAGGACTTAACACTTGTTTTTGTTTTTGTTATGAAATCTTTACTTTTGGGTTTAAATTTCGACTCTTGTTTTATAATTTGCTGTGGACAAAAAATCATTCCACTCACTAGACTTCAGTCTACTGGGCGTCACGGGTCTTTTCAGCAACATGGTGTACTCCGACACAGCGTCGCTGCTAGTTGTTGTTGTGGCGGTGGTGGTAGACTGGGACGGACTGTGTCGCTGCCTCTGTCCCCTCAGCAAGTTGGCCAAATCACTGGTCCTCGAACCAAGCTGTTATAGCGTTGTTTTCTTTCGCCACTGTCGCCTCTTGACACCACAATGATTTAATACCCATGTCACTAAAAGGCATTGTCTCTCATTAAAAACAGGACGAACCAAGCTGTCCAGCGTCTTTTACGTGTACCTTGTCCTTCATTGCTCATTTCTTCATTGTTTCTCTGGATTAAAAACAGGACGAACCAAGCTGTTTCGCGTTGTTTTCTTTCAAGTACCTTGTCCTTCAGTGCTCATTTCTTCATTGTTTCTCTCATTAAAAACAGGACGAACCAAGCTGTCCAGCGTTGTTTTCTTTTGTGTACCTTGTCCTTCAGTGCTCATTTCTTCATTGTTTCTCTCATTAAAAACAGGACGAACCAAGCTGTCCAGCGTTGTTTTCTTTTGTGTACCTTGTCCTTCAGTGCTCATTTCTTCATTGTTTCTCTCATTAAAAACAGGACGAACCAAGCTGTCCAGCGTTGTTTTCTTTTGTGTACCTTGTCCTTCAGTGCTCATTTCTTCATTGTTTCTCTTGTCCTTCATTAAAAAAAGGACGAACCAAGCTGTCCAGCGTTGTTTTCTTTTGTGTACCTTGTCCTTCAGTGCTCATTTCTTCATTGTTTCTCTCATTAAAAACAGGACGAACCAAGCTGTCCAGCGTTGTTTTCTTTTGTGTACCTTGTCCTTCAGTGCTCATTTCTTCATTGTTTCTCTCATTAAAAACAGGACGAACCAAGCTGTCCAGCGTTGTTTTCTTTTGTGTACCTTGTCCTTCAGTGCTCATTTCTTCATTGTTTCTCTCATTAAAAACAGGACGAACCAAGCTGTCCAGCGTTGTTTTCTTTTGTGTACCTTGTCCTTCAGTGCTCATTTCTTCATTGTTTCTCTGATTAAAAACAGGACGAACCAAGCTGTCCAGCGTTGTTTTCTTTTGTGTACCTTGTCCTTCAGTGCTCATTTCTTCATTGTTTCTCTCATTAAAAACAGGACGAACCAAGCTGTCCAGCGTTGTTTTCTTTTCAGTGTACCTTGTCCTTCAGTGCTCATTTCTTCATTGTTTCTCTCATTAAAAACAGGACGAACCAAGCTGTCCAGCGTTGTTTTCTTTTGTGTACCTTGTCCTTCAGTGCTCACGTTTCTCTGATTAAAAACACGTTTTCTGTCCAGCGTTGTTTTCTTTTGTGTACCTTGTCCTTCAGTGCTCATTTCTTCATTGTTTCTCTGATTAAAAACAGGACGAACCAAGCTGTCCAGCGTTGTTTTTCTTTTGTGTACCTTGTCCTTCAGTGCTCATTTCTTCATTGTTTCTCTCATTAAAAACAGGACGAACCAAGCTGTCCAGCGTTGTTTTCTTTTGTGTACCTTGTCCTTCAGTGCTCATTTCTTCATTGTTTCTCTCTGATTAAAAACCAGCGTTGTTTTCTTTTGTGTACCTTGTCCTTCAGTGCTCATTTCTTCATTGTTTCTCTCATTAAAAACAGGACGAACCAAGCTGTCCAGCGTTGTTTTCTTTTGTGTACCTTGTCCTTCAGTGCTCATTTCTTCATTGTTTCTCTCATTAAAAACAGGACGAACCAAGCTGTCCAGCGTTGTTTTCTTTTGTGTACCTTGTCCTTCAGTGCTCATTTCTTCATTGTTTCTCTCTCATTAAAAACAGGACGAACCAAGCTGTCCAGCGTTGTTTTCTTTTGTGTACCTTGTCCTTCAGTGCTCATTTCTTCATTGTTTCTCTCATTAAAAACAGGACGAACCAAGCTGTCCAGCGTTGTTTTCTTTTGTGTACCTTGTCCTTCAGTGCTCATTTCTTCATTGTTTCTCTCATTAAAAACAGGACGAACCAAGCTGTCCAGCGTTGTTTTCTTTTGTGTACCTTGTCCTTCAGTGCTCATTTCTTCATTGTTTCTCTCATTAAAAACAGGACGAACCAAGCTGTCCAGCGTTGTTTTCTTTTGTGTACCTTGTCCTTCAGTGCTCATTTCTTCATTGTTTCTCTCATTAAAAACAGGACGAACCAAGCTGTCCAGCGTTGTTTTCTTTTGTGTACCTTGTCCTTCAGTGCTCATTTCTTCATTGTTTCTCTCATTAAAAACAGGACGAACCAAGCTGTCCAGCGTTGTTTTCTTTTCAGTGTACCTTGTCCTTCAGTGCTCATTTCTTCATTGTTTCTCTTCATTATTTCTTCAGGACGAAACCAAGCTGTCCAGCGTTGTTTTCTTTTGTGTACCTTGTCCTTCAGTGCTCATTTCTTCATTGTTTCTCTCATTAAAAACAGGACGAACCAAGCTGTCCAGCGTTGTTTTCTTTTGTGTACCTTGTCCTTCAGTGCTCATTTCTTCATTGTTTCTCTCATTAAAAACAGGACGAACCAAGCTGTCCAGCGTTGTTTTCTTTTGTGTACCTTGTCCTTCAGTGCTCATTTCTTCATTGTTTCTCTCATTAAAAACAGGACGAACCAAGCTGTCCAGCGTTGTTTTCTTTTGTGTACCTTGTCCTTCAGTGCTCATTTCTTCATTGTTTCTCTCATTAAAAACAGGACGAACCAAGCTGTCCAGCGTTGTTTTCTTTTGTGTACCTTGTCCTTCAGTGCTCATTTCTTCATTGTTTCTCTCATTAAAAACAGGACGAACCAAGCTGTCCAGCGTTGTTTTCTTTTGTGTACCTTGTCCTTCAGTGCTCATTTCTTCATTGTTTCTCTCATTAAAAACAGGACGAACCAAGCTGTCCAGCGTTGTTTTCTTTTGTGTACCTTGTCCTTCAGTGCTCATTTCTTCATTGTTTCTCTCATTAAAAACAGGACGAACCAAGCTGTCCAGCGTTGTTTTCTTTTGTGTACCTTGTCCTTCAGTGCTCATTTCTTCATTGTTTCTCTCATTAAAAACAGGACGAACCAAGCTGTCCAGCGTTGTTTTCTTTTGTGTACCTTGTCCTTCAGTGCTCATTTCTTCATTGTTTCTCTGATTACAAACAGGACGAACCAAGCTGTCCAGCGTTGTTTTCTTTCGTGTACCTTGTCCTTCAGTGCTCATTTCTTCATTGTTTCTCTTGTCCTTCATTATTTCTTCATTGTTTCTCTCATTAAAAACAGGACGAACCAAGCTGTCCAGCGTTGTTTTCTTTTGTGTACCTTGTCCTTCAGTGCTCATTTCTTCATTTTTTCTCATTACAAACAGCCAAGCTGTTCAGCGTTGTTTCCTTTTTGTATTTCTGCAGTCATTGTTTGATACACGTTATTAGTTTTTGTATTAAATCCAATAATACGTCAATGGACTATCTAAAGATAGTCCGTTTTGACTCCAAGCCATCGCTATGTTCTTAATTTTGGAAGGTAAGGATAGGCCCTATTTTATGCATGTCATAGAGGAATCACCCAATATTCCAGACATAATCTTTTCTCTACCCAGGTAAGATTAATAAAAGTTTTAGCTGACAAAATGGCTGGCGTTGAAAGGGTTTTAAGCACAACGAAACATCGGATAATGCATCAAGTAATAAAGCTTAGCCTATTCAAGCCCTGCCCACAAGGATAATTGCGTGGACAGATGCCATTTGCAAGTAAGCACCGTTATAAAACACGAATATGTTCTGCTTATAGAATTACTTAAGCTAAAAACCACACACCATACTTTTAAAAGGTGTACAGTAAGTAACAATGCATTTAGCAACCCATTGATGAACACATTATTGCTTTATAATTAAATAACCAATAATTGGTGTTGCAATCAATCAAACAACCAACAATTCAGTCAACCAATCAAACAGAAAACAAAAATATCAGTAAATCAATAAAGAGGATGTAAGTCAAAAGGCAACCAAACGGGATTTGAGAGAATTCAAATTACACAATCTACATTACCCAAATTCTTAACACGCATGGCTATGATGCTCAATCACAGACTATATATGCATCCCCCTCCCCCCCTCCTCCCCTCTTCCAACAACCCAACGGATCAACAATTTCCTAGTTCTCTTATCTGTGCTCTCTCTCTCTCTGTTGTATTATTTCTTCTCAGGCCTTGAGCTTTTTCTTCCGGCAAACGTGGTCTAGAACTTCCCCGGTTCCGTGGCAATATAATCAAAGCGTTGATTGTGGCCACACACAGTCAAGAAGACAAGAAGATAGGCTACATGTTTAAATTGCTAGAAACGTTCAGCTTAACCCTTTCGCCGCCATCTATTTTCAGCCAAAACATACAATTAAACTTAACTGGGTAGAGAAAATAAAATATCTGCAATATTGCGATTTCCTCTGCGACATGCATAACATTAGGCCTATCCTTACCTCCCAAAATTAAGAAAATAGGGTCTTTGGATAACAGGCCCTGATTTGATGCCTTTTAGTGACATGGGTGTTAAACCATTGTGGTGCAGAAATGTGACATTGTCACTGTCATCGCCACTGTCGCCTCTTGGCACCACAATGATTTAACACCCATGTCACTAAAAAGCATCAAATGAGGGTCTGTTATCTAGTGACCTTATGTTCTTAATTTTGGGAGGTAAGGATAGGCCCTATTTTATGCATGTCACAGAGGAATCCCCAGTATTCCAGACGATTTTTTTTTCTCTACCCAGGTAATTTAAATGGTAAATTTTGGCTGAGGAATGGCTAGCGTTGAAAGGGTTAAAAAAAAAAAAAGAATTATTGCCAAAATTTTCCAATAGCGAATTTATTATCACGGAAGTTAAGATTAACAGCACCATTCAACTGAATGTGCATAATTATCTTATAATTCTTTTAGAAGAGAATCAATTGTATTCAGGTGGACATTTCGATAACGTTAACATTGAAATGAAAACATCGGGGCAGCGGGTGAATGCCTCGTGCCTCTATACGGAGAGCTGGACGGCCCCGCCCCATCCACGAATGTCTCCCTGTGGGGATACCGGAGGGTCTTTCGTACAAATAGTTCCCCCACCTTCTGGAGGTTATCTGCTTGTAGCCTCCTCTAATCTGTCACTCTCTTTGACTCTGCCTTTTCCCTTTGCTTTCTGTCATCTACTGTCTGACTTTTTTTATCTTGCCCTTTTTACCCCCAAAACAATCTTGCAAATAATGTTCTCCTTAGAGCTCCTCCGAAATCGGAATGTGTCAGCTGAATGCAGCAGGGAGGCCAGTGAAAACTGGTAACCGGACACATAGGTATCTAACCCATCATGGCCATGTGGCCTGGGAACGAAGAAGAAGGAGAAAAAGAAGAAGAAGGAGAAGAGGAGGAGAAGAAGAAGAAGGAAAGAAGAAGAAGGAAGAGGAGAAGAAGAGGAGAAGAAGAGGAAGAAGAAGAAGAAGAAGAAGAAGAGAGAAGAAGAGAAAGAAGAAGAAGAAGAAGAAGAAGAAGAAGAAGAGGAAGAAGAAGAAGAAGAAGGAGGAGAAGAAGAAGAAGAAGAAGGAGAAGGAGGAAGAAGGAGGAGGAAGAGGAGGAGGAGGAGGAGAAGAAGAAGAAGAAGAAGAAGAAGAAGAAGAAGAAGAAGAAGAAGAAGAAGAAGAAGAAAGAAGAAGAAGAAGAAGAAGAAGAAGAAGAAGAAGAAGAAGAAGAAGAAGAAGAAGAAGAAAGGAGAAATGTTGAGCAGTTTCATCTTGATAAAAATCTCTGTACACGTGAACATCTTTCACTCTTTGACTATGGCAACACATTGATAGGCCAGTCATAATAATGACCAGTCATAATATCACTGTGTTGCCATGGGGAAAGAGTGACAAATGTTCACGGTTCCGAGACCTTAACCCTTTCACCGCCAACGTCGCATTTTTGCACCACAATGATTTAACACCCATGTCACCAAAAGGCATCAAATCAGGGTCTGTTATCCAAAGACCCCATTCTCTTAATTTTGGGAGGTAAGGATAGGCCTTACTTTAAATATGTCACAGAGGAATCCCCAATATTACAGACAGATTTTTGTCTCGACCCAGGTAAGTTTAATGGACATTTTGTAGCTAAAACAAAGGGCTGGTGGCGAAAGGGTTAACCACAGGTACAAGATGAACTGTGTGTTTATTTAGTCTGGCTCTACCTTTGCCTCGCGGCCATTGATACAGGGCCAGACACATGTCGTGAATCGTGCAGAACAGCACCACTGCTCCCAGAAGGCAGAGGAACACGCTGGAACAAATATTTTTGGTATTGGTATTTGGTGGTATATTCTAGTCACAGAGACTTATCTCTGTGAAATTCGGACTGCTCTCCCCCGGAGAGAGCGTCGCCGCAAGTGCAGCGCCTACCCAATTTATTTATTTTTGGTGTTTTATTTGGGGGGGCACAGGGTGAGGAAGGGGGGTGGGGTGGCACACTTGGAAAACCTAGCTATCAATTTGGCCATACGAGGCAGCGGGATTTAGCCCTGCTCTTACCGACTTTCAGCTGCCGTTGGATTTTTACGTGCGACGGGTCAGACTAGCTTTAAGTCCCAATCCGAAGGACTGGACGTTCAGTTCGATTTTCCTGTCAAACTTAGAAAGAAAGGGTGAGGCCGGGATTCGAGCCCGGGTCACTCACTTTGCAGTCACGCATTACATTTGGCAGGCGAACGTCTTAACCACTCTGCCACCTTTCTCCAAATATATACCGGTATCATCAGAATCTTCAAAACTATGATATAAAAAAATATTAAAAAATCAGCTCAATGCAACAACAAACATAATTATTGCCTCGATAGTAACTTGGCGAGAGACATTAGCTTCAGGTAATATTATAGTACCATGCAAATTTTGAAGTAAATCTGTGAAGCGGTTCGCAAGATACTGCGCATGCTGACAAAGAAGCTTGTTAGATGCTGAACTCCACCCAAGTGACTCGGCAGCAGTGCAGTGTCTCCTCGGACGGTTGCCTCCTGACGGCCCAACATAGATTCGCTCCCCTTGGACTGCTGGTTTCGGATTCTGCGACTAAGTCAGGGTGTGGCTGCGAGTTGGGCCTCGGAATGAGCCCGGGTGTGGGGCGGTGCCACTGTACGACCCAGAATATGGGAGATGAAACAAATACTGATAGAAGCGATAGACGAAGACGGGGTAAAAATCTCATGGGCGGGTAAGAAGCCCATGCCAATTATCTCATGAAATGAAGCAAATGCCCATGAGACGAGTGTTAATGTTTAGCATTCGTCTCATGGGCAAATTTGACTGAAATTTGCCTTAATTGGCATGGGCTTCTTACCCGCCCATGGGCTTTTTACCCCGTCTTGCCCTACTAGCATTGCTTTCACAGCGTGGTGAAGACTAACGGAGACTCGGTGAGAGTTTTGGGTGACATAGTATCAAAACTTGACAATAAATATTTCATTACGAAATTGCTCATAAATGTGTGGTTAGTGTTCACAGAGAGAGAGAGAGAGAGAGAGAGAGAGAGAGAGAGAGAGAGAGAGAGAGAGAGAGAGAGAGAGAGAGAGAGAGAGAGAGAGAGAGAGAGAGAGAGAGAGAGAGAGAGAGAGAGAGAGAGAGAGAGAGAGAGAGAGAGAGAGAGAGAGAGAGAGAGAGAGAGAGAGAGAGAGAGAGAGAGAGAGAGAGAGAGAGAGAGAGAGAGAAAACGAAAAAACAAAAAGAAAACGAAATTTTATTTAACCAGGGAAACATGAGATAAGCAATATAATGCTTTTTTCCCACCCAGCCCTGAGAGAGAGAGAGAGACAGACAGACAGACAGACAGACGGAAGACAGACATGATTGAGAGACAGACAGGGCGGCGAATGGATGATAATAAACGTGGCCGCAATTAGTAACAACAACAATTAAGACACAGCCAGTTAAGCAGCCAGCCTATCTAGCAATTTTATACATTAAAAAAAAGAAAAAGTCAGACATCATTAAAAAAAAGAAGACTCACACGACGGTGACGGTACCGGAAGTCCAGTGCCGCTCACGTGACTGACAGGTCACGTGATCCACACTCTTCACTGTCAGTTTCAGCTCCTCCAGACCTTGGAATGCGCCCTCTGGAAGTAGGACACACACGTCTTTGATGCAAGCATGTCTAAACAAAAAAGACCTGTTACTCCAAGAAAATTATGACATAACTGCTATTTTCAACAGCCCTAAATGACCAATTCTTCAATCCTCCATGAAACGCAACTAATCTGGAATTGTCATAACAGGTCTGCGTGTAAGTTGAAGGGAGGAAAAGGTTGAAAGGACAGACCCACTGCATAGGATTCAATCCAAAACCAACTACTCGGGAATGCAGGGAGAGCGGTAAGAGAGGGGAGATATATTGAGAGAGAGACCCACTGGGGGGATTCAATCCTCCATGGGGGGCAACTAATCTGGAATGTTCATAACAGGGGGCGTGTAGGGGGAAGGGGGGAAAAGGGGGGGGCAGACCCACTGCATAGGAGGGGAGAGAGAACCTCCAGAGAGAGACGGGGACAGAGAGAGAGACTCTGGGGGAGGGAGAGAGAAAGGGGGAGAGAGAGAGAGTGAAGTTGAGGGGAGGAAAAGGAGAGAGAGCAGACCCACTGCATAGGATTCAATCCTCCATGAGAGAGACTAATCTGGAATGTTCATAACAGGGGGGGGGGTAGAGTTGGGGGAGGAGAAAAAAGGGCAGACTCGGGGCAGGGATTCGAGAGAAAGAGAAAATCGGTGAGATAAGAGATAGGGGTGAGGTTGAGGCAGACTCGGGGGGAGGGAGAGGGAGAGAGAGGAGGGAGAGAGAAAGAAAGAAGAGAGGGGGAAGGTTCAGAGGTCTGCGAGAGAGGAGGGAAGAGGTTGAAAGGGCAGACCCACTGCATAGGATTCAATCCTCCATGAAACGCAACTAATCTGGAGAGGAGAGAGAGAAGAGAAGGGAGGAAAAGAGAAAGGGCAGAGAGATAGGATTCAATCCTCCAGAAACGAACTAGAATGTTCATAACAGGTCTGAGTGAAGAGAGACAGGAAAAGGTTGAGAGAGAGACCCAGAGCAGAGATTCAGAGAGATGAGAGAGAGAGAGAGAATGTTCAGAACAGAGAGAGAGAGAGAGAAGGCAGAAAAGGTTGAAAGAGCAGACCCACTGCAGAGATTCACAAAACAGAGAGACAGACAGACAGACAGACAGACAGAGATAGTTGAATTGTAGCGTAGACAGAGGTAACTCACTGCGCTGCAGATATATTCGAACATCAGTGTCGTTACATCCCTCGGGCATACACACTCCAATCCTCGTGACCTCGCCCTCAAACTGGAGTTTAAAACACAGCACTGACTCATTAACATCACGACTACAAGGCAAATGAATGGATGCCCCTCATGACAATTTGTGACCCAGCACCACGAAAGGGACATAAGTGTCAAATTGACCATTCTGGGGACATTATGCGTTTGAAAACTGCAGACCTTTCTCGTTCCATTGACACAAGAACCATTTTTGTATATTTTTCAATTCCAGAGTTATGAACAATCTGTGTCATATTTCTTCTCAACAAAGGTCTCGCCGGTAAACGTTGACAGGGCATTCACAAAATAGGATTATTTCCTCCATGGCAAACACAGTGAGTTGCAATGTCATAACAGGTCTGCGTGTACACGTTGAAGGCATTATTTACAAAAGACCCATCATCCATTCAATCCCCATGGCAACACTGGAGTTGCAAGTCTGCGTTAAGGTACAAGTTAACATTATTTACAAAATATCCCTATTTCCTCCATGGCAACACAGTGAGTTGGAAGTCATATTAAGGTCTGTGTACAAGTTGAAGGGAGGAACATTATTTAAGGGCAAAATATCTAGGATTTCCCCATGGCAACACTCTGAGTTGCAAGTCATATTAAGGTCTGTGTACACGTTAACATTATTTACAAAATATCTTTATTTCCCCATGGCAACACAGTGAGTTGCAAGTCATATTAAGGTCTGTGTACACGTTAACATTATTTACAAAATATCTCTATTTCCCCATGGCAACACAGTGAGTTGCAAAGTCATATTAAGGTCATGTGTACACGTTAACATGAATTGTCATATTCTGCGTGTACAAAAAGGGATCTTTATTTCCCCATGGCAACACAGTGTTAGGCCACTCATTATATGACTTACAACTCACTGTGTAACTTTTTTTAAATCTATCAATAGGGTGAGATTCGAGCAGCCGAACGGCCAGCAAAGCAAGATTCCATCCATTTTCTTTACTATTAGGATGAAAAGCACTGGACGTTGTTAACGGAATATTTCATGAAAACATCTGTTCATAAAGTGGCTTAAAATTATATTTTGTACTAACACAATCAAATATCAAATGAAATACATCTACTGATTGACCACACATACACACAGGTTTCAGAAATCTACAAAGCCATCCATTAACTCTCAATCTATGAATTAAAAGTTCAATTTGGAACTGATCTTGGTGGACTAGACACACGTACGCACACACGTACACAAGACACACACACACACACACACACACACACACACACACACACACACACACACACACACACACACACACACACACACTCGGGGGGAGGGAGAGAGAGAGGGGGGGGAGAGAGAAACTTGGGGGGAGGAGAAGAGAGAGGGGAGAGAGAGAGAGAGAGAGAGAGAGAGGAGAGAGAGAGAGAGAGAGAGAGAGAGAGAGGGTGAGAGAAGAGAGAGAGAGAGAGAGAGAGAGAGAGAGAGAGAGAGCGAGAGAGAGAGAGAGAGAGAGAGAGAGAGAGAGAGAGAGAGAGAGAAAGAGAGAGAGAGAGAGAGAGAGAGAGAGAGAGAGAGAGAGAGAGAGAGAGAGCGAGAGAGAGAGAGAGAGAGAGAGAGAGAGAGAGAGAGAGAGAGAGAGAGAGAGAGAGAGAGAGAGAGAGAGAGAGCGAGCGAGAGAGAGAGAGAGAGAGAGAGAGAGAGAGAGACTCGAGAGAGAGAGAGAGACATACACACACACATACACACAAACACAATCTTACCTGTTTCAGAGTAACATAAGCAAGGCAATATTGAGGCTGCCAATCTTGGAGGGAAGGCGGGGGAGAGGTGGAGGAGGAAGAGGAGGAGGACGAGGGCGAGGGAGGGAGGGGGTGAAGGGGAACGAGGGTGGATAGACATTGGTCATAGGAGCCTGGCCACGTCAGCCGATGACGCAACACCCCTGGCCCGGGTCTGCCGTTGGAGTCTTGTACTGGGTGGAAAAATCAATGTATTCTATGTATTCACAAAGGCCATCGGCCCATTTGAATAGGAATTAACAGGAACCATCAAATCAACTTAAACAATTATATTCTAAAATATCAAGCACATAGAAAAGTTAATAAACTTATTGAAGTCAGCATTTCTCTTAACTTAAACGCTTTGCGCAAAAAACAACATAATTTTGATTACCTACTCATCTTAACATGCACAATTTAAAATGTAAATACATGTACCCATAGCAACATCAAACATATTCCTACATTACATTATTGGTTTAAACAAATTTTTATTCATTTGGAAACGATCAAACAGAAAGACAATTAGAGCAACAACAAGCTCGAAGCTTATACCGTGCTCCTTAAATTAACGTCATAATTGCACAATTGATTGAACAGATGGAGACTGCATTTAAACCAAGTAATATAAACAACTGTGAATACATTATTCATCTTTAAGATGCACAAATTATGCTCGAGCAACTGAAGTGGCCCTCACTGCAACAAAGAAGAGAAACAGCAAGAGTTGTCATGATGTATAAACTCCATCACGAACTCGTTTCCATGAAGACCATGAAAGACAAACTGACCCCGGCACCACAACGCCAGCGTCGAGCCCACACCAAGCAGCTGGCCCAGATCTACTGCCGCACACAATACAGACAGGCCAGTTTCCTGCCACGCACCATCAAGGCATGGAACAACCTCCCGGAGCAGGCTGTTGAGGCGGGGACCTTGGGCACCTTCGTGTCCTGGGTCTCCAAATCACAATAACTTTACCCCACCCCACCTCTCTCTCTCTCTCTCCTTTTTTTTTTTTTTTTTTCCCCCAGTGGCGCGGCATCACGTTGGGGCCCGATTAGCGGAACCTGGCTGGCTGGGCCATTCTCTCGCTTGGCGCGGCATCACGCTAGGGGTCCGATTAGCGGGACCTGGCTGGCTGGGCCAGGCTTTCTGTCCTCTTTTTCTACTGTCAATTTTTTTTTCTCCTCAGTAGTACCTCAGTGTGCATTTCCGCAGATTCCCCTAAAGCTTACAGCGACAGAATAGTCAGAAGTGACTGTGGTTGCTCTACAGGAAAGAAGAAAGAGGTAAGCGCACACACGTGACAAAAAGCAGACCTAGTCATATATTTTGGCATATTTTCATGCACATATTGAAAAGTAAATACATACACATGACGAAATAAGCCTAAACCTACTTTATATACTCGTCTTTAACTCTTTCACACCGCCAGCCATCTTTGAGCCAAAAACTTCCATTAAACTTACTTGGATACAAAAAAAAAGATTTTGTCTGCAATATTGTGGGGGTTTCTCTGTGGTACTACATTTAGAATAGGGTCAATCCTCACTGCCCAAATTTAGGAACACAATATCATTGAATAACAGACCCTGATTTCAAGGGTTTTAATGACATGGGTGTTAAATCATTGTGGTGCAAAAATGCGACATTGGCGGTGAAAGGGTTAACATGCACAGATTTAGATTTAAACCGATACACATAATAAAATCAAGCCTAAGCCCACTTTACATACTAATCTTTAAGATGCACAAATCTAAAATGTAAACACATACACATGACAAAATAAAACTAAGAGAGAGAGAGAGAGAGAGAGAGAGAAGAGAGAGAGAGAGAGAGAGAGAGAGAGAGAGAGAGAGAGAGAGAGAGAGAGAGAGAGAGAGAGAGAGAGAGAGAGAGAGAGAGAGAGAGAGAGAGAGAGAGAGAGAGAGAGAGAGAGAGAGAGAGAGAGAGAGAGAGAGAGAGAGAGAGAGATTTTAATTTATTGAGGGTAAACAGATAAGCATAATGTGATTTTTTTACACCGTGCCCTCATGAACAAAATCAAATATATGAAAACTTTTTTTGTAATCAGGAAACAAGGCAATGAATAAGGAAAAAAGTAAATGTTCAAAATCCACAACCCTCGGCCACCCCGACCCATACACTAAAAGGTACTCGCAGAAACACACACACACACACACACACACACACACACACACACACACACACACACACACACACACACACACACACACACACACACACACACAAACACACATACATACATACATACATACATACATACATACGCATATACACGCGCACGCAAGCAAACTTGCATTGTACTCACACACAGAGAGAGAGAGAGAGAGAGAGAGAGAGAGAGAGAGAGAGAGAGAGAGAGAGAGAGAGAGAGAGAGAGAGAGAGAGAGAGAGAGAGAGAGAGAGAGAGAGAGAGAGAGAGAGAGAGAGAGAGAACAAATACCCCACCCCACCCCTGAAGATGTTCAGTTGAAACAGGTCTTGTACCCATATCTAATGGGAGGCATTAAAAGTCATAACAAAATGTTAAGTGTGAATTGTTATGTTTGTGTAGCACGCGAGCGTGCGTAAGCGTAAATAAGCGCAAGCAAATAACATGCACGCGCACACATAAAAGAAACACTGATGCACCACGATTAAGTCCCTTGTTTATTTTCTGGGTAGCTGTGACCCACATACACATGCCCCCAACTTCAAATTGAGGCTGCTCTTTAAAATGATGTTTCGCTTTGAATTTGAGGGCATTTTTATGGGATCCAAACCTGGTCAAAGCAAGATTTCTTACCAGCTATAAGAGGGAAAACCCGTGAAACCCGTATACATATACTTAGTTGATCATACTCGTGTACCATAGCCGATGAGGTTTTTAACCGAGGCGTGGTTACCGCTACACCTATCTGCATTGTTATAAAATCGGGACTTTACTGGAGTTGCACTGCCTCCGGGCATTGCCTCCAGTATTGTTCCCACCATCTTTGTATTTACAAATGTCCCATATGTGTCTGTTCCAGACCGAGAGGACGTAAAACACCATTTTTCATTCATTCACTCGTGATTTTGACACGTGATCTGGTGGGTCTTGAAGTCTATGAGTGCCATCAGGCTAAACAACATACCTCTCAGTGCCCAGTGCTTTGCCTCTTTAATGGCAGCCTCCACTTCTGCGGTTTGATTCGCACACAACGCAGATAACAATCCTTTGTCAGAATCCTTATTAACAATAATATTATTGTCATATTTCATTGCACCACTGGGAGGTGTTTTGCTCTCAGCAACAGGGGCAAAACTAGCCAGAGTTAAAGCACTTAGTATTAGTAGTTGCAGAGTACGTTGTGTCAGAATTAACATTGTCATGACGAGCGAGCACTACCTCAAGTAACTTCTGAAGAAAAATCAATGCATTATTTAAGGTCCGCAAATACTAGCTAATGCTGGTTGAAATGTTTCATCTTCTTCGATCGCTCAGACAGTTTCCTGTCAATTATGAGCGCAGAGGCGTCATGCTGCCGTTATGCACCTAACTAAATTGTTAGGCCCAGCAAGTCTGACTTCGACTGGAGGAAATGTTTTTGAAAGTGTTTCGTGAAAAAAGGCAGAAGAATGGACCGATATGGCAGAAAGATAGTAGATGACAGTAAGCAAAAGGGAAAAGTCAGAGTCAAAGAGTGACAGATTAGAGGAAGTTACAAGCACAGAACTTGCAGAAGGTGGGGGAACTATTTATTTTTTTTAAAAACGGCATCCCCACGGGGGGGGGGGGGGGGGGGGGGATGTTTCATGATAAACGGATTCTATCGTTCTTCAAAATAGAAGACAGGA
>CM065707.1:3537458-3559958 GCA_017654935.2 Phymorhynchus buccinoides
TTGAAGAACTCTGCTGACGGCCTGAAGGCTTTCTAAGCAGATCTGCGAGTGATTATTCCACTATCTTTATATCCAGTAGATTTTCTAAAGTAGGTTTTGATTGCTGCGGTAAAACGATAAAACTGTCTCTGGTAGTCAACATAGACGGTCCTTTCGTTCCACTGATAAGCAAAGAGTCAGACATATCTACGAGTGAATATTCCACTACGTTTGTAGCAGACAGACTTTCTGTAAACAAAAGGAGGATTCTTGTAAGAATTGCAATGGTTTCAGGTAGTCAGCATAGGAACAATCTCACACGCATATGCCAGTGACAATTTCACTATGTTTTTGCCAGCAGATTTCTGACATGGTACCGCATGTAGGACTATATATCTACCTTTGGTAGTCAGCATATACGGTCCTTTAGCTTCATTAATCTAAATCAAATACCCTTCAGAAAATAAACATTTCACACACACAAAAAGTCATACAGCCTTACAGTACTACGACGATGGTCGCCAGACTTTCTAAGGGAAGATTTGATATCTGACGTAGAAATTACAACGATATTTGGTAGTCAGCGTAGACGGTCCTTTTCTTCCACTGACAAGAAAAAAAGCCTCATACATATCTCCCAGTTACTATACCACTACGCTTATGTCCGGCAGACTTCCTGAAGGTAGGTTTGACGGCTCCAGTGGGGCTGTAGATTTGCCTCTGGTAGTCGGCGTAGACGGGCAGTTTGGTCCAGTGGTAGTAATTCATGTCCACGTAGTCCAGCCGGGGTTTGACCCTCACGCTCTTCATCAGAGAGCTGGCTGTGGGGCGACACAGTCTGTTCACTATGTCTGTCACCTGCGGGGGGAGAGAGAGAGAGAGAGAGAGAGAGAGAGAGTCCAGCCGGGGTTTGACCCTCAGAGAGAGAGAGAGAGAGAGAGAGTCTGTCCCCTGCGGGAGAGAGAGAGAGAGAGAGAGAGGAGAGAGAGAGAGAGAGAGAGAGAGAGAGAGAGAGAGAGAGAGAGAGAGAGAGAGAGAGAGAGAGACTCAACTCAACTCAACTCAAACATTTTAATGATTAGGCCTTGTACCCGTGTCACATATGGGTAGGGGGGGGAGCATATAAATCATAACATAAACAAAAGTTATATAGGATAATAGAAAAGAATAAGGAGGAAATGCGGCATTGCGAGTAAACATCAAAGAAATGTCAACATTCATTTGTTCAAAATTATCACAATTGTGCATTGAAAGAGAAATGTGATACTATAATACAAAACGAGAGAGAGAGAGAGAGAGAGAGAGAGAGAGAGAGAGAGAGAGAGAGAGAGAGAGAGAGAGAGAGAGAGAGAGAGAGGAGAGAGGGGACTGATAGAGAGAGAAGGGAGAGAGAGGGGAGAGGGAGAGAGAGTTCTTTAGGCCACTAGCCACTAGAAACATGGAGAAGGAACGAAAAATAGCATGCAGTAATTACTACACATCTCAACTAGATACAACATCGTTATGGAGACATACTACCATGTTGATGAGTGAAATATTATGATAACACCAAACGTATACTAGGCAACCCAACATCTGTTATCAACACTATATCAATAGACATGTTTTCATCCAACACAGTGGTTAAGCCATGCAAAACCAAATCCTAAGCTACACAAATTATTTGTAACCAAGCTAACCCAGCATGTTTTACCTTTATCAACCAAAATAATGTTTCAACACAATGGTAGAGACAGATGGAGGGAGAGAGAGAGAGAGAGAGAGAGAGAGGAGAGAGAGAGAGAGAGAGAGAGAGAGAGAGAGAGAGAGAGAGAGAGAGAGAGAGAGAGAGAGAGAGACCTGACATTTTGACACTTTGATGGTTTAATAACATTAGCCAGATACAGCTTTCGTGTCATGGGGGTTAGTAGCCTACAACAACATAATTTTGTGCAACTTGTTTTCTTAAGCATGTAACAAATATGATTAAAAATAACAGAGATTTAGAACTAAACACACACACACACACACACACACACACACACACAACACCACACACACACGCGCGCGCGCGCGCGCGCGCACACGCACACGCACACACACGCACACACGCACACACACACACACACACACCACGCACACACACACGCACGCGCACACACACACAGACACACACGCACACACACACACACACACACACACACACACACACACACACACACACAATGAATGCTATTATATAGCCACAGATCTAAGCCCTCACCTCTTCCTCCTTTACCACCTTCTTTAACAGCTTCGGTTTCTGCCGGTCCTGTGACGTCATAAGCGGGGATCCTCTGATGACGTCATCGTTGAGGGTGGACTTACGTGTGGGTGACGTCCTGGAGACGCGGAGAGGTTTGGGGAGGGGGAGGAAGGGCATGTGGATGGTTCCAGTTCCCATGGTTGGGGAGGGGGTGGGTGTGGGGGGTTGTTTGCTTTGTGAGTCGATTGGGGATGATAGGGGTGTTGTAGGTGATAGGAGGGTGGGTAGGTGAAGGGGGGGGGGGGGGGGTAGCAGTGATGACTGAAACAGCAAAACGGATGACAAGCATTATGGATATCCAGGTACACTTGAACGCACAATGTATACATGCACGCGTGTGCGTGCGCGCGCACACACACACACATATTCATACACACGCGCGTAAGCGTACACACACACATGAACACATGCACACACGTACACAACTAGAAATACGGACGCACATACATATAATAGTCACAATCATAACAACACACACTTATACATAAATTATGTCTCTTTCTCTCTCTCTCTCTCTCTCTCTCTCTCTCGCTCTCTCTCTGTCTTTCTCTCTCTCTCTCTCTCTCTCTCTGTCTTTCTCTCTCTCTCTCTCTCTCTCTCTCTCTCTCTCTCTCTCTCTCTCTCTCTCTCTCTCTCTCTCTCTCTCTCTCTCTCTCTCTCTCTCTCTCAACTTACCTTTTTTTTAAATCCAACAACCCGTCGACAATGACAGAATGTTTTTCGATCCCCCGAACAAACTTTGGAAAATTCAAGTCCGGACTTCGTCAGTGATGCCTCAACAATGTTAGGCCTACACTGGGTTATGCCATTGGAAATAATAATTTGCAATTCCGATTGAGATTTTTGAAATACGTCAGAGTGAGTGTTGCATATGAAGAACAAGCATACTCATATTTGATGGTTTCTCATAATGATATGAAACATTCCTTAATTCGTATTCTTGGCCGAAGGAACGTGGGTGTGCCTTGGGCAACACCAAGACATCGTCTGCCTTAGACAAAACGTCATCCCAGCTAACTAGAATAGCAGCTGCCACCTCTGCTATCTGCAGATCATTATCGAACACGAACACAGATCGCACGCGCTTTGATGTGGGCTATTTCAGCGTGTCAGTAGTGGAACAATGAAGGCAAAGGAGACAAGAGGCAAAGCCTTCAAGGCTCACTCGCTGCGTTTTTGGAGATAATCTAAATGCCGGAGATAGATCTAAATACCCAATTTTGTTAAGAAAGGGTAACGTTTCTATACTGGACTCATCAGCTTGATGTGATAGACCACCCTACAAAATTTTAAGCGAATCTGTACAGCGCTTCATGCGATATTCGACAGACAAAAAAAATTCAAGGTCAAAGGTCAAGGTTATCATGGTCTCCGAGGTCAACAATACTTAGCACTCCTTGTAATTTTAAGCTAGTCTACCTGCTTGCCAAATTTGGGGACTGTATCTGTTAGGATATAGAATATATGGCTTTAACACATAATTGATGATGTTCAAGGTCAAAGGTCAAGGTTAAGGTCAAGAGAGTAAAAGTCACCATAGATACCATATCACCTTAGGCTAATACACCAGCAAGCCAAACTTGGGGACCATAAGTGTGAAACTGTGAAAGATATGGCCAGGACAACAACATTTTACGTTAAAGGTCAAAGGTCAAGGTCGTTGGTTAATTTTGCTAAGTAAATCGTGTTTCTAAAAAGCTTGCATAAACATCTATATGCATGCAAAGTGTGAACGTTGCTCGCCTCATAGATCTCGAGGAAAAAGCCAACCTTAAAGACACACTGATCCACCACGATTAGTGGCCCACATATAAATCCCCCCAACTTCAAATTGAGGCTGCTCTTTAAAATGATGTTTCGTTTTGAATTTGGGGGCATTTGCATGGGAGTCAAACCTGGTCAAAACAAGATTTCTTACCAGCTATAAGAGCTGGGGTTAAAACCCGTGGTTTTGACACGTGGCCTGGTGGGTCTTTAAAGCTACCACAGACGGACAGACAGACAGCCAGTAAAACCGAACAAGCATGAGAATATAGAAACGAGTGAGCCAAAAACGCATAGCGAGAATGGAACCTCTGCTTGGCATGTTGTTATTTTCCCCCGCGCTAAGACACTTTGGTCTGGTGTGGTCAAGGGAGGTAATTAACGGCGTTATGTCAACACGATTAATTCTGCCTGACCACTGACTGCTGCGTAAGAGAGTGAAAATGGGGGGTGGGGAGAGAAAGAGAGGGAGAATGGAAAACATAGGTAGAGGGGGTGTGTGAAAGAGAGAGAGAGAAAGAGAGAGAGAGAGAGAGAGAGAGAGAGAGAGAGAGAGAGCGAGAGAGAGAGAGGGAGAGAGAGAGAAGAGAGAGAGAGAGAGAGAAGAGATGAGAGAGAGAGAAGAGAGAGAGAGAGAGAGAGAGAGAGAAGAGAGAGAGAGAGAGAGAGAAGAGAGAGAGAGAGAGAGAGAGAGAGAGAAGAGAGAGAGAGAGAGAGAGATAGGATAGAGAGAGAGAGAGAGAGAGAGAGAGAGAGAGAGAGAGAGAAGAGCTGAGAGAGGAGAGAAGAGAGAGAGAAGAAGAGAGAGAGAGAGAGATAGAGAGAGAGAGCATAGAGAGAGAGAGAAGAGAGAGAAGAGTGAGAAGAGAGAGAGAGAGAGAGAGAGAGAGAGAGAGAGAGAGAGAGAGAGAGAGAGAGAGAGAGAGAGTGAGAGAGAGAGAGAGAGAGAGAGAGAGAGAGAGAGAGAAGAGAGGAGAAGAGAGAAGATGGGGGGGGGGGGGAGAGAGACATAGACAGACAGACAGAGAGGAGGAGGGACAAAAATATGAAGTACGAATGTTTTATTGAGGGTAAAAAGGATAAGCTACCATAGCTTCTTTGCACCTTGCCCTCTCAATAAACACTCACACCATGCATGTTCTCCCCCCCCCCCTTTTCTAACTATTTATTTAAAATGACTTTCTGATGTTACATTTGATTAGTGCATGCCAATACTGTTGTAGTTGCTCAGTGTAGTCTGATAATTACGTTTGTAAAATATATGATATTTAATTACCGTACTTTTCGGACTATAAGGCAATACTTTTTGGATAACAGGTCCCAGACTGAGACCCCTGCGCCTTATAATGTGACTGATGAAATAGTAAGAAAATATAGCAACAAAATCTGAAATTTGGTGGGTGCGCCTTATACAAAGGTGCGCCTTGTAGTCCAAAACATACAGTATTTGATATTTCATTAATGATCATCATTAGTGCCACCAACGTACCACGTACTGACCTGATGACATCACTGATGATGTCCCTCA
The DNA here is from genome assembly GCA_017654935.2 of Phymorhynchus buccinoides. Taxonomy (NCBI): domain Eukaryota; kingdom Metazoa; phylum Mollusca; class Gastropoda; order Neogastropoda; family Raphitomidae; genus Phymorhynchus; species Phymorhynchus buccinoides. The sequence goes on from CM065707.1 coordinate 3,543,014, forward strand.
GAGGAATACCCCTGATATGCTGGCTTTTGCTCAAACACAGTCAAGAGAGTTATACCCCCAGATAATTTTGCCAGATTATCGATTGGCTCTATCAGTTATCTTTTTCATGGCATGATTTGCCCAATGATTTGTTTCTTCAATTTTCTGGCAGTGAAGGGGTTAAACTTATTGTACGTATTACACTTGTTGAAACACTAATGCTGTTTACAAATTATTGTAGGTTTCCCCTTTTTTCTGCTTGTTTGCTTCTTACTTGTTGTGGCTATTTCGTTTTGGGCTTACATTTTTGCTTACTTTGATGCCTTGATTTTTGCTAATGGATTTTTTGCTTTCAATTTTTGTTTTTCATCTTGTTTGCTTCAGTTGTATTTCTCATTTATTTATGACGACAGGATGAAAAAAGCTTTGCTTAGCTTATTCATTTATTGTCAATAAAGATCATTTTGACTTGACCTGACTTGACTTGCACCATAATGCATGCTCATATCTATTCGCCTATCGTTTTGTATTAGTCTAGTTTTCGTCCCAAGGCCAAACTGGAAGAATAGGCTTGGCCTAAAATCTCAATCCTTGTCTAATAAAGGTTTTCAGTCTTCTCTCTTTGCGAAATTAGCCCTGCATGTCTGGTTTTTTTGCTTGTGCCACAAAGTCAATGTGTCAGTTTGTCTGTCGGTCGGTCTGTATGCATGTGACAATAACTGTATATACCCCTATGTATGCCTTTCCGTTTATCTGTCTGTCTCTTTGTGTATCTCTCTCTCTGTCTATCTCTATCTCTGTCTGTCCCTCTCTGTGTCTCTCTCTGTCTCTCTCTCTCTCTTTGTGTCTCTCTCTGTTTCTCTCTCTCTCTCTCTCTCTCTCTCCTCTCTCTCTCTCTCTCTCTCTCTCTCTCTCTCTCTCTCTCTCTCTTTTTCTTTCTTTGTCTCTCTCTGTCTCTCTGTGTGTGCCTCTCTCTCTGTGCCTCTCTCTCTCTTCTCTCTCTGTCTCTCTCTCTATTCCTCTCTCTCTCTCTCTCTCTCTCTCTCTCTCTCTCTCTCTCGCTCTCTCTCTCTCTCTCTCTCTCTCTCTCTCTCTCTCTCTCTCTCTCTCTCTCTCTCTCTCTCTCTCATTGTCTGTCTCTTTCTAATCTGCTTATTGGCTGAAACCACGTGCAGCACACGTGATTACTTTAATGATATGCTAACGGCTTTATCACGCGACGGTGAGGATCACGCATACAGTTTTATTCAACATGTATCATATGACATTTTAATGATCTCCGACCCAAATCCATGCAGCTCATCAAGAAGAAGAAGAAGAAGAAGAAGACATACAGTGTGAGCAGCAACCAAAGGGAAGCAACCCTAACTTCATCTTCAATAAAGGATGAGCCAGGTTTGCCAATATGGCCGTCACCCACACAGTACACAACAACAGTGTTTAAAATCGTTTTTCTTAATGACAAGTCAGAATTTTTCAACTACAATTTTTAAAAATCATTATTGCATGACTGGCATTCGGAAACTTTCTGGACACAATTTCACACAAAATGTGTTCATAAATATTAAATAGGCAGACAGACGAACAGAAAAAAACCCAGACAAATGTACAGCACCCAAAACGTAACCTCATTGCCCTTAGCAATAACACCCCCCTGGGACCTCTCGGCTGTTGTAATGAATATTATTATCCACATTGCCTGTCCTCGAGACACGAAGAGTGTTGATGACCAAAGTGTCACAATCCGTTGTAATGTCCTTATGTGCTGTTTAGCTGGCAGTAAACGAAACGAAAACGAAAACGAAAACGAAATTTTATTTAACCAGCGAACATGAGATAAGCAAGTTACATGCTTTGTTCCACCCAGCCCAGTAAGATTTGTTGTGCGATATATTTACCAGCCCGAGAGCGAAGAACGAATGTTTTCAGAGAATTATGTTTATTCCTGACTGACTGACTATCTGATTATTTATCTATGTGAACACGGTAACGTTTGAACGAAGGGACCTAGGACACTCAAATTGTGCATGCGGATAGATACTGAGGCTATCTAGGCCAAGTTCGAAAATGAAGATCATAGGTCAAAAGTCAAGGTCACTGGAGCCGAAAATGCTGCCGAGCACCTTGCACGATAACGATTGAACGGAGGGACCTAGGACTCTCACATCTGGCATGCGGATGGGTACTAAGGATATCTAGGGCAAGTTCGAAAATGGAGGTCATAGGTCAAAGGTCAAGGTCACTGGAGCTGACCATGCTGTGAGTACCTAAAGTAGTAGGATTTAAGAGGACTTCAGAAGGACTTCTAAGATATCATGATGATAAGTCTCCTATTATCTCAATGTGAATACAGCCCCTGGTTTTCTAGGATCCTAGGGCGGTGTGTGTGCTTTCCAGTGACTGCTGCCCAAACAAAATCGCGCTTAGAGTGAGACGACAGAGAAAAACGCGCTTTACTGGTTTTCTTTCTTGTGTTATATGGTCAACTTAGGACAATGATTTGACCGCCAGGGGGGGGGGGGCAGTCAAACCGGTAGGGGCTTAGCGCGCAATATTCTTAGTTGGGGGTAGTGAGAGAGAGAGAGAGAGAGAGAGAGAGAGAGGGAGAGAGAGAGAGAGAGGAGAGAGCGAGAGAGCGAGAGAGAGAGAGAGGAGAGAGAGAGAGGATGAGAGATAGAGAGAGAGAGGGAGAGAGAGAGAGATTGAGAGAGAGAGAGAGAGAGAGAGAGAGGAGAGAGAGAGAGAGGAGGGATGTAGGGATGGACTTATCTCTCGCCTCCCTCTCTCTCTCTTCTCTCTCTCTCTCTCCTTCTCTCTCTCTCTCTCTGATTGAGAGAGAGAGAGGGACTTTCTCTGTCGGTCTCTCTCTTTCTCTCTCTCTCTCAGTCTCTCTTCGTGCTATCTTCTCCTCTCTCTCTCTCTGCATCTCGTCTCACCTCCGAGCTTCTCATCTCTCTCTGTCACTACGCCCAACTACCGAATATCGCGCGCTAAGCCCCCTACCGATTTGACTGCCCCTGGCGGTCAAATGCGCGTCCTATGTTGCTCATTATATCTAAAATGCTGATTTGTTGAACCTTTAGGTTCATTGAGCATTAGGCAGTTGGACCATCTCTGTCTCTCCTGTCTGTCTGTCTTCTTTCTCTGTATGCGGGCGCGCACGCGCAGCGTGTGTGTTTGACACCATGCACGTTCTAAGTGTTCTTATTCTTAACGCATAACTTGGGAGAAACAGAACCACAAAACCCTAAAATATGGGAACTGTAGAAGTCAGTGCATGGTCCTTCCTCATCAATCGCACCCAAAAATCGCATGCAAAAAAAAACATAATAAAAAAATGGTGGCGCGCCTCTGGCTGCGACGCGCTTCTCCAGGTGGGAGCAACCCGAATTTTCACAGAAACGCCTCTGTGACTATAAAGTACCTAATACCTAATACCTAATCTTAACATGTTTTTTTAAATTATTTTTTATTTTGTCAACAGATAAGCATGGCTTTTTACACGAGACGGAAACTGTACCTGTGAATATATGACTTCGGAAGTAGGGTCGGGATGGGGGTGGGGGGGGAAGGGGGGGGAGGGGGGAGGACTAAGTGAGCCAGGGTGAGGAATGGAAGGGAAGGGGGGTGGGGTTTGGGTGAAGTGGACCAAGCCACAATAGTTTTAGCCCAATCCCTTGTGAACATGTATCGATACCCCCACACCGAGTGCGTGATTGATTTCTGATCGAATCAGGGGTGGGGAGGGAGCGATTGGCCACAGCTTATTATCATGGCTACTCGTGAGTACATTGTGAGCGTTTGAGCGGAGAGAGACAGAGAGGAGAGCGCAGATTTTCTCCCACGGAGGGTGAGGGTGAGTGCGAAATTGTTGTTTCTACGTGTACGTGTATGCGTATTTCTTAAGTAAACAAATAAACAGGTAAATATGTTCATGTTTAGTCCTTAAGTATATTGATTTGTAGAGCGAGTTTAAAGAACTTAGTTATGTTTTTGTTTCATGTGCATTTTGGATTTTTGGGGGTCCATTTTTTAAATTAAAATTTGCTTCATTTTGTTCTGATTTGTTGTGTGCTTACATAAACACACACCTACAACACACGTGGGTACACACATACACACAACGCTCGCGCGTCACACACAAAGTCACACACACACATACGCACGCACGCACACGCGCGCGCACGCACACACACACACACACACACACACAACAAACATACACATGCACACACCACACACGCGCACGCACACGGACACGCACGCACACACGCACACGCAACACGCACACGCACACGCACGCACACACACACACACACACCACACACACACACACACACACAGATTTCACATCCGTTCAACACAGAACAAATCCCTGAAATGACTAGAGTGTCTTATCCACACAAAAAAGGCTTCATTCATTTTTGAAGGTTGTGAAAGATCCTATGTTGTATTATACTAAGGGTCAATCTCATATACAGTGGAACCTTTCTTATAAGACCTCCCATTATAAGACTCCCTCCCACATAAGACCTACTTCTCGAGACATTGCCCGTCTTTGAAAGTATTAAAATCCCCTCCCTTAGAAGACCCCTCCCTTATAAGACCCCTCCCTTATAAGACCTCATTTTGGATGATTTTTTGGAGGTCTTATAAGGGAGGTTCCACTGTACCATAAAATGCTATTAGACCTTACACGACCTCTTTGTCCTGTAAGGAATACTTTCTCATAAATAGAGAAAAAAGGTTTTAATATTGTGGGGGGTTTTTTAACTTACAGAGAATCTACTACTATCATACTGGCTCTACTTCAACGGGGGATGTCTCGATTGGCCCCGTCCCATTTCGCCTTTTGTGTAATGCAAAAAAAATCCACAAAATGGAGTGCCATTTTGCCCTTTCATTTATTTCGCAAAGACCCTTCTCTTTTACTCTCCTCCCCTCTCTTTCTCTCTCCTCCCCTCTCTTTCTCTCTCCTCCCCTCTCTTTCTCTCTCCTCCCCTCTCTCTCTCTCTCCTCCCTCTCTTTCTCTCTCCTCCCCTCTCTTTCTCTCCCTCCCCTCTCTTTCTCTCTCCTCCCCTCTCTTTCTCTCTCCTCCCCTCTCTTTCTCTCTCCTCCCCTCTCTCTCTCTACTCCCTCTCTTTCTCTCTCCTCCCCTCTCTTTCTCTCTCCTCCCCCCTCTCTTTCTCTCTCCTCCCCTCTCTTTCTCTCTCTCTCCTCCCCCCCCCCGCTCTCTTTCTCTCTCCTCCCCTCTCTTTCTCTCTCCTCCCCTCTCTTTCTCTCCCCTCTCCCTCTCTTTCTCTTCTCCTCCCTCCTTCTCCTCCCCTCTCTTTCTCTCTCCTCCCCTCTCTTTCTCTCTCCCTCCCCTCTCTTTCTCTCTCTCCTCCCCTCTCTTTCTCTCTCCTCCCCTCTCTTTCTCTCTCCTCCCCTCTCTTTCTCTCTCCTCTCCTCTCTCTCTCCTCCCCTCTCTTTCTCTCTCCTCCCTCTCTTTCTCTCTCCTCCCCTCTCTTTCTCTCTCCTCCTCTCTCTTTCTCTCTCCTCCCTCTCTCTTTCTCCTCCCCTCTCTTTCTCTCTCCTCCCTCTCTTTCTCTCTCCTCCCCTCTCTTTCTCTCTCCTCCCCTCTCTTTCTCTCTCCTCCCCTCTCCTCTCTCTCCTCTCTCTCTCTCCCTCCCCTCTCTTTCTCTCTCCTCCCCTCTCTCCTCCCCTCTCTTTCTCTCTCCTCCTCTCTTTCTCTCTCCTCCCCTCTCTCCTCCCCTCTCTTTCCCTTCTCTCTCCTCCCCTCTCTCCTCCCCTCTCTTTCTCTCTCCTCCCCTCTCTTTCTCTCTCCTCCCCTCTCTTTCTCTCTCCTCCCCTCTCTTTCTCTCTCCTCCCCTCTCTTTTTCTCTGTCTCTCTCCCCTCTCTCCTATCTTCTTGTCCCTGTCTCTCTTTGTTTTTGTTGTGTTGTGATATGATGTGATGTGGCACACTACAGAGACACGCATGCACACGTACACATACACACACACACACACACACACACACACACACACAACACACACACACACACACACACACACACACACACAGAGAACACACACACACACACACACACACACACAAACTCACACACACACACACACACACACACACACACACACACACACACACACACACACAGACACACACACACAGACACACACACACACACACACACACACACACCACACACACACACACAGGACACACAGACACACATTACACACACACACACACACACACACACACACCACACACACACAACACACACACACACACACACACACACACACACACACACACACACACACACAGAAGACACAACACACACACACACACACAACACACACACACACACACACACACACACACACACCACACACACGACCTACATGCTTCTGTCCCCCCCCCCCCCCCCCCCCCCGCAATACACCCAAGGACAAGAGGTTATAAATACATTTGAGTGAGAAAGGGGCGAAATGGGACTCTTGAAAGGGCGAAATGGGAAAGAACCAATCGGGACCTACCCGTTCACCCCCCCCCCCCCCCCCCCCCCAACGTAGGTCCGCAGCAGACTCAGCGGTTATCTTAGTAACTACCCCATTATCTGCTGCTTTCTCTTTGGCTCTGTGTGAGGGTGTCGATAAAAGCTGATCAAATAGGTCTACTGCTTTAGTGGGCAAATGTTAAAGACACACTGACGCACCACGATAAAGTCCCGTGTTTCTTTCTGGGTAGCTGTCGAGTACATAGCCTTCATAGGCTCCTTCGACATACCAGAACCAGAACCGGAACCAGAGACGTGACCCACATACAAATGTCCCCAACTTCAAATTGAGGCTGCTCTTTAAAATGATGTTTCGTTTTCAATTTGGGAACATTTGTATGGGAGTCAAACCTGGTCAAAACAAGATTTCTTACCAGCTATTAGAGGGAAAACACGTGAAACCCGTGATTTTGACACGTGACCTGGTGGGTCTTTAAGAAAAGCCCCCTCCTCTGCCCTTTCCATTCATTTCAGACGGTTTAAGATTAGGGTTAGGGTTAGGAATAGGGTCTGGGTTAGGGTTAGGGATAGGTTTAGGGTCAGTTTAGTCATCAATGTTTATTTTTGTGTGTGTATTTGACATTCAACTGACCCTAAGCCTACCTCCTAACCCTAACCTTAACCTGAAACCGTCTAATCCACACACAAATAAAAATTGATGGTATGCTATGAGATTGACACTTAACTGACCCTAAGCCTATCCCTAACCCTATTCCTAACTCTAACCCTAACCCGAAACCGTCTGAAATGAATGGAAGGGGCAGAGGAGGGGTCTTTTCTTAACATTTGCCGTGTAGTGTTATCTCCCACCGTATATCACTTTGATTTTGCTCTCAGTAAGCTTAGTTGGTAGATAACACTTTTTCGCTTGCCTAGCTTGTTTTTTGCCACTACAAGAGTTCACTAGATCGGAAAGGACTTCTTCCATTAAGACGCACACCAGAGTACATCTTCAGTACGATGAAGGTGGAAGATCAAACGAAGAAGAAGAAGAAGAGTAATAATGCACACGTATCATACGTAATTTTAAACACGAGTAAATAAAGATAGAAAGAGTGAGGCATCGAGGGAGGATAACAGTGAAATAAGGAAAGGTAACTCTCTCTGTAATTAACTCCCTTCACCAAAGTTATTTTCGGCACCAATGAGGCGTTATACTACTCCTTGCCGACACGAAAGGGCGATAAGTTTAGGCCCGAACTGGGGATGCCCCCTGGTGACGAGTCAGGAGCAGATAATTTTCTGTGGCTATAATATATACTCTGGTTCCTGACAGGCAAGGGCGATAATCTTAAGTAGGTAGCGTTCGCATCTCAGGCCACGAGACAGGGGTAGATACTTTTCAGTATAAAGCCTCATTCGCTTAGCAAAGTATAAGAAAAAAACATTGAGACAGACCCAGGTTCGTCCTAGACAATGCGGCTGTTGTTTATGCTTTGCTAGGCGAAGTGGTGCCGAAAATAACTTTGGTGAAGGGAGTTAATTACAGAGAAAGAGAGTTACCTTTCCTTACTTCACAAATAAATAACACACGACAAAGGTATATTCATGCAATTGTTATTACTAATTGGAATCGGTAAATGTTCTTCGAGTACTTTCAGTTATTGTCATATTTGTGTGTTTAAAAAAAACACTGTTATGAAAGCGTTTGTGTTATTCAATAGCTTTTAATACAGCGAGAAACTTGTAATATGTCCCTAATACCAGAAATACATGTCGATCAAAAGAAGAGTTCTTGTTATCCAAAGAGATACAGTGATATAAACATTTTTTTTTTAAAGCGAAACATTTCAAAACAGAATCTCTAACAATCTGTAAAAATAGTAGGCCTCCATAATTAAACTATATAATTATGTACTGTTCGCCAAATTGCGAACCAAATTTCATGTTGTAATTATCTGACACAGTTTTCAGCTTACATTGCGGCTAGAAGCTATCATTTCATAACTTGGACCCCCCCCCCCCCCTACCCCCCCCCCCCCCCCCCCCCCCCCCCCCCCCCCCCCCCCCCCCCCCCCCCACCCCCCCCCCCCCCCCCGTGGAGATACCGAGGTGTCTTTTGTATAAATAGTTACCCCACCGTCTGGAAGTTCTGTGCTTGTAACTTCCTCTAATCTGTCACTCTCTTTGACTCTGCCTTTTCCTTTTGCTTGCTGTCACCTAGCCTACTATCTTTCTGCCTTACCGGTCCATTCTCCGGCCTTTTTGTTCTTTTTTTCAAGAAACACTTTCAAAAAGATTTCCTCCAGCCGAAGACGGACATGCTGGGCTTAATATTATTTCTTACCTAGGTGCGGGCTTAATTATTTTTTACTTAGGTGCATAACAGCAGCATGACCCATCTGCGCTCATAATTGACAGGAAACTGTCTGAGTGATCGAATAAGAAGAAAAAGAACGTGAAAATTAACATGTGCAATTTGCTTTTTAACCCTTTCACAGCCAAAGTACATTTTAGCATGCACCACAGTGATTTAACACATATGTCACTAAAAGGCATCAAATTGGGGTCTATTATCCAAAGACCCTATTGTCTTAGTTTTGGGAAGTAAGGATATACCTTATTTTATATTTGTCACAGAAGAATCCCCAATACTGCAAATGGATTTTGTTCTCTACCCAGGTAAATTTAATGGAAATTTTTACATGTAGCTGAAATATGGCTGGCGGCGAAAGGGTTAAAGCCGACAAAAGCTCTGAACAACAACAACAACAACAACTACAAAAACCAAAAGACAGAAAGAGGCCAGACAAACAGATAAACACCCAACCAGACGAGCAGACAGACAGACAGACAGACAGACAGACAGAGGCAAAGACTGAGACCAAACAATATTCATCTTACAACGGGCACAATGAAGTGAGGCCCATGGTTTATACGGTGCATGAACACCATAGCGTGGGGAAAACAAAGAGGCCTTTGTGCCCCCTTTGTCACTGGAACCAGGCAATGATATTTATATGCGAGAGAGAGAGAGAGAGAGAGAGAGAGAGAGAGAGAGAGAGAGAGAGAGAGAGAGAGAGAGAGAGATTGTTTTTAATGAGTTTTGGCCTAGGTCATACGGTTAGCTATAAACGCACTCGCGCGCGCGCGCACACGCACGCACACACACACACACACGCACGCACGCTCGCGCACGCACGCACACACACACACACACACACGCACGCACACACACTTACATTTTTGGGGTCTTTTTCTGTATGAGACGCATACACACGTACACACGCGAAGACAGAGAGAGAAAGGGGGGGAGACACACACACACACGCACGCACACACGCACGTACGCACACACACACACACACACATACACACACACACACACACACACACACACACACACACACACACACACACACACACACACACACACACACACACACACACACACACACATACACACACACACACAAATACACACACATACACACGCACACCATAGAACTATGCGAGTGCGTGCATGCTTGTATGTGTGTGCATCCATGTATAGCTATGTGTGCCCATGCCGGTACACGTGTGTACATGCATAGTTAGTATGTGTGTGAATATGTGTGTTTGTAAAAAAAACTATGCAAGTACATTAATTTGAAGAAAAAATCCAATGCTGAAAATAAAGGTTGCTATCCTAAGATTTAACCTAGGTATATCAGCTTGAGTCCGTTTCGGTGACCGTCTGTGTTTAGAAGTAGCGCAAACAAGCGAGGTCATTATCGACTAGATTCTGGTAGTGATCATTATTAGTTGTCAAAATGGTATAAAATGTATGGGTCCCCCTTACTAATGCATGTGTGCTAGACTACCATTTAGGGCTTGCAGCACAGAGGTAAAGGTTTGCCAGAGCCAAAGACACTGTAATGGGAATAAGACAGACAACTGGAGAGTTACGGCTAGCCGGGCTGATAGGGTTGTCGTTCGTGATCCCATTAACAATGGCGGCTCTATCCAAAGACTGGAATTTGAATGGACCTTTTTTTTCAAAATACCAGATTCAAATTTGAGTGCTTGGGCGGCAAACCTTTTTCTGTTTTCCTGAAGACAAAGAAAGGTAAGGAAGCTGTAAGCACGGCCAGAAAATCTATGAAACAGTAACAACCAAGTGTTAGATTACTGCTGATGTTCATGGTTCAAGGGGGGCATAATCAGGGTTTCTGTCCTCGCTACTCATATTGGCCATTGCAAAGAACACCTTTTGCAAGAGTGAATGCCCTTGGTGAGTGGGGGAAGATGGTTGAGTACTGACCAAACAAGGGAAGAACTCTCGCCAATAACCCTATTTGAGGCCACTTAATGGCTGTTATTTGCAAGAGTGAATGCAGAGCCAAAGACACTGTAATGGGAATAACACAGACAAGCGGCCATTTTCCCCTATATGAGTAGTGCGGACAGAAACCCTGATTATGCCCCCCTTGATCCATGAACATCAGCAGTAATCTAACACTTGGTTGTTACTGTTTCATAGATTTTCTGGCTGTGTTTGCAGCTTCCTTACCTTTCTTTGTCTTCAGGAAAACAGAAAAAGGTTTGCCCAAGCCCTCAAATTTGAATCTGGTATTTAAAAAAACGTCGATTGAAATTCCAGTCTTTGGATAGAGCCCTCATTGTTAATGGGATCACGAACGATAACCCTATCAGCCCGGCTCGCCGTAACTCTCCAGTTGTCTGTCTTATTCCCATTACAGTGTCTTTGGCAGAGCACTGTAGGTGCTGGAGTGTAGAAACATAAGAGGGTGCTGTTCTCCTTCTGGCTTCATGCTTGCTACAGTACGCTTGGACTCTCAAACAATATTACTACTTTGCGTTTGGGAGTCATTCTCGTTACAAGAATCGCTTAAGATATGAATTAACAAGCATAGAAACTACAGGGAAAAGATAACAAAAGTTAGTGAAGGTCGGGGCAGGCCTAATGGTGGTGTCGGTGGCAGCAAATGGCTGGAAGGTTCAAAGAGACTGGAACGTACAAAATCTGACATTCAGATAAACAAAGGTAAAACGGCCAACACAATGGCAACGATGATGATAACAAGTTGTTACAAATAACAATTGTTCTTGTTGTTTCTTTATTTGTATGTCACTGTTTAGGCTGATATACGTTTTACATGTCTGTTCTCTTACAGATACCTTTTGTGTCAGGCATGACCTGACCTGACCTGACCTGACCTTGTTGTTTGTTTATTTCTTTGTCACTGTTTAGGCTGATATACGCTTTACATGTCTGTTCTCTTACAGATAATTTTTGTGTCAATTTCGTCTCAGAAGTTTGTTTACATCAGGGCAGAAACACTTTATTGAGGGAGGTTTGTTCTCTGAAGACTCAGTGTGGACCAACTCTCCCTAGAGTTTCTTTGCAGTAGCCCGAAATGATGTTTTTTGCTCTGTTTTGTTTCAGCAATTTGCTTGTACATTGAGCCAAAACGAATTGTAGGCCTAGCTAACAGCCTCCCTCAAAACAAACCGTTTCGACAGGTACTTCTAAGTTCTAACAACTGACTGTCTGCCCCAAACTTTCACCATGGACACAAAAACCACGGAAATCACACCAGAGAACCAAAAACAATCCACCCCCACCCTCATCATCACCCCCACCCCAACCCCCGCCACCCCGCACCCTCACAACCCCCAACAAAAAGACCCCCCTCTCCCTAAAGGAAACCCCGGTACGGAAAACGTGCACGTGCCTGCAGCACCGGCAGAATCAGGAGCCAATCAGGATTCGCCATCAGTCGCACGTGATGCTGCCCCCTTGACGTCAGGGCCGGAAGTGAAGACAAAAACAGGAACGGTGGGCCCAAAGGAAGGAGGGGAGAAGAGGGTCGTTGTCCCCCATCCTCACAGCTTCCATGGCCCCGGGACCCGCGATAAGGTGGGTCATTGTGGGGACATTATTTAGTGGGGGCTAGTGGATTACCGGACTTTTCCCACCTGACTTTTCCCACCCCAGGTCTTTTCCCAGCCTAGGTCTTTTCCCACCATAGGTCTTTTCCCACCCTAGGTCTTTTCCCAGCCTAGGTCTTTTCCCACCCTAGGTCTTTTCCCACCCTAGGTCTTTTCCCACCATAGGTCTTTTCCCACCATAGGTCTTTTTCCACAAGTACTTTTCCCACCCTAGGTCTTTTCCCACCCTAGTTTTTTTGTCCCACCTGATGTTTTTACACCCAATGGCCCCAAATTGCATAGTTATGACAAGCTCCTAGCATAACCTCATCACTCTCCCAAATCCCCCGAAGTCGGAGTGTGGCTACGTTGCTCACGTGGCGTGGTAATCAACAACGGTCACACATGTAATGTCTTCAACTTCTCATCCCTAGCTGATGCATTTGTACCATAGAGTTCAAGTGTTTTGGCTGTTCGGATGATCCCTGGAGGGTTTTTTAGCCTGTGTACACAAACAACAACAAAATAATAATTCTCTCTCTCTCTCTCTCTCTCTCTCTCTCTCTCTCTCTCTCTCTCTCTCTCTCTCTCTCTCTCTCTCTCTCTCTCTCTCTCTCTCTCTCTCTCTCTCTCGTGTCATTAAATAATGTTACTTTTATTCTATATCATTGTTATGAAACATGGTGCGTCAAATTGTTAATTTTTATTCTTTTTTTTATTTTTATGGTTTCATCAATGTTTGTAAAGCGCGGAGAGCTTGCTTTTAGCATGATTTTTATCGCTTTATATAAATGAAATTATTATGATTATTATTATTATTGCTGCCTGCTTTTTGCTCATTTTGTTATATTTGCTGTTTGCTGCTTAATTATAAAGGCGCATTCGCCGAAATATCCAGTAGTTTTGTTTTGTCTCTTGTGAATAATATAACGTCACTTTACACTTGTTGTGTAGTTGTTTATTTGTTGTTGTATTATTATTATTTTCCCCCCACGACAGAACGGCAGTCAAACTCTCCCCCTCACGCTCAACCACGTGGCCATCGTGGACGCCGCGCAGAACAAACTACCAATCAGCAAGGTGCGCGCGGTGGTGACGCGCGTGGGCCGCCATACTGCCAGCAGCGCGGGAAAACTGGGCCGATGGTACAAGGGGGACAACTATGTGGACAACGTCAGCTACTCCTGGCGGAACATGGATCTCTTCGTGGACTATCAGAAACAGATGTACACGGATTTCGGGGCCGTGAAAGCCACGTGCAAGAAATAGGATATTTCTTGATGAAAATGTGGACAATCTTTTTAAAGACCCCCACGTCACGTGTCACATTCCCTCTTATGCTTGGAAGATTTCTTAAGATTTATTACCAGCTATAAGAGGGAAAACACGTGAAAACCATGATTTTGACACGTGACGTGGGGGGTCTTTAAGTGACATTGATAAAACTTTTTAGGGATTATATGTAGACTATTAGAAGTAGATGCCCTACACGCATTTTGGGGGTGTGAAGGTCACGAATAAATGCAGAAAATTGAGGAATTATCAAAGTATGTTAATTATCAAAGTTTGTAGACTATTAGAAACAGATGTACACGGATTTTGGGACTGTGAAAGCCACGTGTAAGAAATAGATATTTGTTGACAAAATGTGGATGATCTGGTTAAAATAACTTTGTTTAATCAATTAGTATGGTTTGTGTGTGGACTATCAGAAATAGATAGGCATGGATTTTGGAGCTGTGGAAGCCACGTGTAAGAAATAGATATTTATTGAGGAAATGTGGACAATCTGGTTAAATAGTTGTAATAGATCATCATGTTTTGTAGACTATCAGAAACAGATGTACACGAATTTGGGGTTGTGAAAGCTACGTGTAAGTAATAGAATATTTGTTGATAAAAATGTGGACAATCTTTTTAAGTGACATTGATATTTCTTTTTAGGGATTGTATGTAGACTATTAGAAGTAGATGGCCTACACAGATTTTAGAGCTGTGAAAGCCACGTGTAAAACATAGATATTTGTTGAGAAAATGTGGACAGTCTGGTTAAAATAGCTTTGAGAAAGTATCATGGTTTGTAGAGTATTAGAAACAGAGTCTATACGGATTTTGGACAATCAGAAGCGAAAACACATAAAAACAAACAACACATATTCTTGGTAGAAAGATATTTCGGTCTGGTCTTCCCATCCGGGTTTTTTAATTCCATGGATATGTACGCAAGGTATTGATATCACATTTACGAGTATAACAAAGATTTTTAGTTGAGATGATATCATCTATCCACCCTGAAACCAAAGAATATTGATATATTTACGATGGCTTGGAGTCAAAACGGACTATCTTTAGATAGTCCATTGACATATTATTGAACTTAGTACGAAAACTAATAACTTGGATTAAAAAAAAAGACAGCAGAAATATAAAAAGCATAAATCCCTTTATATATTCCTGCAGTCATTGTTTGATACGAGTCATTAGTTTTTGTAATAAGTTCAATACTGTGTCAATTGACTATCTAAAGATAGTCCGTTTTGACTCCAAGCCATCGAATTTTTAAAGTATATGAAGATGCATAGCATGTTTAAAGTACAAGATTGCCAACCGTCTGTCTTTCACGTCCCAGATGGGCTAAGCATTGTTACACAGGAAAACAGATTGGCGATGGATGGGTAGTAAAGTGGCACAGAGGTAACGCGTTCGCCTCGTACACAATAATCCCGAGTTCGAACCTTGGGTACAGGGGATTTTTCCTCTCACTTTGCACTAGGCCTTACGGTCTGAACGTGGAGTATTTCGGATGAGACGATAAACCCAGGTCCTGTGTGCCCATGCACTTAGCACACACTAAACCCAGTGGCAACGAAAAGTTGTCATTTGGTCAAAATTTACTCCACGAGCCTTGAAAGCAATGTCGGAGGCAGCCAAGAAAAGCTCAAGATGGATAACTATGGTCATGGAGGAACCAGAGAGAGAGAGAGAGAGAGAGAGAGAGAGAGAGAGAGAGAGAGAGAGAGAGAGAGAGAGAGAGAGAGAGAGAGAGAGAGAGAGAGAGAGAGTGAAATCAGTTTTAATTCCTTTCGTTTTCAAGCTCTCCCTAGAGTTTCTCGGCGCCTCCCATGCCCTGTAGTAATGAGTGCATCTTAGGCAGTTCAACACGGGGATAAGTATGTACATTAGACTAAACGGCCAATCGTTTGGGGAGTTTAGTCTAATTTACATACTATACTACCCGTGTTGACTGTCTAAGGCCGTTGTTAACCAAGCCAACACTTGGTTTGACAACTGTGTCTGACAACACTTCCAACACGTTTTGCATCTGAACCGCACAAACACAATCATGTTGGGACACATTATCTGCGGGGTTGGCAAACCAGGTTGGCACATAAGTATTTGGTTTTCAAGCTGTGGTTTGGGAACTTCTGTGTTCCTTCGTTTTGATTGGTCGAACTCAATTGGAGATTCGTTGGAGATTCATTTTTTCATTTCACCTCCTGCAGTAAAATGGCTGACATCACGAATATCAATCTAGATTAAAAAACAAACCCGAGTATATTCATTGATCTGTGGTCACACTATACACGCACTCATGCCTACAGGGGCCAGGTAACAGTGATTTTAAACGGAGTGTTGATTGTGGTAGCCCTGCCAAGAACTACAATGGGGGGAAATACCACCACAACTAAACTGTACGCTTATGATGATGTCTTGGTCAATGATTCACCAAACACCCCCTTTGAGAGTACAAATTCTCGATTTTAATAATCTTTTTCAACAACATCTTTAAAGACCCACCAGATCACGTGTCAAAATCACGGATTTCACGTGTTTTCCCTCTTACAGCTGGAAAGAAATCTTGTTTTGACCAGGTCTGACTCCCATGTAAATGCCCCCAAATTGAAATAAATAAATAATTTTAAAGAGCAGCCTCAATTTGAACATGGGGGCATTTCTATATGGGTCACAGCTACCCAGAAAAAAACAAGGGACTTAATCGTGGCGCGTCTGTGTATCTTTAAAAATGGCAGCAATGATCACATGTGGAAACATCGCTGAGCCTTGCTTGTCAAAATAATTAGAAGCTGTGGTTGTCTCCATCTGTGACAATGATGATGTGTCTGTAAGCTGTTCCGTTGTCGTTTGTTAGCTTGTATTGTTCACCTGATCAGTATTATTGATTATAATTATGACATGCTTGTTGTTGTTGTTGTTGTTGTTGTTGTTGTTGTTGTTGTTGTTGTTGTTGTTGTTGTTGTTGAAATTAAAATGACTTTACGAGATGGTTCATATTGAGGCTCTTCTATATTAGCTCTCCATTATGTTTGTTTGCTTGTCTTACCATGGCTTAAAGACTCCAGGGATCATCCCAACAGCCAAAGCATTTGAACACAATTGGTACAAATGCACCAGCTAGGGATGAGAACATAACGTGTGTGACCGTTTTTTATTACCCAGCCACGTGAGCAGCCACACTCCGATTTCGGAGGAGTTGATCTCCATATAAACCTCCGTGGGGGAAAATAATA
>CM065707.1:3569958-3571669 GCA_017654935.2 Phymorhynchus buccinoides
GAGAGAGAGATGAGAGAGAGACTCAGAGAGAGAGGAGAGCAGAGGGAGAGAGGAGAGAGAGAAGAGAGAGAGAGAGAGAAGGAGAGAGAGAGAGAGAGGAGGAGAGAGATATGCGTACATCGAAATATTAATTCTGTTAGCCATAGCCCCACACTTTCATAATTCAAATAAATATAAATCCAAATCAATATAAAACAAATATAAACATACATTATGCTAATCAATTCGTCACGTATGATAAATGCTAAACAGAAGTAAACTTAGAGAGAGAGAGGAGAGAGAGAGATGAGAGGAGAAAGATAGAGAGACCTGAGAGAAGAATTGGACGAGAGAGAGAGAGAGAGAGAGAGTGAGTGAGAAGAGGAGAGAGAGGAGAGAGAGAGAGAGAGACAGAGAGGAGAGAGAGAGAGTCTGAAGAGCCTGATACACTAAGTTGGACATAGGCCTATTCGAAACAAATATAAACATACATTATGCTAATCAATTCGTCACGTATGATAAATGCTAAACAGAAGTTAAACTGAGAGAGAGAGAGAGAGAGAGAGAGAGACGAGAGGCTGTCGAGAATGAGAGAGAGAGAGTAGAGGGAGAGGAGAGAGCGTAGAGAACGAGATGAGGATGGCTGAGACGAGAGAGAGGAGGGAGAGGGAGAGAGAGAGAGACGAGAGGAGAGAGAGAGAGAGAGAGATAGGGAGAGAGATAGGGAGAGAGATAGGGAGAGAGAGAGCGAGAGAGAGAAGTGAGAGAGAGAGAGTGAGAGAGAGAGAGGAGAGGTGAAGAGACCGAGATCTGGACCGCACGAAAGAAGGGGGGGGGGTGAACGAGAGAGAGAGAGAGAGAGAGACAGCCAGACAGCCAGGACATGACAGACAGACAGACAGACAAACAGACAAAAAAAAATGAACTCTTCTAAATAATACCTTTTCCCCCTTCAAGCTCCATATTTTCATGAAAAAGGCACCCACATGTAGAACACAGAAAGTAGTGTGTGAATGACAGAAATCAGTAAAAACACACACAACAAAAACAACAACAACACTACTACCTTTGTTGTCTTTTTAGTTCATTTAGTGTGTGTGTGTGGGGGGGGGGGGTCACACAACGTTAACAAAAGGGCGGGGAAGGCTGTGGGTGATAGGAGTGCGTAAGTCAAGTCAAAGTCAAAAGTCGAAAATACTTTATTATGACAGTTAGGTGAAATTACAGTGTGGTCTCGTACAAGCACAATACAAGCAAGGAAACAAATTTGCATGCATGAAGATGGAAACAAAAAATAAGGAAAAATAGACAACAATCAGGCTTCGCAAGAAGTTTGGAATAAGTTAGGTCGATACAAGTGGTGTGTGGTGTGTGGTGTGGTGTGTGTGTGTGTGTGTGTGTGTGTGTGTGTGGTGTGTAGTGTGTTTGTATGTGTCGTGTGTGTGTCTCTGTGTGTGTGTGGGTGTGTACTCTGTGTGCAGTGTGTGTGTGTGTGTGTGTGTGTGTGTGTGTGTGTGTGTGTGGTGTGTGTGTGTGTGTGTCAGTCTCTGTGTGTATGTGTGTGTGTGAGTCGTCTGTCTGCTCTGCGCGTGTCTGTTGTGTGTGTGTGTCTGTGCGTGTGTACGCGTCCGTGTGTGTGTGTATGTGTGTGAGTGACTGTGTGTGTGTGTGTGTGTGTGTTGTCTCTCTCTCTCTCTCTCTCTCTCTCCTCTCTTATCTCTCTCTCTCTCTC
>CM065707.1:3572169-3574669 GCA_017654935.2 Phymorhynchus buccinoides
GAGATAGAGAGAGATAAGAGAGAGAGAGTAGAGAGGATGGTTGACACTGGCTTTAATGTGCAGCCACCGCCATAGCACATACCATAACAAATAAATGAATACATTAATAAATTAATAACTAAATAACTAAATAAATAGCCAAATAACTCAATACATACACACACAAATCGATAATAATTAGGCAAATAAATGCGCATCATAATTAATTAAACTCACATATAACCAATTATTAGTATTTACTGTACATGTAAGTATACAAAGGCACAGTATAGAATACTTCCCCTAGAGCGAATACTCACAAAAACATCTAGGCACAAAGGCAACTCTTGAGAGAGAGAGAGAGACTGAGAGAGAGACGGAGAGAGAGAGAGAGAGATGGAGAGGACGACGAGAGGAGAGAGAGAGAGAGAGAGAGATGAGAGGACAATAGCATCATTAATTAATGTTTCAATGCACGCGCAATGAAAGCGACATGCATGGCTTGCATCTTTAATTCCTCCCGTCCCCAACCGTTCCAGATCAGCATGACTCACCATTGTGTCAGAGAGAGAGAGAGAGAGAAGGTGGGGAGAGAGAGAGAGAGAGAGGAGAGAGATTGGAAGAGAGAGATGGAGGGAGAAGAGAGAAGGAGTTGAGAGGAGAGAGAGGGGGCGAGAGAGAGAGAAGAGAGAGAGAGAGAGAGATGAGCGAGAGGAGGAGAGGAGAGAGAGAGGAGAGATAGACGGAGAGAGAGAGAGAGAGAGAGATGGAGAGAGGAGAGAGAGAGAGAGATCGAATGCGAGTGCGAGAGATGCGAATGGTTTATTCAAAAGTGCCGTGAGCTACATTTGAAGGGGGGACATATATCACAATGTATAACATACAAAAAAAATCTAAAAGTCTATCTCTGGAGGTTGAAATTGAAAGAGAGAAGAGAGAGAGAGACAGACAGAGAGGAGAGAGAGAGAGAGAGAGAGAGAGAGAGAGAGAGAGATGCGAGAGAGAGAGAGAGAGAGAGAGAAGAGAGAAGAGAGAGAGAGAGACTCACTCAACCCAAAAACCTTTTTAATGATTAGGCCATCTGCCCATATCAAAAGAGGAAGCAAAGGGGAAGGGGTACCGGTGAAAATGCAATGAGAGAGAGAGAGATGAGAGAGATGAGAGAGAGAGAGAGCGAAGAGGAAGAGAGAGAGATGAGAGAGAGAGAGAGGGAGAGACGAGAGAGAGAGAGAGAAGAGACACAAAGGCAGAGAGAGCGAAAGACAGACACAGATACATAATTGTAGGACAGATACAGAGAGACAGAGACAGACAGGGAGAGGGGAGCAGCAGACACAGATACAGACAGGTGCAGACGAGACAGACAGAGATTGTAAATCGTTAAAGAGTAGAGAGAAGGTCGGCGGGGGTGAGAAAAACATGTCATGGGAATCAAGAGGGGGGGGGGGGGAGGGGGGAGAGGGGCTTTGGGGGGGGGGGGGGGGGGGGGGGTGGGGGATCGGGGGGGGGGGGGGGGGGGGGGGGAGACAGGGGGGGGGGGGGGGGGGGGGGGGGGGGGGGGGGGGGGATCCTTGGTGCGGGGTGGGGGTGGGGGGGGGGGAGGGTGATGGGGGGGGGGTGGGGGGGAGTTGCCATTGGGACTATCGATCTTGTTGGTGCCATCGAGGCCGGAGAGATGCGGGGTTACCCTGGCTAAACGACTCCAGGGCTGTGTATCGATAGTCCTTGGTCTAAGAGTTGCCATTACTATCGACTGTGTAGAGATGTTGTTGTAGGGGAGAGAGACTATTATTGCTGCATTTTAGAGAGAGAGTAGAGTTATTATGCTGCATTTTTAGAGCTTTTTTCTTGGCCTCGTTTTTCAATTGATTATGTCTTGATTTTAAATGTATTTTAAAAATGCGTTCTGCTTTTACTGGACTATTTGTTCATATTTGTGCCAGGTTTGGTGATTACAACATTGCAGTGTTATTAGTTATTAGTTCATATTCTTTGTTGTTGATAAATGTGTTTACTGTGGTTTTTCTTATGTGCACCTGGCTGCAATTTCTCTGTTATGAGATAATAAAGATGATTTGGATTTGGATTTGGATTTGGCTCTTCCAAGCAGCCGAAGCGCATGAACGCTATGGCACAAATGCATCAGCCAGGGGTGAGAACATTACGAGGGTAGCCACACTCCGACTTCGGAGGAACTATCGATCTGAATTTGGGTTAAAATCGCCACCACCACGCATGTCTTGCACAAACCTAAATAAATACAGACACGTCGTACGCGCATACAGAGCATAATAAACACGCGCGCGACGCGCACTGACAGATAGACTGAGGCAGAGGCAGAGAGATACGCCGCTTCCCACCAAAACTATACATGTATGTTTTAAAAAGTGAAGAGCAAATTGTTACCAATTATTGGTTGGCTTGCCTAATGCGTCGAGACATGATTCTCTAGAGTCTGTCTGTCTGTCTGTCTGTCTGTCTCTCTCTCTGTCTCTCTCTCTCTCTCCTCTCTCTCTCTCTG
>CM065707.1:3579669-3584669 GCA_017654935.2 Phymorhynchus buccinoides
ATCTGCATAAGATTATGCAACAATAATAATAAAGCAGCTCAATGGCGCCAAAACAAAATATGGATAAAAAAAAACAATGAAATCCGAAAGGATTCACAAGACTTTTGTCTTTCTATAAGGTTCGCCCCATGCCGGAAGGGTTACTAATTATCTTCAATGTCCGTAGGAAAGTTCAAATGATTGGCGCAGTCAGGTGGACTTAGCTGTTTGAAGTTCTGGGCTTGCTCGTCAGGTGAGAGTAGCTCCCAGTCGTTCCGGTTACGGCTTCGCGGGATGGCACGGTTCAGGCGTGGTCTCCTCGCGGGTTCTGGGTGCGGGTCGTCTTGGCGACGGACCCGTCTTGGTGCTGGTGGAGTCCGGGATGATCTTCCGGACCACGATGCCCTGCTGATAATCACAGGAGAAGGTGGATGTAGATCTCTATGGCTTAGAGACAAGGGGCTTCAGTCGGCAGGGAATTAGTGAATCCCAACCGGCTAGAAGGCTTCCCTTGTACAATAGCACTATGTTAATAAATAAACTGAATTTCAGTTAACAAACTGAGATCAGTAAAACATAAAAGGTGATCAATCCAACATCACTCTCCATCCAACACCTGGAAAGGAATGGTATCATAAAGTGCAAGATTGCGGCCCATAGGTTTCCTACTAAAAATAGACAAATGGGTTAGTAGGCATAAACTCCGGTTCTGGTACCAAAAGTGTTCAAGTCAGAAACACACACACACACAAATAATCAGTGTGCATAAATAGAACAGAATGTTTACCACTTCTTTTCAATAACATATCTATCTACTCCTTATTCATCATTGAACATAGGATCTAGATCAAAACTAGAGTCAAACAAACAACCAGATCTCAATCACCAGTCATCAATAAGACTTACTAGGTGGGCTATTCTGGCTGGGAGAGGTGTTGCTCTAGTCAGTTTCAGCGTCTTGTGTGAAAAACTTTTTCTCACTACGCCAATTATAGCCTTCACTTTCAAACAATGAAAGCCTGCTATTGGTTTATAGCAGTCGACACGTCACAAGATGCTGTTCTAAATGTACCGAACAATCACGCGCCTATTACATCCTTATCACATGCCGACATTCAAATCCTTCTCGTGCTCGGAAAGGAAGGGTTTCAAAGGGGCCGACCGTGGTTGTCACTTTCTTGTTATGGGTAGATAGATCTTGCTTCAAAGAGATAATTGCCTTATTCGGCGTTCTTTAGATGGTGGGTGGCAATTAACGTGGCGGCCGGACAGAGAAATGAAAAGGAGGGGGGGGGAGGGGAGAAGGGGGGGGGGGTGTAGATAAGAAATAAAGAAAGTGGGTCGCGCGGGACACTTACGTCACAGAGGCCCCCCGAAGAAAAGATTCTGGTACCGGAATCTTCCTGTGGAACGCCGACTCCACTTTCGACTTGGGCGACAGGGACAAATTAGTGGGGAGACTGGGTCGGCTGGAATGGTGGAACATCTGGTCGCAACACAGAGTTCAAAGGAGCAGGTGGGTTAGAGATCAGTGGAATGGATTCCGACTGAGGTTGGTGCGGCAATCCTGTGTTGAGTTGTCCCAAGGTTGATTGCAGGATAGCAAACACCTCTTGCCTGAGTTTCCCCTTTAGCCTGGATTCATCATTGCTGATGATGTGGTTTGGTAGGCCGATTCGGGCGAAAATGGCTTTGAGTGCCGCGGCTACCTGACTAGCATCAAGTGAGGAGATTGGGGCGGCATCGCACTGCATGGTACATATGTCGACCACGGTGACTATGTACCGGAATTTCTTCTTCCGTTTAGGTAGAGGCCCGACCAAGTCGACTGCCACTCGCTGAAAGGGAGGGGTAGGTGACGGCTGTACGTGCGGCGGCCTGTCCCGATAGTACCTTCGGTGGGTGTTTGCGGGTACAGTGCTGCCTTTCACCTGAGGTACCTGTGGCGAGTGGTCTTGGGTCGTTAGGCGGACATTCCTTGGGAAGGATTTTCCAAGTTGTGGCGGACTTGGGGACTTGGGACAATCTGGATTGGCTCGCGCGGCAATTTGGTTTGCCGCGTTGAGAGGTTTCTTCCATGCTGAGGGAGATTTGCTCTTTGGGAAGGAGGGAGGGAGTTGGTTTGTGGTTTGGGGAGAAGGGTATGCTGCTGAAACTATGGCAGGTTGAGAGGGGTGCCCTAAAAACACATACTGTGATCCCAGTATGAGGTCATAGACCGGACTGTCCATGAGCACTGCCTTGATGGGTCCCTTAACATATCTGGTGTCGACATTGATTATGGCGACTGGCAAAGTGGATGGGGGGATTGCAGCATCAGGGCCTTGCAGAGAGATGAAGTCTCCCGTGTATGCTGACGCGGGGACTAAGGATCCGCAGACGATTGCGTCGCATGACAGTCCAGTGTCATAGAGACACTGAACAGGGATGTTGTTGACAGTCGCCTGTCCGACGACTGACGGTGTGCCTGGACACTGTATTGGGGAGGGGTTTGTGCAATTCTGCGAAGTCGAGACGACTTGCATAGTTGCAACATTTTGCCGCTTGTAAGCAAGTTTCCTGCAGTCATCCCGATTGTGGGTGTTCGACTTGCAGTATGAGCAGAATAAGGGTTGTCCCAGTGGTTGTCGTTCATGGGTAGAACTGTTTGACCCACTTTTGGAGTTGGGGTTAAACCTGCTCTGCTGTGAAGCAGTGGACCCAACTACTTGTTGTAGTTTTGGCCTTTTAGGGGCGCTAGGTTCATCATGGGCTAGAGTGTATCGGTCACTTAGCTGGATGAGGTCTAGCAGTATGAGTGGCCAGAGTTGTGGCACCTTGTTCGGCAGTAAAGGTGCGTAACTCTGGGGACATGGTTTCGCGCAGCTGCTCGCCAACCATCAGTTCCCGGAGATCCTCATAGGACTCTGATTTTGCAGAAAGGGACACCCATTTAGTCAGATAGTTCCCCAGTCTATCTGAAAATTGGGCATATGACTCTCCCCTACCTTTTCTGGTTGACCGGAAGCCTATTTTTTCCGGTAGGCGTCAGCTGTCAACTCGTATCTGTTGAGCAGGGCTTCTTTCAAAGCTGGGTAGTCGGTAATTTGGCTTGACGGAAGTTTACTGTATACCTCATAAGCCACACCCCTGAGACTTTGGGCAAGCTTGAGGTTGAACTTTTCCGGAGCAAGCTCAAATTCCTGGGCCAGTCTTTCAAATCTATCGAGGAATGCATCGATAGACTCGGTTGCCTCATTGAATGCCTCCAATGTGAAGGTCATGGCTGAGGTATGAATGGGAGGGGGAAAATTTTGAGGGGCGGCAGTCTCAGAGTCTGCTGAGTTTTCTAGCTGCTTCATAGCTAGCTCATGGTCTCGCGCTTTTCCTCGCTCAGTGGCCTCAAGTTCGAGTTCTTTATTTTTGGCATCCTGCACTAGTTGCCTCTGCCTTAACTCATGAGTACGGATTTGCTCTTGAGCGTCGCGATCTTTATCTGCTTGTTGAGCCTCGCGATCTTTATCTGCTTGTTGAGCCTCGCGATCTTTATCAGCCTCTTGAGCCTCACGAGCTTTATCAGCCTCTTGAGCCTCCCGAGCTTTGTCAGCCTCTTGAGTCTCGCGAGCTTTATCTTTCTCAGCCACCTCGCGAGCTTTCTCTTTGTCATATTCAGATATGACAAAATTGGCTAACTCTTGGCCTGACAATCCCAGAGATTCTCCCCATTCTTTAAGTTCCCTCCTAAGTTTAACAATCTCAGCCATGGTTGTAAATACAACTATTCAAAATAAAAACAAAGCTGCTGAGTTGAATGTATCAAACAACACTTAACTATTTCAGCATAAACAGAAATAGCATGCACATCAAAATAAAGTCATAAATAGCATTCAAACAAATCAAATCAAAACACAGTGAACCAAATCACAATAACTTTCCCAGTGGACACAAGATAAGTTTTTGAAAAGGAACTACAGTTTGAATTGAAATTTGTTAGACTTTATGAAAAAAAAATATCCCGGACGCGAGCCCCCAATTAGATGTGACGAGGTAATGGGTTAAAAGGCTAAGTCCCTAGGGAAGACTTTAGATAATTTGCCTTTAGCCCACTTCTCTAGGGTATGGGAGATGAGCAACTTTCCCGGCCCCTTTTCATCTAATAAATTTATATTTGTGCCCGGGTTCTGGCTCGTATGGTTGTAAGAAATACAAGTGGTTGAATTGCTCTAAATGGCAGACAGAGAGAAGTAGGGTTTTACATGAAATTACAAGACTCCCACTCTCATCAGTTTGACCAAAGGGTTCAGGATTATTTGACACTTGTATTTTATTTACTCCCAAAATCTGCATAAGATTATGCAACAATAATAATAACGCAGCTCAATGGCGCCAAAACAAAATATGGATAAAAAACAATGAAATCCGAAAGGATTCACAAGACTTTTGTCTTTCTATAAGGTTCGCCCCATGCCGGAAGGGTTACTAATTATCTTCGGTGTCCGTAGGAAAGTTCAAATGATTGGCGCAGTCAGGTGGACTTAGCTGTTTGAAGTTCTGTGCTTGCTCGTCAGGTGAGAGTAGCTCCCAGTCGTTCCGATTATGGCTTCACGGGATGGCACGGTTCAGGCGTGGTCTCCTCGCGGATTCTGGGTGCGGGTCGTCTTGGCGACAGTCCCGTCTTGGTGCGTGGTGGAGTCCGGGATGATCTTCCGGCCCACGATGCCCTGCTGATAATCACAGGAGAAGGTGGATGTAGGTCTCTATGGCTTAGAGACAAGGGGCTTCAGTCGGCAGGGAATTAGTGAATCCCAACCGGCTAGAAGGCTTCCCTTGTACAATAGCACTAAGTTAATAAATAAACTGAATTTCAGTTAACAAACTGAGATCAGAAAAACATAAAAGGTGATCAATCCATCATCACTCTCCATCCAACACCTGGAAAGGAATGGTATCATAAAGTGCAAGATTGCGGCCCATAGGTTTCCTACTAAAAATAGACAAAAGGGTTAGTAGGCATAAACTCCGGTTCTGGTACCGAAAGTGTT
>CM065707.1:3602169-3607169 GCA_017654935.2 Phymorhynchus buccinoides
AATATTATACACATTTTAAAACAAAGTACCAGTACAGAAAATATCACCGTTTAAGATAAATCACTTTAAATATATGATTTTAAATGCACAACACACACAAGGGACTTATTTACAACAAACCACGCATAACAATTTAATGTCATAGATATACTTTATGTTTAGACTTCTTCAATTAAAACTAAGAATAGGCCTTTATCCACGTGAATTTGTTCTTGTGTTCTTAAAAGGTATTCACGTCGACAAGAGAATGAATTAATATGTGCACGTGTGTGCATGTGTATTAACAGTGTGTGTGTGTGTGTGTGTGTGTGTGTGTGTGTGTGTGTGTGTGTGTGTGTGTGTGTGTGTGTGTGTGTGTGTGTGTGTGTGTGTGTGTGCGTGTGTGTGTGTGTGTGTGGTGTGTGTGTGTTGTGTGTGTGTGTGTGTGTGTGTGTGTGTGTGTGTGTGTGTGTGTGTGTGTGTGTGTGTGTGTGTGTGGTGTGTGTGTGTGTGTGTGTGTGTGTGTGTGTGTGTGTGTGTGTGTGTGTGTGTGTGTGTGTGTGTGTGTGTGTGTGTGTGTGTACGCGCGCACGCACGCGCGCGTGCGTGCGTGCGTGCGTGCGTGCGTGCGTGCGTGCGTGCGTGCGTGCGTGCGTGCGTGCGTGCGTGCGTGCGTGCGTGCGTGCGTGCGTGCGTGCGTGTGTGTGTGTGTGTGTGTGTACGTGTGCGTGCGTGTACGTGTGCGTGCGTGCGTGTGTGTGTGTGTTTCTGTCTGTCTAACAATCTATCTGTCAATCCTCTGGTTTAGAGAGACCGATCAATAAGTTCACTTCAGAAAGCGACAAAAAAAATATCCATATGTTTATATTGATCATTAGGCACAATAAATAAGACAAACAGCAGGACGGCATTAGCAATACGTGAACTGCAGCTGCTACAACTCTGTCTGTCTGTCTGTCTCTCTGTCTCTGTCTCTCTGTCTCTCTGTCTCTGTCTCTGTCTCTCTCTCTCTCTCTCTCTCTCTCTCTCTCTCTCTCTCTCTCTCTCTCTCTCGCATAAATAGTGCTTTAAAAAAGAACGCGCGAGTGCTTGTGTATGTTGGTGTAGGCGTGCGTGCGTTGTGCGTTCATGTACGTGTGCGAGTGTTTGAATGTATGCATGTGCATACTGGTCTTATGCTTGTTCGCGCGTGTGTGTGCATGTGTGTGATTTTTTTACCTTATGCGTGTACGTATGTGCCACGTATGTGTGCGTGAGTGTATGTGTCTACTTTATGATCAAGTCTCTGTGACCGGACATTTTTTTATATATCAAATGCCAAATACAAAAAAATGCCAAATAAATAATTCAAATTGTCTGTTGTTTATTCTTTCTACCTCGTGCTAAAACAAATAACAGAAAGACAGGCCTGTAGTAGTATGGTGGTGACTGTCATCCCGTCACGTAACGTGGGGGGTGGGGGGGTGACTGCATAGGTGCGCCATTCAGTCTGTCACTCCTCGAGTTCTCTGTAAACACACAGAGTTTGCCCCCCAAATGTTAAGCAACACAAAAAAGTTGTGTCCTCTTGTACCTTCCTCCCTGTAGTGTGGTGGTGGTGGTGGTGGTGGGGGTGGTGGTGGTGGGGGTGGTGGGGGGGTGGTGGTGTTGGTGGTGGGGTGGGTGCAGGTAGAGAGAGGGGAGGGCGTGGGAAGATTTAAAAAAAAATATGTAGGGAGGGATGAAGGAGGAGAAAGAAATAAGGTTGTTTTGGATTATCATGTCTACTATCAGCTTACCTGTGCAAGCAATCATTACCGTGTCTAGTAAGAGTTTATCAGTACAAGCAATCAGTATCATGTCTACTGTGAGTGTGTCTATGCAAGCAATCAGTATCGTGTGTCGCTATGTGCGTTCCGCCCACAACTTGCTAACTGCTCTCGTTTCGCCTATGCGCACACTCGTGCACGCTGACATGCAATGCGATCACCCCGGCACATAACCGTGCATGCCAGTCTGTCGTTCCTCCATCGACCCAGCACCAGATACAACTCGTCCCTAAGGGCTTTGCGCCATGAGGACGTCAAACCTTCACTCAACCAACCAAACTCTGTGGTTCCACGACTGTGGCTGCCAGGTAACAAGGGATAGCAGCCTGCCATTCTGGTGGGCTGGGCTTGTTCATAGCGTGGATGCCTTGCCATGGGTACATTCCCACGAGATTTGAGGATAGCTGGCGTCAGGGAAGCCCCTCGCCCCCCTACCCGCCCCCCCCCCCCTAAAGCCAACCAACCCCCTTGGCTGCATCACTAACAGTCGGTGAAAACGCATTCCGGTTTGAGAGTCAGTCTTCCGCAAAAGACTCAACTGTACCACGATTGTTCTTAAACCATAGACTTCTTCTTCTTCTTCTTCTTCTTCTTCTTCTTGTTCTTCTTGTTCTTCTTCTTCTGCGTTCCCAGGCCATATTGCCATAATGGGTAAGGTACGTATGTGTTCGGTTTTCAGTTTTCACTGGTCTCCCCGCTGCGCACAGCCGACACATTCCGATTTCGGAGGAGCTCAATGGAGAGAAAAAAAATATTTGTAAGATTGTTTTGAAAAAAAGGCAGGAGAATGGGCCCATAAGTCAAAAAGATAACAGATGACAGAAAGCAAAGGGAAAAGGCAGAGTCAAAGAGAGTGGCAGATTAGAGGAAGTTACAAGCACAGAACTTCCAGAAGGTGGGTGTATTATTATACAAAAGACCCCCCGGTATCCCCCCGGGGGAGCAAACCATGGACAATTGTCTGTTGTTCACGTTACTGTTGGCCCCCTACTATAGACTAACGTAAGCCAATGATGAAAGCTACTGGAATGGGCACAAAGACCCCCCGGTATCCCCCCGGGGGAGCAAACCATGGACAATTGTCTGTTGTTCACGTTACTGTTGGCCCCCTACTATAGACTAACGTAAGCCAATGATGAAAGCTACTGGAATGGGCACAAAGACCCCCCGGTATCCCCCCGGGGGAGCAAACCATGGACAATTGTCTGTTGTTCACGTTACTGTTGGCCCCCTACTATAGACTAACGTAAGCCAATGATGAAAGCTACTGGAATGGGCACAAAGACCCCCCGGTATCCCCACGGGGGAGCAAACCATGGACAATTGTCTGTTGTTCACGTTACTGTTGGCCCCCTACTATAGACTAACGTAAGCCAATGATGAAAGCTACTGGAATGGGCACAAAGGCCCCCCGGTATCCCCACGGGGGAGCAAACCATGGACAATTGTCTGTTGTTCACGTTACTGTTGGCCCCCTACTATAGACTAACGTAAGCCAATGATGAAAGCTACTGGAATGGGCACAAAGGCCCCCCGGTATCCCCACGGGGAGCAAACCATGGACAATTGTCTGTTGTTCACGTTACTGTTGGCCCCCTACTATAGACTAACGTAAGCCAATGATGAAAGCTACTGGAATGGGCACAAAGGCCCCCCGGTATCCCCACGGGGAGCAAACCATGGACAATTGTCTGTTGTTCACGTTACTGTTGGCCCCCTACTATAGACTAACGTAAGCCAATGATGAAAGCTGCTGGAATGGGCACAAAGACCACGCGGGCATGCACAGTGCTCTATTCACAAAGGCCCTGTAGAGTCATGTGTGCGCATTAGACATTCAACACGGGGATTAGTATGTAAATTAGGCTAAACGACCAATCGTTTTGGGAGTTTAGTCCAATTTACATACTATTCCCCGTGTTGAAGGTCTGATTCGTACTCATGACTACAGGGCCTGATGGTCGTTCAAGATAACCAGCAGACAGTATGAACAACAAAAGAAAAAAACAACAGTTAAGAACAAACACGAGTTTAAGAGAGAATTTTTTTATTTTTAAGTGTGACAATATAATTTTTACGATCAAGATTTGAAGAAGAAAAAACAAACAAGGGCAAAGGTAAAGATGTGCCACTCCCCCTGCATTTCTCGGTTAATTCCATTTTTCCATTTTTGCCTTTCTTACCAAACATAAAGCTGTATTTTATTAACCTTTTCAGCTAATTATCTTTTTGGAATAATAACCCTAACCCTAACCCTATCCCTAACCCTACCCCCCCCCCCCCCCCCACCCTATCTACTGCAGTACACCGCACATTTGTCACAGTCGTGGTTCATTGCGTTTTCCCGTCTTATAGGGGGGGGGGGGGGGGGGGGGGGGGGGGGGGGGTAGGGGTAGGGTTAGGGTTATTATTCCAAAAAGATAATTAGCTGAAAAGGTTCATAAAATACAGCTTTATGTTTGGTAAGAAAGGCAGAGCTTTAATAAAACTTGTTTTGTGTCGAATGTATGTGTTTGTGAACCTA
Organism: Phymorhynchus buccinoides; assembly: GCA_017654935.2. Taxonomy (NCBI): domain Eukaryota; kingdom Metazoa; phylum Mollusca; class Gastropoda; order Neogastropoda; family Raphitomidae; genus Phymorhynchus; species Phymorhynchus buccinoides. The sequence continues at coordinate 3,606,481 of CM065707.1, forward strand.
AGAAAGAAACTCAATTACTTTATTTTTAACTTTACGATTTGTTCTGTGTTCTGAAAAGAATAAAATAAAATAATGTGCTGATTTACTTTTTCTCCCAATGGGGGAGATAGACAATGCCTATGCAAAGACAGCTGTTTCGTCTTGAGAAAGACTCTTCAGTCTGCATGTCGGCCTGCAAAGAATGTCCACAGTGAACATTCAAACTGAGCTAGAAGACTTCTCCAGGAGAAAGGTTGTCCTCTTTGCACCAGATTGAAAGTCCACAATAAAAGCAATATAATTCTTACTCAAAAAAGTGGCCGTACTAAAAGATAGACCCACTGATATACTGACAAACAGAAAGAGAGGTATGCAAGCAGTCAAGCAGACAGACAGACAGACAGACAAACAGACTCGAAGAAGTAGAAGTTTACATAGAGGGTGTGTGCATAGTCCATTTCAAGTACCGTAAGTCATTGGGGGGGGGGGGGGGGGGGGGGGAACCAGCTGTCTGTCGCTGCTTGCTATGTCCTGTTGAGGAGTGAGATAACATATCATCTTCTTCTTCTTCTCCTTCTTCTTCTTCGTTCGCTCAGACAGTTTCCTGTCATATGAGCGTAGATGCGTCGTGCTGCCGTTATGCGCCTAACTAAGACATCATTAGGCCCAGCATGTCCGACTTCGACTGAAGAAAGAATTTATAGAAAAAA
>CM065707.1:3612169-3619442 GCA_017654935.2 Phymorhynchus buccinoides
TGCGGCGACGCTCTCTCCGGGGGAGAGCAGCCCTAATTTCACAGGGATAAGTCTCTGTGACTAGAATATACCAAATACCAACACCAAATGGACACAATAGGAATTGTTCGGAAATAATTAAGGGGAGTACATTCATGGTGTGTGGGAGTAATCTCGCCTAATTCAATCGGTCAAACATGGGAAGCTACTCTACCTTCAGGTAGATCCCCAGCCCGTCGCTTCGTGTGTTTGAGGAGACACACAACATTATAGAACGCAGTGCATCATTCTAAATTTGATGTAATTTATATTTTTACGTCTACAGTTTGCAAGTTCTATCACTTTGTAGCAACTGGCCACCCCTTATTTTTCTAACAAAAAAAATGTTTGCAAGTCGCTGACTGGCATCCTGCGGTTTTAAGCTTCGACGCCATTGTTGCATTGTTGCTATGGTATTTGACCGAGTAATAGAGGTAGGCTTAAGCAACTCTAATTTTCACGAAGTGCTCTCCCCTAGTTTTTTTTTTCAAAAAATCGTCTATTACGAGATTTGAGTATGGTTTTCCCCGTGAGGATACCGGGGGGGGGGGGAGGGGGGTTCTTTCGTAAAAATAGTTCCACCACCTTCTGGAAGTTATGTGCTTGTAAATTCCTCTAATCTGCCACTCACTCTTTGACTCTGCCTTTTCCCTTTGCTTTCTATAATCTTACTATCTTTCTGACTTATTGGCCCCATTCTCCAGCCTCCTTTCTCCAAAAAAAAAAAATCTTCCCAATAATTTCTCTCCTTTGAGCTCCTCCGAAATCAGGATGTGTCGGCTGTACGCAGCGGGGGAGACCAGTGAAAACTGAAAAACCGGACACATACGTATCTTACCCATTATGGCCATATGGCCTGGGAACGCAGAAGAAGCAGAAGAAGAGTATGGTTGAAAAAGAGTCAGTCCGCACGGCATTTTCAGAACATGGGGGTCATTGTTGATGTGCGGCAGGAGGATGGCACCGGGGAAATGAGAGAAGGGAAAAGTGACAGGGTCAGATGAGGTGACAATGGTAATCGTGGGTTTTTTAAGCAGACAAACGTGCACCGGGTATGGATTATTTAGGTTAATGTGACAAAACGGGGAGAGACACAGCTAGTAAAGGACGAACAGAAAAACGGAAGATGAGAGAGGAGAGACAGAGAGAGAGAGAGGGAGAGAGAGAGAGAGAGAGAGAGAGAGAGAGAGAGAGAGAGAGAGAGAGAGAGAGAGAGAGAAGAGGGGGGGGAGAGAGAGCGGAGGAGAGGAGAGACGACAGAGACAGAGAGAAACTCGTGGCTCAGAGACAGAGAGAGAAGACAACGCTCACTCAGAGAGATAGAGAGGATCAGAGAGAGAGAGGGAGGGAGGGATGAGAGCGAAGACAGAGAGAGACATATACACTACAGAGAGGACATACAAGAACGAAACAGAGAGAGAGAGAGACACAGACAGAGAGAGAGAGGAGGAGAGTGAGAAGGAGGAGAGAGAGAGAGAGAGAGAATAGAAGCATGACAGCAAAATGAGAGACGAAGAGAGGAGAGGCACCAAAAGTAAATAGGAACATAGCAGAATGAGACATCGACAGACAGGAAAAAAAAAAAGGAAGGAAGAAATGCATGTCTGGGTGGGTATCTATACAGCGAGAGCCATCTAGAGATCTCTAGAGAGAGATAGAGACAGAAGAGGAAAAGAGAACCCCAGAGATAGAGAGAGAGAGAGAGAGAGAGAGAGAGCATAGAGCGAGAGAGAGATGGAGGGAGAGAGAGAGAGAGGAGGGAGAGAGAGAGGAGAGATGAGAGAGAGAGAGAGGAGAGAGAGAGGATAGAGGACACAGAGAGAGATCTCAAGACTAAGAGATAGAGAGAGACGAGAGAGAGAGAGAGAGAGAGAGGAGAGAGAGCAGATAGATGCGAGAGAGAGTAGAGAGCGAGACACACACAGAGACAGAGAGAGAGGGAGGGATCGAGAGACTGACCAGATATCGAGAGAGAGAGCAGAGTTGCGAGAGCAGAGATAGAGAGTAGAGAGAGAGAGACGCAGGAGATAGAGAGAAGAGATAGATCGATAGATATGTAGAGATAGCGAGAGAGCCGAGCGATAGAGAGAGAGATGATAGAGCGATATAGAGATATGAGAGACAGATATAGACTCATAGCTATATCTCTATAGGAGTAGATCTATATATAGGATCTCGAGTCGCTATCTATATATAGATATACTATCCTCTCGCTCTATCTCTCTCTGTCGGAGACAGTAGAATATATCGTATATAGACGCTCTCTTCTCTCTATCTCTCTCTCTCTCTCTATCTCTCTCTTCTCTCTCTCTCTCTCTATCTCTCTCTCTCCTTCTCTCTCTCTCTCTCTCTCTCTCTCTCTCTCTCTCTCTCTCTCTCTATATCTCTCCTCTCTCTGTCTCTCTCTCTCTCTCTCTCTCCTTCTCTCTCTCTCTCTCTTCTCTCTCGCTCCTCTCTCTCTCCTCTCTCTCTCTCTCTCACTCTCTCTCTCTCTATCCTCTCTTTCTCTCTCTCTTTTCTGGTGGGGCACCAGGACCAGTATGGGTTATCAATAATCAATACGTTCCCCTCCAGTCAGTCTAACCCAACTAGAGCTGCTTGCTGCAATGCGGGCTCTTCCCCTGACACGCGACACGCTTGCATGAATTTGTCAATGCTTGTTTCTATGCTTGTTTCTATGCTTGTGTGTGTGTGTGTGTGCCAGCGTGTGTGTGTGTGTGTGCGTGTGCGTATGCGTGTGTGCGTGCATATGTGTGTGAGTGAGTGTGCGTGTGCGAGCGTGCGTGTGTGCGTGCGTGCGTGTCGTGTGTGTGTGTGTGTGTGTGTGTGCCTTTGTGTGTGCATGTGCCTTTTTGCGTGAATATGTGTTTGTGCGTGTGTGCGTGTGTTGTTTGTGTGTGTTCGTGCTTTAGTTTTACGTCTGTCCGTTCACCCGCAAGTGATATTAGACAAATGTGTGGTGTGTGTGTGTGTGGTTTGGTGTCGTGGGGTGTGTGTGTGTGTGTGTGTGAGTGTGCGTGGTGTTTGGTCGTGTGGGTGTATATGTGTATGTGTGTGTGTGCGCGTAGCTGCGCGTAGCGCGCGTGTGTGTGTATGTGTGTGCGTGGTGCGACGCAGGTGTGTGTGTGTGTGTGGTTTGTGTGTGTGGTGTGTGTGTGTGTGATGTTGTGTGGTGTGGAGTGTGATGTGTGTGGGTGTGTGTGCGTGTATGTGTGTACTCTTACCTGAAGCTACACACACCTGACACACTAGCATATCTAAATGTTCGACGAGGGTTGTTATGCTCGGTGTCCATCTGTGTTCTACCGAGGACCCATCAGCATGTTTGACAATAGTGTGAAAGGTTAGTACACGCCTTGTTGCTTTGGACTTCGCTTGACAGGTTTACACACACAAGCGGGTCGGCTTTGTTCGGTCTCCCCTTCCCCAAGACCCAAACAAAACACGGGCGACAGCGGACCAAATGCCGTACACAAATCACGCCAGTCGGTGTTGAATGACATGGCAGAGGGGTGTGAGAAAAAACCACAGAATGAAACAAAACAGAATGCTTTGTATTAGCCAGCACACGAGATTGTACACCGAGCCTAAGATGCAATATGCATCTGTTTTGTCTTAGACATTAAGTGTACAATAAGTATGTCTTCACCCCTGATTTTGCGTGTGTTTAAAGGACAGATAGTTGAAATAAATTATGCGCACAGGTATCGGAAAGACAGACAAGTGTGTTTGGATACAAACAAACAAACAGACTAACAGCTATTACACAAAACAAGGACATCATCAATTCATTCGTAACACCCCCCCCCCCCCCCCCCCCCCCCCCCCCACCCCCCCCCCCCCCCATCTCAGTAGAGATTTAATCCTCCCCCCGCCTCTATAACTACATTCGCATCGCAACGATTTTGAATCACTAAAAATAAACCTCACAAATCACTCCAGCCCAACCACACAAACAAAACATGCAAAAACAAAGGAGAAATGGATGAAGATTACAGGTTTTTACTTCAGTTTTAGACATAGGGAAAAGTGCTAGATCAGACTTTTTTTTACTATATAGACGTTATATAGAAAAACTCTCTAAACCGATTAGCTACCCCACAACAAACAACTACAAAAGCAAAAAGTCCCGCAGGCAAAAACGTGGTCCAAGGGAGCGAAGCGAGCTTACAAGTGACCAAGGTATGGTGTGCACACATATTTACTTCCCTGGAAGCAAATGCATCAAACTGACAGCCACCTATTAATTCCGGACATATAAGGCCGGAACGACTTGAATGAGTTAATTCCCCACACCCATCCCGTACATTCCCTCATCCACCCTAACCCCCTCCCCCTCCCGGCCCTCATTTTTGTCGTCTCTTGTCCTGAACGTTCTAAAATGTCATATATTTATGTGACCCAGCACCACGAAAGGACATTTGTGACCCAGCACCACGAAAGGGGACATTAAGTGCCCGCACCACGAAAGGGCCATTTGTGACCAGCACCACGAAAGGGACATTATTTGACCCAGCACCACCAAAGGGACATTTGTGACCCAGCACCACGAAAGGGGACATTTGGACCCAGCACCACCAAAGGGACATTTGTGACCCAGCACCACCAAAGGGACAATAAGTGACCCAGCACCACCAAAGGGACAATAAGTGACCCAGCACCACGAAAGGGACATTAATTCGCTGGGCTAGTTTCTGACAACAGGTTTGGAAAGTCAAAAATCTTATTTTGGGTCAATTTTGAGATATGGGTATTTATGTGTTCTTTGACATCTTATCTTTTATATCCAAGGATATTTTTATTACGATGTTATTACTGTCTCTAAAAATACTCTCCAAAAAAGAGCTTAAAAAAATTAAGTAGGTTGAAATGATGGGTTTATTGGAAATGAATAGTTTGATTTTATATTGATATTTTGATGCATTTTTTTCTTGAATAGGCTAGTTAGACTTCTTTTTATTTTATTATAGTAGGGCTTTTGGTGAATTTCTCAAAATGGATACTGACGTCACGAACAACACCTGATTGAGACTGCTGACTTATCAACGCCAGGCTCAACGCTCCAGCTAACTCATCTTACCAAAATGCTCATCACTCTGGAACGGAAACAAGCACACAACAATGATTTTTATATCATTAGAAAGAGAATTGTCTGAAGTTTCCAAAAATGTGCCATTTTTTTTCTTAGAATTGGTCATTTTGACGCTTAAATTGTCCTTTCCGTTGTGCTGCGTCGCCGGGCGTTGTGCGTGGGTCACATATGTGATGCAAATATTGAACCAGTACATTGTAGGGCATTAAAAAGGAAAAAAAAAAAAAAGCTTTGTGTCGCGTGTTACTGTTCGTCTGGTATTATCCCAAAAGTGATTACCCACAGCTGACTGAAGCCGTTTTTTTAACTCCACCCTTTCACCTGAACCCTACAGATTGGGGATCGTTGTGAACTCACGACTCACTGCCTTTGTTACCATATTTTAACAATTCCGCACCTTTCCACCTTTGTACAATTAAGCTTTTTTTCCACACATATGTATTGTTTAAAAATTCCGGGACTTTGCTGGTGGTGGCACTGCCTCCGAGCATTTCCTCCAGGTGAAGAATGATGTTTTACGTCCTCTCGTCATAGACACATACGGATATTTGTAGATACAAAGATGGTGGGAACAATAACTGGCGGCAATGCCCGGAGGCAGTGCAACACCAGTAAAGTCCCGAGTTTTTAACAATACGATAGGGGTAGCGGTAACCACGCCGTCGGTTACACCTCATCGGCATGTACCGCAGCCACATTAATAATTAATGGCCTCCTGATCGTTTGCCCACCATCTATATATCTACTAATGTCCCAATATTTAATGTGTCCGTTTCAACCGGAGGATCGTTAAGCAAATTCCATCACCTTTGTACCTTCCAGGTGGCCCGAAGGAGAAAAAAATGCTTTCATTCTTTGGCAAGGTTGGGTAGGGCTGCGAATCAATCACTCTTTTTGTGACATTTAGGCTTTTTGGCATTATGCTGTGCAAGACAAATGGCATACAAAAGTTTTGTTAGATGAGGTGAAAGGTGAAAAAGTGGAGAGAAGGGACAAGAAAAGAAGGAGTGTTTGTTTTTTCGCAATGAACATGCGCTGCCTTTTTTCTGGGCAAAAAAAGGTCCAGCAGCACGAGCGCGCAAAGTGAACAACCAGTTTTGCAAACTGCAAGGCGAATGAAAAGATACGTTTTAGAAAAGAAAGGGGAAGGGACGGGGGTGAGAGGGGGACGAGAGCCGATAGCTTAAGGGCCTGCTAACAACTACATAACGATTCGCTGTCAATGCGACTGCGATTGTGACGATGCAGTCGTGATTTCGCGTGATAACCCCGTCTAAAAAAAAATAATTCTCTCTTTCAGCTCTATATTAAAACCAATTAGAACCCAATAAAACGGATTTCACGTCACGCGATCGTGGACCTCGCTATCGTCCCAATCGAATGCATTGACATCGATCTTATGTATTGTGCAGAACCCTTTTAGGAAGTGGGGTTAGGGTGATAAAAAAGAGAGGGAGTGAAGCATTAAACAGATCTTTTGCTTTTGTTTCAAGAACATGCATTATGTCGCCTGTTAATTAGTGAATGGAGTTTTTTTCTGTCTTTGTTATTTATTTTGCCTTTGTAACAGAAGTATAATCACAAGGGTTTTCGCAGCCGCGCTCGGACTGAACCGGTTTCTTTTCTCCCAACCTTTCCCTACACTAAGTCACACTAATAAGACGGGTGGGATTCGGGTTCTTAACTCACTGTCTAATGTTACCCACTTGACGCAACCACGAAGTTAAGTTCCCTCGGGTTTTTTTTCTGGTTAGATGTGACCCACAACAAATGTCCCCAACTTCAAATTGAGTGCTCTTTAAAATGAATGGAGGTTTCGGTTTGAAGTTGGGGTGCCATTTATAATAAGTGGGAGTCAGACACTGGTCAAGACAGGAAAACCCGTGAAACCGTGATTTCGACACGTGGATCTGGTGAGGTCTTATCTTTAAAAATATTTATGCAGTCTGCTTTTTAAGTGCATACACGCTTCGCTTGAACATGGGTCGTTAATTTATCATGCTATTCAAAAGGGATTTTGGTATTATGGAAAGTTCGTTCCCTAACGTCCCTTGTGTGACCTTAATATAACGTGGGAGCTTTTCCTCTTGGGGCAAAGGGGAAGAAAATTTAGGTGTGGAAAAGAGAAGAAGGTAGAGGGAGAGGGGGAAGGTGGAGTAAGAA
>CM065707.1:3619942-3627442 GCA_017654935.2 Phymorhynchus buccinoides
GAAAGGGGGGGCGGTTGGAAGATTTAAAAAAAATATTATGGAGGGATTGAAGGATGGAACGAATAAGGTTGTTTGGATTATCTGTCTACTATCAGCTATCTGTGCAGCAACATTACCGTTGTCTAGTAAGTTTATCATTACAAAGCAATCTTATCATGTCTACTGTGGTGTATTCTATGCAAGCAATCAGTATCGTGTGTCGCTATGTGCTTTTCCGCCCCCAACTTGCTAACTGCTCTCGTTTCGCCTATGCGCACACTTCGTGCCACGCTGACATCAATGCGATCACCCCGGCACTAACCGGCATGCAGTCTTTCGTTCCTCCATCGACCCAGCACCAGATACAACTCGTCCCAAGCTTTGCGCCAGAGGACGTCAAACCTTCACTCAACCAACCAAACTCTGTGGTTCCGTGACTGTGGCTGCAGGTACAGGGATAGCAACCTAGCTTCTTGTGGGCTGGCTTGTCCATAGCGTGGGATGCCTTGCCATGGGTTACATCCCCCGAGATTTAGGATAGCGGCGTCAGGGCAGCCCCTCGCCTCGCCCCCCTACCCCCCCCGCCCCCCCCCTAATCCAACCAACCCCCTTGCTGCAATCACTACTAGTCGTTGCAAACGATTCCGTTTTGAGAGTCCAGTCTTCCGGTAAAGACTCACTGTACCACGATTGTTCTTAAACATAGACTTTCTTCTTCTTCTTCTTCTTCTTCTTCTGCGTTCCCAGGCCATATTGCCATAATGGGTAAGGTACGTATATGTTCGGTTTTCATTGTCACTTACTGCTCCCCGTCTGCGCACAGCCACACATTCCGGTTTCGGAGGAGCTCAATGTGAGAAAAAATATTTGTAGATTGTTTTGAAAAGGCAGTAGAATGGGCCCATAATCAGAAAGATAACGATGACGAACAAAGGAAAAGGCAGAGTCAAAAGAGTGGGCAGATTAGAGTAAGTTACAAGCACAGAACTTCCAGAAGGTGGGTGGATTATTATACAAAAGACCCCCCGGTATCCCCCGGGGAGCAAACCAGGACAATTTGTCTGTTGTTCACGTTTTACTGTGTTGGCCCCCCTACTTAGCCTTACGTAAGCCAATGATGAAAGCTGCTGAATGGGCAATCAAGACCCCCCGGTATCCCCCCGGGGAGCAAACATGGACATTGTCTTTGTTCACGTACTGTTGGCCCCCTACTATAGACTAACGTAAGCCAATGATGAAAGCCTACTGAATGGGCACAAAGACCCCCGGTACCCCCCGGGAGCAACCAATGGACATTGTCTGTTGTTCACGGGTACTGTTTGCCCCCGACTATAACTAACGTAACCAATGAGAAACTACTGAATGGTCTTTTACAAAGACCCCCCGGTATCCCCTGGGGAGCAGAAACCATGGACAATTGTCTGTTGTTCACAGTATGTTGGCCCCCTACTATAAGACTAACGTAGCCAATGATGAAGCTACTGGAATGGCACAAAGACCCCCCGGTAATCCCCACGGGGAGCCAACCATGGACAATTGTCTGTTTTGCGTCACGTTACTGTTGCCCCTACTATAGACTACGTAAGCCAATGATGAAAGCTGCTGGAATTGGGCACAAGGCCACCCGGTATCCCCACGGGGGACAAACCATGGACATTGCTGTTGTCACGTTACTAGTTGGTCCCCCCTACTAAGACTAACGTAAGCCAATGATGAAAAGCTACTGAATGGGCACAACGGACCCCCGGTACCCCACGGGGGAGCAAACCATGGAAAATTTCTTGTTGGTCACGTTACCTGATTGGCCCCCCTAAAAACTTACATAAAGACTAACGTAGCCAATGATGAAGCTTGCTGGAGATGGGCACAAAGACCACGCGGGGCATGCAACAGTGCCTCTAATATTCACAAAAGGCCCTGTAATAGGTCATGTGTGCTCAGTAGACATGCGACCACGGGGGTTAGTATGGTAGCTTCGGGGCTAAACGAGCCAATCGTTTTTGGGAGTTTAGTCAATTTACATACTATTCCCCGTGTTAAGGTCGATCGTCCCTCATGACTACAGGCCTGATGGTCCCGTTCAGATACTACAGACCAGTATGAAACAAAGAAAAAACAGTTTCAAACAAACACGAGTTTCAGAGAGAAATTTTTTTATTTTTAAGTGTGACATATAATTTTTACGATCAAGAATTGAGAAGAAACAACAACAGGGCAAAGTAAAGATGTGCCGACTCCCCGGCATTTCTCGGTTATTCCCATTTTTTTCCATTTTCCTTTCCTTACCAAACGTAAAGCTTTGTTATTTTAATTAACCTTTTCAGCTAATTATCTTTTTGGATAAATAACCCTAACCCTAACCCTATCTAACCGCCCCCCCCCCTCCCCACCCATCTACTGCAGTACACCGCACATTTTGTTTCACAGTCCGGTGTTCATAGCGGGTTTTCGTATTATAGGTGGGGGGGGGGGGGGGGGGGGGTGGGGGGGGGGGGGGGGGGGTGTAGGGGTAGGGATAGGTTTAGTATTCCAAAAGATAATATCTGAAAAGGTTCATAAAATACGCTTTAGTTTGGTAGGGGGTCGGAGAAAGGCAGAACTTTGAATAAAACTTGTTTTTTTGTCGAATAGTATGTGTTTGTGAACCATAAGAAAGAACTCAATTACTTTATTTTTAACTTTTTTAAGGATTTGTTTCTGTGTTCTGAAAGATAAAATAAAAGCATGTGCTGATTTACTGTTTTCTCCCAATGGGGGAGATAGACAATGCCTATGCAACGACAGCTGTTTCGTCTTGAGAAAGACTCTTCATTCTGCATGTTCGGCTGCAAGATGTCCACAGTGAAACATTCAAACTGAGCTAGAAGACTTCTTCCAGGAAATGGTTTGTCCCCTCTTTGCACAGATTTGAATCCACAATAAAGCCTATAATTCTTACTAAAAAGTGCCGTACTATAAAGATAGACCCACTGATATACTGACAAACAGAAGAGATTTATGCAAGCAGTCAAGCAGACAGACGCAGCCATGACAACAGACTCGAAGAAGTAGACTTTACATAGAGGGTTGTGCATAGTCCATTTCAAGTACCGTAATTCATTGGGGGGGGGGGGGGGGGGAGGTGAAACCAGCTGTCTGTCGCTGCTTTGCTATTCTTTGAGGGTGAGATAACATAACATCTTCTTCTTCTTCTCCTCCTTCTTCTCGTTCTCTCAGACAGTTTCCTGTCATATGAGCGTAATGCTCGTGCTGTGCTGCGTTATGCGCCTAACTAAGACGTCATAGGCCCAGCATGTCCGACTTCGACTGAAGCAAAGACTTTATAGAAAAAGCGGTCGAATGAACCCAGTGAGATAGACAGATAGCAGATGACCGTCGCAAAGGAAAAGCAGAGTCAAAGAGAGTGACAGAATTAATAGAGAAGTAAAGCACAGAACTTCCAGAAGGTGGGGAACTATTTGTACAAAAGACCCCCCCCCCCCCTCCCCCGTATATCCACGGGTGAAGATAGTATATTAATACTGACATCTTCTTCAAACCCTCGGCAAAGAGAACCGTGCTCAGAACACGTGTTTCAAAACAGTGCTCAAGAACCGTGATGTTTCTATCTAATTTCATCTGTGTTCACATTCGTCGTTCCCTTACTTTTCATATGTGAGATGCACAATATAAGCTTCTAGCTTGTTCTGCTGATTGTTTATTAAGATGCTATGTGTCACTGTACTGTGGCCTAATAGCATTGCCTTAAACCAATACATACATGTACATATTCCGTGCGACATACACGAGCACATACATGTGTGCAGGGTTGCACTTACAACGCGAGTGGATACACACAACATACGCACATTCACGCCCACGCGCATACACGTAAACAGGGACACACACACACACACACACACACACACATACACACACACACACCGACACACACACACACACACACCAGACTCGCGCAAGGCACCGCCGCGCCCCACACACCATACACACCACACACCACCAGACACACACAAAACCTCCCACCAGACGCGCGCAAAGAACACCGCGCCCACAACCACACACCATACACTCAACACGTGGACATACCACATCAGCCGACACACACACACACATCACCATATCACCACACACCAACACACACACACTCACACACAAAAAACACACACACACCACACACACACACACACACGACACAACACACACACACACACACACTCACACACACATCACACACATCACACACACACACACACACACACACACCCACACATTCATTGCAATATTCACATCATGTATCGTGAGAGAAAAACACTGTTCAAGTGAAAGCAACACAACAAGAGACAGTAGTGTCAAACCCCAAAAGAAATTACTATCCTAGGCAAGAAAGAAGAACAAAATGAAAAAAGAGTACCCCGGGAAAAAACACACCGCTTTAAACAAGGACAAAAGAAAAAATACTAAAGAAGTGGGATAATAAAGGAACAGGGGAAAGCACGAGATAAGTGGGGAGAAAGAACCAAACAATTTTTTTTAAAACCGAAAAAGACAAGACAGAATTCTGAGAGAGGTTGTTCTCAGCATTCTGCTTTCCGCCTACCCTGTCCTTCTACTAATTTAAACCCGATACTTGTTAAACATACTTCCCAGATTCAAAGGACGCCCACTGTATTAAAAAACCTTATATACATGCACAGTATTTGCTCCTTCACGCACGCACCGCGCGCACACACATACCCACACACACAACTGACACACCCACACCACACACACACACACACAAAACACACACACACACAACCGCGGAGGGACACACACACACCCGGCACACATACATACACACACACACACATACACTACACAACATACACCCACACTGACAACACACTGACACACACACCACACCACGAACATACACACAATGACACACCCAACCCACACACGAACACATGGTTGCACGCTTCCGCTATACATACACCATAAACGCGGACATCACGATGCGTGAAAACGCACACCAGACAAACATGCACAAACACAAAAGCACACACATGCAAACACCTACCCATGCACACGTGCAGGCTGGCATACGCACACACACACACACACGCACAAAAACACACACACGCACGCACACACACACAACACACACACACACACACACAACACAACACGCACACAACCCACACACACACGCACCACACTCACACACACACACACACACACCACACACACACCACACACACACACACCACGACACACACACACACACACAGCGCGGTGCTTTTTTTTTCAACATCAAACCACTTCTTTAGTCAAGCTAGCAGAAGCAACCAGCTAACAATGAGGATTGTACATAGGCTACTATAGTGCAAACTCAGTGCAAAAATGTACTGCATGTATGGCCTTTGCAATATTTGGTGTGCATAGGACCTTTTTTCACAAAGCCTTTTTAAGCATCTTTTCACGCTACCGTAATTATTTGTGGTGGGTTGCATGATGAAGTGAGTCAGATAGCGGATGAATGATTGGGTGTGGTGTGATAGTTACATATTTGTTTTAATGTAAATTTATGTTTCATATTTTTATTTAATATTTTTATTGTGATATAATTATCTCATCTTATGTTTATATGGTTGGAAGACTAAGTTTCCATGTGCGTTGTACGTACACTGCTGTTGGACAATAAAGCAACTTATGACTTACAGCTTTTAGCGTCTTTTGACAGTCTGGGTAGCCATCGAGGCAAGCAAGCAAGCAACCCAGTAACCGATCAATGAAGCGTGGCTGGGGATGGATGCGGCAAACGGGACTACTGTTGCTGCTGATAGATTATCGTGCGTGAGAATGTTTTATATACGAATGCAAATATATGTATAATTATACTGATCGTGTTTGTTCAATGTATTGAATATAATTATGTTGCTTTTTGTTAGTTGTTATGCTTTTAACTATGTGGCCTGGATAAGGTTTTATACTAAGATTTTAACAGTTTTAAGCATACACAATAAATATAGTATACTATTTTTAACCGACTTATAGCCCCCACCCTCCCCCCTTTTATGTACTCTCTATTATACAATCTTTATGTTCTTATTCGCTAGTCCCCAGATACGCGAAAAACGTGGTAGGGCCTATAAACTCCCATGAGAAGAAGAAGAAGAAGAAGAAGCCGACCGCGCAATAAGGTGCGCAAAGAAGAGGCAAGATCGAAGACGAAGAAGAAGAAAAGGACGAAGAACCAAGAGAAAGAAGCGAAGAGAAGGAGAAGTAAGAACGACTCCTACTGGCAGAAGCAAGCCTAAGAAGCGATAAGAAGAAGACTACATCCTCCGCTAATCATCCTTTGATCACTTCTCATCCTCCCTCTCATTCCTCCTCCTCCTACTCGTCGAGCAGAATCAGCATCCCGATTACCTCCTACTCTTAACTCGTACTACTACTCCTACAGGCCGCCTCATGGATACGTCTCCCTCCTCCTCCTCCTCTTCCCTCCTCCTCCCTCTTCCTACCTAGAAGAAGAAGAAGAAGAAAAAGAAAAAAAAAAAAAAAAAAAAAAAAGAAGAAGAAGAAGAAGAATCTTCTTCTTCATCCTCCTCCTCCTCTTCATCCTCTTCCTCCTACTAAGAAGAAAGAGTCCTCATCTCCGAAGAAGAGAAGAAGAAGAAGAGAAGAAGAAGAAGAAGTGCATGTCATATTATTTCCTCTGTGATTTGTTAATACGTACAGTGTAATGAATCAATGATGGCCTTTTTTTCTACTTCACATAGCATTTAGCTTCTTTTGACGCTAACATATTTCCACAGTCTGGCTAACCAGCCGCAAGCAAAGCAAGCAAGCAACCCAGTCACCGATCAATGAAGCGTGGCTGGGGATGGATGGGGCAAACGAGAGAGATTAATACATGTATTTTGTATTAACAGTCTCACTTATTTTTAATGTTTATATTCATTGATACTTGTCTTCATGTTGATTATTCTTGTCTTGTCTTTAATGTGTGTGTTTGTCTGTATGTTAGTGTTTAGGCCTTTGTTCAGCGCTTTGAGCTCCCTGCAAAGGGAGTTAAGCGCTCTATAAATAACCAGTATTATTATTATTATCATAATTATGGCTTTTCTTTTCTTTTGCTACTTCACATAGTTTGTAGCTTCTTTTGACGCTGACATATTTCCACAGTCTGGCTAACCAGCCGCAGGCAAGCAAGCAACCCAGTCACCGATCAATGAAGCGTAGCTGGGGATGGATGCGGCAAACGGGACCGCTGTTGCTGCTGATAGATTATCGTGCCAATATTATTTCCTCTGTGATTTGTTGTTCGTACAGCGTCGTTTTGGCCTTTTTTTCTATTTCACACATAGCTTTTAGCTTCTTTTGACGCTGACATATTTCCACAATCTGGCTAGCCAGCCGCAGGCAAGCAAGCAAGCAAGCCAAGCCAGTCACCGATCAATGAAGCGTGGCTGGGGATGGATGCGGCAAACGGGACCACTGTTGTTGCTGCTGATGTTGCATGTATTATATATTTTG
>CM065707.1:3632442-3634942 GCA_017654935.2 Phymorhynchus buccinoides
CAACAGGCTTGCAAAGTCAAAAATCTTATTTTGGGTCAATTTTGAGATATGGGTATTTATGTGTTCTTTGACATCTTATCTTCCATATCCATAAAGGATAATGTTTATTACGGTCTCTAAATACTCCAAAAAGAGCTTACAAATTAGTAGGTTGATGCATTTTCTTAGGATAGGCTATAGACTTTAGGCTGTGATTTCTCAAGATGACTGACGCTCACCCAAATGCTCATAACTCTGGAACGGAAAAAACACACAAGAATGATTTTTATATCATTAGAAAGAGAATTGTCTGAAGTTTCCAACTGTGCCATTTTCTTAGAATGGTCATTTTGACACTTAATGTCCCTTTCGTTGTGCTGGGTCACATATGTGAATTGCAATATTGAACAGTACATTGTAGCATTAAAAGCTTTCGCGTGTTACTGTTCGTCTGGTATTATAAAAAAGTGATTACTCCACAGCTGACTGAAGCCGGGTTTTTTTTTTAACTCCCACCCTTTCACCTACACTACAGATGGGGATCGTTGTGAACTCACTCACTGCCTTTGTTACCATATTTAACAATTCCCACCTTCCACCTTTGTACATTAAGCTTTTACACATATGTATTGTTAAAAATTCGGGACTTTGCTGGTGTTGCACTGCCTCCGAGCATTGCCTCCAGGTGAAAATGATGTTTTACGTCCTCTCGGTCATAGACACATACGGGATATTTGTAGATACAAAGATGGTGGGAACAATACTGGCTGCAATGCCCGGAGGCAGTGCAACACCAGTAAAGTCCCGAGTTTTTAACAATACAGATAGGTGTAGCGGTAACCACGCCTCGGTTAAACCTCATCGGCTATGGTACCGCCACATTAATAATTAATGGCCTCCAGGATCGTTCCCACCATCTATATATCTACTAATGTCCCATATAATTATGTGTCCGTTTCAAACCGGAGGACGTTAAGCAGAATTCCATCACCTTTGTACCTTCCAGGTGGCCCGGAAGTGAGAAAATGGGCTTCATTCTTTGCAAGGTTGGTAGGCTGCGAAGTAATCACTCTTTTGTGACATTTAGGCTTTTTGGCATTATGCTGTGCAAGACATGCATACAAAAGTTTTAGAGAGGGGGAAATGGTGAAAAAGGGAGAGAAGGGACAAGAAAAGAAGGAGTGTTTGTTTTTTCGCAATGAACAATGCGCGCCATTTTCTGCAAAAAGTCCACGCACGAGCGCGCAAGTGAACAAACCAGTTTGCAAACTGCAAGGCGAATGAAAAGGATACGTTTTAGAAAAGAAAGGGGAAGGGATGGGGTGAGGGAGGGGACGAGAGCCGATAGCTTAAGGGCCTGCTACACTACATACGATTCGCTGTCAATGCGATGCGATTGTGACGATGCGAGTCGTGATTCGCGTGAAATACTCCCGTCTAAAAAATAATTCTACTGCTTTCGCTCTATATTATAACCAATTAGACCCAATACACGGATTTCACGTGAATCGTGACTCGCATCGTCACAATCGCATCGCATTGACATCGAATCGTATGTAGTGTAGCAGACCCTTTAGGAAGTGGGGTGAGGGTGATAAAAAAGAGAGGGAGTGAAGCATATAAACAGTCTTTTGCTTTTGTTTCAAGAACATGCATTATGTCGCTGTTAATTAGTGAATGGAGTGTTTCTGTCTTGGTTATTATTTTGCCTTTGTACAGAAGTATAATCAAAAAGGGTTCGCAGTCCGCCGCTCGGACTGAAGCCGGTTTCTTTTTTACTCCCACCCTTTCACCTACACTACGGGTGGGGATCGTTCTGAACTCACTGTCTACTGTTACCACTGACGCACCACGATTAAGTCCCTCGGGTTTTTTCTGGGTAGATGTGACCCACATACAAATGTCCCCAACTTCAAATTGAGGCTGCTCTTTAAAATGATGTTTCGGTTTGAATTTGGGGCCATTTATATGGGAGTCAGACCTGGTCAAAACAGGGAAAACCCGTGAAAACCGTGATTTCGACACGTGATCTGGTGAGTCTTTAAAAGAGATTTATGCAGTCTGCTTTTTAAAGTGCATACACCTTCGCTTGACAGGTCGTTAATTTATGCATGCTATTCAAAAGGGTTTGGTATGATGAAAGTTCGTCTAACGTCCTTGTGTGACACTTAATATAACGTGGAGCTTTCCTCTTGGGGCAAGTGGGAGGGAGTGGGGTAGGTACAAAGATAGGAGGGGTGGGGGGTGGGGGGGGGTGGGGGGGGGGGTTAGGTACAGGAGTGTTACCTGCAAATGTTTTCATGACATTATAAGTGTTATTGGAGACCGTGCCTTTGACTGGAATTCAGATCTTGCAACAACAAAAACAAGTGCAACGCCGAGCGGCTGCAAAGTCCCCTCGCAGCATCACCGAGCTACTCCGAAATCGGAATGTGTCGGCTGTACACATACATAAAAAACGCATCAAAACAGCACGTAAACTACATAAAAACGCATCAAAACAGCACGTAACTGAATAGGG
>CM065707.1:3644942-3647442 GCA_017654935.2 Phymorhynchus buccinoides
ACAGAGAGAGAGAGACAGAGACAGTGACAGACAGAGAGAGAGAGAGAGAGTCACAGAGAGAGAGAGAGACATACAGAGAGAGAGACAGAGAGAGTGACAGACAGAGAGAGAGAGAGAGAGAGAGAGAGAGAGAGAGAGAGTGACAGACAGAGAGAGAGAGAGAGAGAGGGAGGGAGAGAGACAGAGACAGAGTGAGAGACAGAGAGTGAGATACAGAGAGAGAGAGAGAGGGGGGGAGACAGAGACAGAGACAGAGAGAGAGAGAGAGAGAGGGAGAGGGGGGAAACAGAGACAGAAACAGAGAGAGAGAGAGAGGAGAGGAGAGAGAGAGAGAGAGAGAGAGAGAGAGAGAGAGAGAGAGAGAGAGAGAGAGAGAGAGAGAGAGAGAGAGATTCAAAATCTGTGTTGGACAATGTTAAAGATTTCAGGCCAAGGCCAGTCTTCCTATCTGTCATTGAGACGCACAGCTCAGGGCTTCTGAAAACGTAGAGATTGTGCGTATTTACGCACTAGAGCTCTCAAATCACTCCCTAAAATGTCAAACCATGCGTCAGATTTACCCTTTAAAATCTCAAGTCCGGGGTGAGGTGACGCATTAAAACGATGATTTGTGCGTTAACACAGCCGTTAATTTTCAGTAAGATAACGACGTTGCTCATTTCAAGTCTGTTAGGCCAAACTAGGCTACTGCCACGGAGTCGCTAACCTTGATATGACATTCTTAAAAGATCGCGCAAAAACTGCCAGAACGCAATAAGCATCAAAAACTCGTTGTTCATTGGCAGACCCTTTTCTCAAAATCCAATACAATCGTTTAAAACACTTGATATTCTTGTCGTCAGCATGCCACCTGCCTGGCAAGTGTTAAAGAAGACAGAAGAAACAACAGGTTGTTCGTCAAAAACAGAAACAAAGTGACCAGTAGGTGTGTGAGTGAAGAGAGTGTGCTGTGTTGTGTGCAGGTGTGTCTGTGCATCTGCCGTTTACTTACGTGGGAAGTAGGGTCTTGACTCTTTAAAATGTGAAACTGGGGGTGAAAATACCCCTTAATACTGTAAACAGGGGGTGAGCGTACCCCTTATGAGAGAGGAAAATCAGAAGCCTTCATAACACACACACACACACACACACACACACACACACACACACACACACACACACACACACACACACACACACACACACACGCACGCACGCACGCACACACACGCACACACACACGCGCGCGCGCGCGCACACACAGAGGCAAATATAGAATGAGAGAGAAAGGGGGGAGAGAGAGAGAGAGAGAGAGAGAGAGAGAGAGAGAGAGAGAGAGAGAGAGAGAGAGAGAGAGAGAGAGAGAGAGAGACAGACAGACAGACAGACAGACAGACAGACAGACAGAGAGAGACAGAGACAGAGAGACTAATATAGTAGCATTCCTGACTGCTGACTTATTCCAGGCAGATGGTTTGTCTTACCTGCTAGGACACAACATGACTAAGACCTGATCACTCTGTGCCCCGCACAACTCGCCCTCCCCCAGGGTATAATTATATATAAACAAAGATTATCAAATTTGCTATATGTATAAAATAATTTGTGGTTTGATTTTCAATCCTTTGACTTGAGCTGGTAAATTAATATGGAAATGTATTGCTAATTAACTTTGTCAAATCAGTTCATTTCTTAGAATTGTTAACTTTTCATTAATTTCTAATTAATTCTTTGTTTGTTTTCCTTTTTCTTAAAATGACTACTAATATATCTTATATTTTTTATCAACAGTCGTCATAAGATGTAATATTCGTGTTGATAGTGAGCACGCTATAAGCTCGAAGCTTGTTGTTGCTCATTCCTTCGTTAATGTATTCATGTATATGTCCTGTTGAACTGAATAAAACAAATATTTAAACCATAAACAAAGATTTCAGGAAAGGAGCATTCCAAAAGTTTTTCATTTCCAGACCCGCACGTCACGTGTCAAAATCACGGTTTTCACGTGTTTTCCCTCTTATAGCTAGTAAGGAATCTTAAGAAATCTTCTTACCATAAGAGGGAATGTGACACGTGACGTGGGGGGTCTTTAATCTTCCTCTCCCTTACCCCTCCCCCCCCTCCCCCCCTCCCCCCACCTCCAAGTCCTTTTTCTTCTAATCTCCCTTGTCCAACATTTTCTCCCTTTTCCCTAATGCCAAGCTCCCTCCATCCATCAATAATTCTCAATAGTCACTGCAGCCTACCTGGACGCCCGGGTGATTTTCTCCTAGTTGCTAGCACAGAGAGAGAGAGAGAGAGAGAGAGAGAGAGAGAGAGAGAGAGAGAGAGAGAGAGAGAGAGAGAGAGAGAGAGAGAGAGAGAGAGAGAGAGAGAGAGAGAGAGAGAGAGAGAGAGAGAGAGAGAGAGAGAGAGAGAGAGAGAGAGAGAGAGAGAGAGAGAGAGAGAGAAGAGAATACGAATACGAATACGAATGTTTAATGAGGGTAAACGGATAAGCTCAAGCTTCTTTACACCATGC
>CM065707.1:3664942-3669942 GCA_017654935.2 Phymorhynchus buccinoides
CTGTACTTATGTGGTGTAACACAGGACTCGACTCGTACATGTATAAGGAAAGACGACTGTACTTATGTGGTGTAACATAGGACTCGACTCGTACATGTATGAGGAAAGACGACTGTACTTCTGAGGTGTAATATAGGACTCAACTCGTACATGTATGAGGAAAGACGACTGTACTGCTGTGGTGTAACATAGGACTCGACTCGTACATGTATGAGGAAAGACGACTGTACTTATGTGGTGTAACATAGGACTCGACTCGTACATGTATGAGGAAAGACGACTGTACTTCTGTGGTGTAACATAGGACTCGACTCGTACATGTATGAGGAAAGACGACTGTACTTATGTGGTGTAACATAGGACTCGACTCGTACATGTATGAGGAAAGACGACTGTACTTCTGTGGTGTAACATAGGACTCGACTCGTACATGTATGAGGAAAGACGACTGTACTTATGTGGTGTAACATAGGACTCGACTCGTACATGTATGAGGAAAGACGACTGTACTTCTGTGGTGTAACATAGGACTCGACTCGTACATGTATGAGGAAAGACGACTGTACTTCTGAGGTGTAATATAGGACTCAACTCGTACATGTATGAGGAAAGACGACTGTACTGCTGTGGTGTAACATAGGACTCGACTCGTACATGTATGAGGAAAGACGACTGTACTGCTGTGGTGTAACATAGGACTCGACTCGTACATGTATGAGGAAAGACGACTGTACTTATGTGGTGTAACATAGGACTCGACTCGTACATGTATGAGGAAAGACGACTGTACTTCTGTGGTGTAACATAGGACTCGACTCGTACATGTATGAGGAAAGACGACTGTACTGCTGTGGTGTAACATAGGACTCGACTCGTACATGTATGAGGAAAGACGACTGTACTTATGTGGTGTAACATAGGACTCGACTCGTACATGTATAAGGAAAGACGACTGTACTTATGTGGTGTAACATAGGACTCGACTCGTACATGTATAAGGAAAGACGACTGTACTTATGTGGTGTAACATAGGACTCGACTCGTACATGTATAAGGAAAGACTACTACTTCTGTGGTGTAACATAGGACTCGACTCGTACATGTATGAGGAAAGACGAATGTACTTATGTGGTGTAACATAGGACTCGACTCGTACATGTATAAGGAAAGACTACTACTTCTGTGGTGTAACATAGGACTCGACTCGTACATGTATGAGGAAAGACGACTGTACTTATGTGGTGTAACATAGGACTCGACTCGTACATGTATAAGGAAAGACTACTACTTCTGTGGTGTAACATAGGACTCGACTCGTACATGTATAAGGAAAGACGACTGTACTTATGTGGTGTAACATAGGACTCGACTCGTACATGTATGAGGAAAGACTACTACTTCTGTGGTGTAACATAGGCTGAAGGACTCGACTCGTACAGGTATGAGGAAAGACGACTGTACTTCTGTGGTGTAACATAGGCTGAAGGGCTTGATTCGTACATGTATCAGGAAAGACTACTACTTATGTGGTGTAACATAGGACTCGACTCGTACATGTATGAGGAAAGACGACTACTTCTGTGGTGTAACATAGGACTGGACTCGTACAGGTATAAGGAAAGACTACTACTTGTGTGGTGTAACATAGGACTCGACTCGTACATGTATAAGGAAAGACTACTACTTCTGTGGTGTAACATAGACTGAAGGGCTTGACTCGTACATGTATAAGGAAAGACTACTACTTCTGTGGTGTAACATAGGCTGAAGGACTCGACTCGTACAGGTATGAGGAAAGACGTAGGAGTATTAGTAGGAGGTACGTTTACGGAACTTTTCATCAAGGTGAAGTCAGTGCGATACATACAGTGATTACAAGGGGACTGACCGACCCACCTAGGGATGGACAGATTTGTGTTTTTTTGCTAATAGGATGGACAGTTGACATTTGTGACAGCAACAGATTCCGTCAACTGATTCCCGTCCACCACCCACCCCCCTCCTCCCCCTCATCCATCCTCATCTGCCCCCGAGGCCAACATCCGGGTGTCTGTAGTTAGCGTTCTTGTACCAAATGACTGGGTTGTTTGTTTGTTGTTTTGTTTTACACACTACCTGACCTTTTGACCTTTAGTTTTACACGAGATTGGAACGGTCAGTTCACGCACTAGCTAGCCAGCAAACATTGTGTGTGTTGTGTGTGTGTGCCTGTCTGACGTTTCCGACAATGACTGCCAGGTAGCAGAGGGGGCAGCTGCTATTCCGGCGGAATGGGTTAAAGTTTTGTTTATAGCGGAGAAGCCTTGCCCAGGGTACATCCCCACTCTCTGGGCCAACAGCATTTAAGAACAGCTGGCTTTGGGGAAGGTTCCCAAAGGCCAACAAATCCATTTGGCTGCAGCACTAGAGGCACAACCCAGGCCTGGGGGGGGGGGGGATAAGTGTCAGAATCATCAAAGGTGGGCGCTCATAGAAACAGAGAAAGAAACGATGAAAGAAACAATGAAAGAAGAGCTGTTATCGGATCTTTCGTAAACCAGAAAGCGTCGGCAAACAGTTCAAATTTTAAATCAATATTAGCACAAGATTATTCACACGTATAGACGTCTGTCCGTTTGTCTGCCAGTCTGTTCGTCTGCATGCATGCATATCTACCTGTCGAGAACAACTTGGCAATATTCACACGATCGTTCGCTGTTTAGAGAAGTAACTGGGCTGATCATCTTGGCAGCCTTTTCAGTTTGATAGCTTATCTAGACAGAGACAGACAGAGAGAGAGAGATATATATATATATATATATATATAGTGTGTGTGTGTGTGTGTGTGTGTGTGTGTGTGTGTGTGTGTGTATGTGTGTGTGTGTGTGTGTGTGTGTGTGTGTGTGTGTGTGTGTGTGTGTGTGTGTGTGTGTGTGTGTGTGTGTGTGTGTGTGTGTGTGTGTGTGTTTGGGGGTGGGTGAGAGAGAGAGAGAGAGAGAAATTACAAATGACCTTTTTTAAGGACTTACACTCTGAGAGAGAGAGAGAGAGAGAGAGAGAGAGAGAGAGAGAGAGAGAGAGAGAGAGAGAGAGAGAGAGAGAGAGAGAGAGAGAGAGAGAGAGAGAGAGAGAGAGAGAGAGAGAGAGAGAGAGAGAGAGAGAGAGAGAGAGAGATGACAAATGACCTTTTTTTTTTAACGACTTACACTCTGAGAGAGAGAGAGAGAGAGAGAGAGAGAGAGAGAGAGAGAGAGAGAGAGAGAGAGAGAGAGAGAGAGAGAGAGAGAGAGAGAGAGAGAGAGATTCAGACACACACACAGACACACACAGACACACACACACATTTATTGTCTGAATCACTTTTAGTGGAAGGACGTTAAACTGAAGAACAACACACACACTCACACACACACACACACACACACACACACACACACACACACACACACACACACACACACACACACACGCGCGCGCGCGCGCGCGCGCGCGCGCGCGCGCGCGCGCGCGCTCACTTTAACAACTGCACGCCCGCTTGCGCGCTCACTTTCATACCACCCTCCACCCTTCCCACCAACATCAAATCTCATCACATGGCTTTGGCAATAAAATATTATAGACCTTATTTAAACAATCAAACCAAAACATCTCTCTCTCTCTTCCTCTCTCTCTCTATGACTCTCTCTCACCCTCTCTCCCTTCTCCTGTCCCTCCCTCCTCCCTCCCCTCTCCTCTCTCCATCCCCTCCCCCCGTCTCTCCCTCACCCTCTCCCACCATCTACCCCCTCTCTCCAAACCCACCTTTCTCTTCCGCAATAATACAATGAACTAAAATGAATAAAAATGATACGTACACATGCCTAATAAAAGATAACAGAATGAAAATCTAGTTAGACTAAAAGCAATCACAGTCATCAATACATTTATCAGCATAAAACACAGCAGAAAAGCTAAATACAAACTGAATTAAATACAAAAATATAAGAAAATAATTATGTATAAAATCATTAACCACTTTTCCCCTGCACACTGAAGTCACCCCCACCCCCACCCTACCCCCTTCACACACACACACACACACACACACACACACACACACACACACACACACACACACACACACACACACACACACACACACACACACACACACACACACACACACACACACACACACACACACACACACACACACACATTAAAATTGAGTATATGACTAATATAAGATGAAAATGATTTTAAAATAACTAAGTAAAATACAAAAGCATATCCACACAGATCAATATATAAGTGCATAAATAAGAAAGATTTTAAACTGAATCAAAATATATAAAAAAAACATTTTAAATTGTCAACCAGGCCTAGCCTAGTGCATGCATTGGGTCAAGTGAGCACATGTAGGCTACATAAATACACATCATGCACCTAAACTTACAACACCTCCACACGACACACCCCAGCACACGCGCACACACACACACGCACACATGTATGTACCCTCACGTGCTCGCATGCTCTCTCTCTTTCTCACGCATACGCACACGCACACGCACACACACACACACGCACACGCACGCACGCACACACACGCACACGCACACGCACGCACGCACACGCGCACACACACACACACACACACATATTCACACATAAACAGCGGCGCATGCATACACGCATACACAGAGGGTGGGAGGGAGAGAGACAGAGACCAAGAGAAGGAGTTTAAATGCTAGAAAGGGGACAGACAAGGAGAGAAAGACAGAGGCTGGGGACAGATTACAGATGGACAGACAAACACACCAACGGAGACAACAAGAGATGGAATAACTAAAAGGAAAAAACCGGAAGACATACCCAAAAAAATACAAAAAAAACATTCTGCACGAGAACAAAAGGCTCAACGTCTTTCACGTGCAAACCATATTTTGTTGGTTCAGAATTAACATTCTAAATCATCCAAATGATTTAAGGTGCGCAAATAGTTCTGTAAGGACTTCTCTTCTTGTGAATTATTTACTCAA
>CM065707.1:3707442-3717442 GCA_017654935.2 Phymorhynchus buccinoides
GCCACGGGGGTTAACTGCCACGGGGCGATTGCTAGTTAAAATGATTCGTTCGTTCGTTCGTTCGTACCTCTGCCTCCCCCCCCCCCCTCCTCCTCCTCCGCCTCCTTCTCTCTGCTCTTCTCTTTCTCGTGCATAAACACGCGCAACCACGCACACACTACGCACTGAGAGAGACATAGAGCTGTGGAATGAAGAAAACGAGACAGGGGCATTCAGAGAGACGTCCATGGATCCATTCATATCACTTTAAAACCGAGATCAGAGGGCAACAAAATAGAAGAATTTTTTTCGGCGCGCGCGCATCTGCACACCTGCATATGAATGCGTTACATAGTGAGTGTGTGATTTTTTTTGTAACTCCAACACAACCCACCCCACCCCACCCCACTCCCTCCCAATCTTTTTCCACACCCCATCCCACTCTTTCCCAGACATTTTGTTCCTGGTTGAACAACTATGCAAGTAGTACACGCCTTTTCATATTGTAATCAACTGAAATTCCTTATTCTACAACCAAAAAACACACAAGTTTTTACGCATCTCCTGCAATGAATCTCTCTCTCTCTCTCTCTCTCTCTCTCTCTCTCTCTCTCTCTCTCTCTCTCTCTCTCTCTCTCTCTCTCTCTCTCTCTCTCTCTCTCTCTCTCACGTTTTAGTAACACACAGACAGACGGATAGACAGACAGACAGACAGACACACACACACACACACACACACACAGACACATACACGCACACACACACACACACACACACACACACACACACACACACACACATACACACACACACACACATGCACACATATTATAATTCGTTGCGTCACTGACTCTCCCCCTCTCTCCTTACTTTCTCTTTTTTTTCCCCCTCCCCCCCTTCCTTTTCTCTCTCTTTCTCTTAGGACCCCGATCCCCCTCCCCCCCCCTTGAAACTCCTTCAAACCCCCACCCCCGTCCCATACTTAACGTCCAACCTAACGCCACCCTACCCCCCCCCCCCCCCCATACCCCCCCCACCCCCCACCCCTCCCTTCAAGCCAGCCAGCTCGAACCGGTGACTGCGACAACACCCCCCCCCCCCCCCCACCCAACACACACACAGAGACACACACCTAGCTTAGCTAGCAAGCCTTTGGTGGTGGTATTGGTAATGTTGTTACTAACAAAAAAGCTATAATAATAATAATCATATAATAAAAAGGCAAGTGTGTGACTGTGTGTGTGTGTCTGTCTGAAACACAAAACGGGCCTTATCACTCCGCCGTTTTCGACCGAATCGCTTTAAATTTGCTGTCAGGCTTGCTGTGGCCGGGGCAAAGCCTGGCAGCAAATGTAAAGAGAATCAGGAGAGCACGTCACTCTCAGAGCAGCGCCAACGGGAAACAGGGCCTTATAACTCCGCCTTTTCTTAACCGAATCGCTTCAAATTTGCTGTACTCGGCGTTACCAGTACTTGGCGTTACCGTTACTAGGTGTTACCGTTACTAGGTGTTACCGTTACTAGGGAGAGCGCGTCACTCTCAGAGCAGCGCCAACGGGAAACGGGGCCTTATAACTCCGCCGTTTCTTAACCGAATCGCTTCAAATTTGCTGTACTCAGCGTTACCAGTACTTGGCGTTACCGTTACTAGACGTTACCGTTACTAGGCGTTACCGGTACTCGGCTTGTGTCCTTTTAAAACAACCGCCTGTGAGCGATTCTTTAAATAGTCACAAAACCAGTTTAACAAATCCCCACGTATACCTATGGCAGAAAGCTTGTAAATAAGACCATGGTGCCACACTTTATCAAATGCTTTGGAAATGTCGAAAAAGATTACTTGTGTGGTTGATTGGGAGTCCAATGATTTACAAAAGTCATCATAAATACTTATGAGCTGAAACACTGTTGAATCACAAGGAATGAATCCAGACTGTGCAACAGTTAAAAGATTGTTTTCTGTTAAATATTTAAACACATGGTTTTGAACACATTTTTCTAAAACTTTTCCAATGCAACTTAAAAGTGATATTGGGCGATAATTTCCACATTTTTATTTTTCTCCCTTTTTGAATATTGGTGTTACATGGGCTTTTTTCAGATGGATGGGAATTTACCTTCATAAATTGATCGATTAAAAAGAATGTTTTGTGTACAAGGTCAGGACCAACAGCCTTATTTCCATCAAGACTTTTTAGTATTGACAGAACCATTTCTTTTGAGATAACCAGAGGGGAAATAGATCCCTCAAATTCAGCTAATCTGTTATCTGAAGACCCTATTTTCTTAATTTTGGAGGTAAGGATAGGCCTAATGTTATATATGACACACAAGAATTCCCAATATAGCGGATCTTTTTTTTCTCTCTACCCAGTTATGCTTAATGGTATCTTTTGGCTGAAAAATACCTGGCAGTGAAAGGGTTAATGGGTAGCTATGTACCTGTACCTGCTACCAAAACGTCTTGCATGGAGAGCTGAAGAATGGTGCACGGAGTCTTGGTAGACCAAAGTTGAGATTTAGGGAGTCCCTAAAGAACTTCAACATCAATGTCTCCTCGTGGGAAACCCTGGCACAGAACAGACCAGCATGGCGTGGTGCAGTAACAAAGGGAGCCACCAACTTCGACGCGCACCGTATCGAGACATCGCAGGCAAAGCGTGAGGCATGCAAGTGTGACGAGGTAATGGGTTAAAAGGCTAAGTCTCTAGGGAAGACTTTAGATAATTTGCCTTTAGCCCACTTCTCTAGGGTATGGGAGATGAGCAACTTTCCCGGCCCCTTTTCATCTAATAAATTTATATTTGTGCCCGGGTTCTGGCTCGTCAGATGGTTGTAAGAAATACAAGTGGTTGAATTGCTCTAAATGGCAGACAGAGAGAAGTAGGGTTTTACATGAAATTACAAGACTCCCACTCTCATCAGTCTGACCAAAGGGTTCAGGATTATTTGACACTTGTATTTTATTTACTCCCAAAATCTGCATAAGATTATGCAACAATAATAATAAAGCAGCTCAATGGCGCCAAAACAAAATATGGATAAAACACAATGAAATCCGAAAGGATTCACAAGACTTTTGTCTTTCTATAAGGTTCGCCCCATGCTGGAAGGGTTACTAATTATGTTTATTGTCCGTAGGAAAGTTCAAATGATTGGCGCAGTCAGGTAGACTTAGCTGTTTGAAGTTCTGGGCTTGCTCGTCAGGTGAGAGTAGCTCCCAGTCGTTCCTATTACGGCTTCGCGGGATGGCACGGTTCAGGCGTGGTCTCCTCGCGGATTCTGGGTGCAGGTTGTCTTGGCGACGGACCCGTCTTGGTGCTTGGTGGAGTCCGGGATGATCGTCCGGCCCACGATGCCCTGCTGATAATCACAGGAGAAGGTGGATGTAGATCTCTATGGCTTAGAGACAAGGGGCTTCAGTCGGCAGGGAATTAGTGAATCCCAACCGGCTTGAAGGCTTCCCTTGTACAATAGCACTACATGTAGTTAATAAATAAACTGAATTTCAGTTAACAAACTGAGATCAGTAAAACATAAAAGGTGATCAATCCATCATCACTCTCCATCCAACACCTGGAAAGGAATGGTATCATAAAGTGCAAGATTGCGGCCCATAGGTTTCCTACTAAAAATAGTGCAAGATTGCGGCCCATAGGTTTCCTACTAAAAATAGACAAAAGGGTTAGTAGGCATAAACTCCGGTTCTGGTACCAAAAGTGTTCAAGTCAAAAACACACACACACAAATAATCAGTGCACATAAATAGAATAGAATGTTTACCACTTCTTTTCTATAACATATCTATCTACTCCTTATTCATCATTGAACATAGGATCTAGATCAAAACTAGAGTCAAACAAACCAGATCTCAATCACCTGCCATCAATAATACTTACTAGTGGGCTTATGATGACTGGTTGTGAGTGTTGCTCTAGCTACGTTTCAGCATCTTGTGTGACAACTTTTTCTCACCACTCCAATTATAGCCTTCACTTTCAAACAATGAAAGCCTGCTATTGGTGTATTACAGTCCATACGTCACAAGATTGCTGTTCTAAATGTACCGAGCAATCACGCGCCTATTACATCCTTATCACGTGCCGACATTCAAATCTTTCTCGTGCTCAGAAAGGAAGGGGTTGAAAGGGGCCGACTGTGGTGGTCACTTTCTTGTGATGTGACGGTAGAAAGGGGGGGGGGGGGGATGAAGGGAGATAACCTCGGTAGATGGTACGTGCTGACCAGGGAGAAAGAGATAACGCCCTTCCGCGGCGTTCGTTTGAAGCAGCGGGGCAATTAACGTGGCGGCTGGACAGAGAAATGTAAAGGCGAGGGGGGGGAGGGGAGAGAGGGGGGGGGGGTGTAGATAAGAAATAAAGAAAGTGGGTCGCGCGGGACACTTACGTCACAGAGGCCCCCCGAAGAAAAGATTCTGGTACTGGAATCTTCCTGTGGAACGCCGACTCCACTTTCGACTTGGGCGACAGGGACAAATTAGTGGGGAGACTGGGTCGGCTGGAATGGTGGAACATCTGGTCGCAACACAGAGTTCAAAGGAGCAGGTGGGTTAGAGATCAGTGGAATGGATTCCGACTGAGGTTGGTGCGGCAATCCTGTGTTGAGTTGTCCCAAGGTTGATTGCAGAATAGCAAACACCTCTTGCCTGAGTTTCCCCTTTAGCCTGGATTCATCATTGCTGATGATGTGGTTTGGTAGGCCGATTCGGGCGAAAATGGCTTTGAGTGCCGCAGCTATCTGACTAGCATCAAGTGAGGAGATTGGGGCGGCATCGCACTGCATGGTACATATGTCGACCACGGTGACTATATACCGGAATTTCTTCTTCCGTTTAGGTAGAGGCCCGACCAAGTCGACTGCCACTCGCTGAAAGGGAGGGGTAGGTGACGGCTGTACGTGCGGCGGCCTGTCCCGATAGTACCTTCGGTGGGTGTTTGCGGGTACAGTGCTGCCTTTCACCTGAGGTACCTGTGGCGAGTGGTCTTGGGTCGTTAGGCGGACATTCCTTGGGAAGGATTTTCCAAGTTGTGGCGGACTTGGGGACTTGGGACAATCTGGATTGGCTCGCGCGGCAATTTGGTTTGCCGCGTTGAGAGGTTTCTTCCCTGCTGAGGGAGATTTGCTCTTTGGGAAGGAGGGAGGGAGTTGGTTTGTGGTTTGGGGAGAAGGGAATGCTGCTGACACAATAGCAGGTTGAGAGGGGTGCCCTAAAAACACATACTGTGATCCAAGTATGAGGTCATAGACAGGACTGTCCATGAGCACTGCCTTGATGGGTCCCTTTACATATCTGGTGTCGACATTGATTATGGCGACTGGCAAAGTGGATGGGGGGATTGCAGCATCAGGGCCCTGCAGAGAGATGAAGTCTCCCGTGTATGCTGACGCGGGGACTAAGGATCCGCAGACAATGGCGTCGCATGACAGTCCAGTGTCATAGAGACACTGAACAGGGATGTTGTTGACAGTCGCCTGTCCAACGACTGACGGTGTGCCTGGACACTGTACTGGGGAGGGGTTTGTGCAATTCTGCGAAGTCGAGACGACTTGCATAGTTGCAACATTTTGCCGCTTGTAAGCAAGTTTCCTGCAGTCATCCCGATTGTGGGTGTTCGACTTGCAGTATGAGCAGAATAAGGGTTGTCCCAGTGGTTGTCGTTCATGGGTAGAACTGTTTGACCCACTGTTGGAGTTGGGGTTAAACCTGCTCTGCTGTGAAGCAGTGGACCCAACTACTTGCTGTAGTTTTGGCCTTTTAGGGGCGCTAGGTTCATCATGGGCTAGAGTGTACCTATCACTTAGCTGGATGAGGTCAGCCAGAGTTGTGGCACCTTGTTCGGCAGTAAAGGTGCGTAACTCTGGGGACATGGTTTCGCGCAGTTGCTCGCCAACCATCAGTTCCCGGAGATCCTCATAGGACTCAGTTTTGGCAGAAAGCGACACCCATTTAGTCAAATAGTTCCCCAGTCTATCTGAAAATTGGGCATAGGACTCTCCCCTACCTTTTCTGGTTGTCCGGAACTTTTTCCGGTAGGCGTCAGCTGTCAACTCGTATCTGTTGAGCAGGGCTTCTTTCAAAGCTGGGTAGTCGGTAATTTGGCTTGACGGAAGTTTACTGTATACCTCATAAGCCACACCCCTGAGACTTTGGGCAAGCTTGAGGTTGTACTTTTCCGGAGCAAGCTCAAATTCCTGGGCCAGTCTTTCAAATCTATCGAGGAATGCATCGATAGACTCGGTTGCCTCATTGAATGCCTCCAATGTGAAGGTCATGGCTGAGGTATGAATGGGAGGGGGAAAATTTTGAGGGGCAGCAGTCTCAGAGTCTGCTGAGTTTTCTAGCTGCTTCATAGCTAGTTCATGGTCTCGCGCCTTTTCTCGCTCAGTGGCCTCAAGTTCGAGTTCTTTATTTTTGGCATCCTGCACTAGTTGTCTCTGCCTTAACTCATGAGTACGGATTTGCTCTTGAGCGTCGCGATCTTTATCTGCTTGTTGAGCCTCGCGATCTTTATCTGCTTGTTGAGCCTCGCGAGCTTTATCAGCCTCTTGAGCCTCATGAGCTCTCTTTATTAGCCTCTTGAGCCTCCCGAGTTTTGTCAGCCTCTTGAGCCTCATGAGCTCTCTGTTTGTCTTTCTCGGCCTCCTCGCGAGTTTTCTCTTTGTCATATTCAGATATGACAAAATTTGCTAACTCTTGGCCTGACATTCCTAGAGATTCTCCCCATTCTTTAAGTTCCCTCCTAAGTTTAACAATCTCAGCCATGGTTGTAAATACAACTATTCAAAATAAAAACAAAGCTGCTGAGTTGAATGTATCAAACAACACTTAACTATTTCAGCATAAACAGAAATAGCATGCACATCAAAATAAAGTCATAAATAGCATTCAAACAAATCAAATCAAAACACAGTGAACCAAATCACAATAACTTTCCCAGTGGACACAAGATAAGTTTTGAAAAGGAACTACAGTTTGAATTGAAATTTGTTAGACTTTATGAAAAAAAATATCCCGGACGCGAGCCCCCAATTAGATGTGACGAGGTAATGGGTTAAAAGGCTAAGTCTCTAGGGAAGACTTTAGATAATTTGCCTTTAGCCCACTTCTCTAGGGTATGGGAGATGAGCAACTTTCCCGGCCCCTTTTCATCTAATAAATTTATATTTGTGCCCGGGTTCTGGCTCGTCAGATGGTTGTAAGAAATACAAGTGGTTGAATTGCTCTAAATGGCAGACAGAGAGAAGTAGGGTTTTACATGAAATTACAAGACTCCCACTCTCATCAGTCTGACCAAAGGGTTCAGGATTATTTGACACTTGTATTTTATTTACTCCCAAAATCTGCATAAGATTATGCAACAATAATAATAAAGCAGCTCAATGGCGCCAAAACAAAATATGGATAAAAAAACAATGAAATCCGAAAGGATTCACAAGACTTTTGTCTTTCTATAAGGTTCGCCCCATGCCGGAAGGGTTACTAATTATGTTTATTGTCCGTAGGAAAGTTCAAATGATTGGCGCAGTCAGGTAGACTTAGCTGTTTGAAGTTCTGGGCTTGCTCGTCAGGTGAGAGTAGCTCCCAGTCGTTCCTATTACGGCTTCGCGGGATGGCACGGTTCAGGCGTGGTCTCCTCGCGGATTCTGGGTGCAGGTTGTCTTGGCGACGGACCCGTCTTGGTGCTTGGTGGAGTCCGGGATGATCGTCCGGCCCACGATGCCCTGCTGATAATCACAGGAGAAGGTGGATGTAGATCTCTATGGCTTAGAGACAAGGGGCTTCAGTCGGCAGGGAATTAGTGAATCCCAACCGGCTTGAAGGCTTCCCTTGTACAATAGCACTACATGTAGTTAATAAATAAACTGAATTTCAGTTAACAAACTGAGATCAGTAAAACATAAAAGGTGATCAATCCATCATCACTCTCCATCCAACACCTGGAAAGGAATGGTATCATAAAGTGCAAGATTGCGGCCCATAGGTTTCCTACTAAAAATAGTGCAAGATTGCGGCCCATAGGTTTCCTACTAAAAATAGACAAAAGGGTTAGTAGGCATAAACTCCGGTTCTGGTACCAAAAGTGTTCAAGTCAAAAACACACACACACAAATAATCAGTGCACATAAATAGAATAGAATGTTTACCACTTCTTTTCTATAACATATCTATCTACTCCTTATTCATCATTGAACATAGGATCTAGATCAAAACTAGAGTCAAACAAACCAGATCTCAATCACCTGCCATCAATAATACTTACTAGTGGGCTTATGATGACTGGTTGTGAGTGTTGCTCTAGCTACGTTTCAGCATCTTGTGTGACAACTTTTTCTCACCACTCCAATTATAGCCTTCACTTTCAAACAATGAAAGCCTGCTATTGGTGTATTACAGTCCATACGTCACAAGATTGCTGTTCTAAATGTACCGAACAATCACGCGCCTATTACATCCTTATCACGTGCCGACATTCAAATCTTTCTCGTGCTCAGAAAGGAAGGGGTTGAAAGGGGCCGACTGTGGTGGTCACTTTCTTGTGATGTGACGGTAGAAAGGGGGGGGGGGGGGGGGATGAAGGGAGATAACCTCGGTAGATGGTACGTGCTGACCAGGGAGAAAGAGATAACGCCCTTCCGCGGCGTTCGTTTGAAGCAGCGGGGCAATTAACGTGGCGGCTGGACAGAGAAATGTAAAGGCGAGGGGGGGGAGGGGAGAAGGGGGGGGGGGTGTAGATAAGAAATAAAGAAAGTGGGTCGCGCGGGACACTTACGTCACAGCAAGATCCGCCTGAACAGTTGCAGCTCTGCAACCCTGACAGATCCCCCCAACTCTTTCTCCTGTCCTCACTGTCAGAGATCCTTCCTGGATCGCATTGGCCTCACTAGTCATATGCGAACTCATCCATTATCCTAGATTTCCACAAGGACGAACTGTTGAAGCATGGTCATCATCCCTCGGGACGGACGAACGAACAACATATACCTGTGTTGGTCTAAGGATTTGCGCATGTATCTCTGATGATTTAAACGTAATAGTTACTCAAGGCGAAGGGGGATAAAAACAGGTGGTATTGGGAAAGGTTGGGCGTAGTGAGAGAGAGAGAGAGGGAGATGAGTGGAGAGAGAGAGATTGGGGGAGAGATGAGTCCCACCCTCTCTCTCTCTCTTTCTCACAACGCCCAACTAAGAATAACGCGTGATAAGCCCCTAACGGTTGGACTGCCCTCTGGCGGTCAATTTATCGTCCTAAGCTGCTCATTAGTTCCATCATTAAGTCAGTGGACCATCTGATGACAGTCAGTTTTGACTCTACAGGGTCAGCCACACGTCAGCTGAAATCGTACGACTGTACGATACGATTCGATCACGTGATCTCGAAGCCCGAATCACATTTGTTCTTGGAGACCACGTGATCGAATCGTATCGTACAGTCGTACGATTGTAGTGGACGTGTGACATCGTTAATTGACCCCAACTTCAGGCTAATAATGAGGCCCTGTCTTCATGAGTGGGAAGTAGACAGTCAGAACAGGGAATAGTATGCAACTTAGACTAAACTCCCAAAACGATTAGCTGTTTAGCTTAATTTATTTGCATATTAACAAAGACATTGAAAAGAAAAGACTAACATCCGGTCCCTTTTCCCTATATGAGTAGTGAGGACAGAAACACTGGTTATGTCCCTTTTAAACGTGACACATTTAGGTTAAAAACACGTCGATAGGCCAATTGAATTCTCCGTTCAAATTCCAATCTGAGTCTTTGGATAGCCGCCACTGTGAATGGGTGTAACTACCCCACTAACGATAACTCTATCAGTCCGGCTCGCCGTAACTCTTA
Source organism: Phymorhynchus buccinoides (assembly GCA_017654935.2). Taxonomy (NCBI): domain Eukaryota; kingdom Metazoa; phylum Mollusca; class Gastropoda; order Neogastropoda; family Raphitomidae; genus Phymorhynchus; species Phymorhynchus buccinoides. The sequence continues at coordinate 3,717,283 of CM065707.1, forward strand.
AGTAGTCCATCTTACCCTTTTAGAGTCTTTGATATTAATCCCCGTTTTGACGCACTCGTGACTACAGCGCCTGTTTCTTAGTCAAGGACGACATTCTTTTTAACGACACGAGAGACACACACCGGCCGGCGACAACCCCACAACCTCACCACCAACCAGC
>CM065707.1:3752442-3757442 GCA_017654935.2 Phymorhynchus buccinoides
ACACACACACACACACATATATATGTATACACACACACACACACACACACACACACACACACACACACACACACACACACACAGTATATATGAGAGAGAGAGAGAGAGAGAGAGAGAGAGAGAGAGAGAGAGAGAGAGAGAGAGAGAGAGACAGAGAGAGAGAGAGAGAGAGAGACAAGTAGGCACACAGAGAGAGTACACATACAGAGAGAGTAGAGAGACAGAGACAGAGGAGAGAGAGAGAGAGAGAGAGAGAGAGATCCCCTCCGAGAGAGAGAGAGAGAGAGAGAGAGAGAATCAGACAGACAGACAAACACACAGACAGACAGACCTTCACTTCCCATCGACAAAATAATGCGATTGCTATCGCGCCATTTCCATCACATTGCTACATCGTTTGATCACCCAGTTTTGCCCATGTGGAAGCTCGGTCCATTTCAGAGGCAGAGAAAGAGATGGCGGACAGACAGACAGACAGACAGACAGACAGACAGACAGACAGAAACAATTTTGCTGCCATTTTTAAAGATGTCGTTAAAAAAGATTAAAATCGAAAATGTGTGCTTTCAAACAAAGGGTGTTGGTGAGTCGTTGACCAAGAAACAGGCAGAAACAATGAGAGACAAAAATAGAGACAGGCAGAGGAAGTCAGGCTGACAGACTAGAGGCTGGTCACAACTGCATAACAACATATTCCTTTGCTTTTGAGAGAGAGAGAGAGAGAGAGAGAGAGAGAGAGAGAGAGAGAGAGAGAGAGAGAGAGAGAGAGAGAGAGAGAGAGAGAGAGAGAGAGAGAGAGAGAGAGAGAGATAGAGAGAGAGAGAGAGAGAGAGAGAGAGAGAGGTGGAGAGGGGAGAGAGAGAGAGACACAGAGAGAGAGACGAGAGAGAGATGGGGGGGGGGGGGAGAGGGAGGGGAGAGAAACAGAGACAGACAAATAAACAGAGAGAAAGATTGTCACACTTGCACATAATTTTTTCCAATTGCTTTAGGGAGAGAGGAGAGAGAGAGAGAGAGAGAGAGAGAGAGAGAGAGAGAGAGAGAGAGAGAGAGAGAGAGAGAGAGATCAAATCAAGTCAAATAAATCAAATAGATTTGTATTGCCATTAGCATAATGGGAGAGAGAGAGAGAGAGAGAGAGAGAGAGACAGAGAGAGAGACAGACAGACACAGAGAGAGAGTTGACACAGAGAGAGAGATCAGAAGAAAGAGAGACTATAATAATAGAGAGAGAGACAGACAGGCAGACCGACAGACACAGAGACAGACACACAGAGAGCCACGGTGAAAGTGATAGAGATAGATAGGCTGTCGCAATAGCCGATATCCGTTTACTTTTTTGTATGTGAGCCCATTTGTAGACTGTCCACGTTTGGCGCAATTAATCATGTCCCTTGGCCTCCCACCCACCCACCCCCTCTCTCTCTCTCTCTCTCTCTCCCTCTCTCTCTCTCTCTCTCTCTCCTCTCCTCTCTCCCTCCCTCTCTCTCTCTCTCTCTCTGATTTGAATGCTATGTGTCATTACAACCCCCTCCCCCAACCTCCCTATGATACGGGCAGAAGGCCTATTCAGTAAAAACAATTTGAGTTGAGTCGAGCGCTCTCTCTCTCTCTCTCTCTCTCTCTCTCTCTCTCTCTCTCTCTCTCTCTCTCTCTCTTCTCTCTCTCTCTCTCTCTCTCTCTCTTCTCTCTCTCTCTCTCACGCACGCGCTTAGACATATACACACACAAACACGCGCACGCGCACGCACACGCACAAGCGCGAGCACACACACACACACACGCACATACACACTGTGACACAAACATACGCGTGCATGCACACACAACACACGTACACACATCCACATACTCACGCGCACTAAGAAAAAAAACACGTAGAAACACGCACGCGCATGTGCACGCTTAAACACACAGTTATAACACTGTGCATGTTTGTGCGGGGGGGGGGGGGGGGCGAATTGCCTTGCAGCCACACAAAAAAGTGTCTGAAAACACACGTAACTGTCTGGCTTAGTCTAGACAATCGGACAGAGACAGACAGACAAAACGGCTGACTGAGACAGATATTCAAACGGACAGAAAGGCAGACAGGACAGACGGACAGACAAACCTTTCAAAGACATTCAGACAGACAGATGTGGGCTGAAAGAAAGACTTGGCGAGAGAGATTCTGGCCAAGACAGACAGGCACTCAGTGGAGTAAGACTCCTGCAGTGAAACCACCGATCGATAGTCTACTGCGCTACACAGGTCGACTTGATCTGCTTCTAGCAGCTTCCAGCAACTCCCTCCTCACTTCACTTCAGCCCCCACACCCCCACGCCCCATCTCCAATACTCCTCACCCCGACCCCCATTACCCCCGCCCACCCACCCCCTCCTCCATCACCCTTCCCTGATACGTGACACACATTTTGTCCCCCTTCTTCTCTTCTTTTTTCTTTTTTTTGGTATCCCCTCAATGTCCCACGTCGATTCTTACACTTCCAACTATCACCTATATCGCATCTTCCGTTGTCTCTTTGGGGCCTCTCTCTCTGTCTCTGTCTCTCTCTGTGTCTCTCTCTCTCTCTCTCTCTCTCTCTCTCTCTCTCTCTCTCTCTCTCTCTCTCTCTCTCTCTCTCTCTCTCTCTCTCTATCTATCTATCTATCTATCTATCTATCTCCTTCACAGATCCTGCTGGGGGGTCTTTTGTAAAAAATAGTTCCCCCACCTTCTGGAAGTTCTGTGCTTGTAACTTCCCCTAATCTGCCACTCTCTTTGACTCTGCCTTTTCCCTTTGCTTTCTATAATCTGCTATCTTTCTGACTTATTGGTCCATTGGTTTAAATCAATTTTTATTTGGATCAACAGGGCACATAAACATCAATACATTATTGGCCCATTCTCCTGCTTTTTTCTATAACATTTTCCAAATAATTTGTTTCCTTTCAGCTCCTCCGAAATCAGAATGTGTCGGCTCTACGCAGCGGCGAGACTAGTGAAAACTGAAAACCTGACACATACGTACCTTAGCTATTATGGCCATATGGCCTGGGGACCCAGAAGAAGAAGAAGAAGAAGAAGGAGGAGAAGAAGGAGAAGGAGGAGAAGAAGAAGGAGAAGGAGGAGAAGAAGAAGAAGAAGAAGAAGAAGGAGGAGAAGAAGGAGAAGAAGAAGGAGAAGGGAGGCCGAATAGGTAGCACGGTTGACAATCAATTCCAGCTTGGACGCACTTAGCGTAGCAAAGTTAGTGATACAAGAACCGCCAAAGAAGGAGCTAACATATAGACACATACATACACACAAGCGCAGACACACACACGCGAGCAAATACACACACGCACGCACGCACATACACACGTTCACGTTCGCTTCTATGCACGCACGCACGCACGCGCACAAACACATACGCACGCGCGCACGCGCACGCACACACACACACACACACGCACGCACGCGCACGCACGCGCACGCGCGCACGCACACACACGCACACACACACACACACACACACACACACACACACACACACACACACACACACACACACACAAGGGAGCAAGCAAAACAAAATCACCGAAAGAAGCTATATATTATTATTATGCTTTCCATAGTATATACAATGTTGACCTGATCTCTCTGTCTCTCTGTCTCTGTCTCTGTGTCTCTCTCTCTCTCTCTCTCTCTCTCTCTCTCTCTCTCTCTCTCTCTCTCTCTCTCTCTCTCTCTCTCTGGGTGTGTGTGTGTGTGTGTGTGTGTGTGTGTGTGTGTGTGTGTGTGTGTGTGTGTGTGTGTGTGTGTGTGTGTGTGTGTGTGTGTGTGTGTCCGTCCGTGCGTACATGCCTTAACCCCCCCCCCCCTCCACTCCCCAAACCAGCTACCTTGACAATTTCTTCCGTTACACCTCTTTTCATATATTCTTATCCTCCCTTATTTCTCCTTCTCCCTCCCATCGTCCCCTTGCACCCCCCCCCCCCCCCCCACACACACACACACACACACACATACGCACACCCATCCCTTATCCCTCCCCTCCCCCATGTTTTGTGTCCAGCACTGGTTACAAGGGCATTGTCAACGGCTGGACACAACTGGACTACCGTTCAACACTTGTGTCCCTTGTCCTGTACAAACCTGTTTGTCTGTCTGTCTATCCGTCTGTCTGTCTGTGTGCATGTTTGTGTGAATGTGCATGAACGTGCACGAAAGTGTGTGCATGTTTGGACGTACGTATGTATGTATGTATGTATGTATGTATGTATGTATGTATGTATGTATGTATGTATGTATGTCCTTGGGTAGACCGCTTGCTGGTCTCCCTGTTTGTCTGTCTGTCTGTCTGTCTGTATGTCTACCTGTATAAACACAGTTTTATATAGCAGTTCGCTCGCGCGCGCTCACTCTCTCTCTCCCTCTCTCTCTCTCTCTCTCTCTCTCTCTCTCTCTCTCTCTCTCTCTCTCTCTCTCTCTCTCTCTCTCTCTCTCTCTCTCTCTCTCTCTCTCTCTCTCATTCTCACTCTACTAAGGCTCTCGGGAGTATCATGCAGACATATATAAAGATCAATTTTACAGACCGTCGATATAGGCTGTATAGATAAGATCCTAGAATGATCCACGTACTTGGCCAATCTATTTGATAAGACTCTCTCTCTCTCTCTCTCTCTCTCTCTCTCTCTCTCTCTCTCTCTCTCTCTCTCTCTCTCTCTCTCTCTCTCTCTCTCTCTCTCTCTCTCTCTCTCTCTCTCTCTCTCTCTCTCTCTCTCTCTCTCTCTCTCTCTCTCTCTCTCTCTCTCTCTCTCTCTCTCTCTCTCTCTCTCTCTCTCTCACTCTCTCTCTCTCTCACTCTACTCTCTCTCTCTCTCTCTCTCTCTCTCTCTCTCTCTCTCTCTCTCTCTCTCTCTCTCTCTCTCTCTCTCTCTCTCTTGGTGTCGTTTCCATTTTTCTACTAGTCTTAACGTATTATAATCACCATATAGCTAGTTATGTTAGTTGTCGTTGGTTGTGTCCTCATTTGA
>CM065707.1:3762442-3764942 GCA_017654935.2 Phymorhynchus buccinoides
AACTTTGCTTTGAATTTCAAGTTGTGCATTCTATCAAGCTACTTTAAACAGTAGATCTTCTATGTAATTCAGACGTTGTTTTTTTTTTACTTAATCCAAAATCATTGTATTGTGACTGGGTGCAAGTTCGGAAAAGATCGATTTAATTTCTGTGCACCCGCAATCTAACAGATTATTGTAAAAAAGAAATGCAAAAATCGGCAATTGAACACTTTTTTTATAATGAATTAATGAACAGACATTTAGATTGTTGTTGAGTGGAGGTTTTACGTCATCATGGCGGAAAGCCCTTAGGGACAAAATACATTTAGAGAAAAATGCATTATTGTTTCTTTATAGGCTTCCTTAAACCTGTCATGCCGGTACATTGAAAGGGAGGGTAAATATTTTATGTGTTTGCGGAGACAAGTAAAGAGGAAGAAATCCACCTTCTCTTGTCTCAGGTGTTTGCACTCTTCCCCCCTTCTCTTTCTGAATCCCTTAAAACTGTCTGGCATATAATTACTGTCTCAGTGTCTGGCCTTGGTTAGGTCGAGGTGCATTTCAAGGCGACAGCCAGAAACCTTTTATTCGAAGGGCCCACTCCATGTCATAAACATGAGGTAGTAGTACCCCTGATCCCTTGCACCTGATATATTAATAAGTATGTCTAGCATAAAGTATATGGCTTATCTCTTGAGTTGACTAGATAGCCTCCACCCACGTATTCATCTCATAAAGTCGACCCTTAACTGTACCTCTCTCTCTCTCTCTCTCTCTCTCTCTCTCTCTCTCTCTCTCTCTCTCTCTCTCTCTCTCTCTCTCTCTCTCTCTCTCTCTCTCTCTCTCTCTCTCTCTCTCTCTCTGTCTGTTTAAATTTGTGTTATTACTTCCTTGTACTTGTAACAAAAGTATTGTAAGAAACTAAGTGGCCGTTTTTATCTTTAAAGCTTTGAAAGTTAGGCCAGATTTACGTAGTGTTTTGTAATGTCAAGTTAATGTAATGTCAATTTTTTGTTCTTGTCAAGCTCACTCCATTGTATGGGCATGACCTAACAATTAAAAAATTCCTGACTTTCTCTCTCTCTCTCTCTCTCTCTCTCTCTCTCTCTCTCTCTCTCTCTCTCTCTCTCTCTCTCTCTCTCTCTCTCTCTCTCTCTCTCTCTCTCTCTCTCTCTCTCTCTCTCTCTCTCTCTGCATGTGTGTTTGTGTGCGTGGTTGCTTGTGTGTGTATGGGTGTGTGTGCGCGCATTGTGTTTATATATATGTGTGTGTGCGCGCAGCCTCCAGCTAAAAAAAATACCATAAAAACTAAATTGGCCTTCAGCCAACAGAGTCCTTGGACCTTACTTGGTCAAGCAACAGAAACAGTTTGAATGTTTGGCAGAAATAAATGTTTGCCATCATTCATAGTCTATCAGGTGTAACCTGCACACGTGTGGTCTAATGGTGCTGGGTGGGTGGGTCTGACTCAGCGGTTCTTTAGTTTCACATTATGAAAGACAAGGCGTGTGCAAGAACGAAAGAAAGAAAAGAAAGTCACTTGTCTTTTTCTTATATAATGGTAAAGTGGTTTCGAGTTGTGACACTGATAACAAAGGGTGCATAATGTATGCCCCGACCCTTCTCTCTCTCTCTCTCTCTCTCTCTCTCTCTCTCTCTCTCTCTCTCTCTCTCTCTCTCTCTCTCTCTCTCTCTCTCTCTCTCTCTCTCTCTCTCTCTCTCTCTCTCTCTCTCTCTCTCTCTCTCTCTCTCTCTCTCTCTCTCTCTCTCTCTCTCTCTCTCTCTCTCTCTCTCTCTCTCTCTCTCTCTCTCTCTCTCTCTCTCTCTCTCTCTCTCTCTCTCTCTCTCTCTCTGTGTCTCTGTCTCTCTCTCTCTCTCTCTCTCTCTCTCTCTCTCTCTCTCTCTCTCTCTCTCTCTCTCTCTCTCTCTCTCAGTCTGTCTCTCTCTCATACTATACACAGTGTGTTTTCTTTAGCTATAGCGCTGATAACAATAGCAGTACATTAATAACTAGACGTTAGATTTTGGAATGGGTATAGTGTGTGTGTTCTTGTTCTTCTCCTTCTTCTTCTTCTTCAGTTTAACGTCCTTCCACTAGTGATTCAGACAAATGTGTGCGCGCGTGTGTGTGTGAGCGCGCGCGTGTGCGTGTGTGTGCGTGTAAGTATCCCTGGTATTGGCAAGTGAAAGTCTTTGGGAGGAGGTAGACAGATCAGTGTTGAGTTTCCTGATAAGGTACATATTAGTGTGGACAAGTGGGGGTATACCTCATAGACAATGTCTTTGTTATCAGTCCTTGTGGCCTGGGCCTATGTTATTTATACTGCACTATTATATACTACAGTGTAGCACACGGAGAATAGTGCTTGATATTGACAATCATATAAATTGACAAAGGGTTTTCTTTTTAGTAAAGATATCGTTAAATGAGTACAGCGGAACCTCCCTTATAAGATTCCCATTATAAGACTCCCTCCTACATAAGACCTACTTCTCTGAAACATTGCCCTTCTTTGTA
>CM065707.1:3767442-3784942 GCA_017654935.2 Phymorhynchus buccinoides
TCTTCTCTCTGTCTGTGTGTGTGTGTGTGTGTGTGTGTGTGAGAGAGAGAGAGAGAGAGAGAGAGAGAGAGAGAGAGAGAGATGGCCAAGCTGAGGGCATTGCTGCAAAAATACAAGGACGAGTGTTATTAAGTCCTTTCGTGGACATTTGTCCTCTCGCGGACGCCATGACCTACAATAAGCCTAGGGTCTCCCATAACCACCATACATACTTGATCAGACTGCCACAGTCTATTCAGATCCTGAAGTTTGAACCGCCAGAGCAAACCTCCGCCAAGGAAGACTCGCAAAACCGAAATTTCCTTTGCGTGTCCTAGCTGTATCTCTCATGAACCAGCGGGTAGAATGGCTACAAAGTTTGTGTGGAAATGTAACATGGCGAGTAATGAAACAAATACTTGCAATGAATAAACAAAAAAAGCAGAAACAGGGTCATTTTAGACTGATGTGCACATAAGGACAAAACGACCGCGAGAGGACTTAACAGACGAGAATGCCAGGCTGAGAGTTGTGAGTCTGTCTGTCTGTCTGTGTATGTATGTATGCATGCATGTATGTATATATGTATGCATGTCTGTTGAATAAGAAAGAGGAGGGGGGGGGGGGAAGCCGAGGGCCCTGTTGCAAAAATACAAAGACGAGAATGCTCTTCTGCGTGCTGTAAGTCTGTCTGTCTGTCTGTCTATGTCTGTCTCTAATGTATGTGAGAGAGGTGGTCCAACCGAGATCACTACTACATGCGTACATGGATGAAAATGCCAGAGCTGTCTGTATGTGTCAGAGAGAGAGAGAGAGAGAGACATGCTTCATTACAGAGAGTCACTTTCCCCCGAAGACGGAGTGTGACTGCCTACATGGCGGGGTAATCAAAAACGGTCACACAGGTAATGTTCTCATCCTTAGCTGATACACTTTTACCCTAGTGTTCAGGTGCTTCAGCTGTTAGGATGACCCCTGGAGTCCTTTAGCCAGGGAACGAAAACAACGGTCAGATACCCAGGGCTCCCAGGACCCCCATTTGGGGGTCTATGAAGTACTAAAATTCTAAAGGACTCTAAACGAATGTGCAGGGGGTCCCAGGGATGCACTAAAAAAAATCTTTTTAGCATTCGCTATGCCACTGGAACCCTCTGTCCCGCCTCTAGGACCCTCTATGCTGTAAGTGAAGGAGTTCATGGGACCTCTTGTTTTGCGGGACGATTGGGAGCCCTGGTCAGACAGAAACATTTTACCCAAAAAACTATACAAAGGGGAAGAAAAAAATTGAAAACAGAGCACTGGGAAAAAGAAGGATGCTGGGGCAGAGAATGTGAAGGAAAACTGACTGATAGACTTGGTGGGGGGGGAGGGGGGGGGGGGGGGGGGGGGGGGTATGTCAACGATTTGATGAATCATTTTGGCCCGCCAGGCATTTTTTCCTCATTTCAAGGGGGGGGGGGGGGGGGTGAAGAGAGAGTTAGGGGGAAGTTGGAGAGAGAGACGCACACAGAGATAGATAGACAGAGAGAGAGAGAATTAACTATCTCTTCAACTCGTTGAAGAATGGGCACGATCGAAAGCACAAAATGAGAGAGAGAGAGAGGGAGAGAGACAGGCAGACAGACAGATGGACAGTGATGAATCATACACACACAGTATGTCATCAACGAAGTTGATTTATTGCTCTTGACAAGACGCTAACCCAGAGAAGTAGCTCTGACACGCAATCACCAATTCGATGTGTTCGTATTATGTAGGACACTAGAGTGAAGGGGAAGGGGGAATTAAGACTGGAAGAATAAAGCTGCTTAGAAGGCATACACGGGGAAATAACAAACAAAAACACGACAAAAAAGACTACGGATTTTCAGAATCTCAAGCATATAACCTACTGTGTGGGACAGTTTGTCAATTATTACTCTGTCTCATAATTCAAATTGAGTCGTTAAACCACACACATACGCGCGCGCGCACGCACACACACATTATCTCTCTCTCTCTCTCTCTCTCTCTCTCTCTCTCTCTCTCTCTCTCTCTCTCTCTCTCTCTCTCTCTCTCTCTCTCTCTCTCTCTCTCTCTCTCTCTCTTCTCATTTGATTTTTTAGCAACATTGTTGCGTGTGTGTGTGTTTTATTAAAGTCCATGATAAATTTAAATGGGTTTATGGAAGGCAAAATGCCAGAAATTCCCACAGCGCGATCACTGCTTACGCAACTTGACGCGCGATCTTCGTCTTCTAATACCTTGCATACGGAGATTCCCAAAACAGCGCATAGCCCATAATTATGAGCGCGCCCATTATGAGCGCGTTTTATTATAGGCGCGTTTTTGATGGCCCATATGAGCGCGTGTTTTCTAGTCTATTAGCAGATAGTAACAGATTCTCGTATTAGGGTTAGGTTATGGTTAGGGTTAGTTTAAAAACGAGAGAGAGTATCAATTGAAAGCTGTATACCAATTTTAGGTTATTGTTTTACACATTAGAGAGAGTGCATGATATGAAAATATGTGTGTTGATTTCATGAAATGAAATTCTTTTATGTGCTGTGTTTTCTCGTAGATTTTGAAATGAAAGAATTATGATTGAGATGCGCTCTTTTGGGACATACGTATATCGGCCTTGTAGGATAGATAGGCGCTCATATGGGATACGACCACCCGCGCTCATTTGTTTGGACTATGCGCCCATATCGTCATTTGCCAAAATGCGCCCTTTTGGGTTACCCCCATTGCGTAGTTCCTATGGCGATATTTGTCACGCCAGAGGGCAGTCAATGCACTAGGGGCTTATCACGCGATTTTCTTACTTGGGCGTAGTGAGAGAGATGGTAGGACTACTCACTCTCTCTCTCTCTCATTTTCTTTATCCCCAACTAAGAATATAGAGAGGATTAGCCCCACACGAGCGTCATGCCCTCTGGCGTGAAAAAAATCGCACTAAGTCTCTCATGCGTTTTTTAAATATTCTTTTGAATAATGAATGCTCCGTTGATTGAATTTGATAATACACCGATCCTGAGCGTTATTATTCCATTCTATCAATGTTGTACGGTGACGGGTTGTTATTTTCTAGGACCAAGGATTAACTTTATCGCTTTAAAAAAACAAAAACTCGTGACTTTCCTGGTATTGCAGTAGCTCCAGGATCGTCCCTCTATCTAGTTTAAAATGTCCCAAGTGTACAAGTTCCAAGACGGAGGACGTTAAACGGATTTTCTCTATTATCCCATTCTATCAATGTCCCTCCGTGGGGATACTGGGGGTCTTTTGTATAAATAGTTCCCCCACCTTCTGGAAGTTCTGTGCTTGTAACTGCCTCTAAGCTGTCACTCTCTTTGACTCTGCCTTTTCCCTTTGCTTACTGTCATCTGGACTATCTTTCTGCCGTACTGGGTCCATTCTTTCTGCCTTTTTTTCTTTTCAAGACTTGAAACTCTTTCAAAAACATTTCCTCCAGCCGAAGTCGGACATGCTGGGCCTAATCATTTCTTATTAGGCGCATAACGGCAGCTTGGCGCATCTGCGCTCATAATTGACAAGAAACTGTCTGAGCAATCGAAGAAGAAGAAGAAGAAGATTGTATCAATGTTGTGTTATGTGTGTTTTCTAGGATCTGGACGCTGAGACAGCGGCTCACATCGAACAAGAGGTGGAAGCCAAGACCAAGGCCGAGGAGTGCGAGTTCCTCCAAGACCTCCTGGATAAGGTATGGTGCGAGAGATGATGGAGAGAGAGGGGGGAGGGGGGCGAGAGAGAGAGAAACTGAAAAGCTTTCGTGGAAAGGAAGAGAATGGTCGTTTCAGATGCGGTTTACAGACCAAGGGAAATAACACAGTCTACATCCAACAAGTCTGTGTATTTGAATTACTTCCCTTTCCTCGCACATACACACTCTCTCTCTCCCTCCCTCCCTCCCTCACTCTCTCTCTCTCTCTCTCTCTCTCTCTCTCTCTCTCTCTCTTTCTTGTCACAAACATATTTGTGACATTTTACTGATGGGGTTGTGTGCGTGTTGGCTCGTTGTTCAATTGGAGCTGAGGCAACATGAGCCTGTGACCATCAATATAGATTACTTCCAGAGGAAGCTGCATTTCATTTTCATACATTATTTTTACTCTCTCTCTCTCTCTCTCTCTCTCTCTCTCTCTCTCTCTCTCTCTCTCTCTCTCTCTCTCTCTCTCTTATTCTAAGAATAGGCATCGCTTAAAATCTTTATCCTTGTTAAATAAAGTTTGTCAGTGTACTCTCTTACAAACAAACTGTCAAAGCTGCATGACGTTGCACTTTCTCTAACTTGCCGATTCTCTCTCTCTCTCTCTCTCTCTCTCTCTCTCTCTCTCTCTCTCTCTCTCTCTCTCTCTCTCTCTCTCTCTCTCTCCACAAATATATTTGTGTCATTTTACTGATGCGTTTGCTGCACGTGCTGGATGGTTGTTTTGTCAGTTGGAGACGCTGCAGCAGGAGCCGGTGACCATCAAGGGGCTGAACCTGGAGGACTACTTCAAGGGCGAGCTGCGTCGCTCCGTGCAGCAGATCCAGCAGACTTTCGACGAGCGCATGGAGCAGTGCCAGATGGAGATGGAGCAGAAATATGCCGCGCAGGTAGGGGGGAATTTGTTTGTTGGTTTGTGAAACTGTTTGTTAGTTTTTTCATTCATTCGTTCGTTCGTAATGGACCAGGTTACGCACTGATGGAACTGAAGCAGAAATATGACGCGCAGGTATTACGAGGAATTTGGTTTTTTTTGTGTGAATTTGTTTGTTTTGTTTTTTCATTCATTCGTTCGTTCGTTCGTAATGGACCAGGTCATGCACAGATGGGAGGTGGGTGTTACTGTTAGTGTGTTGTGTTATGATTATATGCAATGCATTCTCTAATGTATTCATTTTCATAGAGATGCATGGTGAGGGTACGTCAACCAGACTTAGAAATGTTTGTACGAATGGTGAGTGAAAAGCGCATTGAGTTGCTTAGCAAGATTATGCGCTATGTAAGCATTATTAATTATTATTATTATTTATTCACAAGACCCTTTGGTTGTTGTTTTTAATTGAAATTCAAATTCTACCCCACTGAAAATGCCAGAGTCCACATAGGAGTACATCATAAGGGCCCGCTACACTACATACGATTCACTGTCAATGTGATGCAACTGTGACGATGCGAGTCGTGATTCGCGTGAAATCCGTGTATTAGGTCTACTTGAGTAATTATGGAGCAAAAGTAGTGACATTATTTTTTAGACGGAAGTATTTCACGCGAATCATGACTCGCATCGTCACAATCGCATCGCGTTGACAGCGAATCGTATGCAGTGTAGCAGGCCTTTTAGAGATGCACTGCACAGTCTTGAAAGCTATGTTTCACTAAGAATATTGATTTTCTTCAAAGGAACGCGTTTTTTGTTTTTTAAATACGAACCGGGGGGGGAGGAATTTGAAGTTTTTAATGTGGATAAATGGGTATTAAAGTAAAAAAGCTTCTTTTTATTTCACCATGTCCTCGACGAAAACATTTTGTAGCTGGCATTGTAAAAGTCTGCGTACACGTTAACAATATTCACAAAACATCTATTTCCCCCATGGCAACACAGTGTTAGGCCACTCATAAATATGACTTACAACACTCACTGTGTTGCCACGGGGAAATAAAGATATTTTGTGAATATTGTTAACGTGTACACAGACGTCAAATGCTAAAGGGTGAAACTGCCATGCACAGATATTATGTGGGTGCTATCAAAAACACTTAGCTTACGAGATCTAAGTGTTTTTGGTGCTACAAGAATTGGACGTTGTAGGAAGAAGGTAAAATGTCATTCGTTTTATATTTTTCTTATTCTTCTTTTTGTAGGAACAAAGATATAATGCCCAGGTAAAGTCGCTTCCATTATTTTTTGCATGGGACATATCATCATTCTCGTATCGAATTTGTACATTTTGTACACGCGTTTGTACAACTTGCTGTACAAATGAAATTCCATTCACAAACTTAAAAAAACGTTTTTAACACACACAAAAAGGGAAAGGTTTTTTTGGCAACGTGAACTCGTTGCCTTCGAATTAACAATGTACTAATAACCACACCAATTATTTGTACGACTGTCAATGTATTTTCACGCTAACTTTGAAAACAAAAATCATCTCCATGATTATGACTCTTCCCCTCAACACCCCCCCCCTCCCCCCACTACAACACCCCCCACCTCAAAAAGTAGGCTATGGACAAATATGTAAACGTCAAAACTTTTACTAACCTGAAGTTGATATTACTGTTTTAGGATATAATATATTATTTTTCTTCTTCTGCGTTCCCAGTCATATGGCCATAATGGGTAAGGTACATATGTGTCCAGTTTTCACTGGTCTCCCTGCTGCGTACAGCCGACACATTCCGATTTCGGATGAGCTCAAGAGATACATTATTTGGAAGATTAGAGGAAATTACAAGCACAGAACTTCCAGTAAGTAGTAAAGAGGCGTTTGAGTAAAGGGTCCAATGGTGATGATTATCAGCACATAGAGAAGCTACGTTCACTCAATGTTCGTGTGGTCGTGGACATTGAAACACAGAGAGTGGGGTCCAGAGATGAAATCTTCCAAAGGATTATGATGATATAAATGACTATACTGATGGTGATGACGATTACAACAATGATGATTATGATGATGATGATGATATAAATGACTATACTGATGGTGATGACGATTACAACAATGATGATTATGATGATGATGGCTATGGTGATGATGATATAAATGACTATAATGATGATGATGACAATGATGATGATGATGATTATAACAATGACGACATTGATGATAAGGATGAGAAGGATGATGATGATGAATAGGAAATGTTCGCAAATAGCCAAGGGACATAATTTAGCGGTTTACCTGAGTGACCTTTCATTAATTGGTAAGGACAGTCCGATTTTGTGGTAAAAAGACACATTCTATTTTCCCCAAAACTCGTCTATTGAAGATGATGATGATGAAGATAACAATGACGACAAAGACGATGATGGTGACAAAGACGATGATGATGATGAAGACAGTGACAACAAAGACGATAATGATGATGATGACAAAGACGATGATGATGAAGACAAAGACGATGATGATGATGAAGAAAATGACGACAAAGATGATGACAATGATAACAAAGACGATGATGTTGATGAAGACAATAATGACAAAGACGATGATGATGATGACAAAGACGATGATGACAAAGATGATGATAATGATGATGATGATGTTCACAGATGAACCAGATCCGCTCCGGCACGGTTCGCGACAACATGGAGAACGAGCACTCCAAGAGTGAGATCAAGAGACTGCGCGACCAGCTGGGAGAGAGGCAGGCCCGCATCGCTGAGCTGGAGGCCATGGTTAGTACAACCCACCTGTGTACTCTACTCTTTTCCAGCAGTACTCTACTCAGTTTGGACCTCTGCTACTCTTCAAAACTGAAAATAATGCTCTAATTAGGGAAAGACGGGGTAAGAAACCCATGCCAATTATCTCATGAAATAAAGCAAATTTCAGTCAAATTTCCCCATGAGACGAATGCTAAGCATTAACACTCGTCTAATGTGCAAAATGTGACTGAAATTTGCTTCATTTCATGAGATAATTGGCATGGGCTTTTTACCCGCCCATGGGCTTTTTACCCCGTCTTACGCTACTCATTTTCAGTGAACATTGTTTGATGGTTTCATGAAATAAATCTACACATTTAGCACCAAAGCTACTCATTTCAGCTATCCAAAAACGGCTCTTTCGTTCTTTGTCAGCCAATGAAAATGTCTCTTTTATACAGCCAATCAAATACGAGCATTACCATAACCACTCAAAAGTATTTTATTTATCTGGAAGGTATTGTGAGTATAACAGCCAATCAGAAGGGCTTATTTATCCTCTTCAGCCAATCAAATTGTCGCTTTTGTGCAGCCAATCAAATGTAACCATTTTGTGATTTACAAAACCACTCAAAAAATCTTTTATTTATTTTTTTCCCCTTAGTCTGTTTATCCTTCCCCCCAACAAAATGCTACCATTTTCCCTCTGGTGCTTAGCAGCCAGTCACCGTGGATTTGTTTTTTACCATTATTTTTTTTAATATTTATTGTGTTTCTGACCTGGTGACGACGATGAAAATGGTGTTTTACGTCCTCTTGGTCTGAATCAGACACATATGGGACATTTGTAAATACAAATATGGTGGGAACAATACTGGAAGCAATGCCCGGAGGCAGTACGAAACCAGTAAAGTCCCGATTTTGTATTAATGCAGATAGGTGTAGCGGTAACCACGCCTCGGTTAAACCTCATGCACCGCCATAAGTGTGATCATCGTGTTTCTGACCTGGTTTTACTGGATTCTCATAATTCAGATATCTTCCTTTCTGGAAATTGTCTTGATACAAAGAAATGTTTAAAATTAAGCAATTATTTTTAACATGTCACATTTTCCCACAGTGCTGATTTTTATTCATCATTTAAAACCATTTCAAGTATTGCCTTTTTAGAGTACTAGATTGGCTAAAAGGGATTACAGACTATCAAACCAAAACAACAAAATGTCTGGGACAAAGGGAAATAACTTCTGACACCTCCTTTTGGAGAGTTTCTCCCCTTTGTTCTTTGCTATTGATGGTGCCCATAAATGAGGCTGTTGTGCTAATGATACAATTTTTTAACACTTTTGAAATTCTTTTCGTTTTCTTGTTTTTGTTTTGAGACTGATTGATTGATGGATTGGTTGATGTCTTGCTTGGTTTCTTCTTCTTCTTCATCGTTCGCTCAGACAGGAACCCCAGTGGCCCGGACGAAGGTTGACGTCCGCCGAAGATCCTCCAAAGAGCCGAAGATCTTTTCCCGAACCGGTTTGTCCGACGGCCAAGTTTCGTTTCGCAGGTTCTGGAATGTTCGACAATCCTGAAGGATAATTATGACCAACAGTCATGTCAGCGGCACCGCCGGGGCACACAGGGGAATCTCCAATGTGAAACTTTGCATACATGTGATGCCTGAGTCTGGAGTGTCCAGTCCTCAGTCTTGTCTTGCTTGGTTTCTATTCCAGCTGGCTTCCATGAAAGCGGAGCGAGACAACTTGAACCAACTCATTTGTTGGACACCAAACAGGAACTGGGCCGTTTGGAGATCGGCATGATTTATTGACTGATTAACTGATGGAATGATTGATGAATTGACTGATCAAACGACCGGTTTGAATTTCCAGCAAGCTTCCCTGAAGGCGGAGTGAGACAACCTGAACCAACTGTATATGGACACCAAACAGGAACTGGACGGTTTGGAGACCAGCATAATTTATTGATTGATTTACTGATCGATTGATTTATTAATTGGTGAATTGACTTACTAAATTTATCGCTTTCCGTTTCAGCTGGCTTCCATGAAGGCGGAGCGAGACAACCTGAACCAGCTGTTGATAGACACCAAACAGGAACTGGGCCGTTTGGAGATCAGCATAATTTATTGATTGATTAACTCAACTAATCGATTAATTGATGATTAACTGATCAAACGACTGGTTTGCATTCCAGCTGGCGTCCCTGAAGGCTGAGCGGGACAACCTGAACCAACTGTTGATGGACACTAAATAGGAACTGGACCGTTTGGAGATCAGCAGCGCCCCCCAAGTGTATGAAACAATTGATTGATGGATGGTTTGATTGATTGATTGACTAATTGATTCACTGTTTACCGTTCCAGCTGGCTTCCCTGAAGGCTGAGCGGGACAACCTGAACCAGCTGTTGATGGACACCAAGCAGGAGCTGGACAGTCTGGAGGTCAGCAGCGCGCGCAAGATCAACGATCTCCAGGCCCAGATCGAGGCTCTGATGCAGCAGCTCAACGAGCTGATCGACGCCAAGATGTCGCTGGAACTGGAGATCGCCTGCTACAAGAAACTGCTGGAGGGAGAAGAGAACAGGTGAGATGACGATGATGGTGATGGGGATGGTGATGGTGATGATGGTGACGATGATGATGACGGTGATGATGATGATGATTGACGCTAAGATGTCATTGGATCATCGAGATCGCCTGCTACAAAAAATTGCCGGATGGAGAGACAAACATGTGAGAGAGAGAAACAGAGAGACATGGATGGGGTACAGACAGACAAGAGACACCTGGAGGGGGATAGAGAGAGAGGTAAACTTAGGAGTAAACTAAGGTTGAGCGGAAGTGAGGTAAAGACTGAAAAGAGGGCGTGGACTCCGAACAAGAAGAGCATAGTAACTGAACAGTCCACTCTGGAAGGGGTGGGGCTGGAAGGATGCCTCACAGTGGCTGAGCTGTGATATAGTGCTGCTTATGACTTGGTTTATGCAACCTTTTTATTCAATGCCAAGTAATACATACAATACAACGAATACAGTTTGAGCAGCAACAAGCTTAAAGACCCACCAGATCACGTGTCAAAATCACGGGTTTCATGGGTTTTCCCTCTTATAGCTGGTACGAAATCTTGTTTTGACTCCCATACAAATGCCCCCAAAATCAAAACGAAACATCCTTTTAAAGAACAGCCTCAATTTGAAGTTGGGGGAATTTGTATGTGGGCCACAGCTACCCAGAAAAAAAATAAGGGACATAATCGTGGTGGGTCAGTGTGTCTTTAAAGCTTATAGTGTGCTCGTTAAGATGCCCGTTACACATCTAACTTGACGGCTGCATAGAAGAAATCATACATACATACATACATACATACATATACATTTTAAAAAAATGAAGAAATGAAACATAATTTGAAGAGACAGGGAGATTATTACTCCACGGCATTAAGCAATCTACATTGTACAGTTTGGAATACAATATCTACCAACAGAACGAGATATAAACATCGAAATTGATCATGCTAATGCCCCCGTGGGGATACCGGGGGGTCTTTTGTACAAATAGTTCCCCCACCCTCTGGAAGTTCTGTGCTTGTAACTTCCTCTAATCTGTTACTCTCTTTGACTCTGCCTTTTCCCTTTGCTTTCTGTCATCTGCTATCTTTCTATCTTACTGGTCCATTTCCCTGCCTTTTTTCCATAAATTCTTACAAAGATTTCTTCAGCCTAAGTCGGACATGCTGGGCCTAACTATTTCTTAGTTAGGCGCATAACGGCAGCATGACGCATCTACGCTCATATGACAGGAAACTGTCTGAGCGAACGAAGAAGAAGAAGAAGGTCATGCTAATCTGAAAACCTTCCGCTTTGGGAAATAAATGAGTAAACAGTGTGGTGCCCCTCTTGTCCTTCCCCAGGACTGGTCTGCGGCAGCTGGTGGAGCAGACCATCGGAGTGCAGTCCACCGGGGCAGCTAACCTCGCCGACATCATTGGACAATCCAGTTAGTATGATCACCCCCCCTCCACACCCATCTCCATCCCACCTCCCATCCACCAACCCCCTCTTCTTCTTTCCCACCCCCTCCCCCCTCCATCCCATTCTTGCTATATGCTTCAGTCTGCAAAAGTCGACCAACAAACAAAACAGCCTTTGCCTTTCTTTGATTGAAACGCCAGACTGAGAAAGAACTGGACCAGTGTGTAATGGAATGTCAGAAAGCTGTTGGTGGTGAGGGGAGGGGGGGGGGGGGGGGGGGGAAGAAAAGAAAAACAAGTTGAAGGAAAGGAAATTCTGATCTGTAGAAAATGTCACCCAATAACCAATAAGCAACAAGGGGGGGGGGGAGGAACTGACGAATTACTGATTCATTTGCTAGTCAAATACTATGATACAACTGCCCTGCATAAACTGATTGATAACCGTTTTTGCAATAATAATTTGAGCATGGCAGAAAGCGTGTCATGAAAACCAAACGCGTGCACCGTTATGGCTACCGTTATGCATCTCACTGATGTTGCAGTTTCTGTGAACGAATACAAATGGAAATAGGGGATGAACAAAGAACATACAGTTTTCAAACCTCACCCCTCTAGCTCTCCCTACTGAGTTTTGTACAGTTTAGATTTTCCTTTTCTTGCCTTTTCCGTCATCTGTATCCTTGGGGGATACAAGATATCTGGGATGCTTCAGACTTTTTTCTCTCTCTCTCTCTCCATCTTATCTCAAAGTGTGCGTCACGTGTGTATATACTTCACGTGTGGTGGTGTTTTTGGATAGATCTGGTGACACGTTTTGGTTGATTTGTTGATGGTTGGAAGTAGTAGGTACTGAATGGAGAAGGGACCTGAGGTTGGATGGATGGATGGATGGACTTGCTTTCGCAAAATGTACTAGTGCTGCATAGCTTATAGTAGTGTGTAGCTCTCTTAGAGAGAAAAACAACGCCTTGCTATCAATTAAAAAAAGGAACAAAATTCAAACGACTGCTTTATCTGCTATATCAATGATATATCTGCTTTGTGTTTAAACATTTCCTAGAATTATAGATTTTTTTTTTTTAAAGGATCAAAATTCAGACGACTGCTTTATCTGCTATGTCAATTACATAATATCTGCTTTGTGTTTAAAGCCTTTCCTTGAATTATAGATTTTTTTTTTTAAAGAAACAAAATTCAGATGACTGCTTTATCTGCTATTTCAATTATATAATATCTGCTTTGTGATTAAAGCCTTTCCTTGAATTATAGATTCTTTTTTTTTTTTTTTAAAGGAACAAAATTCAGATGACTGCTTTATCTGCTATATTAATGATGTATTATCTGCTTTGTGGTTTAAGCATTTCCTAGAATTATAGATTATTTCTGATGGTTTCTGCTGTGTTTATCTGAGTTACAGGGTGGTTTTGTTACATGAATGTGTCTCTAAGAGTTAAGGGTCACTTTCTATTTTTTAGACAAACGTTTGCTGTGCTGTAGGTGTATAATAAAGGAACAGATTTAAAATATATAAAATTGGAATCCAAAAGAAGTGTAATTGGGAAGAAAAAAACCAATTATCCCAAATAAAACCATGGTTGCAAAAGAGATGCAAAAAGAAACATGGTTGTGGAAAAGATTTTTAATAACATTATTTTCACTATTTCAAAACGAAACTTGGCTGCAACATAAAAACCCATTTTAATTATTACAAAAAAAGAACACGGCTGCAAAACTGATTCAAAAAAACAAATAATTGCAAAAAGGATCTAATGAAAAACGTATTTCCAAAAAGAAGCACCATTGCAATACAAAACGAACCTGATTACAAGCTGTCAGCAACTTTGTTGAAAAGTGACATTTTGCTCTTTGTGACTTAGTAGTTTTGTATGTGTAATTAATATTGGCTTCAGCGGCTTTGTCTTCGTAGAAGGAAGAAACAAAATGATTAAGGTTGCAAGAATTGTTCCTAAATTACTTTGATCATCACTTTGTTTGTATAATGTTTGTTCTTCACGTTGATTGCAAAATATGTTGCTATGATTGTCTGCATCTCGTTTGTCTCTGTCTGTGATTCTTTGTCTCTCTCTCTCTCTCTCTCTCTCTCTCTCTCTCTCTCTCTCTCTCTCTCTCTCTCTCGTTTTTTCTCTCTATCTCATTACCCATATCTTTCACATTTATATCTTCATTGTTATGCGAAGAAAGCATTTTTAACAGATGTTGCTTTTTTATAATATTAGAAATGTACTCTATTTTTCCACTGCATTCCACATACAACGCATTTGTCTGCTGTGATCGTACTGTCTGTGTAAGAAATGACAGAGCTTTTGGGCCACAACATTGACTCATTTTGAATTAAAGGTTTATGGTGATACCTATTTTCCCCACATTTTTCTGTTCCTTTATCAGTTATTTCTAGAAGCGTACAAAAAGATCTCATGGTGGTTCTTTTCTATATATTTTTAGGGGGTAAAATCTGTTAATTTTATTTCATGATTGAAAATGAAGCGAGTTTTTTTTACTTAACATTTCTTCAAACCCTGATGTTTTTGTCTCCTTCCCCCCTCCCCACTTTTTATGAGTGTTGGGGATGGAGGGGGGGGGGGGGTGCTGACAGAAAAATATTCTCCCTTAAGTTTGACGAAATAGGACCTAGTCTTGACAGCAATGTGGGTGGGTGTTTTTTACCTGGCGAATCGATTGCCTCATGGCTATTATTATTTTCAAGGAGAATGGCAGTCTAGGAAAACGCTGATTATTTTCAAATGAGCTGCAAAACTTCAAGCAATGTTGTAGCTGTGTTCAAAAGAGCCAAACATTTTGCAAAAGGGGAGGTCGAGGGGAGGGGGGAGATGAGGGGCCATAGCAAAAGCATATCAGGAAACATTCCACTGACATAATAACAGCTTCAGATACACTTTATAAGAGGCTCCTGGTTTGGGGGTTTTGTTTCACTCTCCAGCATTCAATTTCCCCCCTCCTCTCTCCTCTCTATACTTGTGTTCCTCCTACTTTCCATCAGTTTCCTAATCCTACTTGTTTTCATATTATTAAGGCGCAAGCAAAGAGCCCAATGCTGGTGAGAGTTTATGTTGTAGAATTTGCCTTAGTTTGCATTTTGGTATATTATTCTTCTGCTGAACATTTTTTGGTAGTTTAGAGACGAACATATTATGACATGTGTCCGCAATCAATGTCTGTTTCATGCCCAAGCTGCATTTTGTCATTTTTGTTGTTCCTGTTACATCTGCTATGCCTACCTACTTATATGCGTTTTGGATGTTATATAATAACCAACGTATGTAATCTTGCTACTGCTGAAGTTGCTTGTATTAGAAACAAAAAAGCGACGTAGAAAAGTGCTTTAGATTTTGTTAAACTTTGTTGAGCACATCATAAACAGTTCTTTCTCTCCTAAAAACGCATGTCTTTCGAAAGATTTGTTGCAAAAAGCGAAATAACCTTTTAGCAAACTTGATGGTGATTTTGCATTCCTGTCGAATGTGGTGATTTGTTTTATCATCTTTTCACATAAAACGGTCACGTGTTTGATAAAAATGTTTAACTTTATCTAGTAAAGATTAATGATTTTACTATAATTTTACACTGTTTGTAACATGCGCATGCTATGTTTTACTTTTTGTACGACCGTTCTTGTCCACGCTCTCTTTTATCACGAAATAAACTCAGTCTGCTACACTTTGAAACAATACTTGTTTCGTCTGTTTCTTTGTAAGATTATGAATTATAAGGAAACTTTGTTTGTTGTTGTTGTTTGTAATTTGTTGCTCCTTTCTTGGTTTAGTGTGGGTGCTAGATGCGCTATGGTTGTTCATTTCGTTGATTGTTTCATTGTAAAACATCCCCTAGCTATTCATTTCTTTAACATCTATTGGTTGATGTTTGTGCCACTTTTTTATCTTCAAGTGTTTACTGTATATGGAAATGAGAGGGGCATGGTAGTTGGCTGATTTGGGGTTATTTTTTCTTGTTTATTTTTTCCTTGATTTATCTTTCACTCTGGGTTGCTCTTTCGTCAATCTGACAATTTTGTCAATCTCGGTTTATTGGTGTGGGGTTTTTTTCCCCAGCCATTTTGCAATGGGGTGTTTTTTACTTTGGTTCGCCAGTTACTTCCCTTTTCCTGTCCTTATTCCTCAAAACTTCTAAATTGCATCTGATTCCTCTACATTCTGAAGTCATTTCTTGTCATGAATTTGGTCAACATTTGTTTCTGATTCTTCCGAGTTTGGGAACAATTTAGACGATACATTTACTATATTTTGCCTGCTTGTCATTTGAGCGTTATGGGGAGAAAAGGTTGATGACTTTTGAAATGGAAATCTTCCTGGTTCTTCCAAATATGATTCTGTTTCTGTTCCTCAAAATTGTGCAGCAAAGTTCAAAACGATCCAACTGATATAGTTGTATTACAGTAAGTCTTCTTCTTGTTGCTATGCCACACACAAAAAACCTCCTTGACAACCTTATATTTTACGTAATATTGCTTGTACCGATGCGTCGGATTTGTTTCTCAAATTGTTAAATGATTTCCATTGTAATCGGGAGTGGAGTTTCTGAATGTATAACATGAATGTTATAGCTCATTGTCGTACCTAGTGCTGTTAGTCTAACACTAACCATTATAATCTATTGCGATGTTGTCGTTAACTGCCATTCATTAATGTAACTTAATAATATCACTCAGCAGAAGTAGGCTGAAACGAACTTCAAAAATTGATTGGACAATTCAGTTATTTGTTTGATTAATCGACTAATTAATTAACTGATATGTGAGACGAACAATAGACGCGGTGGATTGATGGAGTGATTTTGCATCGTCTAGGTGTGAGTGTATTTTGATTGTCAGTTGAAGAGAGAGAGAGAGAGAGAAAGGGAGGGAGAGAGACGGAAAGAGAAAGAAAAGATAGGAAGATAGAGAGAGAGAGAGAGAGAGAGAGGCTTATACAGAATGTACAACCTTAAATGTTTGTTTGTTTTTTAAACCTTAGATACATATGGTTGTGTCAATGTACATGCAGAACCAGATAGAGAGAGTGGGGGAGGGGGGAGACAGAGAGAGAGAGAGAGGGAAGAGAGAGAGAGGGGGAGAGAGAGAGAGGCTTTTACAGAATGTACAACCTAAAATGTTTGTTAAAAAAAACAACCTTAGATACATATGGTTGTGTCAATGTACACGCAGAACCAGAGAGAGAGAGGGAAGAAAGAGAGAGAGAGAGAGAGAGAGAGGCTTATACCGAATGTACAACCTAAAATGTTCATTAAAACAACAACCTTAGATACATATCAGTTAGAAGAAAGAAAAGAAAAAAGATGAAGAAAAAGAAAATGAAAACCGTGTGAAAGCCGGGGAGGGGGGGGGGGGGGGGGCATGTATGTGATGAAGAGAGGTAGTCCTATTTCAGTGTAGTGGGGTAGGGATGGGGGTTCAAATAGGATTTGACAGGGGAGTAAGAAAGGGGTAGAGATTAAAAAAACAGCAGGAGTAGAAATGGATTCAATCGAATGAAGTAAAAGATAAACGAACAGCGTACGTAGTAAACCGAACAAACATTAAAAACCACAAAAAAACAATACGAAAAACAAAGAAATCGATCGACAACTTAGTTCACAATTAACAGCCTTGTTCAAACTCTCCCCCTCCCTTCCACTCCCCCCCCCAACTGTTATTAAATTTTGTATTAAATTAACAAGAAGAAACTAAATGCATCTTCTACTAAGAGTCTGGAATAATGCAAAGCTTGCAGTCTTGGATATAAGAGAGTCCGCGCAAATTCTTGCTTCACAGTATTGATTTGTATCTCTCTTTTTGTTTATGTGTGTGTGGCTTCTCGCTTTTCTACAGTTGGTGTTTTGGTGTTGTGTCTATGTGTGCGGGTGTTTGTGTGGCTGAAGAACGCACGCATGCATGCATGCATACACGCACGGTCACACATGCATGCGTAAGCTAACGTACTCTACACACAGACGATTGCACTCATGTAGACACGCAGGGGACTGAACACACACGCGTGGGCACACATGCACTCACAAACACATTGCTCACTTATTCATCACTACTCACACGCACACACACACACACACACACACACACACACACACATACACACACAATAAATCTCAATTTGACTTGACTTCACACACACAAACAG
>CM065707.1:3789942-3807442 GCA_017654935.2 Phymorhynchus buccinoides
TATTTATGTAGTGAACGCCTCTAAACAAATAGCCTGGTCGCTCAACCTGTGTAGGCAAATATCTTACTTTGCCTATTGAGTGTCATACAAATCAAAGATGTAGTTCTTCTTCGTCTTTTTCTCATCTCTCTCTCTCTCTCTCTCTCTCTCTCTCTCTCTCTCTCTCTCTCTCTCTCTCTCTCTCTCTCTCTCTCTCTCTCTCTCTCTCTCTCTCTCTCTCTCTCTCTCTCTCTCTCTCTCTCTCTCTCTCTCTCTCTCTCTCTCTCTCTCTCTCTCTCTCTCTCTCTCTCTCTCTCTCTCTCTCTCTCTCTCTCCTCTCTCTCTCTCTCTCTCTCTCTCTCTCTCTCTCTCTCTCTCTCTCTCTCTCTCTCTCTCTCAGTGTAACTCTTTCTCTCCCCCTCTCTCTGTCTCCCCTGCTCTCTGTCTCTCCCCTTGCTTTCATCCCTCTTTCTCCTCCATTCTTTCTCTGTCTCTGTCTCTCTCATTCCCTCTTTCCTCTCTCTCTCTCTTGAAACGGGGCAAAGATGCCTAGTCAAGTGAACTATTCAAACGTCAGACTTCTCTTGTTCTCTTGCAAAAGAGATCAACTTACATTTTGACTTTGTTTACCTTTTAAACTCCTTTAATTCAACTTGCATTTTTGATTTGATGTGCCCTTTAAACACCTTTTAATTCAACTTGCGTTTTTGACTTGATGTGCCCTTTAAACACCTTTTAATTCAACTTGCTTTTGACTTGATGTGCCCTTTAAACACCTTTTAATTCAACTAATTCAACTTTTTGACTTGATGTGCCCTTTAAACACCTTTTAATTCAACTTGCGTTTTTGACTTGATGTGCCCTTTAAACTCCTTTAATTCAACGTGCATTTTTGACTTGATGTGCCCTTTAAACACCTTTTAATTCAACTTGCATTTGACTTGATGTGCCCTTTAAACACCTTTTAATTCAACTTGCGTTTTTGACTTGATGTGCCCTTTAAACTCCTTTAATTCAACGTGCATTTTTTACTTGATGTGCCCTTTAAACACCTTTCAATTCAACTTGCATTTTTGACTTGATGTGCCCTTTAAACACCTTTTAATTCAACTTGCATTTTTGACTTGATGTGCCCTTTAAACACCTTTTAATTCAACTTGCGTTTTTGACTTGATGTGCCCTTTAAACTCCTTTAATTCAACTTGCATTTTTGACTTGATGTGCCCTTTAAACTCCTTTTAATTCAACTTGCGTTTTTGACTTGATGTGCCCTTTAAACTCCTTTTAATTCAACTTGCATTTTTCACTTGATGTGCCCTTTAAACTCTTCTAGCGCCATGTATTTTTTTGACGTACTTGGTTGTCGGTTGCATCTCAACCGACAAGAGTGGGGGGGGGGGGGGGGGGGGGTAACTATTCTTCTGAGTGTGCATGCTATGTTCTAACGGGAAAAATCACTGACATAAGCTCTGAAAGTAGACAAACACATGGCAGTGAATGTCTTTGCATTTGGTGGGAGTGAAGTGTGATGTACTGGGGGAAATACTGGGCGAATACATTCGCCCATGATACTAGAAAAGTTAAACGCCTTTAATTCAACTTGCATTTTGACTTGATGTGCCCTTTAAACGCCTTTTAACTTGCGTTTTTGATTTGATGTGCCCTTTAAACTCCTTTTAATTCAAATTGCATTTTTCACTTGATGTGCCCTTTAAACTCCTTTTAATTCAACTTGCATTTTTCACTTGATGAGCCCTTTAAACTCCTTTTAATTCAACTTACATTTTTCACTTGATGTGCCCTTTAAACTCCTTTAATTCAACTTGCATTTTTCACTTGATGTGCCCTTTAAACTCCTTTAATTCAACTTGCATTTTTCACTTGATGTGCCCTTTAAACTCCTTTTAATTCAACTTGCATTTTTCACTTGATGAGCCCTTTAAACTCCTTTTAATTCAACTTACATTTTTCACTTGATGTGCCCTTTAAACTCCTTTAATTCAACTTGCATTTTTCACTTGATGTGCCCTTTAAACTCCTTTAATTCAACTTGCATTTTTCACTTGATATGCCCTTTAAACTCCTTTAATTCAACTTGCATTTTTCACTTGATGTGCCCTTTAAACTCCTTTAATTCAACTTGCGTTTTTTCACTTGATGTGCCCTTTGAACTCCTTTAATTCAACTTGCGTTTTTTCACTCGATGTGCCCTTTAAACTCCTTTAATTCTCACTGTACAGGCCTGAACTCCTCCACCACGGCAAGGACCACTGTGCAGAGAACCAGCAAGGGGAACATCAGCTTCAACTCCGTGGACCCCTCTGGGGGCTTCATCGTGCTGGAGAACACCAGCCAAGGCAACAGAGCCAAGGTGGGTGATAGTTGGGTGGATAATGGGTGGGTGGATGAGTGGATGGATGATTGATGGGTGGGTGATGGGTGAGAGGATGGATGATGGGTGGGTGAGTGGATGGGTGGGTGATGGGTGGGTGAGAGGATGAATGGATGATGGGTGGGTGGATTGATGGATGGGTGGGTGATAGGATGGATGGATGATGGGTGGGTGGTTGATGGGTGAGATGATGAATGGATGGATGATGGGTGAATGGATGGATGGGTGGGTGATGGGTGAGAGAATGAATGGATGGTGGGTGGGTGGGTGAGAGGATGGGTGGGGTGATGGGTGAGAGGATGAATTGATGGATGATGGATGGGTGGGTGATGGATGGATGATGGGTGGATGGATAGATGGGTGGGTGGGTGGATGGATGATTGGTGATGGGTGGGTGGGTGGTGGATGGGTGGACGGATGGATGGATATGCCAGCAAGGGCAGCATCAGCTTTAACAGTGTGGACTCCTCTGGAGGATTCATTGTGCTAGAAAACGGCAGCTCTGGGGCTACGGCTTGAGACAGAGAAACAGACAAAGAAGAGAGAGAGAGAGAGAGAGAGAGAGAGAGAGAGAGAGAGAGAGAGAGAGAGAGAGAGAGAGAGATAGAGAGAGAGAGAGAGAGAGAGAGAGAGAGAGAGAGAGAGAGAGAGAGAGAGAGAGAGAGAGAGAGAGAGAGAGAGAGAGAAAGAAGCGGACAGGCAGACAGACAGTATAGAGAGAGAATGAGAACACTATCTCTAGAACCAGATCCAAGGTTTAAGACAAGAGAGAGCGACATCTTCCCAACTCTCTCTCTCTCTCTCTCTCTCTCTCTCTCTCTCTCTCTCTCTCTCTCTCTCTCTCTCTCTCTCTCTCTCTCTCTGTGCGTGCGTGTGTGTGTATGTGTCACCCCCCCTGTGCGTGTGTGTCCGTCTGCGTGTGCGTGCATGAGTGCGTTTCTGTTGACAGCCATGATGATGATGATGATAATGACGACGACGACGACATGATGACGATAACGATGATGATGATACCAATCTCTCTTTTTTCCTACACAGCCCCAGATGCTGAAGGGGTGGCGAGTGGTGAAGGAGGTGAACGGCAAGAAGACCGTGGACATTGAACTCCCTGAGAGAGAACTGCTGCCCGGGAAAACACTCTCCGTCAGTTGGCTGGGTTTCTTCTTCTGCTTCTTCTTCTTCTTATTATTATTATTATTATTATTATTATTATTATTATTATTATTATTATTATTATTATTGTCCGTCACCATAGGTGATCGGACTTTGCGATAGGCTGGTTTGTATTTTTTTTGTTTGTTTTGTTTTTTTGTTTGTTTGTTTGTTTTTTCTGTCTGTCCCAAGGATATCTCCCGAACCGCTTGACCGAATCGCGAAAATTTTGTGTGCTGGTGTGTCACCATGAGAGAAAGGCATCCGCGCAAAAAAATTTGCCGTCGTGACCTTGACCTTGGCGTACGACCTTGAAAACCGAAAATCTTTAAGGGGCCATAACTCCCACACCGTTGGTGTTAGAGTCTTCATATTTGGCATGTAGGTACTTTGGCTTATGCCCGTTCTGATGGTGGCATACTGATCAAGGTCAAGGTCAAGGTCAGGGAGATCGGTAGGCCTTGAAAGTGGTAGGGGTCTACAAATTGGGTTTTAAGCCATATTTTCCACATTTGTACTTGACAGAAGCGCTTCAGATTGTGTGTGGTACTGTATACCCTAGAGAAGAACACATCCGAGCATAAATTATCACCATGCTGATCTTGACCTTGAAGTGTGACCTTGAAAACTGAAATTTCCTTCTTTGCGCTATATGTTTCTTCTTCAAGCTGTATCTCGTGAACTAGAAGACAAAATCCATTCCAATTTTGTGTCAGAATGTGACTGCTACGGGGTGTCGCAAGTGCATGGCATTGGTGGTGACGGACATGTGTGCCGCTCGGCGACGCCCTTGTTATTATTATTATTATTATTATTATTATTATTATTTCAAAGTTCTTTTTCTTATTTATTCTTCTTCTTATTTCTTCTTCTGCTTCTTCTTCTTCTTCCAGTTCTTCTTCAAAGTGTCTTTTTCTTATCCCAAATCTATCAATCTTCTTCTTCTTTCTTCTTCTTCTTCTTCTTCTTCTTCTTCTTCTTCTTCTTCTTCTTCTTCTTCTTCTTCTTCTTCTTCTTCTTCTTCTTCAATGCATCAATTCTTCTTCTTCTTCTTCTGGTTCTTTTTCTGCTTTTATTTATTATTATTATTATTCTGTTTCTTCTTCCTCTTTGAATTCTTCTTCTGGTTCATTTTCTTCTTCTGGTTCTTTTTCTGCTTCTATTTCTTCTTCTTCTTCTTTGAATTCTTCTTCTTCTTCTCTTCCCCCTCCTCCTTTGTTTTTTGTTTCATTCTTCTTCTGCTCCTTCTCCTCTTAGTTCTTCTTCTTCTTCTCTCTCTCCTCCTCCTCCTCCTCCTCATCATCATCATCATCATCATCATCATCATCATCATTATTGTATCTTCTTTTTCAGGTGATGGGACACGGGTTCAAGAGAGAGGCAGGTGGTGACCACGAGTTCGTCTGTCAGCAATACAGCCTGGGCACTGGAAACGGACAGTACAAACTGCTGGATGGTGAAGGCAATGTGAGTCTGTCTGTCTCTCTGTCTGTCTCTCTGTCTGTGTCTGTCACCAAAACAGCCTGGGCACTGGAAATGGACAGTACAAACTGCTGGATGCTGATGGCAATATGAGTATGTCTGTCTCATTCTCTCTCTCTCTCTCTCTCTCTCTCTCTCTCTCTCTCTCTCTCTCTCTCTCTCTCTCTCTCTCTCTCTCTCTCTCTCTATCTGTCATGTGTGTGTGTGCGTGTGTGTGTGCGCGCGCGTGTGTGTATGTGCGTACGTGCGTGTGTTTGTGCGTGCGTGTGTGTGTGTGAGTGAATGTCGTGTGTGTGTGTGTGTGTGTGTGTCTGTCTTTGCACGTGTGTTAATGGTGTCTTGTGTGTTCTGTGTGTTTGTTTATATGGATGGAAGGAAGGAAGGATGTATGGATGGATGGATGTATGGATGCGTGTATGCAAACACTTACGCGTCCATATAATACATCTCTGTTTGTGTTCTTACAGGAAAAGGCCAGCCTGACGGTCAAGCTGCAGCAGTAGACAAAGGAAACCTCTCGCTCCCCAAAATCACTTCTCTTCGCTCTTTCGCCTAGGAAACAACAAAACTCCCCTGGTCACGTGACTCAAGGAAGCCCCCCAATCGTTGCCCCACCCCATGCCGCACGTGCGCGCGCTCGTGCGTGCGAGAAAGAGAGAGAGGACCCATCATTTCTTTTGTAACTGTGCTCGCTTCATGACATTCCTACTTCCTGTTCTGATTTACATATAGCTGGTTTCTTCAAGAGCTGTAGATGTACAATTATTATCGTTATTATCGTTATTATGGCACATTTAGCTGAGTAGTGTGGAGCTTTATTGTATAGCTTATTTCTTTTGGGGTGGTTGTTTTTTTCTGGAGGTTAAATTCTAGATTAATGGCGGAAACTTTTGACCCTAAAAATTAACATACACAAACGCCCATGAATTTGTGGCAAGTTTTCAAGTGGATTCCACACTTTTCTTCTCTTTTCCTATAACAAAAAATTGATATGAAAGATTGGTTACAATCACAATGAAAACCCCAACTTTTTCTTTTTTTTTTTTTTTTGGGGGGGGGGGGGGGGGGGGGGGGGGGTGTTTTTAAGGTGAAAATTTCTGCTAGTAACCTAGGGTTTAATTTTTCGTGTGTGCGGTGAGCGTTTGTATGTTTGTGTTTTGGTTTTTTTAAAGACTTTTTTGTTTTTCAATCGGTGAGATTTTCTGCTTACAAAAATGTAAAGCCAGTGTGGGTCACAGAATGATAAAAGTTACTCTCTGAAAAAAAAAACCCCGCCATCTTGAGAAATTCTGCCCTATTTTGTTTTGGCTATCTTATTTTGCGTGGGTGAAACTGTCTCAACACGAATGATGAAAGGGTAATAATAATAATAATAATAATATTTCAAGCATTAACAATAAATACTGGCTTTCTTGAATGGAATGACTTGTATAAAAAATTTCCTTTATAGAATTTTATTTTGTAGTAGCAGATTTTATGAATGATATGGCTCGTATTCATACAATTGTAACAGAGGCTTTGTGAATGGATTTTTTTTTTAACAATTTTCATCTTCCTGGTATATGTATATCTTATTGTTTGTAGTTTAGCGTTTTCTTCTTGATGTATATATATATATATATACCCGCTGAATCTAGCTAAGGGTTGAATTCGGGTGGATACATACATCTATGTAGTTTAGATTTTGTGTGATGATTATTACACAATATATTATTGACATATATCTGGAATATAGTGGTAAAATAGGGTAGATTATTTAGCCCTCTCTTGTTTAGAAACTCGTATTATTATCTTAGACATTTAACCAACAATGAAAAGTGTTGTTTTTCTGATTTTAGTCTCACAGGTTAGCATTAACATTTACAGACAATGTCTGATCATGTGTGATGTTTACAACAGAAGAAGAAATATTTGCCATAATTGTTTTGTTTTTTAACATCGAAGTTTTCAATATCGTACGTGTCTCAACCGCGAAAGGAGCTCTGTCTGTACTCATTCTGAGCCATGGGTATTGTCCTATTCCATCAGGAAGAATGTCTGTTTTAAGTGGTAATATATAATTATATTACGTGGACCCTTGAAAGTCTATGATTATGCCTTTTTCAAATCTTTTATAGTAACTGGATCACAAAACTATAACATACATTTTTATTTTAAACAAATTGGGGGGGGGGGGGGGGGGGTCAGTTGGATCACATACTGGTTATGATATGCATTTTGAAAAATCTTTATATTTTATTTAATAAAATAATCTTTGGTGATACGCGTCTTAATCTTTTGTACTAGCTGATATTTCTTGGAATTAATTTTGTTTTAGTGGGTTGTGTTGTCATCTTTTAAAAGTCTGTGATGAGAAATTGTACGTGAGGAATTATATTATCCATGCGGCTAACACTTGCCGGATAAACTGAAGCATTTCCCTGAAGTATAATGGGTGCCGCAGAACTGGCGGCGACACGCTATCCAGGTGGGAGCAGCCCGAATTTACACACAAAAAAATGATGCACAAAAGAACTTAGAATTTTTCAGTTATACTTTTTTGGGGATATTCCTACTGTTTCCTCTTCAAATATGCAGATGATCAAATAGTTATTAGTTACAAAATGACAAAATAAACAATGGCTACGGATTACTTTAATAACTATCTCTTTGATCAAGTGTTTACTTTCACTTTAAAGAAAAGATTATAGAATTTGACGAAGAGAGATTACGTTAATAACTATCTCTTTGATCAAGTGTTTACTTTCACTTTAAAAAAAAGATTATAGATTTAGAAAATTTGACGAAGAGAAATATTTTTTGCCATTGGTTTATACCACACAATCACGTTAAAAAGAAATACAAACACATAGTCTGAATTTGAAGAGATGTTTAACTTTTGAAGCGTTAATTTTGAAGAGCTTCAGTTTATCCGAGTTTGAGTTAACCGTATGTGAAGCTATACCGATATTTTACCTGTGTTATCAAATATGTTGTGATTATTCTTACGTAAGGCAGTTGAACAAAAAAAAAGACTCAGCATTCCTGTGATTTTATGCAAATTTTACCGAACAAAAATTCATATATTCGCCATTCCCGAAGGAGGAATGCTTTATGTAGAAGAGAAAAACAGCACTTGAACAAAACATTGGGAGTTGGTGTCTCTGATTTTTTATTACGATATATTTTTGAATGATGTGATGTGTGGTTGAAATGGTATAATGTTGTTGTGTAAGTTTAAATTGACAAGAAAAGCGTTGTTTATTTTTATAATCACTCTTTTGTTTTAAAACTATGCTGTAAATCTGTGGCACAGAATCTAGAGTTATTAGCTGTTTGGTCGCTTTGGATGTATACATATTTTTGTTTATTTTTCTGCAAGCCATTCCAAATGATAGCCAATTAGCGACTCTGTCTCATTTTGAGTTACTGATTAACGGTTTTAAAAAATCACATTATTGTCATTTAAAGCTTAGCTTACGTGGTTATGTACATAAGCTTATGTGGCAATGTTGGCTTTGAAATCTGAAAAAGAGAAAAAAAGCACAACCTAAAACTGTGATTAAGGTATTATAAGCACCAATGTTCTTATTCGTTTTAATTTCAATTGATTTTTAGATAGGTATTCTTTATTGTTTATGGAAGTGGTGTTACACAGAAAACAACAGATCGCTGATTTAAAGCTTACTCATTACTGATTTCAGATTAAATCAAGAGTGCAAGTTAGAATGCCGGAAGAAAAGGCTCTTGCAAAAACTAAAATATTCTCTTGAGACCAGAACACTCGAATCGCATGATGGATAAAATCAAAAACATCAGTCACTTCATGCACATCCTTGATAAATGAAATTTGTTTTTCATTGGAAAATCTTTATTATTGACAGGCTGGCTAATGATTGAAACACCTGTAAGCAGTTTAATCACACTGCGAGTGAATCTTTTTCTCTATCACACACAATTGTAATCTTTATTTTGGGGGTGGTTTGTACTATGCATATGGGTGTTGACTTGTGAACGTGTTAAAACAAAAAGATCTTGGAGCATTTAAGATAGATAGTTTTTTGGGGAGCTCTACACACACACACACGTGTAGTAGTTGCTCTTCCTTTTCTTTCTGTCTCTCTTACTTTTTCTTTCTATCTCTCTTCCTTTTTCTTTTCGTTCATTCTGTCTTTTTCTGCTTTCTTTCTACTGTCCTTTCTCTTTCTTTGCTGCAATTCCTCGGTAGTATGATGTCGGACTGAATTTGGTGCTCATTTCGTGTTAAAGTACAAAACCACTTCTGATCATATAGGGACACCGATACTTTTGTTTTGGGTTCTTCCTTTTGCTTTTGTTGTTTTGTTGTTTGTTTTTTGAAATAAAAAGAAAATGGCTGGAGAAAAAGTGTTGATTTGGTGTTAAGTGTGTGTGTGTGTGTGTGTGTGTGCGTGTGTGCGTGCGTGCGCGCGTACGTGTGTGTGTACGTGTGTGTGTGTGTATGTGTGTGACAGTGAGCGCGCGCGAGAGAGAGTGTGTGTGTGTTCGTGTGTGTGTGTGTGTGTGCATACGTGTGTGTGTGACAGCGAACGAGAGAGAGAGAGAGAGTGTGTCAGTGTGTATGTGCGTGTGCGAGCATGTGTGTGTGTCACAGTGAGCAAGAGAGAGAGAGTGTGTGTGTGTAACAATAATAACAGTTTATTCACTCTGTCCTTTCAGGCCAATTTTGGCCCATATATGGGACAGTGGAGATGGACCAATAGATTATTATGCCATATCGTATTTACATCAATCAAAGGAAACTGGACTTATGCCAATTTATAAAATATAAAAAAATAACGGAATCTTTACAAAAGCAACTGAAACAAATGCAAAATATGTTCCACGACAAGGGAAGCCATGTCACAACCCTAGGCTTAATGCCGATGTTGTGTGTAGGCCTAAATCCCTTTCCCTTTCCTTTCTGTGTTTTGACCCCTGCATTCGTATTCAGAAAATGAAAAAGAAAATATTTTTGATAAAATATATAGGGCAATGTCCGCAATATCTCGCACATTGCGACAAATCGCGAGTGTTTCCCTACTACCGCGACATAGCACCCATCGCAATAATTATCTCGCACAGTGAAATGTATTGGGGTCTAACAATAGTCAAGAGAGACAACCGCCTTATCGCTCTGCAACGCAAGACAGACGCAGTGATTGCCCCTGATGTTAATGTCTGAAAAGAGAGAAAACAATAGACGTAGGAGAGAGAGAGAGAGAGAGAGAGAGAGAGAGAGAGAGAGAGAGAGAGAGAGAGAGAGAGAGAGAGAGAGAGAGAGAGAGAGAGAGAGAGAGAGAGAGAGAGAGAGAGAGAGAGAGAGAGAACAATTTGAACATTTTTTTCATTGCAAAGGCCACCGACCTATCTGCAAGGAGGTCAAAACAATTTAAATATATATCTCCCTCACCAGCACACACACACACACGCACGCACTGACGCGCGCGTGCGCATTCTCATGTTTGCAATATACGCGCGAACATAGCATATTCATGAAAACATATTCAAAAAAAGAAACAAATTAAAGCATGCATTTTGTTTTTAACAACTAAGACCTTTTTGACAGTTGGAATCATTCTCTTTCTTTCATTGCATAGAAAATGGACATCGCCACAGAGCGAGTTATTTCCCTTTTTTTGTTTTGGAATAGCAAGGATGGTGTTGGTCTATGATCAAATTGGAAATGACAAGAATAATTATATTGGAGAGAGAGAGAGAGAGAGAGAGAGAGAGAGAGAGAGAGAGAGAGAGAGAGAGAGAGAGTGTGTGTGTGTGTGTGTGTGTGTGTGTGTGTGTGTGTGCGTGTGTGTGTGTGCGTGTGCGTGTCTGTGTGCGTGCGTGCGTGCGTGTGTGCGTGCGTGCGTGCACGCGGCGGCGTACGCACGTCAAGTATTGTCCATTGGCATTGTACAAACGCACATGGAAAATTGTCTTTCACCGTGTCAATGTTGATGCGCATATGGGAGTTACGTGTCATTTTAAAATTGTGGGGTTTTTTGTCTTCGATTTTACAGCCACCAGGAAAGGCCGAACTATAGTTGGAAAGGTTTTATTTGAGCTTTGGCCCCAGGGGGGCTTTTAAGCTAATACATAGATAACAACAAAGCAATGGCAGACACTGGTGAGTCAAAAAGAAAATAAGAAAACATACATTCAGATATGAATAACAACAAAAAGATTTAATGATCCAGGGAAATGAAAATTTCTGAATGTTAGTCTTAGAATGGTTGTGAAAAAAACTCGCTTTTCATAGTTTTATCTACAGAACTTAGCATACAACAAATTCTTGTAGCTTGATGTCTTCTATATGGTTAAAAATCTTGAATGACAATCACCTCTCACCCTTCTACCTTTTAGTGAAAGCAGTTCCAGGAAATTGAATCTTTCTTCGTAAATCATATTTGTACAAGTTCTAATTTAGTTACCCGTCTTTTAATTTTTTCCCCAATGCAATCCTTTCTCTTTTGAAGAGCTGGAAGCCACACAGCATTACCATATTTTGTTTTCTTTTCAAATCAGTCATTGCCAAGATTTTAATCTTGTTAACAAAGTGCTCAGAACTAGAAGTAATTCCAATAATTTGGGGGAATATTCTAGCTGTCATGGGGTGTGTTTTTTGGGGGAAAGGAACGTTTAAAATAAACGTGTGTTTCAACTTAATCAAAATAATTGTAATTTCCTTACAACCGATGACCGGATCTACAAGAAACATCGGTTATAAGGAACAAACGTAACAAAATATGTCCCCAACAATATCTTTTAAGCGGAGTTTACGGTATCTAAACAACTCCCCCCACCCCCACCACCTCCCTTCACGTTGATGTCAGCAGGTGCACGAATTTCCCTGACGTCATGCACAGGTCTTCTCTCAACTGGGTCACACACAGGAAGTGAGTGCTCCACTACGCATGCGCAACAGAGCATTCTGTCGTATTGATTGAAAATCAAAACAGAAGCCGCAAGCCCACCTAGGGAAAGAAAAAACGCGCAGCCGTGTGTGTAGAAATCCACTGAGAAAAGGAAACAGACGACCAGTCGGCATTGTGCACGGAATCTGCAAGAACAAGATTTCAGTCAAGATACGATGGCAGGTTTGCATTTATTGAACCGATGGGCGCTTCATTCGATCGAGCCTTGAAAAAGATTTGTGCAATGCTCGTACCCAAGAAAGCTCCTAGCACGCATTCCGCGAAACGCCTGCCAGTGTCATACCTTTCTGGATTCAGAGCCCGTTCCCACGGTAAAAAAAATAAATAAAGATGACGGCACCCGGGTGATCTGAGATCAGAGACGGTGCCCGAAAGAAGTGCTGCTGTTGCTTTGGACAACGAGTTTCCAGAACCGCCCCCCTCCTTCACTGAAGGCTTCAGTCACTAAATTTATACACGTATGCGATTCCGACTTTCTCAAGGGCCAGTCAAGTGACTTGAGTGGGTGGGTTGGATTGATTGACTGCGTGGGCCCAAAGCATTCGTCTAGAAAAGAAAACACACATTTCGGCGATTGCGAGAGGCTCTTGCAAACGTGTTTGTCAGTCTGAAGAAACTTCAAGAAAGGCGAAAAGGAAAATCGGTTCTAATCAAGTCAACATTGAACATAGTGTGGACAAGAAATTGAAAGATCTTTGTTAAGACCGTCAAAGGAGCCGAGCACATGGTTCTGTGTGACAAAAAACGACACCTGTTTCAGTGTTTGTAAAAGACTGTATTGGAACTGGTAGGGAGAAGAAAAGCAAAGGATATTCATTTAAATACAAAGAAAATACAAATTAACTCCATCAAGGCAAAGATTTGGTGATTGTTGAAAATTGAAATTTTCATACTTTGTGTTTAAATTCTCTCACTGCATTGCAAGTGAGATGGGCCAGTTCGCATGTGATGTTGGCTCCAACGAACAATGATGTCCTTCATGTCGAAGAAAAAGAAGTTCAAGTTCAAAGTTCACCTGGAGGTGGTGGAGCTGGCCTCCGTGCCCTTCGTGACAGGCGTCCTGTTCACCAAAGTGAGGCTGCACGATGGGGGCAGCTACACCGACTACTCCCCGCGGTAAGCCCTGTTCTTCTTCTTCTTCTTCTTCTTCTTCTTCTTCTGTGGTGGCGACCATCTTCTTTACTGTACGCACTTAGGGATGTGACCATCTACTAGTAGTACTATAGAAAAAGAACGAAAAATAACAGAAACAAGGGGGTGGGGGTGGGGAAGCGCTTATAGTGATTTGATGATTTACTAATCTTTGTTGATTATTTGGTGTTGTTGACACTGACAGTGACAGTCTAAATGAGTCTTGTTTATGAGGCGTTTGACAGTCTTGCAGAGTAGCTAGTAGTAGTTCTACATTCAGGACTTGGAGGGGGGGGAACCATAAGCCTTTTCGCAGTATCCAGGCAAGACCAATCCGGCTACCGTAGCGGTCACCGGGGGCAAACCCTGACCGGCACAGCTCCTGCCCTTCATTTACCACTACTTTGACCTATCCTATGGCTCCTATTCCTAACTCCCTAATTTAGTCTTGGGTGGCTGAGACTGAGAGCACTGCAGCTGCAGGCTCTCCTCCAAGGGCTGTTGATCGTTAGTGTGTATGTATGTGTTCGGTTTATGGACAGACAGTGGGATATACAGTTACATTTTATTGCAGACTTCATATGACCCCTTGCTACACAAAATGAGGGGTCAAATCACCATCAATATGGGTCAATGGCCCAGGCCCGCTGACAATCTGAACCTCAGATATAGAGTGACAAACTTGTTTCTGTGGGGCCCAGTATTATGTAAACTGTATTGTTTGTTTAAAGAATTCTTCAGTTTTCAAGCATGTTCCAGTAAAGTGGTTGGTCGGGTTTGCCTGTGTGCATATTTTAAAAAAACAAAAAACGAGTAGCTTATTGGTTTTTTATATCTAACTTTAGTAGGACAAAACGGGTTCCTGTTTATAACTTCGTTTGTGTTATTATATTTTGACTGGCTTGTGCACATTCTTTTGTTTTATTTTTTGTTATTGGCAGTTTCGTCTTTCAGGGGTTTTTTCTGTTTGTTTGTTTGTCTCTCTTTGAGTGGAGTGCATACATGTACAGTGGAACCTCCCTTATAACTTTATAAGTCAAGACCTTCAAAAATAATCCAAGATGAGGTCTTATAAGGGAGGGGTCTTAGAGGGAGGTAATTTTAATACAAGTTTACACAAAGAAGGGCAATGTTTCAGAGAAGTAGGTCTTATGTGGGAGGGAGTCTTCTACTAGTTCTAATGGGAGACCTGTCTTTTGGGAGGTTCCACTGTAGTAATAGTATACTGTATACTGCTGATGTAGATAATGTGCGTTCTAATTTTCTCGTTTGGTTCTAAAGAGATAGATTGTGAACTTTGTCGTTTTGTAATTTTAAGCACATCACAAGTGGTGAAAAGCGTCTGTTCTGTAGTATGTAGTATGACAATTCTGGCCCAGATCGCAAACACTAAATCTTTATAAATTGCAGTTTACAGAGTATCGGTGCTTTCTACTCGTTGAAATTGTTCAAAACAAATTTTGATTATTCACAGAGGGTATTGTCACGTGCTTCCATATATATATATGACTCTGTGCCAAAAGGTGGGCATGAAAAGTGGACATAGAGGGTAAAAAATGAAACTATTAATACCATTTAAATACATGCATATTTAGAAAGGATATAAATGAGGCAAAACATGTGCAAAGTGGCAGGACAATTTTTCAACCGATTTCTGAGAAAATAGTGATAATGTGGTGTCCTCCACCTGATGACAAACATCAATGATTACATCACAACCATGGTGTTATGTCACAGTATTTTCTCATAGCTCCAGCAAATCTTGTTGTGTTAAGTTGTTTTCATTGTTTGCTATTAGTCTGTGACATTTCCTGTTGAAACTTGTTGTTAGTATGATGATTATTATGGGTCTGTTGAGGTAACAAATGACCTTTGTCATCACTTTACATTTGAAAGTTGTATCAAATACACTAATTCTGTCTTTAAGTACTTAAGATGCTATAAAAAAAACAATTACAACTTAACTGAATATTTTCTACCAAACTATTAATTGATTTATGTCATTATTTTTGTTTTATTACACAATGTGTGAAAAATGTATGACAAACATCAAAGTTACCTAAATCATTTATTTTCCAGTTTCTGGCCAAAATGTCTATGAATAACTGTATTTTTGTCAACTACAGTAAGCAGAATGCTTTAAAGAAAATAATAACTTGCATGAATAAAGGTTTTTTTTATAAACTGTTGAATTATTTATCATAATTCACTATTTACACCATAGGACATGTATGACGAACATCATAGTTACATTAATAACTTTCATTAAGCACTATTTTTTCATTTATCTTTCTATGAAGGCTGCAAAGTGCTCTAAATTAATTACTAAACCCACTGAAGTGGTGTTTATTTGTTTATTAGATGGTTAGACCAATAAAACCAGCTAAATTTGATAATTAACATTTTCTTGATGACAAACATCAAGTCCAGTAAAATGATTACATTGAACATTTGGAATAGTGTAGAAGAAAAAAATGAACATGCTGGTGTTAAATAAGGGTAGAGGTTAACTTTATATGACAGTTTAATTGTAAAATAAAAGAGAGCAAGTTAGAAATATATATCTTGAGGATTTTATTGAGCATTATAGCTTAGGTATGACGGATGTCAAGTGTTACATCTAAGACAGAACCTTTAAGAGAAAGTGCAATATTATTTAAAATAATATATTTTGTAAAAATACTTTTATACTCCTATGATAAAGTAATATCTGCTCCAACAAAGCATGACATTTTCATGTATTTTGGATTTATATAAGTGAAAATTGTTGGGAAGTTTGATTTTGGTTGAATGATTACATCAAAAATGATGTTTGTCATCAACATTGGTTTAAGCCTAATAACTAACAGAACTTTCATTTTTGAATGTTACAATCTTTAGCGTTTACTAATGAGGTACTTTTGCATAACCTGTCCAAATTTCAAGTAATTTTACTGGAGTTTGTGTGTTCTAGCACTTGTTGAAATCATGACTATTTGCAATGTCCACTTTTGAAGACCAGATTTTGGGGCTGATTTGACATTCATTGTCACATAACTAAACAACTACTGATCTTACAAAGCTGATATTGTCTCTAGTGTCTTTTCAGACATTTGTCTATATGTTTATAACATAAGCACAACAGTCAGAAGGTTATGTGACAATTTATTGAGAATGTAAGTACCTGACCCTCTCCGTGCTCACCTTTTGGCACAGAGTCATATATATTGTGGTCGGCTCCAAAGGACCAGCCACACGTCCACTAAAATCGCACGACTGTACGATACGATACGATTCGATCACGTGGTCTCTAACTAAGAACATTAATTAACCTCTTCACTGTGCTGTTGACGAACGCTGTTCGTCACAGAATCCGCTGTGAGCAATGCTCTGTTGACGATCGTCGTTCGTCATGATTCAACGCTTTCTCTGTTACGTACCGCATTGGCAAAAATCCTTCTTTGTAAGGTTTAATAGGCTCCCTTTACAATTCTCCTACCCCGCTGTAGGTTTC
This sequence comes from Phymorhynchus buccinoides, assembly GCA_017654935.2. Lineage (NCBI taxonomy): Eukaryota > Metazoa > Mollusca > Gastropoda > Neogastropoda > Raphitomidae > Phymorhynchus > Phymorhynchus buccinoides. The sequence goes on from CM065707.1 coordinate 3,806,501, forward strand.
TTCTGGTGGTTCGTTCATTAGGAGGGGGTGTGGCCCAGATGTCTGGGTGTGTGTGTGTATGTGTGTGTGTGTGTGTGTGTGTGTATATGTGTGTGTGTGTGTGTGTGTATTTATAAGCAAAAGAAAACCACTGGCGTGATTTTGTGTGTGTCTGAAAATTTCCTTAGCATAGCCTATATAGCAAAACATGATAGCAGCGAAAGGGTTAATATGATTGGTGCATCAAGGCCATGTGATCGAATCGCATCGTACAGTCGTGCGATGTTAGTGGACGTGTGGCTGACCCTTAAGACAAAGCATCCTAGCTAGTCATAAGAGTACTAAGACAAGGGGTAGTGGGTGGATGCCTCGTGCCTCCATACGGGGAGCTGTGCCGGTCGGGGTTTGTCCCCGGTGAGCGCTTCGCTAGCCAGAGTGGTCCAGTCTGGAGACTACGAAATAAAGGCCTATGGTCAACTTTCAAAAGACTTTCAACAAGATCAGACAAGGGGTAGTGGGTGGATGCCTCGTGCCTCCATACGGGGAGCTAGACGACCCCACCCCCTCCACGAGTCTCTCCCCGTGGGAATACAGAGGGGTCTTTCATAAAAAATAGTTCCCCCACTTTCTGGAAGCTCTGTGCTTGTAACTTCCTCTAATCTGCCACTCTCTTTGACTCTGCCTTTTCCCTTTGATTTCTATCATCTACTATCTTTCTCACTTATTTGTTATTGGCCCATTTTCCTGCCTTAAAAAAAAAATATATATATTCCAAATAATTTTTCTCCTTTGGGCTCCACCAAAATCGGAGTGTGTCAGCTGTGCGCAGCGGGGAGACCAGTGAGATCTGAAAACCGGACACATACATGTATACCTTACTCATTAGGGTCAACCTGGGAACGCAGAAGAAGAAGAAGAAGAAGACCAGACAGTTTAAAAAAAACAAAAAGCCTGTTTCCTTCC
>CM065707.1:3812442-3814942 GCA_017654935.2 Phymorhynchus buccinoides
GTGTGTGTGCGAGCATGTGTGTGTATGCAAGCGCACGCGTGCATACCCAAATTTGCAGCAAAACTTGCTCTAATGTATTGATTCTTCGATAATCGTTGTATGAACACTTCAACTTGGAATTCGATTGCTTTCCTTTAGGCTGTGTGCTTCTCGCTTGCAGGCAGTAACTACATTTAATAGTGAATGAGGTTTAAATCAAGGCATTGATTTGTTTCGTTTTGAAAGGCAGGGATAGAGACTCAGAGAAAGAGAGAGAGAGAGAGAGAGTGAGTCACTGTGTGTGTAAAATGAGTAGCTTTGAGTGTGTGTTTATGTGCGTATACATGTGTATACAGTGGATTCCTGCTAACTCAAAAATGGGTAACTCAAAAACACTGGATGACTCGCAATAATTTTTGGGTCCCAGTTTAATCAACATTATTCTATAAAGTCTATATTTTAACTCAAAATATTGGCTATCTCAAAATAAAATTTCAGTCCGAGCGATTTTGATTTGTATGTGTATATTTGTGTGTGTGTGTGTGTGTGTATTTATGCGCATGTGTGTGTGCGCGCGCGTGCAGGCGCATGTGTGTTTGTGTACACATTTTTTTTTCTGTGTAGTGCATGCATGCATGCTTGAACTGGTTTGTTTAACCCTTTCACCGCCAAAGTCACATTTTAGCACCACAGTGATTGAGCACCTATGTCACTGAAAGGCATCAAATTGGGGTCTATTATCCAAAGACCCTATTGTCTTAGTCTTGGGAAGTAAGGATAGACCTTATTTTATATATATATATTATATGTCACAGAAGAATCCCCAATACTGCAGATGGATTTTGTTCTCTACCCAGGTAAATTTAATGGAAATAATTGGCTGAAATATGGCTGGCGGTGAAAGGGTTAAAACATTCTTCACTTAAACTTACTTGAGTTCACCCTGTGTGTGGGGGGGTGGTGATGTGCAACCATGCACATCCAGATTTTTAGATTACAGTCCCCCCACCCCTGTCATCCTGTCAAGACCTGTTTTGTTTTTGACAAGCAGGGAATCGCTTCATTGATTTTTGTTGTTCATTGTTGCGTGTGCACAAAGTAAAGTTGTCATGGTCGCTTTATTTTGTTGTCGTTGTTTTGATTGGTTGATCGATCAAAGTTTATTTTCAGTTCTAACTGTCGCTGGCTCGTCTGGAAAAGTCACGTGGAAACCGGCCGTGTGGCTGTCAATTTTCAATTCTATTTTTGATCATTCTTAGCACAGTTTGTTAAGCTTGTTGTGTTTGTAATGAAATTTCAGTGTTTAAATTAATTATGTCTTTTTACTTCACGACTAGTCTCAGACTCCATTATTTCTTACTGATTTTGGTTTTTTTATTATTATTTTTGTATATTTTAAGAGAATATCATGTTGATTTGATACACCACTCTGTCTCTCTCTCTCGCTCTGTTTCTCTCTGTCTGTCTCTCTCTCTCTCTCTCTCTCTCTCTCTCTCTCTCTCTCTCTCTCTCTCTCTCTCTCTCTCTCTCTCTCTCTCTCTCTCTCTCTCTCTCTCTCTCTCTCTCTCTCTCTCTCTCTCTCTCTCTCTCTCTCTCTCTCTCTCTCTCTCTCTCTCTCTCTCTCTCTCTCTCTCTCTCTCTCTCTCTCTCTCTCTCTCTCTCTCTCTCTCTCTCTCTCTCTCTCTCTCTCTCTCTCTCTCTCTCTCTCTCTGTGCAGTGAAATATATCTGTGATTGAGCTTTTGCGAAGAAGTTTATGATTGTAATAATGTGTCTCTGCTTCATTTATTTCTTTGACCCATAATTGATCCTCCATGATTCAAACCTCTCCCCCCCCCCCCCTCCCCTCTCCTCCAGCCACTGGACTGTGTAATCTTACCACCATGGCAACCTCACTACCTTAGTACCTTATGTAAAGAATGAAAGAAGAACTTCTTATGTTGTGGGGGCGAAGAACAAGTTAGTTTGCCATCTCTGAGTGAAAGCCCTTGACTGAACCCTTTGCAGGTCACTTGAAAGGCTCTTTGCTGGGGGTCCTTCATTGTGTAGTGATTCCCATGGACCTGAGAGAGGGGGGGGGGGAGGTTAGCGCCAGGAATGCTGACAGGGGGGGGGGGGGGGTGTCTTCCGTACAAATACTGTAGTTCCCCCTCCCCCACCTTCTGGAAGTTCTGTGCTTGTAACTTCCTCTAATCTGTCTCTCTCTTTGACTCTGTCCTTTTCCTTGAAAACCCGACCTCCAAGAAAAAAGGGGGAAAAAAGGTAGGCGCTGGGCTTGCAGCGACGTTCTCTCCGGGGGAGAGCAACCTGAATTTCACAGAGGTGAGACTCTGTGACTGGAATATATACCAAATACCAAAAATGCCAAATGTGTGAATATGTTTGAGTGTGTGTGTGCGTGTGCGTGTGTGGGTGTGTGGGTGTACACTGTTCGTCATCAATTTCTTTATTTGGACATAATGTAATAATTCTCTCTCTTTAGTCTGTTTACACACTGTTCATATTGTAATTTGATCTCTATC
>CM065707.1:3819942-3839942 GCA_017654935.2 Phymorhynchus buccinoides
CTGAATTAGCGCTTCAATTAAAAAAACAACGTTGGTGTCTACATCCGTAATTGGATCCTGCCAACGTACTCCCATCAGGATCAAGATCAAGAAACCTAAACACAGCAGCCAAATTCTTGGCATAGAAACAAACTTGTTGCCATTTAGCGTATCAATGATTCCCCAACACGGTAGCACCATTCTGTCGTTTCCGACTTTGTACGACTGCCAGATAGCAGAGAGGGGTCACCTGCTATTCCGGCGGGTGGGGCTAAATTTGATGTATTGTGGAGATGCCTTGCCTTGCGCGGGGTACATCCTCACTCTCTCGGCCCAAGGGGTTTGAGGATAGACGGCGCTGGGGGAGATCCCGAAAAGGGGAAGTCAGTCCCTTTGGCTGCACTGTCAGCCTTATTGGCTAGAGTGAATGCCCTTGGTAGATCTATGCTTGAGTACTGACCAAACAAGGGGATAACTCTCGCCAATAACCCTATTTGAGGCCACTAAATGGCTGCCTTTTGCAAGAGTGAATGCAGGGGTGGGAGGCCTTCAGTATAGATACTGAATTCAGTATAGCAATTCTGTCCGACTGGAACATTTAAAGATATTCTTCAATTTCTTGCTTTCTTTTTCAGTATAGCTCAGACATTTTTCAGTATAGCTCAGACATTTTTCAGTATAACTCAAACATTTTTCAGTATAGCTGAAATGTTCTGCTCCCACCCATGTGGATGCCCTTTTGGATACTGACCATCAGGGGCTTCACACTCGCTGTCAAGGGCGTTAATAACCCTAGTTGCAGTGGCCAATAACTGCCACACGATATTAACCCCTTCACTGCCTACCCCCTGATGTGATGTCATTGATGATGTCATAAAAAAAATTATATCGTAGCCCTGAAATGCTTAGGTTTTGGTTTGGACAAGTCAAGAAATAATCTCTAGACCATTTTCTCAGATTGAGTCTAACATGTACCTGTGTGTGTGTGTGCGTACGCATGTGTGCATCATGCTCAGGCGAATGTGTTTGTTTGTGCGTGTGTGTGCGTGCGTACAGATGTTGATGATCTATACAACAGACTGTTAGTATTAGCACAGACTGTATAGTTTCACAGTCTCTCTGATACAGTGGAACCTACCTTAGAAGACCTCAAAACATCATCTAAAATGAGGTCTTATAAGGGAGGTCATTTTAATGCAGTAAAACTCGCTTAACCCTTTCACCGCCAATGTCGCATTTATGCACCACAATGGTTTAACACCCATGTCACTAAAAAAGGCATCAAGTCACGGTCTGTTATCTAAAGACCCTATTTTCTTAATTTTGGGAGGTAAGCATAGGCCTAATGTTATGCATGTCACAGAGGAATTAGCAATACTGCAGATTTTGTTTTCTCTATCCAGTTAAGTTTAATGGTAATTTTGGGCTGAAAATGGTTGGCGGCAAAAGGGTTAAGTCAAAATCGAAGGGACTGAAATTTTATTTTGAGATAGCCAATATTTTGAGTTCAAAAGACTTTTCAACATAGAGATTATTATACTGGGACCCAAAAATTATTGTGAGTTATCCAGTGTGTTTGAGTTACCAGTTCTCCACTGTACTTACAAAGAAGGGCAATGTCTCAGAGAAGTAGGTCTTATGTGGGAGGGAGTCTTATAATGGGAGGTCTTATAAGGGAGGTTCCACTGTATTAGGCCTAGTGGTCCGTTTATCTGTTTATCTTGGGGTCATTCCCATGACTGGTTCCGTCAGTGCACATTCATGATAACAGACCTGTATCCCTTATCAGTACACTGCTGTTCCCACGTCTGCCCTACACTTGCAGCAGTGGAAAGTATTAGGGTATTATTAGGTATTAGGTACTTTATAGTCACAGAGGCGTCTGTGAAATTCGGGTTGCTCCCACCTGGAGAGCGCGTCGCAGCCAGAGGCGCGCCACTCAATTTTTTAAATTTTAAATTTGCATGCGATTTTCTTCACGAGATGATGAGGGGGGGGGGGGGGGGGGGGGGGGGGGGGGGGGGATAAATTTGGACCAAATGACAACTTTTTCGTTGCCACTGGGTTTAACGTTTGCTAAGTGCATGGGCACACGGGACCTCAGTTTATTGTCTCATCCGAAAGACTCCACGTTCAGACCGTTAAGGCCTACTACAAAGTGAGAGGAAAAATCCCCTGTACCCAGGTTCGAACTCAGGTTTACTTGACACTAGTTTACTTGAAGCGAACGCGATACCACTGCACCACTCTACACAGAAAGCCATCTGCAGGACTCCATGCCAGCTACTTGCAATCTCATTGGATGGCGGCAACTGAACAGCAAGCAGCCATTTTGTCTTGATTTTGGGCTCACTCGTGTTAACACGAAGTATGATAGTTGTTTGGCTGTGTGTATGTGTGTGTTGCGTCCGTGGTCTAATCTCCAAACTATAACGTTGACATTTTCTCGGGAAGTAGAAGGCGTACATTATTCAAACTTTGCATACGCATAGATGTTTATGCAAGCTTTCAAACAATAATGATTTGAATGATTAAATACTTAAAACAACATTGTAAACAGATAACAAACAGATAACATTTTTAGATTAGTGGGTTAGAGAGTATTCAACAGGCAACATGAGTTAAGAAACTCATCAACACTGAAAGCCTCGATAGCTCATTGGTAGAGTGTCTGTCTGTCATGCCAATGGTTCGAGGTTCGATTCTCGGCACGGGCACTTTTAAAAAAAAAAATTTTAGTTGCCATCCATTAAATGATAGTTTCATTTGTACTTTAAAATTGTATTGGCAATCTTGTACTTTAGACACCCCCCTCAATCTTTGTTGTTGTCCCACATGTGCCTGTCCGAGTGAGCCTTGAAGGCTTTGCCTCTTGTTTTGTTCATTTCTAACCCTAATCCTAACCCTATCCCGACCTGGGGAAAGGGATAGGAGTTGCAGGGAGTTCTTCTTCTTCTTCTTCTTCGATCGCTTAGACAGTTTCCTGTCAATTATGAGCGCAGATGAGTCATGCTTCCGTTATGCGCCTAACTAAGAAATAATTAGGCCCAGCATGTCCAACTTCGGCCGGAAGAAATCATTTTGAAAGTGTTTCTTAAAAAAAGGCAGGAGAATGGACCCAATAAGACAGGCAGAAAGATATTATAGATGACAGCAAGCAGAGGGAAAAGGCAGGAGAATGGACCCAGTAAGACAGGCAGAAGATATAGTAGATGACAGCAAGCAGAGGGAAAAGGCAGGAGAATGGACCCAGTAAGACAGGCAGAAAGATAATAGTAGATGACAGCAAGCAAAGGGAAAAGGCAGGAGAATGGACCCAATAAGACAGGCAGAAAGATATTATAGATGACAGCAAGCAGAGGGAAAAGGCAGGAGAATGGACCCAATAAGACAGGCAGAAAGATAGTAGTAGATGACAGCAAGCAGAGGGAAAAGGCAGGAGAATGGACCCAGTAAGAAAGGCAGACAGATAGTAGTAGAGGACAGCAAGCAGAGGGAAAAGGCAGGAGAATGGACCCAGTAAGACAGGCAGAAAGATATTATAGATGACAGCAAGCAGAGGGAAAAGGCAGGAGAATGGACCCAGTAAGACAGGCAGAAAGATATCAGTAGATGACAGCAAGCAGAGGGAAAAGGCAGGAGAATGGACCCAGTAAGAAAGGCAGAAAGATAGTAGTAGATGACAGCAAGCAGAGGGAAAAGGCAGGAGAATGGACCCAGTAAGACAGGCAGAAAGATAGTAGTAGAGGACAGCAAGCAGAGGGAAAAGGCAGGAGAATGGACCAGTAAGAAATCAGAAAGATAGTAGTAGAGGACAGCAAGCAGAGGGAAAAGGCAGGAGAATGGACCCAGTAAGAAAGGCAGAAAGATAGTAGTAGAGGACAGCAAGCAGAGGGAAAAGGCAGGAGAATGGACCAGTAAGAAATCAGAAAGATAGTAGTAGAGGACAGCAAGCCGAGGGAAAAGGCAGGAGAATGGACCCAGTAAGAAAGGCAGAAAGATAGTAGTAGATGACAGCAAGCAGAGGGAAAAGGCAGGAGAATGGACCAGTAAGAAATCAGAAAGATAGTAGTAGATGACAGCAAGCAGAGGGAAAAGGCAGGAGAATGGACCCAGTAAGAAATCAGAAAGATAGTAGTAGAGGACAGCAAGCAGAGGGAAAAGGCAGGAGAATGGACCCAGTAAGAAAGAAAGATAGTAGAGGACAGCAAGCAGAGGGAAAAGGCAGGAGAATGGACCCAGTAAGAAAGGCAGACAGATAGTAGTAGAGGACAGCAAGCAGAGGGAAAAGGCAGGAGAATGGACCCAGTAAGAAAGGCAGACAGATAGTAGTAGAGGACAGCAAGCAGAGGGAAAAGGCAGGAGAATGGACCCAGTAAGAAAGGCAGACAGATAGTAGTAGAGGACAGCAAGCAGAGGGAAAAGGCAGGAGAATGGACCCAGTAAGAAAGGCAGACAGATAGTAGTAGAGGACAGCAAGCAGAGGGAAAAGGCAGGAGAATGGACCCAGTAAGACAGGCAGAAAAGATAGTAGATGACAGCAAGCAGAGGGAAAAGGCAGGAGAATGGACCCAGTAAGACAGGCAGACAGATAGTAGTAGATGACAGCAAGCAGAGGGAAAAGGCAGGAGAATGGACCAGTAAGTAAGGCAGAAAGATAGTAGTAGATGACAGCAAGCAGAGGGAAAAGGCAGGAGAATGGACCCAGTAAGAAGAAAGATAGTAGTAGATGACAGCAAGCAGAGGGAAAAGGCAGGAGAATGGACCCAGTAAGAAAGGCAGAAAGATAGTAGTAGATGACAGCAAGCAGAGGGAAAAGGCAGGAGAATGGACCCAGTAAGAAAGATAGATAGTAGTAGATGACAGCAAGCAGAGGGAAAAGGCAGGAGAATGGACCCAGTAAGAAAGATAGTAGTAGATGACAGAAAGCAGAGGGAAAAGCCAGAGTCAAAGAGAGTGACAGATTAGAGGAAATTTCAAGCACAGAACTTCCAGAATGTGGAGGAACTATTTATATAAGACACCCCCACCCCCCCACCCCCCACCCCCCACACCCACACACACACACACACACACACCAGTATCCCCACAGGGGGAGGGGGGGGGGGTTAAAAACTTGAAAAAAGAAAATGATTGAAGTCCTGCCGATAGCTTTCTGTATTATTAGGCCACCCTGACATTCCACAGCACAGTGGAAGCTCATCATTTGTTTGACGTCCTCCCCATCTATAAAGATAAATATGGGACATGAAACCTCCCTTCTAAGACCTCCCATTATAAGACTCCCTCCCACATAAGACCTACTTCTCTCAGACATTGCCCTTCTTTGTAAGTATTACAATTACCTCCCTTATAAGACCTCCCATTATAAGACTCCCTCCCACATAAGACCTACTTCTCTCAGACATTGCCCTTCTTTGTAAGTATTACAATTACCTGCCTTATAAGACCTCCCATTATAAGACTCCCTCCCACATAAGACCTACTTCTCTGAGACATTGCCCTTCTTTGTAAGTATTACAATTACCTCCCTTATAAGACCTCCCATTATAAGACTCCCTCCCACATAAGACCTACTTCTCAGACATTGCCCTTCTTTGTAAGTATTACAATTACCTCCCTTATAAGACCTCCCATTATAAGACTCCCTCCCACATAAGACCTACTTCTCTGAGACATTGCCCTTCTTTGTAAGTATTAAAATTACCTCCCTTATAAGACCTCCCATTATAAGACTCCCTCCCACATAAGACCTACTTCTCTGAGACATTGCCCTTCTTTGTAAGTATTACAATTACCTGCCTTATAAGACCTCCCATTATAAGACTCCCTCCCACATAAGACCTACTTCTCTCAGACATTTCCCTTCTTTGTAAGTATTACAATTACCTCCCTTATAAGACCTCCCATTATAAGACTCCCTCCCACATAAGACCTACTTCTCTGAGACATTGCCCTTCTTTGTAAGTATTACAATTACCTCCCTTATAAGACCTCCCATTATAAGACTCCCTCCCACATAAGACCTACTTCTCTGAGACATTGCCATTCTTTGTAAGTATTAAAATTACCTCCCTTTAAGACCTCATTTTGGATGATTATTGAAGGTCTTATAGTGGAGGTTCCACTGTATTTCCGTACTGTTATTTATTTTTCATGCAGGTTTTGCATGCATCTGTTGGAAATATTTTCCAATAATGTTCTTGAATAAGTTGATTGGGGAGTTGGAGATTATATTTGAATGTAAATTTTGTTGAGATTTTTTTTTTTTTTTTTTACATTCACGAACAAAATTTCGTTCTTGAGTGATTTTTTTCCCGATAAGTGCTTATTGAGATTCATTGTTGTAGGTTCAGTTGGTTATTGTTGTTGTCGTATCCTGGCTTAAAGACTCCAGGGATCATCCCAACAGCCGAACACTATGGTATAAATGCAACAGCTAGGGATGAGAATATTACGTGTGTGACCGGTTTTTTTATTACCCTACCACGTGGACACCCACACTTCGACTTTGGAGGATTTTGGACTGATGATGTTGTGCTAGGACTAGGAGCTTAATGCCATGGCTAAAGACAATCCCAACATAACTATGCAGAAGATAACATTTTGATGTAGCCTTGGTGTTCTAGCTTATATCAATTGGTTTGGCACAGCCTTGTGCCAAGGCGAGTAGGTTCAGTGAAGCTGGTCTTACTCTCACGGCAGATTATCACTAATGCATTCCTGCCCGTTTTGCTGCTTCTGGAGATGTGATAAGCACACTAATGTCCTGGGAACCAAATGACAGAATATAACCAAGTGCTGGAACTGATTGAGGACTACAGCTATCCAATCTGTATGAGAGTTTGGAACTGGGGGTTTCTCTCTGTGTGTGTGTGCCTCTCCCCTCTCTCTCTCTCTCTCTCCTCTCTCTGAGTCTCTCTCTCTCTCTCTCTCTCTCTCTCTCTCTCTCTCTCTCTCTCTCTCTCTCTCTCTCTCTCTCTCTCTCTCTCTCTCTCTCTCTCTCTCTCTCTCTCTCTTTCCCTCTCTGAGTCTCTCTCTCTCTCTTTCTCTCTCTCCCTCTGAGTCTATCTCTCTTCCTCTCTCTATCTCTCTCTCTCTCTCCCTCCCTCTCTCTCTCTCTCTCTCTCTCTCTCTCCTCTCTCTCTCCTCTCTCTCTCTCTCTCTCTCTCTCTCTCTCTCTCCTCTCTCTCTCTCTCTCTCTCTCTCTCTCTCTCTCTCTCTCTCTCTCTCTCTCTCTCTCTCCTCTCTCTCTCTCTCTCTCTCTCTCTCTCTCTCTCTCTCTCTCTCTCTCTCTCTCTGCACTGTTTTATTATTATCATTATTATTATTATTATTATTGGCGTTACAATTTCGTCGTTCTTTTGCTGTCATGTTTAATGATCATGATGATGTTATAATATTGCTGCTTGTTTGTCTATTCATTGTTTTTCAATTTTGCTTGCTTATTATTTTATTTGTTTGAGGACCTGATGAAAAGAAGTGTTGTTTTGCTTATTCAGTTTATCCTCATTAAACAGTTCAAGTTCAAGTTGTCACTCTCTCTCTCTCTCTCTCTCTCTCTCTCTCTCTCTCTCTCTCTCTCTCTCTCTCTCTCTCTCTCTCTCTCTCTCTCTCTCCTCTCGCTCTCTCTCTCTTCTCTCCAGTTGTTGGGGTGGAGTGATATCAGCTATCCATTTTGCACGTGCATGTGTGTGTGTGTGATATAGAGAAAGAGATAAAAAGAGAGCTCTCACTCCGACACTGTGTGGCTGTGGGTGAGAGAAACATTTACACACTGAGAGAGAGAGTCACAGAGAGAGAGAGAGAGAAAGAAAAAGAGACAGAGGAGTGAGAGTGAGAGAGAGGACACTGAACACTGAAAAACTTTATTTAACAAGGATAAAGATTTTAAATTGCTAGAGAGAGAGAGAGAAGGAGACAGAGAGAGAGAGAGAGAGAGAGAGAGAGAGAGAAGAGCAGAAAAAGTATTTGTGCAGTTTTGGAAAGTGGACCCAAAAATAATATTTGATAGTTGTAAGCTAACCTTGCAAACGTGAGGTACGATGATTCGCCTCTGTACTCAGCCAAAAGGATTTCAGGAGGACTGCTGTCTGGATGGTCCTCCAAACGTCAACACGTCCCCAATTAAGCCCGTTGCAGCACAAAGTAAGAGCTCCTCAGTGCAGTTCTGCTTGATTTAGTTTGAAAGTCATGATCCTTCATGCTCTCACAGATGCATGCATGCACACACACACACACACACACACACACACACATGCGCGCGCATGCACACGCACACACATGCGCGCGCATGCATGCACTATAAAAATATTTTATGTTGTTGTTGCATTAACCCATCATCATAACACTCACTTGTATTCATACCTTACTTAACTCATTCAAGTCGTTCCACCCACATATGGCCGGAATTAATATAAAGCTGTCAATTGGATGAATTTGTTTCATGGGAAGTAAATCTGTGTGCACACCACACTTTAGTCACTTCTAAACTCTCTTCGCTCCCAAGTAGACCACACTTTTGCCTCTTACTTTGCATTTGTAGTGGTTTGAAGTGGGGGACTAATTGCTGTAGGGAGTTTTTCTATATAAAGTCTATATATATATATATATAAAGTCTGATCTACCACTTCCCTATGTCTATACCTGAAGTAAAAACCTGTAATCTTCTTTCATGTCTCCTTTTGTTTATGCATGTTTTGTTTGTGTGTATGGCTGGAATGATTTGTGAGTTTTTTGAATAATTCAAAATCATTGCGATGCGAATGAGTGAACTGGCCCGGCCCCACTTCATGCGAATGTCAATTCAGATAAAAGCCAATCTTTTGAGGGGGCATTTCTCTTCAACTGGGTTTACACATGCTTTAAGCAAATACATATTGGCATACAGTACAAACATGCAGAGTATGTAGATTTTCAACGGGTTTTAAAAAATAATAAGAACTTGAGATGTTTTTCTTATGTTGAAAAGTTTTATATCTTCATGTTAGAGTAGCTGGAGGCATTTAACACACACACACACACACACACACACACACACACACACACACACACACACACACACACACACACACACACACACACACACACACACACACACACACATGTATGCTGCATGAAATAAATACTGATTGTATTGGTGAAGAATGAACAGATGTGTGTAAGCACGCATGCAATTTACAAACAAGTGAATTACAATCTTCGCAGGCTGCTTGAATGCACCATAAGATGAGGCTCTTGCATACATGGATGTATGCTTTTGCAAAGACTCCAAACATTACTCACTGAATGCACCATAATATGAGGCTCTTGCATACATGGATGTATGCTTTTGCAAAGACTCCAAACATTACTCACTGAATGCACCATAAGATGAGGCTCTTGCATACATGGATGTATGCTTTTGTAAAGACTCCAAACATTACTCACTGAATGCACCATAAGATGAGGCTCTTGCATACATGGATGTATGCTTTTGTAAAGACTCCAAACATTACTCACTGAATGCACCATAATATGAGGCTCTTGCATACATGGATGTATGCTTTTGCAAAGACTCCAAACATTACTCACTGAATGCACCATAAGATGAGGCTCTTGCATACATGGATGTATGCTTTTGTAAAGACTCCAAACATTACTCACTGAATGCACCATAAGATGAGGCTCTTGCATACATGGATGTATGCTTTTGTAAAGACTCCAAACATTACTCACTGAATGCACCATAATATGAGGCTCTTGCATACATGGATGTATGCTTTTGTAAAGACTCCAAACATTACTCACTGAATGCACCATAAGATGAGGCTCTTGCATACATGGATGTATGCTTTTGCAAAGACTCCAAACATTACTCACTGAATGCATTTACATATGTACGGTATGTGCATACTGAATCTTTCTGTTTTCATTTTACGGATCTCACAAACGCTCACACACACGTGCACGCAGGCACGGATGCATACACACACACACACACACACACACACACACACACACACACACACACACACACACACACACACACACACACACACAGGCAGTGATACACGCGAATCGCACTCTCTCTCACTCTCTCTCTCTCTCACTCTCTCTCTCTCTTTCTCTCTCTCTCTCTCTCTCTCTCCCTCCCTCTCTCTCTCTCTCTCTCTCTCTCTCTCCCCTCTCTCTCTCTCTCTCTCGCAAGTCTGACTGTTTCTTTCTTTCTGTCTCTCAGTATCACACCAAAGAGTGTTTATCCCTACCTTGATCACACACACTCTGAGTCTCCCCCTCCCCACCACCTCTCTCTCCCTCCCTCTCTCTCTCTTCCTCCCCCTCTTTCTCTGACTCTCCCCCTCTCTGATCATTCTTCCGTCCTTCTCCTTTTCAGTACACTTACTGAAGAAATATTTGTCTACACTTACTGTTACTATTCCCTGAGTCGGATGAGACAAGTTTTGTCTTGGGCGTTCTAGCAGACCTCTCACGACCCATCAGAACTGTTAACATACACTTGTTAGACCCTTTCTACTTGTCGTTGATTTTTTTTTTTTACCCCTTTCGCAGCCAGCCATTTTTTAGCAAAGGAATAGCATTAAGCTTAACTGTGTAGAGAAAAAATATATCCGCAATATTGTGAATTCCTCTGTGACATGCACAGGGCTCCCTGTGAGGGACCCCCATTTGGGGGTCTATTAAGCACTTAGATTCTAAGGGACCCTCTAAAAGAATGTGCAGGGGGTCCCAGGGATGCAGTAGGAAAATTATTTTTAGCATTCACAATGCCACTGGGACCCTCTATGCTGTAAGTGGAGTCCCTGGGACCCCTTGTTTTGCGGGACGATTGGGAGCCCTGATGCATATGATTAGGTCTATCCTTACCTCCTAAAATTAAGAAAACTAGCGCAACGCCGAGTCCCAGTAACGCCTAGTAACGGTAACGCCTAGTAACGGTAACGCCAAGTACTGGTAACGCTGAGTACAGCAAATTTGAAGCGATTCGGTTAAGAAACGGCGGAGTCGTATAGCGCGCGCGTTTCTGAACCGATTCGCTTCCGGGTTGGTACACGGATAGTCACCGTCCCCGGTGATCTTCCTGCCAAATTCGAAGGCAGTCGGTCCAGAAACACCGGAGATACGGGCGCCGAGAGGCCGGCGGATGCGCGTTTCGCGCATTTGTCGGAAACCGCGCAAATGACACAGCTGCCTCGGTTGCCGTTGCCATCGCCCCGTAAGGGCTCACAGCAAATTTGAAGCGATTCGGTCGAAAAACGGCGGAGTTATAAGGCCCGTTTCGTGTTTTAGACACACACACACACACACGGACAGACACTTGGCTTTTTACTATATGATGATAAGGCGCTCATTTGATGCCTTTTAGTGGCATGGGTGTTAAACCTTACTGCGGTGCATAAGTGCGACACTGGCGGTGAAAGGGTTAATGGTCTTGTGTTGTTAAACTTACAGATACAGGACCAGACTTCTTTTCTTTCTTTTTTTTCAAATAAATAAACGTTTAAATCATATTTGCTATAAAACTGCATTTATCATCATGTTACCACCCCCCACCCCCATCCCCCACCCCCATGGGGATACCGGGGGTCTAGTTCCCCCACCTTTTGGAAATTCTGTGCTTGTAACTTCCTCTAATCTGTCACTCTCTTTGACTCTGCCTTTTCCCTTTGCTTGCTGTCATCTACTATCTTTCTGCCTTTACCGGTCCATTCTCCTGTTTTATTTCTAGAAACACTTTTTAAAAGATTTCCTCCAGCCGAAGTCGGACATGCTGGGCCTAACTATTTCTTACTTAGGCGCGTAACGGCAGCTGCGCTCATGATTCTAATAGACTGGAAACTGTCTGAGTGATTGACGAAGAAGAAGAAGATCATGTTATCCTTACTTTTCTGTTGACTTAATAGCCTTTTACTTGTGTCACAGAAGGGTTCAATTGTTATTGTCAATAATATCCCATAAAGGGTCGAATTAAGGTGGGGCTGATCCTCACTATATTCTTTGTTCCCTCTCTCTCTCACTACGCCCAACTAAGAATATTGTGCGCTAAGCCCCTACTGGTTTGACTGCCCCCTGGCGGTAAAATGCACGTCTTAAGTTGCTCATTATCTAATTACTCAGATCATAACAACATCAAATAAAGGTTTGAATCATATTTGCTATGAAATTGCAATTACCGTTTCATCTTCGTTGTTTCTCAGTAGACTCACCTTCTAATGGCATCGCAGAGGAGTTAGATCGCTCTTAGCAACATGAAATAAAAAGTCTGTTTAATTGCGATTGCATTAAATTGCATTTATCAATTGTATTTTCATCCTTGTCCTACTGACTTAGCCTCTATGAAAGTCTATGACAGTGCCTTTGCTATTATAACAACAACAACAACAACAACATACAGTATTTATACGGCGCTGAATTTGGATAGAAATCAAATCAAAACGCGCACACACGTTAGCATTCATAACGCATTCAAACAAAAACGCGATACAAAGCGAACACACACGGATGACATAAATGGAATACAGCAGAAACAGACCTAATGGCAAGAGAGAGAAGAGAAAGAGAGCGGAGCTTTAATGACGGGGGGAACAGGTGGGTTTTGAGGTTAGCTTTGAAAGCAGAGAGGGTCGGTCGCTGACGGAGGGAGAGAAAGAGGAAGTTTGTTCCAGGAGGTCGGTCCTGAGACAGCAAAAGAGCGCCGACCAACAGTTGAAAGCTTATACCATTTATGGCGTGTGTGTGTGTGAGCGTGGTTTTATTCACTGCGTTTATTATTAATTTCATCTTCATGTGCTTGTGTGAGTGTAGCGTTTTGATGCTTTTTTTAGTTTAATTGTTCTATTATACCAGTTTGTAAACATTGCTTTTATTATATTTATAGTGCTTTTGCTTCATGAGTCTCTTGACTTAGCCGAGGTTCTAATTGCGTTACAGAGAAGTTAAAGGTGAACCCTGACGGATGAGTTTTTGCAAGAAACATGTCGAGATCACCAGAAATACAGCCTTATCAAGGATAGGAACACTCACTTTACTCTGCTTTCCTAGAAATTAAACCGTCAGAACGGCGATTCCTCCTTGGCAGAGATGCCGGAGAGAGTAGTCATTTTGGATGGGGTGGGTGGAGGACACTCATTGTGGTTGAAGCGTTTTCTTTTTTTGTATTGCAGTAAAAAAAAAGAAGGGGGAGCTATTTCCTTTGTTGTGAGCGAAACTCCCTTAGATAAACTGTATACAATGTAAAAAAATATATATAAAAAAAGGCTTGTATTGCGAAACTTTCGTGCAAGCGATTTGGCGGCCATTAGAAAAGAGACTGCACATGCCTTCTCTTTGGGTGAAAGAATTTTACTTCCAGCACCTCCGCCAAGGAGGATTTGACGGTTTGATTTCTAGGAAACCAGAGCAAAGTGAGTGTTGCAATCTCTGTAAAGGGTGTTTTCCTGGTGATCTGTACGGGTTTCTTACAAAAACTCATCCGTCAGGGTGGCGGTGCGCCTTTAAGTGGCGTAGGCTTGCGTCACAAGCCTACCTGTAGCCACCCCCTCACTGCTGTAAAACGGGACTGTAAACCCATTGACGGTAATTTGCCGCCAGACGGCTTAATGGGCTGTTTGATGGAACAGCCTGTGTTTGTGAGGAGTGGGGCCAGCGATAGAGAAGTTTAGCACTTGTTTTTGAAGAAGTTTTGAGAGAGAGAGAGAGAACGAACGAAATGTTATTTATTCAGGGTAATGAGATAAGCTAATTAGTTACAGCTTTTTTTCACTCAGCCCTGAGAGAGATGGAGAGGGGGAGAGAAAGAGAGGGAGAGAGAGAAGAGACAGAGAGAGGGAGAGAGAGAGAAGAGACACAGAGTGAGAGATGGAGGGAGGGAGAGAGAAAGAAGCAGAGAGAGAGAGGGAGAGAGAGAGAGATTTTGTGTTAAAATAGAAAAAAGATGGGGGGTGTTGAAAGAGAGACAGACAGACATACACACATACCTTGTCACATGCATGCATGCACACACTTAACGGACACACACACACACACACACACACACACACACACACACACACGCACGCACGCACGCACGCACGCACGCACGCACGCACGCACGCACACGCACACGCACACACACACACACACACACGGAGAGAGAGAGAGGGAGGGAGGGACAGAGAGAGGAGAGAGGGAGGGGCAACTTTGCAAATCAGATAGGACAGCAGTGTGTGCATATTTTTTTTATAGTGTCATTTATTTCATTGTTTAATTTCCTTAATTCCCTGACATGAGTCACATACACTTTAGAGACAGACTATGGAACATGTACGCACACGTAATATAGAGATTCAAAGCCGATTTTTTTCTTCTTGTCTAATATTTTTTATCAGACAATTGGGTTCAACTTGGCTCCTAGGAGTCTTTGGCAAACAGTAGGACGGTGGGAAAAAGCCTGGTTTTGTTAAGTCAAGGACTGGTTTTAGTAGGTTTGTGTGCAGTGCTCTTTAGTTTTGTAGGGGAACACTCTGTGCGTGTGCATGTGTGTGTGCATCTATGTGTGTGTTTGTGTGTCTGTCTGTCTGTCCGTCTGTGTGTGTCTGTTTCTGTCAATCTGTGTGTATGTGTGTGCGTGTTCGTGTGTGCATCTATGTGTGTGTCTGTCTGTCTGTGTCTGTTTCTGTGTGTGTGTGTCGTGTGTGTGTGTGTATGCGTGTGCATCTATGTGTGTGTTTGTCTGTCTGTCTGTCCGTCTGTGTGTGTCTGTTTCTGTGTGTGTGCACTGTGTGTGTTGTGTGTGTGTGTGCGTGCGCGCGTGTGTGTGTGTATATGTGTGTGTGTGTGTGTCTGTCTGTCTGTTTCTGTGTGTGTGCACTCTGTGTGTGTCTACTGTGTGTGTGTGTGTGTGTATCTGTCTGTCTGTGTCTGTTTCTGTGTGTGTCTACTGTGTGTGTGTGTGTGTGTGTGTGTGTATCTGTCTGTCTGTGTCTGTTTCTGTGTGTGTGCACTCTGTGTGTGTCTACTGTGTGTGTGTTTCCCCACAACAAACCACTACAAAAGCAAAGTCAGACACAAAATTGTGCTCTAAGGGAGCGAAGCGAGTTTAGAAGCAACCAAGGTATGGTGTGCACACAGATTTACTTCCCTTGAAGCAAAGCATCAAATTGACAGCTACGTATTAATTCCGGACATATATAATTATGGCCGGAACGACTTGAATGAGTTAAACCTAAGCCATTAAACAGTCACTCAAAAAAATTATAGCAGACAGTCTGGGTTCATTTATCTCAGTTAGGAGGCTTTGATTGGAAAGTTTGTTGCAGTGGGAGGGGTAATTTGTGGGGTGGGGAGGGGGTAGATTTGACAGCAGGCAGGTGTATCAATATTGGCGCCGTAGTGCAGACGTCCAGCTACTGCTGTGAAGTGGCTTTGGTTTCTTCTCTTTCTATGTTCATCCAGAGTTCTGGAACAAAACCTATTCAGCAGACCTGTTTATTCTACTCTTTTCGAGTAGTATTCTAAATTCTACTCAATTTGGATCTCTACTACTCTTCAAAATTGAAAATAATGCTCTTTAATTCTTGATTAGTTACTCATAATGTCAGTGAACATTGTTGGATGGTTTAATGAATAAAACTACACATTTTGAACCAAAACTACTCATTTCAGGTATCCAGACTACTCAAGGCTTGTGTAGGGGGTAAACAGGTCTGCAGTATTGGAAAGTGGGAATGATTTGGAAATATAGAAGAAGGGAACGTTTGCTTTAACTTAAGGAAGGTTGGCGACTTGCATTTGCACTTAGTGGTAGTAGAGATTAAGTAATTTACACAAACGTTTTTGGTCATACAGGGACGGTATTCATGTCGAGATAGCATGAGACTTAGCATGATGCTAACTTAGAAGCTCTTCCAATGTCCTATAGGATTTAATAGGACTTTTGGAAGAGCTTCTAAGTTAGCATGATGCTAAGTCTCATGCTATCTCGACATGAATACCGTCCCTGGTGAATACATTAGTTACACACACATGCATAGTTACGCACATACAAACTCTCTCTCTCTCTCTCTCTCTCTCTCTCTCTCTCTCTCTCTCTCTCTCTCTCTCTCTCTCTCTCTCTCTCTCTCTCTCTCTCTCTCTCTCTCTCTCTCTCTCTCTCTCTTTCTCTCCCCTCCCTCTCTCTCCCCCTCTCTCTCTCCCCCCCCCCCCCCCCTCTCTCTCTCTCTCTCTCTCACACACACACACACACACACACACACACACACACACACACACACACACACACACACACACACACACATGCACACATATGAAAACTCACTAATTCTCACACATATACAGACTTTTTTTTTTAATCCCTAAGTCTCTCTCTCCCTCCCTCTCTCCCTCTCCCTCTCTCTCTCTCTCTCTCTCTCTCTCTCTCTCTCTCTCTCTCTCTCTGTTTATCTCTCTCTCTCTCTCTCTCTCTCTCTCTCTCTCTCTCTCTCTCTCTCTCTCTCTCTCTCTCTCTCTCTCTCTCTCTCTCTCGCTGTCTCTCTGAATCTCATGCTCACATGCACACTTTCACACAACACAGAGAGAGACAGTTAGAGAGAGAGAGCGCTGAACGGTTTATTCAAATAGGCCTTAAGCCCCTTAAGAAAGAGAGAGAGAGAGAGATGGAGAGACTCCGTGTATATATTTGGAAAAAATCAAATGAATGAACGAATCTTTGATTTAACTCATTTGTCTATTTACTCTCCTTGTTAGTCTAGAAACTATGAATGACTAAAATACGTTTATTCTGAACTATTTGCGGCAGAGTGATCTCTAAACTCGTTGAGCAATTTTACCCCTTTCACCGCCAAAGTCGCATTTTAGCACCACAGTGATTATAATACCTATAGTATGTCACTAAAAGGCGTCTAGTTGGGGTCTATTATCCAAAGACCCTATTGTCTTAGTTTTGGGATAGACCTTATTTTATATATTTCACAGAAGAATCACCTATTCTGCAGATGGATTTTGTTCTCTCTAAACCAGGTAAATTTAATGGATATTTTTGGCTGAAGTATGGCTGGCGGTGAAAGGGTTAAATCATTTGCAAGCACTTCATTGTGGGTTTTGGGTGTGTTTTGTAATCAAACTAGTACTCTCTCTCAGAACCTGCAGACCGGGAGTGCTGCAGCTGGCAGGGCCAGTGGGCAGTGCACAAAGGGTTCATGTCTTTTCACATGAATAGCAATAGTAATTTAGACAGTTAATCATATAGTAAAAAGCCAGTGTCCGTGTGTGTGTGTGTGTCTGTCTGTCTGTCTGAAACACAAAACGGGCCTTATAACTCCGCCGTTGTTTGACCGAATCGCTTCAAATGTGCTGTGAGCCCTAACACTCTGGGCGATGGCAACGGCAACCGGGGCGGTCGTGTCATTTGCGCGGTTTCGCAAATGCACGAAACGCGTATCCACCGGACTCTCGGCGCCCGTATCTCCGGCATTTCTGGACCCATTGCCTTCAAATTTGGCAGGTACATGACCGGGGACGCTGACTATCGATGTGCCAAACCGGAAGCGAATCGGTTCAGAAACGCGCGCACTATACGCCGCTTCACCTTTTCACAAATAACTCCGCCGTTTCTTAACCGAATCGCCTCCAATTTGCTGTCATGCTTGCTATGGCCCGGGCAAAGCCTGGCAGCAAATTGGAAGAGAATCGGGAGAGCGCGTCACTCTCAGAGCAACGGGAAACGGGGCCTTATATCTCCGCCGTTTCTTAACCGAATCGCTTCAAATTTGCTGTACTCAGCGTTACCAGTACTTGGCGTTACCGTTACTAGGCGTTACCAGTACGGTGCATTGCCAGTACTAGGGGTTGCGCTAGTGAGTTATGAAAAGGCGAGGGGGGGGGGGGGGGGGGGGGGGGGGGGGGGCGGCGGGGGGGGGAGGGATTACTAAAATATGATTTTTCTGACAATTGTCCTGTTGTGGGTAGGGGTAGGGACTATATGTCATTCTTCTTCTTTTTCTTCTTCTCCTTCTTCTTCTTCTTCTTCTTCGTGTTCTTCATCAATTGCTCGGACAGTTTCTTGTAAATTATGAACGCAGATGCATCATACTGCTACCATGCGCCTAACTAAAAAGTAGTTATGTCCTGTTTGGGGTTGTAGAAAATCTTTGTAAAAATTTCTTTGTACAAAATAATCCCGAAGAATGGACTGGAAGGTTAGGCAGAAAGATAGTAGGTGACAGAAACTGAGTAAGCAAAGGGAATTTAAGGCAGAGTTAAAGAGAGTGACAGATTAGAGGAAGTTACAAGCACAGAACAACCTCCAGAAGATGAGGGATCTAATGAGAGACTTAGTGCGATATTTTTCACGCCAGAGGGCATGACGCTCGTGTGGGGCTAATCCTCTCTATATTCTTAGTTGGGGATAAAGAAAATGAGAGAGAGAGTGAGTAGTTCTACATCTGTCTCTCTCTCACTACGCCCAAGTAAGAAAATCGCGTGATAAGCCCCTAGTGCATTGACTGTCCTCTGGCGTGACAAATATCGCCATAGGTCGACCATTTGCACGAATTAGACACCTTGGTATCGGCCCATGGGGGGACTTTTTGTTTAGTTTAAGTGAAAAGACGTTAGATTAAAGAACAACAACAGCAACATGGGGGGACCTATAGTCTATACTGCCATGCTGCTGGAGTCTGGAAGTGGAACCCTTTCTGGTGTGGTTTTTGGGAGGTGGGGTAGATTCTGAAGGTCTTCAATTATGCAGAGCCTTGTCAAAAGGGCTCCGTGATGGATGACATTTTTATCTCTCTGTCTCTGTATTTCCCAATTCTTGTCTGGGTTGGGGGTTTTCTGGGTTGTCTATTAGACTGTCTGTCTCTGTTTGTCTTTGTTGCTCTGCTGTTTGTCTCTGTATGCCTCGTTCTTTCTCTCTCTCTCTCTCTCTCTCTCTCTCTCTCTCTCTCTCTCTCTCTCTCTCTCTCTCTCTCTCTCTCTCTCTCTCTCTCTCTCTCTCTCTCTCTCTCCTTCTCTCTCTCTCTCTCTCCTTTCTCTCTCTCTTTCTCTCTTTCTCTCTCTCTCTCTACGTGTGTGTATGTGCATTCGTGTGAGCGTGTGTGCATGTATGTGTGTGTGTGTGACTGTAACAGACTAACAAACAAACGTACACTCACACTACGCAGAAAACTTAAAAGAGTTCCAAATCAGAACAGCTGAAAACAGCGAACTGTTCCAGGGATGTGCTGATTGGAGTTATATCGATATCACGTGACAATAATTCTCACCAATAGTCACAAAAATTACTTTCCAGTTGCTTTATTTTTGTGTGATAGTGTGTATTACTATTACAGAGCTTGATTTCCTCTGCAAGAAGTCTGTCAGTGCACATTTTCATCGGTGAATGAAAGTAGTTCAGGCATGCTCCTGAAATCAGGATTCATAAAGCTGATAGAAAGAGTTCAGGATTGGCCATCTTGTCATCCGGAACCACGGTCTTATAAAATCAAACATATTTGCCAACATTCATGACAAATTAAAAACAAGATGAGATGCATGCAATTCTAACACCACCCCACCCATCCTGTATACACAGATACACATACCACACACACACATGCACGCACGCATGCGCATGCGCACACGCACACGCACACGCACACGCACACGCACACACGCACACACACACACACACACTGGGAATTATTTTTCATGCGGTCACCAGTTCAGGATTGGGAAGATTCAGAGACCATTGAATCGTGTCATTTCAGGATTGGGAAGATTCAGAGAACATTGAATCGTGTCATTTCAGGATTGGGAAGATTCAGAGAACATTGAATCGTGTCATTTCAGGACTGGGAAGATTCAGAGAACATTGAATCGTGTCATTTCAGGATTGGGAAGATTCAGAGAACATTGAATCGTGTCATTTCAGGATTGAGAAGATTCAGAGACCATTGAATCGTGTCATTTCAGGATTGGGAAGATTCAGAGAACATTGAATCGTGTCATTTCAGGATTGGGAAGATTCAGAGAGCATTGAATCGTGTCATTTCAGGATTGAGAAG
>CM065707.1:3844942-3849942 GCA_017654935.2 Phymorhynchus buccinoides
AGGGGTCTTATAAGGGAGGTAATTTTGATACTTACAAAGAAGGGCAATGTCTCAGAGAAGCAGGTCATATATGGAAGGGGTCTTATAAGGGAGGTAATTTTGATACTTACAAAGAAGGGCAATGTCTCAGAGAAGCAGGTCCTATAAGGGAGGGGTCTTATAAGGGAGGTAATTTTGATACTTATAAAGAAGGGCAATGTCTCAGAGAAGCAGGTCATATAAAGAAGGGGTCTTATAAGGGAGGTAATTTTGATACTTACAAAGAAGGGCAATGTCTCAGAGAAGCAGGTCCTATAAGGGATGGGTCTTATAAGGGAGGTAATTTTGATACTTATAAAGAAGGGCAATGTCTCAGAGAAGCAGGTCTTATAAGGGAGGGGGTCTTATAAGGGAGGTAATTTTGATACTCACAAAGAAGGGCAATGTCTCGGAGAAGCAGGTCTTATGTGGGAGGGGTCTTATAAGGGAGGTAATTTTGATACTTACAAAGAAGGGCAATGTCTCAGAGAAGCAGGTCCTATAAGGGAGGGGTCTTATAAGGGAGGTAATTTTGATACTTACAAAGAAGGGCAATGTCTCAAAGAAGCAGGTCTTATGTGGGAGGGGTCTTATAAGGGAGGTAATTTTGATACTTACAAAGAAGGGCAATGTCTCAGAGAAGCAGGTCCTATAAGGGAGGGGTCTTATAAGGGAGGTAATTTTGATACTTACAAAGAAGGGCAATGTCTCGGAGAAGCAGGTCTTATGTGGGAGGGGTCTTATAAGGGAGGTAATTTTGATACTTACAAAGAAGGGCAAGGTCTCGGAGAAGCAGGTCTTATGTGGGAGGGGTCTTATAAGGGAGGTAATTTTGATACTTACAAAGAAGGGCAATGTCTCAGAGAAGCAGGTCTTATGTAGGAGGGAGTCTTGAATGAAAATCTGTTTAACGTCCTCCGGTCTGGAACAGACACATATGGGACATTAGTAGATTTAAAGATGGTGGGAACGATCCTGGAGGTACTAAAATCTTTTTAACGTCCTCCAGTCTGGAACAGACACATATGGGACATTAGTAGATTTAAAGATGGTGGGAACGATACTGGAGGCAATGCCCGGAGGCAGTGCAACACCAGTAAAGTCCCAAATTTTTAGCAATACAGATCATAAGTGTATGATTTGAGATACAAAAAATTCCACTGTACATTGCTGTTGTTTCTCTCTCGCCACAGGAGGTGCGGGGCGGTCGCTCTCATCAGAAGCTGGGCTTCGTGGACCTCAACCTAGCGCAGTACGCGGGCGCCGGGCAGCAGACGCGGCGCTACCTGCTGGAGGCCTACGACGCCAAGCACAGGCAGGACAACTCCAACATCAAGATCGTGGTGGAGTTGTCTCTCATTGCCGGAGACCCCGTCTTCAAAGTGTAAGGTGTTTTTTTTGGTGTGTTTCTTTCCTTGAAATAGGGAGGAGGTGGAGGGGTAATTCAGGTGGGGGGGGGGGATAATTAGGGAACAAATGTTGTGTGTATAACCCTTTCGCCGCCAGCCATTTTTAACCCAACAAAATTCCATTAAACTTACCTGGGTAAAAACAAATGTCTGCAATACTGGGGATTCTTCCATGACATGTCTAAAGTAAGGCCTATCCTTACCTCCCAAAATTAAGAACACAGGGTCTTTGGATAACAGACCCTGATTGAGGCCTTTTCGTGACATGGGTGTTAAATCGTTGTGGTGCAAAAAAGTGACATTGGCGGTGAAAGGTTAATGTGTGTGTGAGTGTTTGAAAATTGGCTTGGGTCTGTAAAAATCGTGAAATGGTTTGTGAAAAAGTCATTGATGCCATAAGTTCATTTTTTTGTTTGCTTCTAGAATTGAAAAAGCAGCAATTTAATTTCACTCATTTTCCATATAGCAGACGTCCTCGATTTGTCAAGTTACTTCCCTTCGCTATATCAATATATTCAGCAGGTCTTTCGGCTTCACCGGTGCAACTTGAATGATCATGATCGAAGCAATCATCAGACATGGCATGTCGTGAGAGGTCTTTGAAAATAGGATAAAGGGTTTTTGAAAAGGTCTTTGAAAGTTTGTGAATTTCGATATAAAGAATCTGTATGTCTTGGCTTAAGGCTGTGTCAAACCAATTGACATAGGCTAGAACACCAAGGCTACATAGAAAATGTTGTTATGCTCTGCATAGTTATGCTGGGATAGTCTTTAGTCATGACAAGCTCCTAGCATAACGTCATCAGTCTCCAAAATCCCCCGAATAATCGTTGCTGCCCATGTGGCGGGGTAGTCAACAACGGTCACACCCGTAATGTTCTTATCCCTAGCTTGTGCATTTGTACCATAGTGTTCAAGTGTTTTGGCTGTTGGGATGATCCCTGGAGTCTTTTAGCCAGGGTAGGACAACAAACAACATTGGTGGTAATGTTTTTCATCCACCTCCTCTGTTCCCTGGTTTTCCATCTCTCTGTGTCCGTGTTGACTATTTAGTTTTTTGGGGTTATTGTTTTTTTGTCTTTGTCTGTGAATGATTGTCTCGCTCGTTTGTAAACATTTTGAGCTATATAAAAAAAAGATGAAGTATTAATCCATTAATTATCCTTATTAATCATCGGCATGTCTCTCAGTCTGCTAATTATTGTTCAGATACCACACTTGCTGCGCTGGTTATTAACCCTTTCACCGCCAGCCATTTTTCGCCCAAAAAAGCTCCATTGAAATGACCAGGGTAGAGAACAAAATCCATCTGCAATATTAGGGATTCCTCTATGACATGTAAAACGTAAGGTCTGTCCTTACCTCCCAAGATTAAGGGGGGGAAAGGCTCTTTGGATAACAGACCCTGCTTTGAGGCCTTTTAGTGACATGGGTGTTAAACCACTGTGGTGCAAAAATGCGACGTTGGCCGTGAAAGGGTTAATCCATTAATAATCCTTATTAATCATCAGCTTGTCTCTCTCAGTCTACTAATTATTATTCAACTACCACACTTGCTAAGTTGGTTATTAATGAAATATCAGATTAAGAGACTCACAGTCATGATTCATACCTTAGGACAGATAGAAGGCAATTAACCCTTTCACCGCCAGCCATTTTTTAGCCCCCCAAAATACCATTAAACTTAAGTGGGTAGTGAAAAATAACTATCTGAAATACTGGGAATTCCTCTGTGACATGTATTTATAACATTAGGCCTTTCCTTACCACCCAGAATTAAGAAAATAGGGTCTTTTAGTGACATGGGTGTTAAACCATTGGGTGCATAAAATGCGACATTGGCGATGTGAAAGGGTTAATAAATATCAGATTAAGAGACTCGCAGTCATGATTCATACCTAGACAGATAGAAGGCAATTAAACCAGGCAGCTGGGTCATGTCTACTAATGCTATTGTTGGCTCCCTAGTGGTGTTTACACCCTTTACTACTACGCCTTACCTCTAAACCCAGCTAGATTAACGCAGCAGCTGGCAGCAGCTGCTACAGAACAAGACAGCAAGCCATGCAAATATGCCGTAATTCATGTACTATAAGCCGCAACTTTTCTTTCTAACCCACCCACCCCCTAGCACACGTTAAACCCAGTGGCAACGGAAAAGTTGTCATTTGGTCAAAATTTACCCCCCTCCCTTCCTTCCTCATCAGTCACACAAAAATTGCATGCAAAAAACAATAAAAAATGGGGTGGCGCGCCTCTGGCTGCGACGCCCTCTCCAGGTGGGAGCAACCCGAATTTCACAGAGACGCCTCTGTGACTATAATGTACCTAACCTAACCCCTGCGGCTATAAGTACTGTGCCGTGGCCTAAGCGTTACCGAAAGTGAAAGTAAACTCAACTCAGTGGCATCCTTGATTCAGACCTTTGATCTGTGGCCTTGTTCACGGTTGATGATAAAAAAATCACCTTGATTTTGGTGTATTTTTCACAAAATGACGATCAGTTTCGCGGTCCGACTCTTTCGTTTAGGCAGTCAACACACCCGCGAAGGACTCTAGACTCAACCGGAAGAGGACATCGTGCATCGCCAGCTTCCACGGCTTATGCTTCAACGCGGCTTATGCGTTACTTTTTTCTTCTTTTTATGTAGGGGGTGTGGCTTATATTACGAAGCGGCTTATAGTTCATGAATTACGGTAATTCCTGTGAGTCTATAGTAATAGAAACTGTCAATCTTCTCGGTATTGTTTAACCCTTTCACCGCCCATGTCGCATTTTTGCACCACAATGATTTAACACCCATGTCATTCAAACCCTTGAAATCAGGGTCTGTTATTCAATGATATTGTGTTCCTAAATTTGGGCAGTAAGGATTTACCCCATTCTAAATGTGTCTCAGAGAAATCACACACTATTGCAGACACAATCTTTTTTTTGTAGCCAAGTAAGTTTAATGGAAATGTTTGGCTCAAAGATGGCTGGCGGCGAAAGGGTTATGTCAAAAGACATCAGATCAAGGCTGCAAGCAAATATAAAAAGTCGACCTGCAATATTCTGACCTCCCAGTCAACTGTTCCCGTAATGGGAATTGTTCGGAAATAATGAAGGGGTGTAATTTCATGGTGTGTGGGAGTGATCTCGCCTGATTCAATCGGTCAAACAGGGGAAGATACTCTACCATCAGGTAGATCCCCAGCTCTCGCTTCGTGTGTTTGAGTAGACTTAAATCACTTAGAACACTGCGCGTCATTCTAACATTGATGTCATTTATATTTTTACGTCACGTTTTGCAAGTTCTATCAGTTTGCGGATACTGGCTGCCCCTCATTTTTCTAAAAAAAAATAATTTGCAAGTCGCTGACTCGCATCCTGCGGTTTCAAGCTTCGCCGCCATGCCGCCATTGTTGCTATGGTTTTGACCGAGTAAGTCGAGATAGTTAACTCTAATTTTCACGAAGTGCTCTCCCCTAGATTTTTTCTTCAGAAAATCGTCTATTGCGAGGTGGTCGTTATATTGGTTGGAGATTCACTATAGTCACACAGGCATACCGGTGTTGATATTTTACCCATGA
>CM065707.1:3852442-3904942 GCA_017654935.2 Phymorhynchus buccinoides
AAAGAATTACATAATCAATAAGAATCGGTATGTGTGTGTGTGTGGGTGCGTACGAACGTGCGCTGCGTGTGTGTGTGTGTGTGACTGTGTATTTGTGCATGTGTGCATGCTCTGTGTGTGTGAGTGTGTGCGCGCTTGTGCATTCTGCATATGTGTTTGTGTGTGTGTGTATGTGATGAAAACGATGTTTTACGTCCTCTCGGTCATAGACACATATGGGACATTTGTAAATACAAAGATGTTGGGAACAATACTGGCTGCAATGCCCGGAGGCAGTGCAACACCAGTAAAGTCCTGAGTTTTTAACAATATAGATAGGTGTAGCGATAACCATGCCTCGGTTAAACCTCATCGGCTATGGTACCGCCACATTGGACAACTAATTGCATTAAAGAGTATCGTGTGTGTGTATGTGAGTACAAAACTAAACAAAACAAAAAGCAAAACATAAACAAAAAGCAAAAAACAAATAAAAATAGCATGTGTGTGAGTATGACTCGGAATAGATCAATAATAAGAAGTGCGCATGCAAATGTGTGTGTGCATGCTCGCATGTTTATGTTTGCATGTGAGCAGTATGCACTGAAGGCAAAAGGCCAGTGTTAGCCGATATTCCCTGTAAGCCTGTATTTCATCCCAACAAGGGCAGCGACTCTGTAGTCTCTTGCCAAGAGCCAAGGTGGACAACTCTCTGTGCTGTGAAGTCAGTTATCAGATTGGTGGACCCTTCTGTGGCCTGAGTGCTTTAAGCCCTTAGAGGGCACTTCAGATGGTGGCTGATAGTTGAGAGAGATGGAGAGGGGCAGAAAGAGAAATGAGAGAGAGGGAGAGAGAGAGAGAAGGTGGGAGAGAAAGAGAGAGAGGAGGGGGGGTTGAGTTAGAGGGGTGAAAGAGAGAGAGAGAGTGAGGAATGGGGGGAGAAGGAGAGAAAGAAAGAGAAAGGGAAGGTGAGAGAGAAAGAGAGGGGAGAGAAAGACATGGGGGGGTGGCAGAGAGAGAGAGAGTGAGGTAGGGGGGGGAGAGATGAGAATGATTGATTGATTGATTGATTGAATTTTATTTATAGAGGGTAATAGAGTAAGCAATAACATGCTTTTTTACATCCAGCCCTCTGGACAAAATACATATATAAAAGTAGAAAATGAAAAACGAAAATAAACACATACAAAGTAATATAAAGCATGCAAAAAACATCCCTATATTGTAACACATCAATAACAAAATCAAACCTATTATTATTAACTATTAATTATTAACATTCAAAATGTGTGAAGTAAGCGCATACCGCACGGGAAAATAAAACCCAATCCTACTTTTCACACTCATCTTTAAACATTCAAAATAGAGAAGTGCACAAACATAAAGATAAAAAAAAAAAACCTCAATCATACTTCATCATTAAAATGTACTTATTTGAAGAAACCTATGCATATAATAAGTCAAACATAGTATTACTTTACCTACTCATCTTAGCATGCGCAATTTAAAATGTAAATACATGTGCCCATGGCAACATGAAACCTATTCCTACATTCCATTATTCATTTTTAGCATGAACATATTAAAAAGTAAACACACACTCATAACAAAAGCAAACCTAGTCATATTATTTGCAAGCGAATACACATATTAAAAAGTAAATACTGCTCATAACGAAATCAAGCCTGAACCTACTTTCTAGTCCTCATCTTTAACACGCACATAAGTAAAACTTAACTCATCACAAAATTAAAACTAATCCTTATTTTACATACTCGTAACATGTACACATTTAAAATTTAAAGCCGATACACATAATAAAATCAAGCCTAAGCCCATTTTACATACTAATCTTAAAAATACATCAAGCTTAAATGTAAGCACATACACATGACAGAATAAAACCAAATCCTATTCTACATACTCATCTTTAACATGCACGCATTTTGGAGTAAACACTTATGCATAACAAGATGAAACCCAATCCTATAATAATAATAGTAGCAATAATAGTAGCAATAATAATAATAATAATAATAATAATAATAATTCATATAGCGCTAAAACTCCATATAGTAGTATGCTCGTTGCACGTTACAAAAGCAACAATGAAAGATGGAAAACATTAATTAAAATCAGCAAGAAAGTCATACCACCAACATTTGAATACAAAGAAATAAAGTAACGAAATAACATGATTTTCACTCACAAAGACATCCACCCTCGTTCACCAAGCACTGTCACACTCTCATTACACATCACACTCACAAAAACTAATAAAAATGTAAACAAGTAACCGGAAGGAATGCACCAATTAATACGTGCGTACACACGGCCCATACTCTCTCTCTCTCTCTCTCTCTCTCTCTCTCTCTCTCTCTCTCTCTCTCTCTCTCTCTCTCTCTCTCTCTCTCTCTCTCCTCTCTCTCTCTCTCTCTCTCCTCCCCCCCCCCCCCTCTCTCTCTCCCTCCCCCTCTCTCTCCCTCTCTCTCTCTCCCTCTCCCTCTCTCTCTCTCTCCCCCTCTCTCCCCCTCTCTCTCTCCCTCTCTCTCTCCCCTCTCTCTCTCCCCCCTCTCTCTCTCTTTCCCTCTCTCCCTCATCATACAGGATCCCCAATACAATATATCAAAGAGACACTTTTCGTTACATAAATATAAACATTCTGGCTAAATCACAATAAACAAAATAAAACAATATAAGCCTAAAGAAGAAAAAAAGAAAAAAATGTGTATACTAAATAATTATTTTATGACACTAAACACACACTCGCGCGCACGCGCACACACACATACACGCGCGCGCATGCATACGCACACACACTAAGAGAGAGAGAGAGAGAGCGACAGACAGACAGACAGACAGACAGACAGACAGAGATAGATAGACTGAGTGAGAGAGAGAGAAGCATATCTAACACACTCATCTTTAACAATCATAACATTATAAACACAGCCAGTAAACACCGATACATGACAAAGTCGAGCCTAGTTACTTGTAGGCCTACTTCGCATATTCAACTAAAAAATAAACTTAAAGTAAGCACACACACACACGTTATAAAATCATAGTAAATACATATCCATAACATCATCAAACTTAATCTTACTTTATATAAGTATTTATTTATTGATTTTTAGCATGCACAAATTTGTAAATTAGCATACACACTCGACAAAATCAAACCTAATCCTACCTTATGCACTCAAGTTTCAATTATACACTCAACTAACAAAACAAATTTAAAAGTAAGCATGTGCACATGTCAACAACAAAATAAATCCTACATATCATCTTAATTTTTAACAAATATAAAAAACGACACTAATATTTTTATATATAACATGATAAAATCAAGCCTAAGCCAACATTACACACTTGTCTGTAAAATGCAAAAATTAGAATAAAACACATACACATTATTAAATCAAACTTAATTGTGTTTAACATAGCCAATTTTAACTAGCACACCTTTATACATGACAGATCAAAA
Organism: Phymorhynchus buccinoides; assembly: GCA_017654935.2. Taxonomy (NCBI): domain Eukaryota; kingdom Metazoa; phylum Mollusca; class Gastropoda; order Neogastropoda; family Raphitomidae; genus Phymorhynchus; species Phymorhynchus buccinoides. The sequence continues at coordinate 3,855,912 of CM065707.1, forward strand.
CAAGGTAATGTTAGATGCGCAAAATATTCATGAGTTAGCAAGTAAACACATGTAGGCATCATGATAAATAACAATGCAGAGAGAAAGAGACAGACAGACTGAGAGTGAGTGAGAGACAGAGAGAGAGAGACTGCTTGGAAAGTGTAGTTGAGATTGGAGTGAATCACAGTGATATCAATCACAATGGTATACAACAATGGCAGAACATTCTTCAGATTTTGTGGGGGGGTTTCAGTGTTTTTTGCATGAGTTGTATTTTTTTTTTGGGGGGGGGGGGGGGGGGGGGGGGGGGTAGTGTGTGTGTGACTCCGTATCAAAATTGTTCCTCTGTTTTGCTCTTTACTCAAAAAGACCTGAAGGCTGAATGTTGTTGATTCCTTGAAGCCATAAAACATATCTGCGATTCATAATCTTCTTCTTGTTGTGCACTAATTTATTGTATTTTACTGACTATATAACACCATACTTTTTGTTCCAGTTAGACTCCCTTCGCCTTATAAAAATACAACTGATACGATGGTAGGAGACTTTTGTTGCACAAATAAAACATTTGTATGAATTATTTGAGGTACGCCGTATATGATATGATACTATTATTATCGTCCATAACATTTATTTTCAGATTTTTTTTTTAATTTAATTTCCAATTTTTTTTTTCAAATTTTTCAAACTTATTTTCAAATGTATCTGTGCTCAGGCCTTCATCGACGAGCGTCAGTCAGGGGAGATCAGTGACGGGGACGTCCAGCGTCAGTGGTTTGTCGATGTCGCCCGACTCCAACATGGGCGAGAAGACGGCGCCGACGTGCGACAGTCGCAGCGAAGGCAGCATGACGTCCGCCAGCAGTGGGTTCTCCAGTCTGAACAGGAGAGGGAGATTGGAGAGCCAAGTGCCAGGTATGACGATTGAGAGAGATGGAGAGAAGATATATAGAGACAGACAGAGAGAGACAGAGAGGGAGAGAGAGAAAATATATAGAGACAGACAGAAAGAGAGGGAGAGAGAGAAGATATATAGAGACAGACAGAAAGAGAGGGAGAGAGAGAAGATATATAGAGACAGACAGATGGAGACAGAGAGGGAGAGATAGAAGATATATAGAGACAGACAAACAGAAAGAGAGGGAGAGAGAGAAGATATATAGAGACAGACAGATGGAGACAGAGAAGGAGAGAGAGAAGATATATAGATACAGACAGAAAGAGACAGAGAGGGAGAGAGAGAAGATATATAGACAGACAGACAGAGACAGAGAGGGAGAGAGAGAAGATATAGAGAGACAGACAGAAAGAGACAGAGAGGGAGAGAGAGAAGATATAGAGAGACAGATGGAGACAAAGAGAGAGAGAGAAGATATATACAGAGACAGAGAGAAACAAAGAGAGAGAGAGAGAAGCTATATAGAGACAGACAGACAGAGGCAAAGAGAGAGGGAGAGAGACAGAAGATATTTACTAACAGACAGACAGAGACACAGAGAGAGGGAGGGAGAGACAGAGAGAGGGAGAGAGAGAGAGAAGATATATACAGACAGACAGAGAGAGGGAGGGAGAGACAGACAGAGAGAGACACAGAGAGAGGGAGAGAGACAAACGGTTGGAATGAAGTCAGTGAGGCGACTAGCAGTTAGGAGAGGGAAAAGAGAGACAGGAGAAAGAAAGAGAGAGAGACATACAGACAGAGAGAGAGAGAGAGAGAGACAGAAATAGATATAAACTACACAACTCCTCTTGTTGTGTGCAGAAGCACTTCTGGTGGAGATTGAAGAGCCTGAGGGAAGGGACTCTACTCTGGGACACCACTCTGCTCCGCTCTACACAAGTAATGTCCCTTGATAGCTGATAGTGTCACTGTTGAATATAGACCCTTTGCCGCGGCCAAGCGACTTTGAATTTCAAAGAAGGCTTTCACCTTGGCTTAAGGCTGTGTCAGACCAATTGATATAGGCTAGAACACCAAGGCTACATCAAAATGTTGTTATGCTCTGCATAGTTATGCGGGTATTGTCTTTAGCCATGACAAGCTCCTAGCATAACATCAGCAGTCTCCCAAATCCCCCGAAGTCGGAGTGTGGCTGCCCACGTGGCGGGGTAATCAAAAAAGGTCACACGTAATGTTCTCATCCCTAGCTGATGCACCTGTACCATGGTGTTCAGGTGCTTCCGCTGTTGGGATGATCCCTGGAGTCTTTTAGCCAGGGTAAGCCAACAACAAATAAGGCTTTGAATACAAGAAGTCACGCAGCTACGGTGCAAAATATGTGGGCGAAAATGTAGTCAGACACAAGTCTAGTCTTTTGTACGACCGCAGGTGGCAAATGTCCTGTGAGGAAGATGGGTTTAAAGAAAAATTGTGACCAGGGAAAGGGACATTTAGTGTCAAAATTGCCATTCTGAGAAAATGGCACAGTTAGAAACTTCAGGCAATTCTCTTTCTAATGATGTAAAAACCATTCTTGTGTCCTTTTTTGTTGCAGAGTTATGGGCATTTAAAGTTGGTAAGGTGACTGTCGGCCATTTTGATAAATCACAGTCTAAAGTCTAGCCCTAGCCTAAGAAAATGCATCAACCTACTGATTCTGAAGCACTTTTTGGAACACCTAGAGACCATGTTAATGATGGATATGAAAGATAAGTTGTTAGAGAGCACGAAAATACCCATAACTCAAAATTGACCCCAAAATCTGATTTTTAACTTTTCAAGCATGTTGTGAGAAACTAGCCCAGCGACTTAATGTCCCTTTCGTGGTGCTGGGTCACAATTGTTATCAAAGTATTCATGAGCAAGCACACACACACGAGCATGATACAGACGCATAGACAGACACACACACCTATGCATGCATGCAAAGTGTGAGAGAGAGAGAGAGAGAATGCCTAGGGCTGAATTGCTTCATGCATGGCGTATATGTTTACAGTGCGAGAGATACGTTTAACTTCTGGCACTTCAGTACCAATACTGTGAGAGAGAACCACTATGACTGCTGGACCACAATTCATTCTCACAGAGCTCCCCCCCCCCCCCCTCCCCCCCCCCCCCCCCCCCCCCTCCCCCCCCCCCGTGGGAATACCGGGGGATCTTTTGTACAAATAATTTCTCCACTTACTGGAAGTTCTGTGCTTGTAACTTCCTCTGATCTGTCAATTTCTCTGTTCCTACTGCATGCATGGATGCTCCTTCTTGCAGGATGTCCTGAATTGCAGGATTTTTGAATTGCCTTAAGAGCCGGCGTCGCCGGATTACGAGAATTTGAGAAGTAACAATTTTCTTACACACGCACACACACACACACACACACAACACAACACACACACATACACAAACTTGTACAATAAAAAGGGCCTATATAACCATTTGCTATATTCAAAGGAATGTAGCACTTGTACTAGTCTAGAGGGGTGAAAAAAGAGCGGTAAATGTGTGTGTGTGTGCGCTGCCCCTGCACTCTGCCGGGGCCGCCCCCTTGCAGGATTTTTGAAGTTTCCCATGAGCACCCCTGCTACTGTCATCTATCTTACTGGTTCATTCTCCTCAAACTCTTACAAAAAATGAATGTGATTTTGCTTTGTCTTTGCCACCAGACGTGGCTGAAGCCCAGGCCATGGAGGAGGAGGAGGGGGAGGAGGAGGGGGAGGAGGAGGGGGGAGGGGGAGGAAGGGATGGGTCACTCGCGTAACGCCAGCTACGCCTCGGGCTACGCCTCCCTCTCCCACAGCAGGCAGTCCTCTGTGTCCACCGAGGCACACAGCAGGTGAGAGAGAGAGAGGGAGGGGTGGGACATGAGACAGAGAGAGGAAGAGAGAGAGGGAGGGGTGGGACATGAGACAGAGAGAGGAAGAGAGAGAGGGAGGGGTGGGACATGAGACAGAGAGAGAGAGAGGGAGGGGTGGGACATGAGACAGAGAGAGGAAGAGAGAGAGGGGGTGGGGGGGGGCGTGAGACAGAGAAAGAGAGAGATGGGGCATGAGACACAGAACGAATGAACAAAATTGTATTTATACAAGGTAATGAGATAAGTATACATACCTTTTTACACCCAGCCCTGTCTGAAAAAGAGGGGGGGAGAGAGAGGGGGGTAGGGAATGAGACACACAGAGAAAGAAAGAGAGAGGTGGGGCATCAGACACAGAGAGAGAGTCAGAAAGGGAGGGGGAGAGAGAGAGGGGGGTAGGGCATGAGACACAGAGAGAGAGAAAGAGAGAGGTGGGGCATGAGACGGAGAGAGAGAGTCAGAAAGGGAGGGGGAGAGAGAGAGGGGGGTAGGGCATGAGACAGAGAGAGAGAGAGAGAGAGGTGGGGCATGAGACGGAGAGAGAGAAAGAGAGAATCAGAAAGAAAGGGGGGGGGGAGAGGGAGGGGGGGGGGGGCATGAGACAGAGAGAGAGAAAAAGACAAAGAAAGAGAGAGGGACAGAGAGAGGAAGGGGTGGGGCATGAGACAGAGAAAAAGAGAGAGAGTCAGAAAGAGAGGGGGAGAGAGAGAGGGGGTGGGGCATGAGAGAGAGAGAGAGAGAGAAAGAAAGAGAGAGGGTGGTGGGGCATGAGAGAGAAGGAGAGAGAGAGGAGAGACAGAGAGAAAATACATGAATGGATTTGTAAATATTTTCATCATATTGAGAGAGACAGACAGACTGACACAGAAACTCATAGAGAAACTGAGAGACAGACAGAGAGAGATATGCCAGGCTAGGCCTCTCTGTCACTTAGTAGACAGTGCAGTGTATCTTCTGAGGTATACAGCAGGCGTGTGTGTGTGCGACCGACCCTCTCTGCTTTCAAATCTAACCTCAAAACCCACCTCTTCCCCCGTCATTAAAGCTCCGCTCTTTTTCTCTTCTTTCTCTTGCCTTTAGGTCTGTTTCTGCTGTATTCCACTTATGTCATACGTGTGTGTTCGCTTTGTATTGCGTTTTTGTTTGAATGCGTTATGAATGCTAACGTGTGTGTGCGCTTTGATTTTATTTCTATCAAGATTCATAGCTGTATAAATACTGTATGTTCTTGTTGCGTGAATGCGTAAGTTTGTCAATCTATCTATGCCTGTTTGTGTGTGTGCACGAGAGTACAAAGTGAGAGAGTGAGGAGATACTTGGTGATGGGAAGAAACAAGGGAGAGAAACAGAAGAAACAAGGGAGAGAAGCAGACACACAAGCACACAGGCTGACAAATTATTGTCTGAATCACTTTTAGTGGAAAGACGTTAAACTGAAGCACACAGGCTGACAAATTGATATTTACAAAAAAACCAAATGTTCTGTTTACAGTCGAACACCAAGTCTGGGCAGCACCTTGGAAAGGAGACGGGTGAGTTGGAGAAATCATTTTGAATCAATGGTCAACCTAGCTCGCCAATTTGACCACCAGGTGGCATAGCGCTCGTGTGGGGCTGATCCTCTCTATGTTCTTACTTGTGGAGAAAGAGGAAGAGGAGTCCCTCCCTCTCTCTCTCTCACTACGCCCAACTTAGAATATCGCGCGCTAAGCCCCTACTGGTTTGACTGCCCCCTGGCGGTAAAATGCGCGTCCTAAGTTGTGCATTGAAAGAATAACGTACAAATGACAAAAGATGCAGGAATTTTAGACAAATGCAGAAATAGAAATGTAGCCGGAATGAGTGAAATAGTAACTGAGATTTTGTAATTGATGTTTTTATTGTAAACATTTCTTTTCTTATGACGGACAGCATTATTCCAAGGAATAAGAGGATGATTAAAAAATGAGTGAACGAATGATTCATTATGACTACGTGATTAAGATTACTCGGATGTACGGGTGGATGATGATGTTGATATAATTATCTAGCTGATAATATAGCCGCAGTGTTGTACACATATTTATCATTATTGTTTTCTGAAACTGGAGGAGTCTGGGAAGGAGTGTATGGGGGCCACACGGGTGGATGATGATGCTGATATATTTATCATTGTTTATGTGTTTTCAGAAACTGGAGGAGTTTGGGAAGGAGTGTATGGGGGCCGCATGGGTGGATGATGATGTTGATATATTTATCATTATTGTTTTTAGAAACTGGAGGAGTCTGGGAAGGAGTGTATGGGGGTGACACGGGTGGATGATGATGTTGGTATATTTATCATTATTGTTTTTAGAAACTGGAGGAGTCTGGGAAGGAATGTATGGGGGTGACACGGGTGGATGATGATGTTGATATATTTATCATTATTGTTTTTAGAAACTGGAGGAGTCTGGGAAGGAGTGTATGGGGGTGACACGGGTGGATGATGATGTTGGTATATTTATGATTATCTATGTGTTAGAAACTGGAGGAGTCTGGGAAGGAATGTATGGGAGCCACACGGGTGGATGATGATGCTGATATATTTATCATTATCTATGTGTTAGAAACTGGAGGAGTCTGGGAAGGAATGTATGGGGGCGACACGGGTGGATGATGATGTTGATATATTTATCATTATCTATGTGTTTTCAGAAACTGGAGGAGTCTGGGAAGGAATGTATGGGGGCGACACGGGTGGATGATGATGTTGATATATTTATCATTATCTATGTGTTAGAAACTGGAGGAGTCTGGGAAGCAATGTATGGGAGCCACACGGGTGGATGATGATGCTGATATATTTATCATTATCTATGTGTTAGAAACTGGAGGAGTCTGGGAAGGAGTGTATGGGGGCCACACGGGTGGATGATGATGTTGATATATTTATCATTATTGTTTTCAGAAACTGGAGGAGTCTGGGAAGGAGTGTATGGGAACCACACGGGTGGATGATGATGTTGGTATATTTATCATTATCTATGTGTTTTCAGAAACTGGAGGAGTCTGGGAAGGAGTGTATGGGGGTGACACGGGTGGATGATGATGTTGGTATATTTATCATTATTGTTTTTAGAAACTGGAGGAGTCTGGGAAGGAGTGTATGGGAACCACACGGGTGGATGATGATGTTGATATATTTATCATTATCTATGTGTTAGAAACTGGAGGAGTCTGGGAAGGAATGTATGGGAGCCACACGGGTGGATGATGATGCTGATATATTTATCATTATCTATGTGTTAGAAACTGGAGGAGTCTGGGAAGGAGTGTATGGGGGCCGCACGGGTGGATGATGATGTTGATATATTTATCATTATCTATGTGTTTTCAGAAACTGGAGGAGTCTGGGAAGGAATGTATGGGAGCCACACGGGTGGATGATGATGTTGATATATTTATCATTATCTATGTGTTAGAAACTGGAGGAGTCTGGGAAGGAATGTATGGGGGCGACACGGGTGGATGATGATGTTGATATATTTATCATTATCTATGTGTTTTCAGAAACTGGAGGAGTCTGGGAAGGAATGTATGGGGGCGACACGGGTGGATGATGATGTTGATATATTTATCATTATCTATGTGTTAGAAACTGGAGGAGTCTGGGAAGCAATGTATGGGAGCCACACGGGTGGATGATGATGCTGATATATTTATCATTATCTATGTGTTAGAAACTGGAGGAGTCTGGGAAGGAGTGTATGGGGGCCACACGGGTGGATGATGATGTTGATATATTTATCATTATTGTTTTCAGAAACTGGAGGAGTCTGGGAAGGAGTGTATGGGAACCACACGGGTGGATGATGATGTTGATATATTTATCATTATCTATGTGTTAGAAACTGGAGAAGTCTGGGAAGGAATGTATGGGAGCCACACGGGTGGATGATGATGCTGATATATTTATCATTATCTATGTGTTAGAAACTGGAGGAGTCTGGGAAGGAGTGTATGGGGGCCGCACGGGTGGATGATGATGTTGATATATTTATCATTATCTATGTGTTTTCAGAAACTGGAGGAGTCTGGGAAGGAATGTATGGGAGCCACACGGGTGGATGATGATGTTGATATATTTATCATTATCTATGTGTTAGAAACTGGAGGAGTCTGGGAAGGAATGTATGGGGGCGACACGGGTGGATGATGATGTTGATATATTTATCATTATCTATGTGTTTTCAGAAACTGGAGGAGTCTGGGAAGGAATGTATGGGGGCGACACGGGTGGATGATGATGTTGATATATTTATCATTATCTATGTGTTAGAAACTGGAGGAGTCTGGGAAGGAATGTATGGGAGCCACACGGGTGGATGATGATGTTGATATATTTATCATTATCTATGTGTTAGAAACTGGAGGAGTCTGGGAAGGAGTGTATGGGAACCACACGGGTGGATGATGATGTTGATATATTTATCATTATTGTTTTCAGAAACTGGAGGAGTCTGGGAAGGAGTGTATGGGGGCGACACGGGTGGATGATGATGTTGATATGTTTATCATTATTTATGTGTTTTCAGAAACTGGAGGAGTCTGGGAAGGAGTGTATGGGAGCCACACGGGTGGATGATGATGTTGATATATTTATCATTATTTATGTGTTTCAGAAACTGGAGGATTCTCCATATGGGGGCGACACGGGTGGATGATGATGTTGATATATTTATCATTATCTATGTGTTAGAAACTGGAGGAGTCTGGGAAGGAGTGTATGGGGGCGACACGGGTGGATGATGATGTTGATATATTTATCATTATCTATGTGTTAGAAACTGGAGGAGTCTGGGAAGGAGTGTATGGGGGCGACACGGGTGGATGATGATGTTGATATATTTATCATTATCTATGTGTTAGAAACTGGAGGAGTCTGGGAAGGAATGTATGGGGGCGACACGGGTGGATGATGATGTTGATATATTTATCATTATCTATGTGTTAGAAACTGGAGGAGTCTGGGAAGGAATGTATGGGGGCGACACGGGTGGATGATGATGTTGATATATTTATCATTATCTATGTGTTAGAAACTGGAGGAGTCTGGGAAGGAATGTATGGGGGCCACACGGGTGGATGATGATGTTGATATATTTATCATTATCTATGTGTTAGAAACTGGAGGAGTCTGGGAAGGAATGTATGGGGGCGACACGGGTGGATGATGATGTTGATATATTTATCATTATCTATGTGTTAGAAACTGGAGGAGTCTGGGAAGGAATGTATGGGGGCCACACGGGTGGATGATGATGTTGATATATTTATCATTATCTATGTGTTAGAAACTGGAGGAGTCTGGGAAGGAATGTATGGGGGCCACACGGGTGGATGATGATGTTGATATATTTATCATTATCTATGTGTTAGAAACTGGAGGAGTCTGGGAAGGAATGTATGGGGGCGACACGGGTGGATGATGATGTTGATATATTTATCATTATCTATGTGTTAGAAACTGGAGGAGTCTGGGAAGGAGTGTATGGGGGCCACACGGGTGGATGCAGAGGCCTTGGTTCAAGAGCTGATCGAAAGCACTGACCTGGGGGTGCAAGACAGCGATGAAAGTCAGTGTCTGTCTCTCCCTCTGTCTTCCTCTCTCTGTCTGTCTCTCTCTCTGTCTCTCTGTCTGTCTGTCTATTGCGAGTACTTCTGATAAATAGGTGTAGAGCGGCACAGTGGGAACGCGTTCGCCTTGTGTCAAGTAAACCCGAGTTCGAAGCTGGGTACAGGGGATTTTTCCTCTCACTTTGCACTAGGCCTTTACGGTCTGAACGTGGAGTCTTTCGGATGAGACGATAAACCGAGGTCCCAAACCGAGGTCCCGAGGTCTCAAAAATCGCATGCGTTCTCCAGGTGGGAGCAACCCGAATTTCACAGAGACGCCTCTGTGGCTAATACTTAATACTAATACTAAACCCTAATACCCTAAATGAAATAGGGTTAGAGATATTTTGAAGTTTTTAAATGCAACTGGTTGAGTGATTACTTAGTGTTTTTTGTTTGTTTTAACAGTTTTACTGGTATGAATGTCCTTTTCATTCCCCGCATGCTCAATTGTTTGTATTTTTTAAATGTACTATTTTTAATTTATGTGTTTTGGGGGGTGTTTTTTTAAATCTATATTGTTCTGATTTCATTTCTTTGATTTGAACATTCCTTGATTTTATTTTTTTATTAATAATTTTTGTTTTGTTTCAGACTCCGGCCTCCAAATGGTGATTCAGAAAGATGGCACAATGGCACTGAGGTGATGATATGACGGGACAGTGGCACTGGCACGCATCTTAGCGACATGACACAGCATCGTTTTGCGCCGCCACGTCATCTGCGACATTGGCACACTTTCTTCATGACGCACGACACATTTTGTGCCGCCACAGAAATGACACTGTTCAATTTTGTGCCATGACGACACTTTGGCACACGCTTTATTCTGCGACATGCCGTGTCATAATTTTGTGCCGTCAAGAAACGGGGGTGGTATTGGTACCAGTGCTAACGTGACGAAAAACAAGGTCATTTTGTGCCGTCAAAACCTCCGCTAAATCAGACAGCATGACACAAGCTTATGCTTTGTCGTTGTCTGTTGAGTCGCGAAGACTTGGCACTATGTGTGCTGTGTGTGTCGTGTGCCGCAGAAAATGACATGACAGTTTCTGCACAGGTATCGTGTGAAGTGACTACATTTATTTTGTGCTTTTATATTGTCCAGTGATGGTGATGTTAACGATTATGATGATGATGATGACGATGTTGATAGCGATGATATGTTGTGACAGGCAAGATAGTGTTTGCAATGTTGCACAATTCACAGTGATCCAGTGTGTGTGTATGTGTGTGTGCATGCATGTTTGTTTGTGTGTGTGTGCATGCATGCACGTTTATGTATGTGTGTTTATGCGTGTGTGCTTAAGCGTATGTACGTGCGTGGTGATGATAATTATAATCATTTTGAAAGCATTTTGCATTACATGGGGATGTTAATTAATGATCTTCTGTATGTTTTCTCTTCATTAAGTTTCATGACAACTGTTCCATTACCTTGCGACAATCTCAAGATTTATTATTCTATCAAATACAAAAAAGTATGGCATGGCCACAGCTGCTGATTTATCATAAGCAGACTTTCATCTTTTGACCATTTTCTTCTGCCATACTTGCATTGAGAGAGAGAGAGAGAGAGGGGGGGGGAGGGAGGGAGACAGAAAGAGAGAGAGAAAGAGTGAGAGAGAGAGAGAAAGAAAGAGAAGAGAGAGAGAGAAAGAGAGAAAGAGTGAGAGAGAGAGAGAAAGAGTGAGAGAGAGAAAGAGTGAGAGAGAGAGAAAGAGTGAGAGAGAGAGAAAGAGTGAGAGAGAGAGTGAGAGAGAGAGAGAGAGAGATTGAACAAGGAATGGAGAGTAATAAACTGTAACAAAGTGGAGGAAGTTATATGTGTGTGTTTTTGTCCTATTTGAGAAAACAGCATAGTTCAGTCTCCTGACCCATTGTCTTACATATAACCGGAGAAATCATGGGTTTGACTTGATGGCAAGTCTTTGAAATCCTTCTCACTGTATTGCGTGTGCAGCATGCACGCGTGTGTGTGTGTTGTAGTTTTCCATTACAAATCCAGTCTCAACTGTCAGTTTGTTCTAGTCTTGACCGTAGCGCATAACCCAGGAAATACATGTGCAGTGATCTGAAATCCAGCGTGAGGAATGATCTGTGCGTTGGGTTGGCTCTGATTTTTATGCGTGTTAAAAACACATCAGTAGGCAGCAATAAAGGGATTTTCATTAGACTAATTAGTTCCCACCCCTCTCAATCTACTCGTCAGTTCATCTGGCTATTTTATCATGCGCTAACTCGATGGAGTCACATCAGAGTTGTCTTTCCGACACTGTTCCAATAGGGCATTTGCCACGAGTGTCCGTTCTCTGTACTAGACTACTAATTTGCCCGCGCTCGTTCTGCCTGAGTTACGCTGACCTTTCTAATTCAACTCAGTGAAATTCAAGGTCGCCAGCACGCGGCAAATGCCCTATTGTTGCTCATTGGAGGGTTTTTTCCCTGACCAATTTTCGGCGATTATTCAGTCCCCTGTGAAGCAATAAGAGGGAGATAACTCACTGTTCCTATGAATCTTCAGACCTATTTCTTGCAGTTGCTTCCCTTAGACCATCTCTCGTGTCTCCTATTTTTGTTTGATACTTCTTTGAAATGAACTACAGTCAAAATCGCTTGAGTCAAAATTGAAGGGACTGAAATTTTATTTTGAGATAGCCAATATTTTGAATTAAAAAGACTTTTCAACATAGATGTTATTATCCTGGGACCCAGAAATTATTGTGAGTTATCTGTTTTTGAGTTACCAGTTCTCCACTGTATAATCATCTTCGAATGTCGCTTATTTCCAATATGGCTGCAACCACATAGTTCACTTAATTCGAACATTAAAGGAACAAATGTTAGCTTAAATTATGCTCTTTGCAAACATTTTTTATTTATATATCAAATCTTGACTGGCTTTGTGATAATAGATCAAGATTATAAAAAAAAGTTGTCGGGTGGTTCGGAGTGAAAGGGTTTTTGTTTTCTTAATGAAGCGCATTCCATCAGATTACTGACATCGTGAAATATACGCAGCTCACTCGTTCAAAGTAAGAAGTTTCCAAAAATATGCTAATTTATCTATCACTCGGTGCTTGTCGCGTGTTTGTATGATGTGCATTCGATGTTTGGTGAACTTTTGAAAATGACCTAAAATTGTACGATCTGAGGTGAAAAGTCCACCATTTTCCTCCCATCTTCCAATTGTTGAATATTATCGGTACATGTAACCAGTATGCACAAACAAGTTGTATCTGTACTATCGATTGATTTGGAACTGTAACAGTATTTGGAATATTCAAGTCACAGAGACTTATCTCTGTGAAATTTGGGCTGCTCTCCCTTGGAGAGCGTGTCGCCGCAAGCGCAGCACCTACCCTTTTTTTTGGGGGGGGGGGGACAGGGTGAGGAGGGGGGGGGGGCAGACTTGGGAAACCTAGCTATCAATTTATCCATACCAGGCAGCAGGATTTCTCCCTGCTCTTGGCGACTTTCAACTGCCGTGGGATTTTTACGTGCGTAAAGCGCTCGGGTCAGACTAGCTTTAAGTCCCCCATCCGAAGGACTCGAGGTTCAGTTCGATTTTCCTGTTGAACTAGGAAGAAAGGGTGAGGCCGGGATTCAAACCCCGGGTCACTCACACTGCAGTCACACATTACGTTTGGCAAGCGAACGTCTTAACCACTCTGCCACCTTTCTCCCTATTATACACAATTACAATGTCTCAGCAAAATATTGTTCATTTTATCTCCAATATGCTACACGGTCAACCAACTAAGGAAATGCTGTCAAGATCTGAATTTAATCCAATTTGGTTTTGATCTGTTCAGGATCTGAAAGGACTTTTTCACGTCAAAGAATGAGAATGATCGGAGAAGGGGTGGGTGGGTAGGGGAATTTTGTCATGAAATGTGTATGCTTTTTTTAATTTTTTAGACTGCGCTTTTTATTATGACAACGTAAGTATCATTTTTATGATTTTGAATGGTATTAGTTTTATAATTTTGAATGATTTTTGATAATGCGATTTGGGTTAGGGTTTTTTTTGTAATGGAATGGCTTAGATGGCACACCTGCTGTTGACGAGATTCAGACAATAAGATAGGGTTGAAATTCACAGAGATTTAAGTTGCAAACCACTAGATCTGAGAGAGGTGTGTGTGTTAGACAACAACAACAGCAACAATAACAAAAACCAACATTATTATTATTATTATTTAAGAAAATTTATATAGCGCTTCACCTTTAAGCTCTAAGCGCTTTACAATTGGCCTAAGATTATTCATATTAAAAACAACCGCTTACATACCTCCACACTATCCTTCACATTCCTACACACACACACACACATGCACATGCGCACACAAAGAAATGTGTACATATTAAACTAAATATAAATAATATACATAATAAAATAACAATTTACAATCAGATTACATTAAAACAAAAAAATCAATTTACATAAACAAGTTACACATTCACAATGACCGCAAAAGTAAAGTATACATATAGGTACACACAAGGTTGACAAACATTCAAAAATAGAGAAACGCGCTCATAAAAGCAAATTAAGACGTACTCGTATTAACCGCACTCACATTACACATTATAAAATGTAACTCCTCTTTACACAACTTTGTACAGTCTACATCTGATTTATATTTTACAAAAGGAAAAAAAATATTTTTTTATTATTTTTGCTTGCTGTCTCATCTTCTGGGCCGTACAGTGGCGTTGCTCCCACGCCGCTCATTCCGATTCCCAATTCGCAGCTACACCTCCGCACGCTCAGGTCGCAGAATCTGAGACCAGCAGCTCAAGGGGGGCGAATCTATGTTAGTCCATCAGGAGGCAACCAACCGAGGAGACACTGCACTGCTGCTGAGTCACCTCGGTGGAGTTCAGTAGAGCCTGTTTTCAGGACATCACCTACTAAGCCCCCTACTGACGACACTATTCTCTTAGTCGCGGAGCCAGCGTGAGTGAGGTCCTCCTCCGAGGGCGCCACCACGACCGTCCACCGACAGCTCCCCAGAACACACTGATCCCCATGACTTTGACCCGAACGCACCAAGGCATAGACTGGATCGGAAACCGAAACTGAGGTCACCATGAGAGCAGAGCATGCAAAGCCACAGAATTTGATACTTTTTTTGGGGGGGATGATTAATGGAAATGAGGCGGATGACTATGATGATGATGATGATGATGCTGTGAAACAAACTATTAATAATGCATGTACAACATACATATATGCGGACATTCTCTATTACTTGCTTATGTACTGGGCTTTTATTGATTCAGAAATTTCTTTGTTCGTTTTTTTTTATGTATTTCCTTCTTTTTTTTTATTAGGAAATTTAAAGTTTTGGAGAAGTGTAGAACGCTTTGAAGCAATAATTATTCTGGATTTGGAAGTTTAATTAAACAGTTTTTGACAATGCCGTAAAATTCCTAGCAAACGCCCACCCCCACTCCTGCACAAATGTTGTGCAAAATTGGGGGGTGGCTGTTTGCTAGGGCTTTTACGGTAATACACCATACACACTTCATTTGCTACATCCATTTCTACCATTACTCGGTCTGGACTTTAGCTACTAAGTATCTTTATCATGTGATTAAAAAATGGTCACATTAATATTTTGGTTCTGCAGGAAATTTCACAATTTCCGACGAAGAAGGAGAGAGAGAAAAAGAAGGGCGGAAAATGTGTGCTATTAAGGAATGGTGGTGTTAAGAATGTGTATGTGTGTGTGTGATCTATATGTGTGGTTTTTACAAGAACTTAAATTGTGTGTGAGAGAGAGAGAACATTGGATGTGATAGTAACTTTTCGTTGTTTCTGTGACACACAAAACATGTATAACAAAAGGCAGCATTTCGGGGAACCTGTATATTGAAAACTATTGACTCTTATATGCTTTTATTTCTTGTGTTTGAAAACAAAATCTGTTATGATTAACATTTGAAAAATATTAATGTCTGAAACCCCAACGTTTTCTTCCCCCTCCTCCCCCCAAATAAAAGTTGTTTGAGAAAAGATTGGAAATCTAAGCGTGGATTTTTTTTTATAAGAATGGGAAAAATATCTCTTGTTTTATATCTGACATGTGGGGTTTGGTAAAATTTGATTTCATTATTTTGTCATGAAATGTGTGTTCATAAGTTTGTGTGTATGGGTGTTAGAAACAGAGTCTCCGAGTGAGACAGAGACAGAGAAAGAGAGGGAGAGATTTCCAAAATGTTAATCATATTCTCACAATAATTAATGTCTATGCTTTGTGTGTGTGTGCTTGCATTTGGAGGATGACATGCCCTCAAGATTCTTCAACATTTACTATGACAATGTATTTATGCATAATTGCTGCACCTACTGATAATGCGAGTGAAAGTTATTGATGCATAACCCCCCCCCCCCCCCCCCACCCCTTCACCCTCCACTCTTTGTGCATACCATCACCCCCACCAATTCCACACCCACCGTTTTACTTGCTTCAAAAGCAATAATTATGAAAGAAAAGATTTAAAGATTTTTACTTTTGTTAATAGAATCTAAGGTAATATATTCATGTGTTGTGTAATGGAAAATAGCTTTCTTCATTTTTTTTCAAGAATGGAGAATATTTTTCTTAGCTTCAGAAAAAAAAGCAGCTAAGTCTATTAACTTGTTTTGTACGACGTTTGACAAAACCCCAAGCACAATCGTGCAACAGCACTCCATACTATTCCATCATGATGGTCATTGTGTTGTACGACGTTTGACAAAACCCCAAGCACAATCGTGCAACAGCACTCCATACTATTCCATCGTGATGGTCATTGTTTTGTGAACGTTTTATTGTTGGCTTTACCGCGGAACAGTATTTCATGATCATCGTTCATAGGGGTCACAATTTATCATGGTTGACGCCATGCTTATTGCAGGTTAGTACCGAAATAAAGAAGAGTGAATAGTCACCAGTTTTGTATAATTTCTTACATTTACCAATAACCCCCCTTCCCCCCAAAAACCCCCCACACAAAACAAAAACGCCCTTCCCAACAGATTTTGTGTGTGTGTTCAGATCAGACATGAGATTTTTCAGGAAATTTCAGGAAATGTTAAATCCGGCAGGAGTGTTCTTGAGATAAGTGTAAATCCATTGAGAAATGGGGAGGGCGGGTAGGGTGTAGACTGGGAGTGGGCTGGTGGAAGCATGAACGAAGCAATCATGCTCCAGTTGGGCACTCAGCTTTTTAGATGGATTTATGGCCTTTAGAGGTCATTCAGGGCGCGCAGAACGATTGCGTCAAAAGGGGTCTAAGAAACGACTCTGCAAAACGTTTGCGGAAAAAACATTAAAAGCTTTGTCTGATTGGAGCAACAAAAATTTTTTTTAACCAAATCTTAATGGGCCAATCAACAACAAGAAGCACATTTACCCCTGTGCAAGAAAAAGCAAGTGATCCGAGTGATCAGTTTGGAAGGAGGATCATAGCGCTCACCCAACTGTCGGCAAACGACGGTGTTTCTTACGACTGTTTTTGCCGCATTGTGCAAACTGTTATGAGTGCCCGCTCATGTGAAATGGAACCCAGGTTTTGCATTCTATCTGAAGTCGGTTTCTTAGTAAGGGCAAACTCACTTTCGCTTCCTGTCACGTGCAAGTGGCAAAGAAATAGATATTGCCTTAATGGAACCCAGGTTTTGCATTCTATCTGAAGTCGGTTTCTTAGTAAGGGCAAACTCACTTTCGCTTCCTTTCACGTGCAAGTGGCAAAGAAATAGATATTGCCTTCTATTTGACCGAAGAACGTTAAATAAGCCACGAAAGTAATCTTTTGTCATTCCACCAGAAGGGTTCATTTCATTGGTCCAAACAATTATCTTTAATATCATTGGTGCAGACGGTTATCTCCAATTCCATGGGTCCTGAAATCTCCAATTTATTAGATTTCATTCCTGCTGTTCAATAGAAGGAAACGCAACAACTATGACCGTTCTTTGGGCTTGATTATTTAAGAACATTTATATAGTGCTTCACCTTTAAGCTCTAAGCGCTTGATAACACACACACACACCCCTCCCTCTTTATCTTACAACACCTGTTTACTTTCCGTTGTTCTGACAGACCTCTTTTTGCTCAACTGTTCATTGTGCTATGAGACACAACAAAACACAAAACTGTCTCGCTTTTTATTTCGCTTTTCAAACTTTTGAACCGAGTGCGGATTCACTTTGCATTTGAACTGCTGTATTTTTCTTCGCATTGTCTCGTGGCCTTCGGTCGTTGCATTTGTAATTTTATCCTCAATCGTTTTTTTCTGTCTTTCTCTAATCTCTTCCTTTGCTCTTTTTTCTGAATCACTTCGCTGAAAATGTTATATTATGATTCGTCTATTTTTCTACGTTTGATACTTTAAAATATTGAACGATTTTTTTGGGGGGGTAATCCCGTAAAATATTTCGCTGTTGTGATGGTCGATCGTAGTTGATATAAATTTTGTGCAAAAACATGATCATGCTTGAATGGAATTAGAATTTATTTTTTTTCAAGTTGGGATCAAATAGTATGGCAGTTTTGTTTCTCGTTTGCAATAATTGTTTTTTTAGCGTTTGAAATCATGTTGCATTTTACAGTCAAATTAGCACGATTGATAGCGAGTGATTTTTCTTTTCTTTTCACACTTTTCAAGTAGCAATAGATTATGGAGAGGCTGTTACTTGCGTTTTCATTTTTGATAATGTTGGAAAGAATATTGCTGAAATTATTGGCAGCATTATTTTAGTCGGTCGTCTTTTAAGGAAAAAAATTATTGTTGTTACTCATTACTAGTTCGGAAACTGTGAATATGAATCAATTTTATGAATAGATTCGGTTTAACTTTGAGCAGATATATATCTAGTAATTGTATTAGGTGTGCTTGTAGTACAATGTGTGTGATGCTTGTTAACAATTTTAGGTTTGCTTTCTTTTGTTCTTGAGTTGTTGTCTCTAAGAACTGATTCTCTTCTTTTGCAGTTAATGTTCTGTTAAAGGGCCACCCTGACGGATGAGGTTTTGTAAGAAACACGTCCAGATCACTAGGAAAACACCCTTTACAGAGATTGCAACACTTTGCTCTGGTTTCTTAGAAATCAAACCGTCAAATCGGCGATTCCTCCTTGGCGGAGGTGCTGAAAGTCGAATTCTTTCTCCCAAAGAGAAGGCGTGTGCCGTCTCTTTTCTAATGGCCGCCTGTGTTTAGACCAAATCGTTTGCACATCGCAATACAAGCCTTTTTTTATTTTGTTTTTAAATTTTATATAGATTATCTAAAGGAGTTTCGCTCACAACAAAGGAAACAGCTCCATTTTTTTTTACTGCACTACAAAGAAAACGCTTCAACCACAATGAGTGGCCTCCACCCACCCCATCCAAAATGGCTACTATCTCCACCAAGGAGGAATCGCCATTTTGACGGTTTAATTTCTAGGAAACCAGAGCAAAGTGAGTGTTCCGATCCTTGAAAAGGCTGTCTTTCTGGTGATCTCGACGTGTTTCTTGCAAAAACTCATCCGTCAGGGTCCACCTTTAAGAAAGTACCGTGTGGGCATTGAATTGTTTTATAGAATTTTTTTTTTTTACTTTGTTGATAGCACACGATTGTGATCTGACTAAATTAGTTGTTGTATAGGTGTGTTGACGAATCGTGTAACATCTTTCCTCCACCGATTTGTATCAGCGAGTTATGTATCGAGTAGTGCGTCACTTTCTGTACTATACGCCATATTGCGCAATTTACATGCATTGACACTTCTTTTGGTGATGTTAGCATCGTAGTATCAAAAGTATGTTATAAGGGAATTGTCTAGTTTCATTACTTTTTTCTTTTTTTTAACGTTTCTGCACGAAGCTTGGACTGGCTTTGTCGTTTGTGCATTATTTTTGCTTGGCGTTATTGTTTGAATAGTGTATGGGGTGAAACTGAACAGGAGAGAGAGAGAGACGGAGAGAGAGAGGGGGATTGTGAGAGATAGAGAGAAAGACAAGATAGAGACGGAGAAAGACAGAGAGGGATTGTGAGAGAGAGAGAGAGAGAGAGGGATTGTGAGAGAGAGAGAAAGACAAGAGAGAGACGGAGAAAGACAGAGAGGGATTGTGAGAGAGAGAGAGAGAGGGATTGTGAGAGATAGAGAGAAAGACAAGAGAGAGACGGAGAAAGACAGAGAGGGATTGTGAGAGAGAGAGAGAGGGATTGTGAGAGATAGAGAGAAAGACAAGAGAGAGACGGAGAAAGACAGAGAGGGATTGTGAGAGAGAGAGAGACAGACAGACAGATAGAGAGAGAGAGAGAGAAAGATGAGAGAGAGAAACAGAGGGATTGTGAGAGAGAGAGACAGAGAGAGTTAGAGAAAGACAGAGAGGGATTGTGAGAGAGAGAGAGAGAGAGAGAAAGAGAGGGATTGTGAGAGACAGACAGAGAGAGAGAGAGACAGACAAAGAGAGAGAGAGAGAGTGAAAGAGAGACAGAGAGAGAAACAGCCGGGGGAACAACTATTATCAATGCATTTTGTTTTTCAGCTTAGAGTTGGGTTTTTTAAAGGAAATCATGATGTAAAAGATGAACACAATACACACACACAGAGGTAGGCATTTTGTCGATAAATTACTTTCTACCGCAGAGAGTGATAAACTATGAAAGGGCGTTAGGGACCAGACATCTTCACTCCCCCCCCCAGGGACCCCTTACCCCTTCTCTCTCACCCACCCCCCACCCTCCACACACCTTTTTATCTCACTCCAGCCCCATACAATCTTTAGTAGAAAAGTTAGTCTTTGTTCTTGCAAGCTTAGGTTGTGTGCATTTACGAAAACTTCTGTACGAAAATTTTCTATTTTGTTTTTCAGTTTAGAGTTGTGGGTTGGATTTTTTAAGGAAATTGTGATGTAAAAGATTAACACAATACACACACACAGAGGTAGGCATTTTGTCGATAAATTACTTTCTACTGCAGAGAGTGATAAACTATGAAAGGGCCACTAGAATCTTCACTCCCCACCCCACTACCCCTTGTCCCTTCTCCCCTTCTCTCTCACTCACTCCAGCCCATACAATCTTTAGTAGAAAAGTTTTGTGTTTTTTTGCTGTCCCATCTTCTGGGCCGTACAGTGGCGTTGCTCCCACGCCGCTCATCTCGAATCCCAATTCGCAGCTACACCCCGGCTTGTTCAGGTCGCAGAATCCGAGACCAGCAGTTCAAGGGGAGCGAATCTATGTTGGTAGAAAAGTTAGTCTTTGTTCTTGCAAGCTTATGTTGTGTGCATTTACGAAAACTTCTGTACGAAAACCCATCCGCAAAACAAACCCTCTGGAAGTAAGAAATATGAACGAGTGTGCACATTACACACGGAAAACGGGCAGTGAGTGGATGCCTCGTGCCTCCATACGGGGAGCTGGACAACCCCAACCCCTCCACGAATCTCTCCCGGTGGGGATACAGGGTGGGGTGGATTTCGTAAAGATAGTTTCCCCACCTTCTTGAAGTTATGTGCTTGTAACTTCCTCTAATCTGCCCCTCTCTTTGACTCTGCCTTTTCCCTTTGCTTTCTATCATCTACTATCTTTCTGACTTGTTGGCCCATTCTCCTGCATTTAAAAAAAAAAATCTTCTAAATAACTTTTTTCTTTTGAGCTCCTCCAAAGTCGGCTGTACGCAGCGGGGGAGACCAGTGAAAAATGGACACACACGTACCTTACCCATTATGGCCGTATGGCCTGGGAACGCAGAAGAAGACGGAGTGTGTACATTCACTTGGAAACTCATCCGCTTATTTGTTCTTTTCTTTTGTTGCTGTCCCATCTTCTGGGCCGTACAGCGGCGTTGCTCCCTCGCCACTCGTTCCGAATCCCAACTCGCAGCCACACCCCGGTTTATTCAAGTCGCAGAATCCGAGACCAGCAGTCCAAGGGGAGCGAATCTATGTTAGGCCATCAGGAGGCAACCAACCAAGGAGACACTGCACTGCTGCTGAGTCACCTCAGAGGAGTTCAGTAGAGCCTGTTCAGGACACCACCTACTAAGCCCCCTACTGACGACACTATTCTCTTAGTCGCGGAGCCAGCGTGAGTGAGGTCCTCCTCCGAGGGCGCCACCACGACCGTCCAACGACAGCTCCCCAGAACACACTGATCCCCATGACTTTGACCCGAACGCACCAAGGCATAGACTGGATTGGAAACCGAAACTGAGGTCACCATGAGAGCAGGGCATACAAAGCCACAGAATATGAGACATTTTTTAATTTTATGATTGATGGAAAATGAGGCCGATGATAACGATGATGATGATGACGCTATGGAGTTCCGTATCGGTCTGAGACTGCATGACAGGGCTGTATTCTACGCTTCCTTTCATAATGATATCCCGGCTTTAACCAGGCCCGAGAACTACAGACACCTGCAGTGTTGGTCTTGAAATTAGAGCAACACTCTCAGAATCGCATCCGTTAAGCGGATGAAGCTCGACTGTGTGGTTTCAGTCTTCCCATTGAGCCCATAGCCACTCACTCTGGGTAGGAGTCGGTCCAGGACCGAAAAAACCCTCACCTCTGATGGGATTCGAAACCAAGACCTCCCAGCCAGTAGTCCGCGACGCTAACCACTACACCACGGCGGCTGGTATCTGCTTATTTCTTACTTTCTTAGACTTTAATTGCGGATGGGTTTTCTGTACAGAAGTTGTTTTATAAATGTGTGCCGATCTTTATTCTTTAAAAAATTTTTTTACAGACGTGAAATGCATTGCTAAGAATTAGTTTGAAAAAAGTCTGCCATCTCTATGGTCATTTTCCTCATGCACCAAGTTTGTGAATGATTCTTAAAGATGAACCGTTTCTTGTCATGCGTCGATATATTTTCTC
The DNA here is from genome assembly GCA_017654935.2 of Phymorhynchus buccinoides. Classification (NCBI taxonomy): domain Eukaryota; kingdom Metazoa; phylum Mollusca; class Gastropoda; order Neogastropoda; family Raphitomidae; genus Phymorhynchus; species Phymorhynchus buccinoides. The sequence goes on from CM065707.1 coordinate 3,878,191, forward strand.
TTCTTTTTTTTCTTGTCTTCTTTAGGAAACGTTTTGCCTATATAGTTTACGTAGATGGTTTGGTCATAGAGTAGTCTCTTTTGAATGATTTATTTTTGTTCATTTTAGATAAATGCAACAGTAGACAATGTGATTTTTTGGTGCATTTATGTTTTTTTCTTTCATACAATTGTTCTTTTTTTTAAAATACAGTCAATTGTTCTTTTTAAAAATTTATAATGTATCGGTGATTGTTGTAGTCGTTATGAAATGTTGGTTACAATTATAACTTACATTTTTATAATACTGAATGTGTTAGCGTTGTTACAGTGTGAGTGTGGTTTGTGCGTGCGAGCTTCCATGCTTGTGTGCGATCACAAATTTGTTACAAATCTGTTTAACCCTTTCATGGCCACTGTCGCCTCTTGGCACCACAATGATTTAACACCCATGTCACTGAAAGGCAGCAAATGAGGGTCTGGTATCCAGTGACCTTAACCCTTTCATGGCCACTGTCGCCTCTTGGCACCACAATGATTTGACACCCATGTCACTGAAAGGCATCAAATGAGGGTCTGGTATCCAGTGACCTTACGTTCTTAATTTTGGGAGGTAAGGATAGGCCCTATTTTATGCATGTCACAGAGGAATCCCCAGTATTCCAGACAGAATCTTTTCTCTCTCCAGGTAAATTTAATGGAAAGTTTTGGCTGAAAAATGTCTGGCGTTGAAAGAGTTAAGTGCAAGAAAATAACAACTCCAAATTCTTACACCCATGTATATTAATTGTAGGATATCAAGGAATGGTCTTTGGCGATAGTTACACGCTCCTTTGCACACACACACATACACACTCGTGCAGGCAGATGCACCAGGCATGGGAATTGTTCGCGGATTTTCGCGAAAATGTTTTTGAAATTGTTACTAAATACTTCATTTTTGTTACTAAATACTTCGTTTTTGTTACTAAATACTTCGTTTTTGTTAATAAATACTTCGTTTTTGTTAATAAATACTTCAATTGGGGGGCTTTTCAGAGTTTTGTCTCTGACAATTCCCATGCCTGCTGCACACATACACACATATACATGATTTCTTTTTTTTTTAAAGATTTATGATTTTCATAAATAGCATTCAAAATAGAAACAACAAGTGGGAGACTGTGGTGTACATTTATTAAGCAAATATTTCTGGCATCTGCCCTTTGACCATGCCAGTCTCCTGATTTTCATAGACAAAAACAAACAAACTTTAGAGGCTAAAAGAACCATATTTTTCTGACTATAAGGCGACATTTTCCCCCCAGACTGAGACCCCTGCACCTTATAATGTGACTGGTAAAATAGTAAGAAAATATAATAACAGAATCTGAATTTTGTGTCAAATTTGTGAGGTGTGCCTTATAAAAAGGTGGTGTGTCTTATAGTCTGAAAGATATGGTAAACACTGAACCGGAGCGTAATGTTATTTCTTTTAATTATGAACAAATTATACCACAAAACACTACCAACCTTCCATGCACTGTACAAATGTGGCTTGACAACGCTTTATAGCTTAAAATGCCACTGTTAATAGTGGTGGATCCATAAAGGATGCCAGTGGTTCTACCCATAATGGAGATAATATTTGATCAAAGAAACCACAAACACCACTAACTGTGTATACTTTTTGAAGGTAGCTCTGTGCTGTGAAAAGAATAAAATAAAAGTAAAAGTAAAAGATTTTATTTCTTTTAATGTAAGGGTATATAGGTCAAGATGTGCCACCACCCCCTACATTTCTCGGTTAATTCCATTTTTCCGTTTTTGCCTTTCTTACCAAATATAAAGCTGTATTGTATGAACATTTTCAGCTAATTATCTTTGTTCAATAATTAATTGCAGTCATGATAAAGGCCATTATCTAATACGACCCCCCCTATGTACTGCAGTACACCGCGGCATTTGTCACCCGTCGTGGTTCATTGCGTTTTTCTGTCTTATAGGGTTAGGGTTAGTATTCCAAAAAGATAATTAGCTGAAAAGGTTAATAAAATACAGCTTTATGTTTGGTAAGAAAGGCAAAAACAGAAAAATAGAATTAACCGAGAAATGCAGGGGGGGTGGCACATCTTTACCTTTACCAATGTAAGTCATTATAACAGTATTGCTGATGACATGTGGCTTACCTTTTGCATATTGAATCATCAGAATCATACTGAACAACGGAAACTGACATTTTCTCGAGTATTAAAATAAACTGGTACCACATTTTGATCCTTTTTCCCCAGACTGAGACCCCTTCACAACAACAACAACATACAGTATTTATACGGCGCTGAATCTTGATAGAAATCAAATCAAAGCGCACACACACGTTAGCATTCAAAGCGCATTCAAACAAAAACGCAATACAAAGCGAACACACGGATAACATAAAGGGAATATAGCAGAAACAGACCTAATGGCAAGAGAGAGAAGAGAAAGAGAGAGGAGCTTTAATGACGGGGGAACAGGTGGGTTTTGAGGTTAGCTTTGAAAGCAGAGAGAGTCGGTCGCTGACGGAGGGAGAGAGGAAGTTTGTTCCAGGAGGTCGGTCCTGAGACAGCAAAAAAGCGCCAGCCAACAGTTGAAAGCTTATACCTAGGGATCTGGAGAGAAAGAGGGTCAGAAACTGAACGTAAAGTGCGAGCTGGCGTATAGATGGAAATATTGTCGGAGGTAAGATGGAGCAGCTTCACCTTGTAATATGACTAATAAAGGCGAAAATAATCTTAATTTTTTGTGAAATTTGGGGGGTGAGCATTATAATAAAAACAATGTGGTACATGAATGTTTAAAAAAACCTGTCCAAATGGGAAAAATATGAACCCCAAAAATAAAAGTTTGTATACTGACTAGCATTACACTATGAATAATCTTTGAATGGTAATATCTTCAAAAAGAATAATAATGATGGCTTACACTAGCTAGATTATGAATCCTATCACACACTCACACAAAACTGTAAAGTATGACTGAATCATAAAACCACAAGGCAAAAGCCTGACTAGAAACAGTATTTTTTAAAAACACCATATAAAAATCAATTTAAAAGAAAATGCAAGTAAAATGTCTCCCAAACACAATATGTGACCCAGCACCACGAAAGGGACATTAAGTGTCAAAATGACAATTCTGAACCAAATGGTACAGTTAGAAACTTCAGGCAATTCTCTTTCAAATGATATAAGAACCATTCTTGTATATTTTTCCGTTTTAGAGTTATGAGCATTTAAAATCGGTAGGGCGACTGTCGGCCATTTTGATAAATCACAGTCTAAAGTCTAGCCTAGCTGATGAAAATGCATTGACCTACTCGTTTTAGAACATTTATAAGACCATTTAGAGACCATATTAAAGATTATCCTTTATAAATATGAAAGATAAGATGTTAGAGAAAACAAAAATACCCATAGCTCAAAATTGACAAAAACTGAGTTTTGACTTTGCAAACCTGTTGTGAGAAACTAGCCCAGCAACTTAATGTCCCTTTCGTGGTGCTGGGTCACATATGTAAAAGGGCATTTGTCACTAACGGCCCTCCTGTAAACTTGACTAGTGTCTGACTGCACTTTTGCCTGTAGGTGTGTGACCTTTCTTATTCTTCTTCGGTCGCTCAGTTTCCTGTCCATTATCAGCGCAGATGCATCATGCTGCTGTTATGCGCCTAAGAAATAGTTAGGCCCAGCAAGTCCGACTTCGGCTGGAGGAAATCTTTTTGAAAGCGTTTTTTGGAGAAAAAAGGGCAGGAGAATGGACCGGTAAGGCAGAAAGATAGTAGATGACAGTAAGCAAAGGGAAAAGGCAGAGTCAAAGAATGTGACAGATTAGAGGAAGCTACAAGCACAGAACTTCCAGAAGGTGGGGGAACTATTTCTACAAAAGACCCCCTGGTATCCCCACGGAATATTCAAAGCCTTTAATTGAAAGTCAAGGTCACTCGGCTGTGGCACAAATGGGACCCAGCACCATGAAAGGGACATTAAGTCGCTGGGCTTTGTTTCTCACAACAGGCTTGGAAAGTCAAAAATCTTTTTTTGTCAATTTTGAGTTATGGGTATTTTTGTGTTCTCTAACATCTTATCTTTCATATTTATAAAGGAGAATCTTTAATATGGTCTCTAAATGATCTTATAAGTGCTTTGAAACGAGTAGGTCAATGCATTTTCTTCAGCTAGGCTAGACTTTAGACTGCGTTTTTCTCAAAATGGCCGACGCTCACCCTACTAACTTTAAATGCTCATAACTCTGGAACGAAAAATGATACAAGATTCGTTCTTGTATCATTAGAAAGAGAATTGTCTGCAGTTTTCAAATGTATAATTTTCTCACAATGGTCAGTTTGACACTTAATGTCCCTTTCGTGGTGCTGGGCCACAAATGGTCTATTTCACCACATGTAAAAAAGGCAGATATCTTGTACTTCACACACCCTCAAATTTTCGCATAAACTTTTTTCACCGAGAGCCAACGTTCCATCATTTCTCAGGAAAGGGATAGGGTTAGGATCAGCCTAAGATTCAGGCATCAGAATAGTCTGAAGTCCAATCCTCTGAAAACCGCAGTAAAAGGGCCATCAAGGCCCCAGACTGAAGAGGGGCAACACTGAAATGAGTTCCCAACACCACCAAAAAGCTCAATACAGTGATACATCGCTTTAAAATGCTATTTAACACTAAGGATAACACTCAATAAAAAGGCAAAACCTCTGAAAGTAGAAGCCAATCCTCTGTCAGAAATTCTTAATCCTCTGAAATCCTCTGATCCTCTGACAATTCTGATGCCTGAGGATTATTTTCATCAATCTGAAAGAAGCAGACTTTTGATATTGAGGGTCGTAAACACGAGGGGTGTCACCAAACTACAAGCTTGCCAAAACGGGAAAAATGTTCCTCACAACACAGCACCTGAGAGTAGTATTACTTTGTCATCAATATTAACCCTTTCACCGCCAAAGTCGCATTTTAGCACCACAGTGATTTAACACCTATATCACTAAAAGGCATCAACTTGGGGTCTATTATCCAAAGACCCTATTGTCTTAGTTTTGGGAAGTAAGGATAGACCTTATTTTATATATGTCACAGAAGAATCCACAATACTGCAGATGGATTTTGTTCTCTACCCAGGTAAAGTTGATGGAATTTTTTGGCTGAAATATGGCTGGCGGTGAAAGGGTTAACACTTAAAAATAATGTCACAATGTGACTAAACAAAAACAACAACAGCACTACAGTGGAACCTCCCTTATTAGGTATTAGGTACTTTATAGTCACAGAGGCGTCTCTGTGAAATTCGGGTTGCTCCCACCTGGAAAGCGTGTCACAGCCAGAGGTTTTTCTTTTTTTTTTTTTCTTTTTTTTGGCATGTGATTTTTTGTGTGACTGATGAGGAAGGAAGGGGGTATGGGGGGTGTAAATTTGGACCAAATGACAAGTTTTTCGTTGCCACTGGGATTAACGTGTGCTAAGTGCATGGGCACATGGGACCTCGGTTTATCGTCTCATCCGAAAGACTCCACGTTCAGACCGTAAGGCCTAGTGCACAGTGAGAAAAAAAATCCCCTGTACCCAGGTTCGAACTCGGGTTTACTTGACACAAGGCGAATAAGACCTCCCATTATGAGTCCCTCCCACATAAGACCTACTTCTGTGAGACATTGCCCTTCTTTGTAACTATTAAAATTACCTCCGTTATAAGACCCCTCCCTTATAAGACCTCGTTTTGGATGATTTTTTAAGGTCTTATAAGGGAGGCTCCACTGTATTACTTTGTCATCAATATTAACAGATAAAAATAATGTCACAATATGACTTTTTTTTTAAACAAGAAAGAAAAAAAACCCACTGTAATATTAACCCATTGGGAAAAAAAAATAAAAATAAAAAGCAGCAGAGGACAAAATGTTTTCCCCCAAACACACTTAATGCTCAGCTGTCGTGAAAGACACAGAGATTGACGAGAATAATGTCAATGACATCAGTTTGTAGATGTACAGTCTTCCATAAACCAAATACATTTTTTTTTAATTAAAAAAATGATGTGACGATGCTGGTAAAGACATGATCAAGCTTAAGATACAAGCATCACACAACATTTGTTATTTTTCTGTGCTGCATTTTCTATAAAGAATAAACAACATGCATGAGATTCTAGCCTCCATTTCAAAATCTATATAATATAAAATGGACACCTGCCTGAAACATGGGTGAAAATAAAACATTGTCTCCATCCTGAAATGTCACGTTTCAACCTCCTCTGAATCTTCCCAATCCTGAAGTGGTGACTGCATTAACCCTTTCATCGCCAACGTTGCATTTTTGCACCACAATGATTTAACACCCATGTCATTAACCCTTTCATCGCCAACGTCGCATTTTTGCACCACAATGATTTAACACCCATGTCATTAACCCTTTCATCGCCAACGTCGCATTTTTGCACCACAATGATTTAACACCCATGTCATTAACCCTTTCATCGCCAACGTCGCATTTTTGCACCACAATGATTTAACACCCATGTCATTAAAAACCTTGAATTCAGGGTCTGTCATCCAGTGATTTGTGTGTTCTTGATTTTGGGTGTTAAGGACAGGCCTTTTTTTTACATAAACATGTAGTAAAGGAATCCCCAATATTTCAGACATCTTTTCTTTACCCATGTAAGTTTATTGGATAATGCCGTTATAACGCGAGCATGTGCACGCACACATGCACGCGCACGCGCACACATACACACACACACAGAGGCTTTTTAGAGCTTAAGTCAGTGATTTTTCCCCCCGTTAAAGCAATTCGAAAAAACCAACGGACAACCCAGAACGTCAAACAAATACATGGCACTAGAAGAGTTAAAGCGTACTTTCCGTCATTCAAATAAAAAGACATTAACCCTTTCGCCGCCAGCCATTTTCAAGCCAAAAAATACCATTAAACTTAACTGGCAAGACCACAATTTTTTTTATCTGCAATACAGTGGAACCTCCCTTATAAGACCTCCCATTATAAGACTCCCTCCCACATAAAACCTACATTCTCTTTCAGACATTGTCGCCCTTTGTAAGTATTAAAATTACCTCCCTTATAAGACCCCTCCATTATAAGACCTCATAACCCTTTGGATGATTTTTGCACCACAAGGTCTTATAAGGGAGGTTCCACTGTATTGGGAATTCCTCTGTGAGTGTGACATGTATATAACATTGGGCCTATCCTTACACATCAAAATTAAGAACGGTTCTTCAGATAACAGGCCCTGATTTGATGCTTTATAGTGACATGGGTGTTAAACCATTGTGGTGCTAAAATGCGACTTTGGCGGTGAAAGGGTTAAAAAAAACAAATGATTTAAACAATCATGGCTTTTTTAAAAGCAAAAATAAAACATATGAGTACATGTATAACACAACCGCACAATTTCAAAAAATAACCAGCAGAACCTTTTCAAAACGCAAAATAAGAATCCTTGATCAAACAGCTATCTTTTTTAAAGCTACATTTTGTCAGAACACACACCAGCATTATTAAAAAATACACACACAAATATCAATAAAAAACAAGAAGACCTGGACACAAGGGAAAACATTCTAAGATATGCATTCAGCTGTATATGAAAAGTAAATCGATACAATTGAGTACATCAATAAAATCTAGATTTTTCTTAACCCTTTCGCCGCCAGGCCATTTTGACGCCAAAAAAAAAATAACCATTCAACTTAACGTGGGAGGATTATTTTTTTGTAACAACATGTAAACCACCACCTGTCAAATATTTGTAGTTTTTCTGCAATTCGGAAAATTTTAAAATCTGAAAAACAGACAAACAAGAAAACCCACCACCAAATACCTCCACCCGACTTCATTGTTCATCAATGAAGGCTCCGCAGTTAAAGTACATCAACGCACCTTCAGTAAATGCATCTAAAAATCGTATTAACAGGCATGGTAGTGGGGGCAACGTGGCTTTCAAGGAAAATGGCCGGGGGTCCAGGGGGCCGAAGAAAATTCAATAAAATTCAATAAAATTCAATGCATTTTTAAAAGCAAAAATAATTTTGTTTCAAACTGTTTTGCGGATCTTCCGCTATTCGCGGAGGTCTACCATGCCTGATTAACAAAGAATATTATCCAATCATACTTTTTCTACCAATTTGGATTCATATGAAATACCGTATTTTACGGACTACAAGGCGCTTCTAATTATAATGCGGTGCTAACCCTAACCCTAACCCTGAATTTAACTAAAAATGTGAATTTAAACATACACAAGGCGCTTCTAATCATAATGCGGTGCTAACCCTAACCCTGAATTTAACTAAAAATGTGAATTTAAACATACACAAGGCGCTTCTAATCATAATGCGGTGCTAACGGGGCCCCTAACCCTGAATTTAACTAAAAATGTGAATTTAAACATACACAAGGCGCTTCTAATCATAATGCGGTGCTAATGCCTAACCCTAACCCTGAATTTAACTAAAAATGTGAATTTAAACATACACAAGGCGCTTCTAATCATAATGCGGTGCTAACCCTAACCCTGAATTTAACTAAAAATGTGAATTTAAACATACACAAGGCGCATGCAAAATGATCGAACAAAAACAAAACAAAAGATCGAAAACATGAGATCGACTCAAACAAAGGTCATATTTTGTCTAGTTCTGTCAAAACAATCTTCAGAACGACAGAAATTACACTCACGTCGCTATCCGGATATATATCCATATGATGAAGCACTTTTACGCATCGTCTGCGTCAGAGTGCCCAGAAAAGTCAGAATTGAAAAACATGGTGTAGATTTGTACAATGAGTTTTGCTCGCCTTGAGCAGCGGCATGCTTTTCCGCCATGATTGTTATGGCTTTTACTGTCGAAACCGAGGCTGTGACGTGATACCCTGCTTCAACACCCACCCACCCCTTTTTTTTTTTAACTTTGAATGTGTCGTCTGCTTCGGTGGCTTCATTCACGATTTCCGCCTGATAATTGAACTTACGATATGAATGGAATTCACCACTTTGTTTGATCAGATTTCAGTCATACACTAGGCGCAAGACATTTTAAGGTGCAGGGGTCTCAGTTGAGGAAAAAAGTATCGCCTTGTAGTCCGTAAAATACGGTGCAACTTGTGTTAGTTATACACTCACGCCAAAATAGATCCATGGGCAAATTAAGAAACATTGAACTTTTGATGCAAACGAATCACCACTAACAAGGGCAAAAGGCTATAAATAGCCTATGTGATGTGATATGATGTGATGAACATTTTTACTAAGAATCCGTAATATAAAAATAAAAAAATAGTACCTCCTGTACATTCAAATTGTCCAAGAAACAAACAAACAGAACATAAGCATTAATAAGAGCACCTCAAATAGTTAAGTACTTTAACAGCATTTGGAAGACCAATTTTGTTTAAAATAAAATAAAGTTTTGGAAGACCAATTTTTCTTTAAAATAAAATTGAGTAAATAAGCTTCATCGAAAAGAACTTTTGATTTCTTTGCAAAACAATATTAACAAACAAACAAAGCAACATTTTTATTAAAAAAAGCAGCAAAAGCGAACAAAAGTAATGTTGATATAATGTTTATACCCAAGCACCACGTTAGAAACATTAACAAGATACATTTTTTTTTTAATGGAATTTTTTTTTTTTTTAAATGCAATCTTGTTTTTTCGAAAAATTTAGACACTTTTCAGCAAGAGATATACATTTGTGCAACACAGATTAACCCTTTCACCGCCAAAGTCGCATGTTTACACCACAATTATTTAACACCAATGTCACTAAAAGGCATCAAATTGGGGTCTATTATCCAAAGACCCTATTGCCTTAGTTTTGGGAAGTAAGAATAAATCTTATTTTATGTATGTCACAGATGAATCCCCAATACTGCAGATGGATTTTGTTCTCTACCCAAGTAATTTTAATGGACATTTTTGGCTGAAATATGGCTGGCGGTGAAAGTGTTAAAATGGAAGACATTCTCGTCAAATGGAATGCAGCAATGAGTATTGACATTGAGTGTTTAACAGATACCGGAGAACCACGGAATGTAAAGCGGCAGACACACTAAATACGATGTGATCCGACATTTGTGAGGCATAATTCTGGTGAAATTCTACTGTCTAAACGAATCTGATGAAATCCTACTAGTTTTGCTCGCTATATTTCGCTGTTTGCAAGTCAAAAGACATCACTTCACTTGATGAATGTCATTTTTTAAATTTATTTAGCATCACCATCGATGTTTTATCTTTGAAAATTGTTGTTTTACAGCTTTGTTAGATGATGCAGCTTGTCTTGATCAACTGGTAAGTCCAACACATCGAAGCTGATTTGCCAGCCAAGAACAAATCCTTCCACCAGAATTTCCCACTACCATCGGAACTTTTGTTGAGCGCGGGGGGGGGGGGGTTCTCTTGACCACAACGACACTAAGAGCATTTCGCAGCCTACCTTGCCCTCAAACACACCTGTCGTGAGCCTCTGTACCTTCTACAAGGTACATCCTGAGGCACAGGGAGGGGGGGGGAGGTGTTCTCTTGACCACAACCACGACACTAAGAGCATTTCGCAGCCTACCTTGCCCTCAAACACACCTGTCGTGAGCCTCTGTACCTTCTACAAGGTACATCCTGAGGCACAGGGAGGGGGGGGGAGGTGTTCTCTTGACCACAACCACGACACTAAGAGCATTTCGCAGCCTACCTTGCCCTCAAACACACCTGTCGTGAGCCTCTGTACCTTCTACAAGGTACATCCTGAGGCACAGGGAGGGGGGGGGAGGTGTTCTCTTGACCACAACCACGACACTAAGAGCATTTCGCAGCCTACCTTGCCCTCAAACACACCTGTCTGAGCTGCTGTACCTTCTACAAGGTACATCCTGAGGCACAGGGGGGGGGGGGGGTGTTCCGGAAACTCCTTTCCCGGCCTACCTTGCCTTCCAACACTCAAACACACTATTTGCGGGGCGCTACATTGGCATTTTATTGGTTATTATTTCACCTTAGGTACATTTTGGGCTACAGGGGGGGTGTTCTCCTGTTTGGGGGGTGGGGTACCGGAGGGGGGGGGGTGTTCTGGACACACACACACACATCCCGATCCGCCCCTGCACACACACATCCAGCACACACACACATCACACACATCCATTCACACACACTCACTCACACAGTGGGGCATTTAGATTTAGAACAACCGGGAACACTGGCCCTCTTCTGAACGATGAAGTGGTAGTAGAGCACCACCACCAACACCACACACACCACATAGAACACCGCATACAGTCCCACATCCACACCGCCCCACACACCGCCCGCATACCGCATATCAATCCCACCTTTCATCCGAAGATGCTCCCACTTTTCCCCTCCAGACGAAAACCAAAAATTTTCATTTTTCCATCCCGAGTTTTTCAATTTCCCCTCCATCTTTTTCGCTTGCAGCCAATCCATTTCCTGTCCGTTTTCGTAAAAATAACTCCCAGAACCTCTACCTTGAAACGCGGTAGAGTTTGAAACAATATTCCTCTTACTGTACACCTTCACTACAAACTCCAACACAGCCGAAGAGTTCCACCATGGGACCTTATCCGAATCAGAATCTTGCTCCGGACGACATCTCGGGCACAGTTTCGCCGACGGGAATTGGATTTTCGGATGGCGCGGATCTTCGGAGATATCGCCGTGGAGACGCCTGTTGACCTTATTGTGGGCCATCCACAGCCACATAACTGCGCTGGCTGAGGTTCGAACCTTGGTTCCGATGTTGGCCGACATTTGCAGAAAGTTGTGCGCGCATTCGTCGCAGCCGAAAAACCGTTCCATGTATCCCTGTATAGCAAGGAGGACGTCACGCCCAGCTAGATCTGCGTGAAAAAGAGTGGTAACATTTTTTAGCACTTCTTCGGTGTTCCCAGGCCATAATGGGTGAGGTACATATGTGTCCGGTTTTCAGTTTTTCACTGGTCTCCCTGCTGCGTACAGCCGACACATTCCGATTTCGGGGGAGCTCAAAGGAGAAACATTATATTGGAAGGAATTTTTTTTTTCAAGGCAGGAGAATGGGCCAATAAGTCAGAAAGATAGATGACACAAAGCAAAGGGAAAAGGCAGAGTCAAAGAGAGTGGCAGATTAGAGGAAGTTACGAGTACAGAACTTCTAGAAGGTGGGGGAACTATTTTTAAGAAAAGANCCCCCCCCCCCCCGGTATCCCCACGAGGAGATGTTCGAGCACAAAAATGACAATATTACTATTTTTCTTATTCTTTACGTACATGCCTTCAAAGGGAATCATCTCTTATAACGTAGCACAAAAGTGCTTTTGTAGTCGTTAAATATTTTAAATCTTTTTTAAAAGAAAAATTTCAGGAAAAAAACAGGCTTCAAACTTTCTATTATGACTAAAACATAAAGTTCAGGACTTGGTATTTGGACAGAGACAGATGTTTAAAGCTTGATCTTATTTATCATAAGTCAGTCTGCGTTCTTTCATGAGAACATAAAAAGCAAAACTTTCGTTTAGGTTGCAGAAATATTTTTATTCAAAATGACATTTCAGACATGCTGTTTTGAGTATTAATGTTTGACGTCCTCTCGGCCAAAGGCCATATGGGGCATTGCTGTTACTTTAGTTATTGATGCTGTTTTGTGATGTGCAAGCAATATATGTATGTGTGCGTGCATGTGTATGTGTCTGTTTTTTTAAATGTGCAGATTTCTAAGTTGATATAATGAATTTTAATGACAATATTTTGGTTGGTAACTATAATTTCGTTTCACACGTTTGTTCTTTCAGCTATGTTGTATTTCTGTCATGTTGTCGCACCTAACACGAATAGTTTGGAGATAATAAAGTATACTTGAAATCGAACTTCATACATAAATAATACTAACCAAACCATGCTAAGGTTTCACGCACACACGCATGCACACACACACACACACAGAGCGCCTTTCTACCCGTTTCTATTCTTCCGTTTCGTTTTCTTCTAGATCACTGTTCTCTCTTCTTCTTCTTCTTCTGCGTTCCCGGGCCATATGGCCACAATGGGTATGCATGTGTCCATTTTCCAGTTTTCACTGGTGTCCTCGCTGCATTCAGCTGACACATTCCGATTTCGGAGGAGCGATCTCTCTTCTGCGTTCCCAGGCCATATGGCCATAATGGGCAAGGTACGTATGTGTCCAGTTTTCAGTTTTCACTGGTCTCCCCGCTGCGGACAGCCGACACATTCTGATTAAGGAGGAGCTCAAAAGATAAAAATTATTTGGAACATTATTTTGAAAAAAGGCAGGGGAATGGGCCAATAAGTCAGAAAGATAGTAGATGACAGAAAGCAAAGGGAAAAGGCAGAGTAAAATAGAGTAGCAGACGAGAGGAAGTTACAAGCACAGAACTTCCAGAAGGTGGGGGAACTATTTTTTACAAAAGACCCCCCGGCATCCCCACGGGGAGAGAGTGTTCTCTCAATCTCCTTCTTTTCTCACAAACATCCCACCCTCTCACCCTCTCCGCTTTCGTAGGCAGCCACAGTCAGAACGTGAAAGAGAGTCCACAGGCCGCACGGGTAACCACGGTAACGAGGCAGGGTGCCATGACAACCCACCCAGTGCACTTGTTCCCGCAGAAATGGGTCTGTTTCCTGAGAGCATACATCTAAATTCAAACAATCATGATCCGAGAGAGAATATGACAGATACTCACATATAGACACAGAGAGAGAGAATAATTTATGAGAGACACACACATACACAAAGGAACAGAATCTGTGAAAGACAGACAGAGAAAGAGAGAGACAGTGTGAGCACAAGACAGAAACATTACAGACCCTTATTCTGATTCTAAATGCTCCTGTTAGGACAAGATTTAACTCTTTCACCGCCAAAGTTGCATTTTAGCACCACAGTGATTTAACACCTATGTTCACTAAAAGGCATCAAATTGGGGTCTATTATCCAAAGACCCTATTGTCTTAGTTTTGGGAAGTACGGATAGACCTTATTTTATATATGTCACAGGAGAATCCCCAATCCTGCAGATGGATTTTGTTCTCTACGCAGATAAATGTAACCCTTTCACCGCCAACCATATTTCAACCAAAATTTTCCAATAAATTTACCTGAGTAATCCATCTGCAGTATTGGGGATTCTTCTGTGACATATATAAAATAAGGTCTATCCGTACTTCCCAAAACTAAGACAATAGGGTCTCTGAATAACAGACCCCAATTTGATGCCTTTTAGTGACGTAGGTATTAACTGTGGTGCTAAAATGCGACTTTGGCGGTGAAAGGGTTAATGGAAATTTTGGCTGAAATATGGCTGGCGGCGAAAGGGTTAAACCTCCCATGCTTTCAAGCCTGCATTTGTCCAAATTACCTGCAGATTTTGCAGGGTGTTCAGCCAGGATTCTCCCGTCATCACCTCCACTTGTTGCAGGTGTTCTGCCAGTCTGTGAACACCCCGCTTCATGGACGGCCCCCCAGGAAAATACTGCAACCCCACCAAAAGACAAAGACCGAGTCAGGGTATTGACTCTTCTTCTTCTTCTTCTTCGATCGCTCAGACAGTTTCGTGTCAATTATGAGCGCAGATGCATCATGCTGCCGTTATGCGCCTAACTAAGAAACAGTTAGGCCCAGCAAGTCCGACTTCGGCTGGAGGAAATGTTTTTGAAAGTGTTTCGTGAAAAAAGGCAGGAGAATGGACCGGTAAGGCAGAAGGATAGTAGATGACAGTAAGCAAAGGGAAAAGGCAGAGTCAAAGAGAATGACAGATTAGAGGAAGTTACAAGCACAGAACTTCCAGAAGATGGGGGGACTATTTATACAAAAGACCCCTGGCATCCCCACGGGGGGGTATTGACAAATATTCTGACTTCATCAGCAGTGGCAGCGTCATCATTGGTTTTAGGTGACCCCTTCATGGATGAAAATCGTGGAAAGACTGAACATGGCTCGAACTAAAATGTAGCATAAAGAACATTCACATATGTGACCCAGCACCACAAAAGGGACATTAAGTCGCTGGGCTAGTTTCTTACAACAGGCTTGCAAAGTCAAAAATCTCATTTTTTAAAATCAATTTTGCGTTAGGGGTACTTTCGTGCTCTCTAACATCTCATCTTTCATAATATTTATGAAGGAAAATCTTTTTAATGGTCTCTAAATACTCCAAAAAGTGCTTTAAAATAAGTAGGTTGATGCATTTTCTTCAGCTAGGCTAAACTTTAGACTGTGATTTCTCAAAATGGTCGACAATCACTCTACCAAATTTGAATGCTCATAACTCAACGGAAAACATTACAAGAATGGTTCTAATATCATTTGAAAGAGATTTGTCTAAAGTTTCTAGCTGTGTCATTTTCTCAGAATGGTCATTTTGACAATTTATGTCCCTTTCACTAACATGAATTATGGTTAACACACAAAAATCTGTTTGAACTGATGAAAGCCCTCTTGCCATGGCTAAAGACAATCCCCGCATAGCCATGCAGAAGGTAATACCATTTTGATGTAGCCTTGGTGTTCTAGCTTGTGTCAATTGGTCTGACACAGCCTTATGCCAAGGCGGACCTACATACTTTAACACACACACACACAAAACATAGCAAACAAGAACTCTTTCAAGAAAAAAAAAGAAAATATATCTCTTTAACAGAACATAATCTCTCTTTATTTTCCTCTTATTTGAAATGAGGGCAAAATAGAGAAAATGTGTTGATATGTGAATGTGATGTTAGAATTAAGAATCGATGTATATATTGTACATAATGTGTTACTCTCCCACTCCCCACCCTCTTCCCTGTTTGTGTAACTTCTTTGTTTATCTCCCCCTCTTTTCCCCTTTCTTTATTGTTTAACACTTTGGAATCTTTAGTTCCTTCGTCGTTGGGTTTTCCCAAAAATGGTTTACAAATGGCTTGATGAAAAAAACTATATTACAGTGGAACCTCCCTTATAAGACCTCCCATTATAAGACTCCCTCCCATATAAGACCTACTTCTCCGAGACATTGCCATTCTTTGTAAGCATTAAAATTACCTCCCTTATAAGACCCCTCCCTTATGAGACCTCATTTTGGATGATTTTTGAAGGTCTTATAAGGGAGGGTCCACTGTATTTGCTTATTCAATGTTCCATCTGGAAATAAAATTTTGACTTGAACAAACACACACGCACAATGATGCACCCACCTTGTCTAAAACCTGCACAAACTGTCTCAGCGCGTCCATCCTCCCCCCTTGGATGTAGCTGTGCATGGCTACCTCGTGCCTCAAAGCGTAGCTCACCGACGACTCCAAATCCTCCATGTACACTCTGAAAAACACACAGCACAAAGCGAGGTATGAAAGCGTGGCAAGGAGGCAAAGTGATAACGAAAAATACAGCGGAACCTCCCTTGTAAGACCTTCAAAAATCATAAAAAATGAGGTCTTAAATGGGGAGTTGCATAAGGGAGGTAATTTTAATACTGCAAAGAAGGGCAATGTCTCAGAGAATTGTCTGTGAGTGTGACTCTCACTGCGACTCAGTAGAGTCTACTGTAGCCATTTGACTCAATAACTGGCATAGCGTCGAACACTGTGAGTGTGACTCTCACTGTGACTCAGTAGTCTACTGCAGCCATTTGACTAAAAAATAACTGTCATCGCATCGAACACTGTGAGTGTGACTCTCACTGCGACTCAGTAGAGTCTGACTCAATAACTGGCATCACGTCGAACACTGTGAGTGTGACTCTCACTGCGACTCAGTAGAGTCTGACTCAATAACTGGCATCGCGTTGAACACTGAATCGAACACTGTGAGTGTGACTCTCACTGCGACTCAGTAGTCTACTGCAGCCATTTGACTCAATAACTGGCATCGCGTCGAACACTGAATCGAACACTGTGTGACTCTCACTGCGACTCAGTAGTCTACTGCAGCCGATAGAAAAATCCTATCTACAAGCTGCAGTAAAGCACTCAGCCTTTGATGAGAAGGTGAAGCCAAACTTTGTTGGAATCGTTGGTTATGTGCTATAAGTTTAAGGCACCTAAATGTTTAATGCTCTCTTTGTCGTCTTTGGCTTGTCATTCTTGGAACCACTTTTGAGCACATGTTTTTGTCATCCGCCATTCTGAACTGGGTTGTGTGCAGAGAGAAAGTCGTCCACTCCAGTGAATGTAAAACAAACAGTAGCCATGCGCATGTGCGAAATTAGACGCAGCAAACTATCTGAACGCGTCTGGTGAAGTTTACAAACCGGTAAGCAGTGAATAACTCACACGGGGATTCAGCACGGGATAAATTTTCGTATTACCGATGTTTTGAATTTTGTATTATTTTTTTTGGGATTCATACAAGCATACAATTACCTTACATTTCGTAAGATTATACGAAAATTTTGTATGGTAAACAGGTCAGTGTATGTATGCCAGTCTGTTGTTTTGAGCAAACCTGCAATATATCTGTTGAGGGCAATTCACACGAAGACCAAGAGACGGACGGCTTTGCTCTTTATTCGCAATTAGATCACATCAATCTGGCTTTCTCTGTTGGGAGTCGGGGCCTGACTGCGCTTCCTCACGCACGCTCTCCACAATTACACTTCCGATCGCTCAGAGTTCATTCCCATCATTCCGAATTCATTCACTCGCACGTGCAAGACATTCTAAGCATTCTCACTTCGCCCTCTCACATATTCTCACTTCGCCCTCTCACATATCAGAGGAGGCAGAAGCTATTCTGAAGGCCTGGGCTGAAAGTTGTTTTAATAAAAACAAAGAACAAAACTACAGAACACAGTGCACTCTACCTGGTTGTCTCTCCTGCAGGCGGCTGTTTGTCACCGACCTTCCCTTTGGGTTGTTCCAAGCTGTCGTCAACTTTGACCTCTGCCACCCCTGGCTGACCTTTCTTCCCCCGACCTTGACCCTTCACGCTGCGACCTTGAGAGTCGAGGTGACCGGTCAAGGTCAGGAGGTGGTCGACGAACCGGCGACGATCCGAGCGCGCATCCCCTGTACCGCTGCACAATACTAGATAACTGGTGAAACGGAGCAGCAAACAATTATATATGATACAGTGGAACCTCCATTATAAGACCCTCCCTTATTGGCCACTGCAACGACCACCTTTTGCAAGAGTGAATGCCCTTGGTGGGTGGGGGAAGATGCTTGAGTGCTGACCAAACAAGGGAACAACTCTCGCCAATAACCCTATTTGAGGCCTCTGACTGGCTGCATTGTCTGGCAAAATTTCTTTTCTTCTTTTTTCTTTCTTTCTGAGTTACTACAGTGCCGCATTATGCGGACTGCGAGGCGATACTCTTTTCCCAGACTGAGACCCCTGGGACTTATAATAAGACTTATTAGTCTTGGGAATTTGTGAGCTCGTATCACCCACCCACCCTCCCTCCCTGAAATGGTGTCAATAATGTGCATGTGAAAGGGGTGGGTGGGATGAACGGCATGAGCTATTTTTTCTTTTTTTTTAATATTGTTTTGTAATAATGTTGTTTTTTGTGTTCTGTTTTTTTCTTCTTGATCGTTTTCTCTCGTAATATTTGTAAAGCGCTCTGAGGATGATTTTTTATCATCGAAGAGTGCTATAGAAGCTTTATTTATTATTATTATAATATGTGACCCAGCACCACAAAAGGGACATTAAGTCGCTGGGCTGGTTTCTCACAACAGGCTTGGAAAGTCAAAAATCTCATTTTTTGTCAATGTTAAGTTATAGACTCACTTCGTGCTAACGAAATAACACGAGTGAGCCAAAAAGCTCACCTGATGAGGTGCTTGGTGGCTGCGGTCTTTGGCTTCACCTGGTAGACTGATGGGTACTGGACTGTGCCCTGTTTCCTGACGTCAACGTCGACATCCAACATTCTTCGCACCAACATGTCAGGGTACTGTGACAAGTCCAAGATCACCTGCAAATCACGGCAGTTGAAAATCGGTAAGAGCAGGGAGAAATCCTGCTGCCTGGTATGGCCAAATTGATAGCAAGGTTTTCCAAGTGTGCCCACACCCCCTCCTCACCCTGTGCAAGTCAGTAAGAGCAGGGAAAAATCCTGCTGCCTGGTATGGCCAAATTGATAGCAAGGTTTTCCAAGTGTGCCCACACCCCATCCTCACCCTGTGCCCCCTCTCCCCCCAATTTTTTTAAAAATTGGGTAGGCGCTGCACTTGCGGCGACGCGCTCTCCAGGGGAGAGCAGCCCGAATTTCACAGAGATAAGTTTCTGTGACTAGAAGTAGAATATACCAAATACCTAAAAAATAAAATACCAAAGACACACAATGAGATGTTTTAAACATCTTTTGAACCATGGTGAGAACAGGACAAATCTGAGACTTGTGGCCCCCCCCCCCCCCCCCCCCCCCCCCATGAGCTAGCATATCATCGGTGAAATTCAAAAACCTTGTATCTCGATTTGGGAGGGGGCTTTGAGTTTGATACATAGTCAGCTCTCTATTTTTTCCCGCCACCTTCCAACAAAAGCTTGTATCTCTAACGACTTTCTATCTGGGATAAATGAGGTTGTGAAGATAGAATAAAAATTCGTAAGTCCAAAATTCAGATCTAGTTAAGGACAAAAACCTCGTATTATCTTCGTTCTTTTCAAGTCAAATTTTTTATATTTTTGTTTTCATAAAATGCAGGACTAAACTTGCAATGTCTTGAACAACATATTGTCATAGTTAATCAATTGTGGTCAACGCGGTTAATTTTTAAAGAAGTTTTTTAATTTGTTCTCAAAACTACCAAAATTGAGATACGAGGTTTTTGAATTTCACCGACGATATGTCCTTCCTGACTGTTCCAGAACAAAAATCAGCATTCCAGACTTGTGACATCATATTAAGTTATGACATCATCAGTGAACATCAATCTTCTAGAGACCAGGATGGTAGGGATGGGATTAATATTATAATAGCTAGATTAATAGTCTAGATCCAAACAATACTTCATGAATGAAATGTCTGTTAGTTAGATCTGACACTACATTAACCCTTTCACCACCAACGTCACATTTTTGCACAATGATTGAACACCCATGTCACTGAAAGGCATCAAATCAGGGTCTGTTATCCAAAGACCCTATTCTCTTCATTTTGGGAGGTGGGGATAGGCCTTACTTTAAATATGTCACAGAGGAATCCCAAATATTACAGACAGATTTTTTTCTCTACCCAGGTAAGTTTAATGGAAATATTTTTTGCTGAAAAATGGCTGGCGGCGAAAGGGTTAAGTTTTTAATTTACCTCCATCCCTACAGTCGACTGGTTCTTCTCGAAGATCACCACCACCAGTGTGTGTTGATGTTTCGTGCCTCGCTCTATCTCTGCCAGTGTCCTGAACCACAGACAAAAAGTCAGAGTCAAAGTCAAGTCAAAAATACGTGAAATTACACAGGTGAAATTACAATGTGGTCTCGTACAAGCACAATACAAGCAAGGAAACACATTTGCATGCATTGAAAATGGAAACAAAACTAAGGAAAAATTAATTACAAATCATGCTCCCAAAAAAATTAACTTAGGGTTGATTCAAGTGATTATCAAAACATTAAGAACTGCCCTCTTTCCCACCATTTCTATCCTCACATTCATTTATTCACCCCCACCCTACCCCCAAACCCCCACCCTCTCCAAGTCACCCCAAACAAACTATGTCGATGCTTCGTGCCTTGGTGTATCTCTGCCACAGTGACAGTGTCCTGAACCACAGGCAAAAAACAAACTACCATGCTTGGGATTTTTTCTTTTCTTTTGCCTATAGCAACCGCAGTCACTGCTGACTATTATGTCGCTGTATTTGGGAGGATCTACGGGAATGCGCAAGACAACAAACTATCAAGAAGAAGGAAGTGGACAGGAGAAAAAGAAGAAGTATAGAAAGCTTGGCCCAGCCAGCCAGGTCCCGCTAATCGGTCCCTAACATGATGCCGCGCCAAGCGAGAGAATGACCCAGCCAGCCAGGTCCTGCTAATCGGGCCCCAACGTGATGCCGCGTCATTGGGAAGAATAAAATAAATTAATTTGCTTGCATTGTATTTATTGAGGAAAACAAACATGTGGTACTGCATGTGTCAGGCATGGGAATTAGAGAAGACAAAAATGACTGAAAATTGGGGTCTGGAAGCAGGCATAGGAACAAGGAATAAAAAAACAACAACTGAAAACCGTGTGTGTTGGGATACAGCCCCCAGAAAATGAAGCTCCTTCTGTTATCTAAGCCTTAAAAACAGTATTAGAGATAATACTGATATATTTAGTTCATTTTGCATTCATTTATAACCAATAACTTAAGTTTTACTCATTGGGCTTCTTTTTTTATATCATAAATGTCCTCTTGGACCATCAAAAAAGCTGAAATCAGCCAAAAGACTGACAATTCCCATGCCTGGTGTATATATGCTTGGGTGCACAGGCACACACACACATGACACACCTACAAACCCCATCTATATATTATATGCAAACACACACACACACACAAGCGAGCAAACACAACAGGTCTACACAGATACACACACACGTCACTTACAGTTACACACACACACACACACACACACACACACACACACACACACACACAGACAATAACAGCACACACACACACACACACACTCACTTTACAGGATGTAACAAAGGCCACGAAGCCGGTACAGGGAATTGTGGGTGAGTGACGTAGTCCAAGATGGCGTCCTTAATCTCGGTCTTCTGTCGCGACCTTATCGTCTTCAATTTGACGCCAGAGGAATGGTGGCTGAAGTTGGGTGGGATCATCTGAAACAGATGATTTGTGGAGTATAATAATGATTCAAGTCAGAATACACTTTCATTTCAATAGTTTCATTCTTTCAAATAAACACATATAATTCATCGCACACAGCATGTGCACAGAAACAATTACACACTTTAACACATTCACATACACATTCTCTCACTTCATCAGTAGTACATGCACAGAAGAAAGACAGACACATGACATAGTCATATAGACACATACACAAACACAATTTCACACACATACATGAATACACAAACACCCATACATACACGGTCATGCATACACGCAGTCACACACAAACATACACATTGACACACACATACGTATATAATACACAAACACACTGGGTCACACACACACAGGGCCACATACAGCATACTTACATAAACACACATATACACATATGTGCATGCACACACACACAACGGTGATGCACACAGTGACACACACATGCACATGCACTATACCTGTTTACATACATATACACACACACTCACACACACAAAACAACAAAAGCTTACACACACTCGTCTGAATCACTTTTACTAGTCTTAGTGGAAGGACATTAAACTGAAGAAGAACATACACACACAAACATTTAATACTGACCAGGATATAGGGGTAGGCCACAATTCCAAATTTCCGACATATCTTCAGATTCCCTCCAGTTGAACAGTCAATGGCACCAATGGATGCTACATCTCCCCAGCCTGTACATCACATGAGAGAAATAACGACGATAATGATGATGATGATAATGAACTTTTCTTTTACAAGGTTTTGGCCTGGGGTAGCCATTTGCTATACTTGATGCTTGAGAGAGAGAGAGAGAGAGAGAGAGAGAGAGAGAGAGAGAGAGAGAGAGAGAGAGAGAGAGAGAGAGAGAGAGAGAGAGAGAGAGAGACACTGGACCTTTTTATTGACAATAGCTTTTTACAGCCTTAATGCCAAGGGGGTGCTTAGATAACAAAAATACTAACGGCGAACGAAAGGATAAGAAACAAAACTTATAAACATAATGCCTGAAATGAAAGAAAACATGTATTCAAATAACTGTTTTAACAACAATCTTTAAAGCAATAATTCACACACACACACACACACACACACACACACACACACACACACACACACACACACACACGAGAGAGAGAGAGAGAGAGAGAGAGAGAGAGAGAGAGAGAGAGAGAGAGAGAGAGAGAGAGAGAGAGAGAGAGAGAGAGAGAGAGAAGAGAGAGACTGAGAGAGGGAGAGAGAGAGAGAGAGAGAGAGAGAGAGAGAGAGAGAGAGAGAGAGAGAGAGAGAGAGAGAGAGAGAGAGAGGGGTAATATAAATGCCAACAGTTCATACATGTATACACAATTATAATTACACTTGTGGCGGTACCATAGCCGATGAGGTTCAACCGAGGCGTGGTTACCGCTACACCTATCTATATTGTTAAAAACTCGGGACTGTAGTGGTGTTGCACTGCCTCCGGGCATTGCAGCCAGTACTGTTCCCACCATCTTTGTATTTACAAATGTCCCATATGTGTCTATGACCGAGAGGACGTAAAACATCATTTTCACCACATATACATGTACATATGTCGGTAAAGTCCTTGATAAATTAAGTGCATCACTCACTCCCCCATCTCTCTCTCTCTCTTTCTCTGTGTGTGTGTGTGTGTGTGTGTGTGTGTGTGTGTGTGTGTGTGTGTGTGTCACTGTGTGTGTGTGTGTGTGTATGAGAGAGATAGACCTTGATATTGATGCAGTACGTTGGCAGGATCCAATTTAAACTGAGAGAGAGAGAGAGAGAGAGAGAGAGAGAGAGAGAGAGAGAGAGAGAGAGAGAGAGAGAGAGAGAGAGAGACACTGGCCCAACGCTAGGCTGGGATGGGGCCGGACTAGGTCCCCAGCTATCTGGGGGCTGAAGAGCATTGTGCCTGTCCGGCAGCTCCACTAATGCTGGGCATATCAGACTAGGGAGTCTGTAAATCTTTGAATTCAACCCCCCCCCCCCCCCCCCCTCTTAAGTATACATCATTTATTTAAATACATACTATCTATACATATTTAAATTCAGTTCATTTGTTTTCTTCTAACTTCTTTGGTGACCTGGCGCTGCGGCAGTGCGTAACCTTTGTTTTCTTTTTTTTCCTTTCAATATCGGCAAAATCTTTAACCTGATGAAGATGGCCGATTGACGAAAAAAAGAAGGAGAGAGAGACCAGTGTGTGTGTGTCAAAGTCAAAGTCAAATTTTTTATTTTCAGATGGAACATTGAATAAGCAGTAATGGTTGCTTTTTTACATCAAGCCATCTATAACACAACAGTTAAAGAAGGAAATAAACATGAGAACACCCCCACCACCGCCACCCACACAGACACAAACCAAAACAAACAACAACAAAGACATTAATAAGTTCATGCACGCGCACACCCAAGTACTCGTATACACACTCTCTCTCTCTCTCTCTTTCTCTCTCTCTCTTGATCTCTCTCTCTCTCTATCTATCTGTCTCTCTAACTCTTTCTCTCTCTCTTTCTCTTTCTCTCTCTCTCTCATAAACAAACATCTATACGCTCAAAATACATATATATATATATATATATATTATTATATGTAACAAGATAAGATACACAGGCACATTAATACTTCGAGTAATTTTACTGTGTGTGTGTGTGTGCGTGTGCGTGTGCGTCCATAGGAACTTCAACCCTTTCGCTGCCAATGTCGCATTTTAGCACCACAGTGATTTAACACCTATGTCACTAAAAGGCATCAAATTGGGGTCTATTATTCAAAGACCCTATTGTCCTATTTAGTTTTGGGAAGTACGGACAGACCTTATTTTAGATGTCACAGAAGAATCCCCAATACTGCAGATGGATTTTATTCTCTACCCAGGTAAATTTAATGGAAATGTTGGGCTAAAATATGGCTGGCGGTAAAAGGGCTAAAGTTCTAATATGCCACCTTTAATGTCTGTTGCCAAAGATTTCCATGTTGGGGCAAACTGGATGCAGTGGCCACACCAGCTGTTGTAGAACTCGATCACCCACACATTACCCCGTCCATAAACGCTCTCGTTCATATTCTGTTCGTTCAAATTAACCACGTCGTCATTAGCTGCATTGTACAATCCTTCCTCTTTGATCTTCAACATCATCTTTGGCGATTCTGCTTCTGCTGAATCATGAAAGAAAACGCTCAATAAATACACAATCACAGCAGTTTGCAGTCTGGATCGGTGTCTAAAAAGAGTGTGGGGCGGCATGATCTTGAGAATTTCATAGATTAATCTTTAATTATTTGGATAATACGCCAACAAAGCCTGAAAACATGTCCAGGGAGAAATGTGACAGGAGAGAAACTTGTAGCAGACGTCAAATTTAACCGGAAGTACTATCAATTGTAGGCTAAAGGGTGTGTCTAAACACCGGACAATGCCAAAATTTACCGTGCAATGCTAAAAGGTGGATCTGGATCTGGATCTGGATATGTACGTCGAAGGCGCCTATGAAGGCTATAAACTCGACAGAAACTGGGAGAGCGCAAATGAGAGTTTGAACTTAATGATTTTTTTAAAAATAAATATATATACTGTCTGGTGGTATTGACACTATATTACAGTTGGCCATAGGCTTCTTCGTTGTATCCAGGCTGGACCAATCCAGTTAGCGAAGCGCTCACCGGAGGCGAACCCCGACTGGCACAGCTCCTGCCTTTCATTTGCCACTACTTTGGCCTATGGCCCCTATCCCTAATTTTAGTCTTAGGTTGATGCAGGCCCCGAAGGTGGACCGCCTGGCGCTGATGATGCTGTGCTGGCGGGGCCTGCTGCGTTGGAGGCGTCATGTCAACTGATTCCACTCTTCTATAGTCCTTACAAACAAGGAGTTTTTGTGCTGTTCAGTGCGGCTAGGTGGTACTTTGAAGCCTCTGGAGTTACGTACTGCCTGTCTCTGTATACTTGCATACTGTTGGGATTTAGTAGGTCTGATCTTTCTGCGATTGGAGCGGCTACAGGTGTTAAGAAGTCCTCAGGCGGTAGAGCGGGGATCAGACCGTCAGCCACTTTGTGCAGTAGATTGAGACGTTGTTGCTTGCGGCGCTCTTGCAGTGTTGTAAGATTTAAGTCAGCCAGCATCTTGGTTACGCATCCAGGGCTTCTGGACTTGCAGTCCTTCGTGATGAAGCGTGCTGCTTGCCTCTGGACGCGCTCAAGCCTGTCGCCATCCTGCTTGCTGTATGGATCCCACACAGTCGCCGCATATTCAATTCTGGATCGCATCAGTGCTATGTAGGCCAGGCGCCTGCACTCTGGTGGGCAGTTCCTGGGGTTCTGGCGCAAAAAGCCCACCATAGATCCCGCTTTCTTGCAGACGTAGTTTATGTGGGTGATCCATTTAAGGTCTGACGACAGGTGAACACCAAGATACTGAATGCCGAATGGTCATGACACCGAATGGTAAAGGCTGAGTTATGAAAACACAGATAACCAAATTATAAATATTGTCATTTAGCAAAGACTTATCATCACCTCTTACCTCGTTTTGCTGTTTTGCTACCATGCGCGGCTTAAGCAAAATTTTGTTTCGACAGTGCCAGTGGTACAGCAACAGGTGAATATAAGGTACCCTCATCCCCATCTGTCTGTGTCCTTGGGCCGGTGTGGCATTCTCAAAATGGATTTGTTCTCAACGTATCTGTGCATGTGCGAAATCTTCTTCTTCTTCTTCTTCTTCTTCTTCTTCTTCTTCTTCTTCTTCTTCTTCTTCTTCTTCTTCTTCTTCTTCTTCTTCTTCTTCTTCTTCTTCTGTGATGGTGACCAACTTCTTTTATATAGAAGTAATTGTACACACTTTAGGGAGTGACCATAGAAAAAGATTCAGAAGAGAGAGAGGGGGGGGGGGGAGAAAGTGAATACACATAATCGTTTGTGGCAGCGGTCTATTT
>CM065707.1:3909942-3930231 GCA_017654935.2 Phymorhynchus buccinoides
AATTAACATGCTTTTTTACATCCAGCCCTCTGAAAAAAAATAATACAAATAATTAAGTTGAAATGGAAAATGAAAATGATTCTTTGGCCGGATATGTAAATAGGTAATGAAGTAAATGACTGTTTTTGGCGCGTTGTTAGACACATATACTTAGTTTTAGTTGGATTAATTAGCATATGGTTTAGTTCAGCCCATCGTTTCAACTGTTCTACATTTTCTTGGACGTTTGATGACAAAACAGGTAAGAAATGATGAGAGAGAGAGAGAGAGAGAGAGAGAGAGAGAGAGAAAATTAAAAGAGAGAGTGTGAGGCCTGTTTTATTTCCCACTAGAGGGTAAACAGCCACTGCCAAGCAAAAAAGTACTTATAAAGTATATTGGGATTGGATTACTCACACCCATACACTGATACAGTATACATACACTCACTCCCTCACTCCGATTGGGTCCGGTTGGGTACGATTGGGTATTCTTACCGACCGAAATGTGTGACAGATTTCTTCCAACAATCAAGATGATTGAAAGCTGAACAAAACTCCACTATTTTTTGTAGAAAAACAGTACTGACAGATAGTGTATTGTCTGTAGAACCTATAATGTAGCTTCTTTGAGAAAAGAAGCTCTTCAATATTTGTTATTGCATAAAAAAAAAATTTAAGTCAAAGAGATCTTCTTAGTTTGGCTTTCCGGCACCCCCTTACCATGCGCTCGTCTCGTGCATTGACGTATTTATTACTATTAGCGTAATCGTCATCAAACTGACGTATTGATGATCAATACGTCAGTCGTCCAGGCATAGATCGAACAAAAAACAATCGAACTTTCATTGTTCTAGATTTTTAGGAAGTTTCAAAACAACACATGTGCAACATTTAACACTTACATTTTAAGCTTCTAAACAAACATATATGTCATTTTCTGATGCCGCTGGTCGAATGAAGTAAAATATTGTAAGATTAAGCACTTAAATCAGCTTACAAGCAAGAATCGCATTGCTGTTTTTGAGTCCGTCATTCAGTTTGAAAACAGAAGTGCGCATGCGTTGTCATCGACCTTGACTTTTCACACGCGTCATTTCCTATGGAAATAAAACGGAAAATACACCTCGATTTTTGGGGCAACGATTTCTATGACTGGGGTCACCCAAATCTTTCTAAAAAATTGATCAAGCTTCACACCGATGATTAATCTTACTGCGAGCATACTTTGTTGGCGCGCCTCGGGCACATCTTTTCAACGATCGATGCGATGAGTGAATCTTCTTGTTCTCTCTAATCTACTTCTCTTCAACCCAACGATAGATTCGCAAGCTCAACGATCTAACAAACTAGCGGGTATGTAGACTTATTCCCACCGTTGTAGCAATTTATTAATTCTAAGCATCGTCTTGCTTTTTAGTGTGATAACTGCGCATGCACATGCGACTCCATTTTTTGCGCGTGTGTCCCGAACCCAGACAAGTTCAGAGATCAAATCCAAGGGACGCAACTTACCTACATACCTACCTTCTGGCTTCTCACTCACTGGACAGGGTGACCGGTCAGATCCGTGATCGGTCTCGTGTCCCTTCCTCTTCTCCGTCTTCTGTGGTGGCGACCAACTTCTATTTACAGAAGTAAATGTACGCACTTAGGGGTGTGACCAAAGGAGAAGAAAGAAGGAAACAGATAGCAGAACCCTTCTCCAGACCTATTAAAAATACTAACACAGTATAGTACTTAGTAGAACTAACATCAGGAGACACTTTTTCAGTAACAGAGTGACTAACTATTGGAACGCACTTCCTGCTTGCACCTGATACTAACAAATTCAAAAACCTCCTGGACAAAGACCCAAACCCTAGTAAATTAAAATACCAGTATGACTAATAGTAATACTATAGTCTACCAAAACCGTCACAGCTGTGCCAACCCCCCAAAAAAGGAAAAGAAAAAAAAGAAAAGACGCTTGAGAGGCCGCAAGGTCTAGGCTAGTCGTCTTAATCTACCTGACCTGACCTGTTTACTCTACTCCTTTCGAGTAGTATTCTACTCAATTTGGACCTCTACTAGTACTACCTTCAAAATTGAAAATAATGCTCTAATTCCTCATTTTCAATGAACATTGTTTGATGGTTTAATTAATAAAACTACAAATTTTTAGCCCAAACTACTCATTTCAGCTATCCAGACTACTCAAGACTTGTGTAGGGGGTAAACAGGTCTGCTTCTCAGTTTTATATCATCAGAATCTTCAAATCGATGAAGGCGGATGATTGATGAAAGAAGAAACAAAAAGGCCTCAGGAGCTTACAGATCTTAGTTCAGCTCTTCCTTGTCCTACGGTGTCATTTCGGCCCCGCCTTTTTTTTGTCATTTCGGCCGGGTATGTCTATTCACCAGAAAATGCCGAAAGGTGAATGCTAGATGGTCACTGTTTGATAGATTTTCACATTTATAGTGAGCCCATTTTTCGCAAACATGGCAAAAAAAAGCAGTCGATGTCACACTGCTTACCACAACAGGAGCAAGGATAATCGGACATTGTTGATCTTAAAAACAGGCAATCTTTTAAAAAGGTTAGCTTTAAAAATAACACACGGCCCAGGCCTAGGTCGCTTCTTGCCCGGTGACGATCTCAGCCTGTGTGAACGGTGTGTGATGCCACACACACAAAAAAATTGACATCTACTCATTGAGTTCTTTGATTTATGTTGAGCGTTGATGTGTTTGTAATTGTACGCGTGCGCGCACTGTTTTGTTTGTAAACACGTCGATATGATGCGGTATGACGTGATTTCTATTCTAGTGTGCGGGATAGCCGATCTACGGAAATGTGTCATCGGGGCAGTGTTAATCACTTTGCTTTTAGGCAATTTCACTTTCCATTGTAATAAACTTTGAGAGGGGTTTCTTTAGAATGTTTTCATAATTCAGCCCTACCATTCGGCATTTTGATCATTCCGCCTTCACCATTCAGCATTTTTCGGTATGTTTTGACCATTCTGTTTTGACCATTCTGCATTCATTTTCTGGTATTTTCTGGTGTATAGACATAGCGTTTTTTTGGTCGTTTCAGCCCCGCCTTTTTTTGGTCGTTTCAGCCTCGTCCTACGAGTCAAATCGGCCTCATTTCCGACCAACTCGTCCTCGACCTAATTATGTTTTTTGTGTATCTTCTTCCTCTTCGGGTTAAGTGCCCACAATCAACAATTTGATTTTTATGGCACTATTTCAGTCGAGGTCAGAAGTCGGAGAAACAGAAGAATAAAATAAAATAGTAACATAAAAGAAAAGAAAAAAGAGAGAGAGCAAAGGAAAAAGAGAAAACCCTAATCTACAATGACCCAGCCAGCTGGTTCTCCCTGTGGATCCCCAACATGATACCGCGTCAAAATTAGTGCTAAAAATGTCAGTGTAAAATGTGTTTTTGAAACGTCAAAATTCCTTTAGCAGTTTTAAAACATCGTGTGCTATTTATCGGTGAATTGATTAGATCGCACAGGAATATAAGACGTATTTATTGACTTCAGTTTTTATCCGGACACTTCATGAAATGAGGGCAAAGTTGCTCGGTTAAGTTAACTCTGCCGATGTTATTCTAGACTTGGAAGATCGACTCATGTTGTTTATTTTGGTTAATATTCGAGCAATACTGAATACATCAAACTTTGTCAAATAAGCTGCCATTGAAAAGTGAAAAGAAGGAGCTTTGGTCGAGTCAAAGTTTATTTCATGCAAAAACAAGGGCTACTTTTCTACAAATAGCTACACACATTTTTTTCTACTGACAGCCCACTATATCTGTGAGTTCTTTTAAAACAACAAAAATAATTGAGTTCTGTCCCGTTTCCAATTATGTTGATTGTTGGAAGAAAGCTGTCACAACATTTTCTAATGGACACATGTATGAAAAAATAGATAAATACCCTGGAAAATTGTACCCACTTTTGAAAATTAGAAACAGAAAATGCATATTTACAGCAAGTTAACTATTTCAATATTATTTGTCTCTCTTTGTATCAACTACTATGAGATTGGCTTACAATTTTTTTTTCTCATACCTAATATATATATCTCTCTGTTTTCCTGTCTCTCTCTGCCTCTCTTTCTCTCTATCTCTCTTTCTGTCTATGTTTTTTTAAATGGTTTGTTGTTGTTGTGTGTGTGTATATCTCTGTGCCTCAGTCTTTCTGTTTAAGTGTTTATAAAAAAAATTTTTTTAAAAAGGTGGACCATGGCCTTTATATAGTATCTGGGCAAGACCAATCCGGCTACTGTAGCGGTCCCCGGGGGTGAACCCTGACCGGCACAGCTCCTGCCCTTCAGTTCATTTATCACTACATCCATAATTGGATCCTGCCAACGTACTGCATCAAGATCAAGAAGATAATGCCCCCCCCCCCCCCCCCCTTTGGGGATACCGGGGAAATCTTTTGTATAAGTAGTTCCCCCACCTTCTGGAAGTTCTGTGCTTGCAACTTCCTCTAATCTGTCAGTGTCACTCTCTTTGACTCTGCCTTTTCCCTTTGCTTACTATCATCTACTATCTTTCTGCCTTGCCGGTCCGTTCTCCTGCCTTTTTTTCACGAAACACTTTCAAAAAGATTTCCTCCAGCCGAAGTCAGACTTGCTGGGCCTAACTATTTCTTTTTAAGCATGTAGTAAAGGAATCCCCAATATTTCAGACAAAATATTTTCTTTACCCAATGTAAGTTTATTGGATAATTTGGGCTAAAAAATGGCTGGCAGCAAAAGGGTTAAAGTGGTTTGCTTCTCCTTAAACTAAAAGTAATTTTTAAAAAATTGTTGTTTTTTTTAGGAATGGCTTTGTTTATTCATCAAAACGTTTAAGTTTGGTTTTCAAATTTGGGTTTTCGTCCAAAAGATTTTTGAGTTAATTAATGGTTTTTTTTGAAGACCTGAGCTATTTTACTCTTTCTTTCAAAGTCTGCATTCTATTTTTCCTTAGGGTTTCTTTGATGAAGATCGTTTGGAGTCCAGATGCTCTCCCTTGGGCCTTGAATGTGTTTGTTTTCTGAAGGCCTCTTATTCTTAACCCTTTCCCTGCCAGCCATTTTGTAGCCAAAAAATACCATTAAACTTAACGGGGTGGAGACAAAAATATTTCTACAATGTTGCGAATTCATCTGTGACATGTATTTATTTATAACATTAGGCATATCCTCACCTCCCAAAATTAAAATAGTCTTTGGGTAGCATGCTCTGATTTTATGCCTTTTATTGACATTGGTGTTGCTATTGTGCTAAAACTGCGGCATTGGTGGTGAAAGGGTTAGTGTTCAGCTCTCCCCTGAGTTTTTTCTCTGTTATACTTTTCACCTCTTCTTAGAGTTCCTTCTCTGAACTTACGAGTGAAGACTTCATGTTTTCCACCTCTCCTTGGAGCTCTATTTTCCTTCTCTAATAATAATAATAATAACAGTACATTTATATAGCGCTTTACCTCAGATGAGCCAAAAGCGCTTTACAATCAATTATTCATCAACAGATAACGAAAAACAAGATTCAAGAGTGACACCAACCACCAACAGCGCATATGCAAAGCAACTCTCTCTCTCTCTCTCTCTTTAACACACACGCACGCACACGCACACACGCACACACACACTAGAGATAATTCTCCTTGACGTTCCAACTGGGTGCCGCATTTTGTATGCAAACCGTTCAGTTTTGTTGTTGTTGGGCAGATGCTGCCATGCTATCGTAGCGAAGTAGTGTTATTTTCATACATATATTATTTAGCTGCGAAAGTGCCCTTGTCAATGTGTTATTTTTTTTGTCCACTGTGAAATCATGTTGATGCGCTGCTGTTATGTTTAGCTACATGTGTGGGGGGGCAGGGAGACATGTGTGTGACTGAGTTATTATGTCTTTGTTGAACTTCTTGGGGAGGGGGGTTTCTTAATTTTTTGTTAAGCGCATAGAGCTCCACGTTGGGTGGAGGAGTGTGCTATATAAATGCTTCACTATTATTATTATTATTATGTTGCAGGAGTGCTACGTGCAGTCGGGAATGTCAACTCTAAGCGGTGCACAAGAAATCATCGTTGGTGATGCAGAGGGGAAAAAACAGAGAAGGAAAGAACGACCAACTCCACGGGCCAGCACAGAGTGTGGATTTAGCAGACCTGTTTACTTTACTCTTTCCAGTAGTATTCTACTCAATTTGGACCTCTACTACTCTTCAAACCTGAAAATAATGCTCTTTAAAAAGTTTAATTCTTGATTACTACTCATTTTCAGTGAACATTATTTGATGGTTTAATGAATAAAACTACACATTTTGCACCAAAACTACTCATTTCAGCTATCCAGACTACTGAAGACTTGTGTAGAGGGTAAACAGGTCTGATTTAGAGAATAGAGACGAACGATTCACTCTACCCATCCCTGCGTTGAAAGAAGAGGGAAGCAAAGGACCGGGTCTGACATCATTGTGACAAGATGGAGAACCGGACTCGGTCGCAGGTTGTTGTGAAGATAGAGAGGGAAGACGAATATTCCACATGTGAAATGGACCTGGAGGGGAATTCTAGGGATTGTGGGCTTGTGGTGAAAAGCGAGCCGGCAGAAAAGTGCCAGCCAATGGGTACAACGGGGGTAGGGTCTGTGGTAAAGGAAGTGAGCAATACATGTTATGTGAAATTAGAAAGCTCACCAGAATGGTCTGCAGTGGCTGAAGATTCTACACGTTTGTCAGATCAAGGAAATATGGTTTCGTACATGTCAGATGTGCAGGCCATGTCTGGTGCAGCGCATGGCATGTCCAGTGTTTCTACAAACAGTGCGGACACGATCTCTTGTGGTTCTCATGATATGTCTGACATACAAATCATGGGTGGTGCAGCGTATGGCATGTCCAGTGTTTCTACAAACAGTGCGGGCACGATCTCTTGTGGTTCTCATGCTATGTCTGACGTACAAATCATGGGTGGTGCAGCGCATGGCA
Source organism: Phymorhynchus buccinoides (assembly GCA_017654935.2). Classification (NCBI taxonomy): domain Eukaryota; kingdom Metazoa; phylum Mollusca; class Gastropoda; order Neogastropoda; family Raphitomidae; genus Phymorhynchus; species Phymorhynchus buccinoides. The sequence continues at coordinate 3,916,894 of CM065707.1, forward strand.
TGTCTAGTGTTTCTACAAACAGTGCGGGCACGATCTCTTGTGGTTCTCATGCTATGTCTGACGTACAAATCATGGGTGGTGCAGCGCATGGCATGTCCAGTGTTTCTACAAACAGTGCGGGCACGATCTCTTGTGGTTCTCATGCTATGTCTGACGTACAAATCATGGGTGGTGCAGCGCATGGCATGTCTAGTGTTTCTACAAACAGTGCGGGCACGATCTCTTGTGGTTCTCATGCTATGTCTGACGTACAAATCATGGGTGGTGCAGCGCATGGCATGTCTAGTGTTTCTACAAACAATGCGGGCACGATCTCTTGTGGTTCTCATGCTATGTCTGACGTACAAATCATGGGTGGTGCAGCGCATGGCATGTCTAGTGTTTCTACAAACAGTGCGGGCACGATCTCTTGTGGTTCTCATGCTATGTCTGACGTACAAATCATGGGTGGTGCAGCGCATGGCATGTCTAGTGTTTCTACAAACAGTGCGGGCACGATCTCTTGTGGTTCTCATGCTATGTCTGACGTCATGGGTGGTGCAGCGTTTAACAAGCCTGAAGTTTCAACGGGTTCTGTAGACGAGATATCACGCGCTTCTCATGTTGTATCGGATGTAGAAGTTGTGTCTGGATCAGCGTTTTACTTTCCCCCACCCAGTGTTTTAGAACGTTTTGTGAAAACTGTATTGCATCCTTCTGGAGTGATGTCTGATGTGCAAGCTATGCGTGGAACAGCATGTAACTCGTCATATGGTTCAAGAGACACTGTAGACAACATCTCTCACGCTACTCATGTTGTATCGGAAGCAGAAGTTAAGCATGGTAGGTTTCGCCTTCCCTCACCCAGTATTTCGAAAGGTTTTGTGAAAAGTGTATCGCATGCTTCTGGTGTGATGTCTGATGTGCAAGCTATGCACAGTACAGCATGTAACTTGTCATATCATGGTTCAACCATAGACAGCATCTCTCACATTTCTCAAGTTGTGTCCGATAAAGAGGCTCTGTGTGATACAACGTCAAACGTGCCGTGCGCACTAACTACAGACAAACACTATAGAAGCACCAAAGACCAGATTTCTTCTTGCGGCTCTCAGTTTCTGTCGGGTGTTCAGGCAATGTCTGGCATGAAATTTAGCACATGTACTGCTTCAACACCAAACCTGGAAATGATCTCTTGTGAAAGTCCCGTCTTGTCTGATGTTCAGGTGATGGGGTATTCAACATGTAGCCTGCCTAAAGCTCCAGTATGCTCTGTAGACATGAGGCCAAGTGCAGACCAAAGTGTCAACTGTGATAAGGAAGCTTTCGGGTGTGGTTCTGCACTGAACGAGTCGTCTTGTGAGTCAGCAACGGACATGGTGTCTAATGCATCTCAAGTTACGTCTGGTGCACAAGCTATGTCTGAATCGGCATGTATGCGTCTTTCTTCAATAAATAGTGCGGCTGAATATTCCATGGCTGGTGATGAAGCTTTCATGGCAGAGACAAGTTATGTTATACCCAGCGAATTTCCTCCTGTGCGCTACGGAGCTTTGGTTTCACCCACTATGTCTCCGGCAATGCGTTTTGTGGTGTGTGGTGTTCCCCTTGGGATGACGAACTGGCAAGGCAATGCTGGGACATATGGAAATGGTGTAGGAGACATGCCAGTCCCTCTCCACTTCCCTTCGGATCAATGGGCACAGATTGAGAGTAGTAGTGTGGCTGGTCAGCATGATCTTACTGGGGGAAAACTTGAGACTGTGTCTGTTCTTGATCAACAAGAAATGACAGAGGAAATATGCTTGCCTGTCCCTGAATGTCAACTAATGGCAGAACTATCTGGAACTGTGTCTGTTCTTGATCAACAAGAAATGACAGAGGAAATATGCTTGCCTGTCCCTGAATGTCAACTAATGGCAGAACTATCTGGAACTGTGTCTGTTCTTGATCGACAAGAAATGACAGAGGAAAAACGCTTGCCTGTCCCTGAATGTCAACGGATGGCAGAAAACCCTGGAACTGTGTCTGTTCTTGATCGACAAGAAATGACAGAGGAAAAACGCTTGCCTGTCCCTGAATGTCAACGGATGGCAGAAAACCCTGGAACTGTGTCTGTTCTTGATCGACAAGAAATGACAGAGGAAAAACGCTTGCCTGTCCCTGAATGTCAACGGATGGCAGAACAATCTGGAACTGTGTCTGTTCTTGATCGACAAAAAATGACTGAGGGAAAGCCTGTGATTGTTCCGAGTGAGCTACATGAAAAAACGGCAGAAAAAAGTGTGACCGCTAGTGTTTGTGAATGTGATCAACATGCAATGACTGATGAAACATCTGTGATTGTTTCTCCTAATCGAAACGTAGTAGTGGCAGATGATCCTGTTTGTTTGTCTCTTGCTGATCAAGAAATGACTGAGGAAAGTTCTAGGACTGTATCTTCACCTGATCAACACACGCTGTCAGAAGATCAGGTGTGGACGCCCACAGAAAATATCACTTTGAGACATAACTCTAGCCGCACTCAAGAAAGACGTACAGATGTGCGGATCAGTGAATCAGTGTGTCTTCCTACATTGACCATAAAACAAGAAGTGAACGAACCCATTGTAGAACTAAACGAATCTGCCGCAGAGCCCCAAAAGACCGTTCTGAACGACAGCTTTGTGGAACAAGAGGAGAATTCTGGTCGGCAGGAAAACGAGGCCAGCTGTGGTGAAGACAAAGACGCAGAGGCAGAGAGTGAGTTGACAAACGGGAATAACCCAAAGAGTCCTGCTCCCTCTTCAGATCTGCACCCTCAACAGAGCAAGTCCACACCGGATGCACTTCACTTGGAAGTTAAGAGCAGCACTAGTGTTGACGCAGAACCGGAGAATTGCAAGCCAGGATCTGGTCTTGAGACGCAAAAGCAGAATCTACAAACTATTGTTGAAGTCATTGCTGTGTGGGACGTTATGTCTAAGCAAAGCCAGTCCCCTGATCAAACTAAGGAAAGCACGACTGATGCACAGATTTCCCAAACGAAAGCAGTCTGCAGCAATGATGGAATCTCGGAAAATAGTGGGAAGTCCTCTAAAAAGGACCCAAAGATAATGGTGGAAAGGGAGCAAACTCTTCCACAAGCACCACAGATGAGGCTACGTGCCACCAAAAGTAGGAAAGGCCGGAAAAATGAAAGCCCCATTGAAAAACGAAAAAGTGAGAGGATTCGCAAGACTAAACCTGAATTTCCCGGTAGTACTAGTAGAAGAAGGTCACAAAGAGAGACAACTCCTATCACTGAAAGCACCCACATGGGAAAAGATGCAACCCTAAGAAAGGAGACTGAAAGCTCGTTAAAAACCCAGGGCAGAACAACAGCCTGTATGTCCAGAGCTGAAATCCTTTGTAGAAGACCTGAGGGAAAGACAACTCCTCCTCCAGAATACTGCCACAGAACAAGGCAGGGAAGGAAGACAGCCTGCAGAACGAAAGCTGGAAGAAAGCAGGATGCATCCGAGACAGCCCTCGCAACTACTTCTGAAATCCGCGTCGTCAGGAAACGAGCCAGAAAGCTAGGTGATCACAGTCCACAAATAACTCTGGGCGTCAGAGCCAGCAAGAGACAGAAAACGGAGATGGGCGGACAGACAAACGCGGCACGGCAAGACGGTTGCAGTGCTACCTTGTCGCGCATGGACAATTCTGGTAAAATCGGTTCCAAAGAAGAAACTGCCTCCACCAGTGTTGTTGGCATGGTGACCAGAGCCAGAACCACCGGAAGAAGACTGCGTGTGAAGTATAGGGATGGTTTCACAGGCTCGTACACTTACAGTAACGGCAGCAAAGACGAGGAACAGCGACAGCAGAGAAAAACCTCGCATCAACCTTCAACTAGAAAACCTAGCAAGAACAAGAAGAACTTGCCCGGGCCTCCTTGCCAAAGCGACATCCACACTTTCAGCTCGACTCTCCAAAATCGCCTCCACCTTTGCCCCGTATGCAACACCGGTTTCACGAAAACACGGTTTCTGAAGAAACATATGACGAAGCACAGAGACCAAAGGCCCTATGCGTGCGAGGTGTGTCACACTCGCTTTACACGGCAAGACTCGTTGCCGAGGCACATGAGGACTCACACCGGTGAGCAGCCGTACACGTGTGATCAGTGCGATAAGCGTTTCTCCTTAAGCTCCAACCTGAACAGGCACAGGAGGCTGCACGGCCGGGTCAGGCTGTTCCGCTGTGGGGAGTGCGGTGAGAGGTTCCGGCTGGCGGGACAACTGAAGATCCACAGGCAAAAGCACTCGGGGAAAAAGGTCCACCGCTGTTCCAAGTGTAAGGAGAGTTTCACTCGGTCAAGCAACCTGAGGCGCCACATGAAGACGAAGTGTTGTGCGGTGAGAGGTTCCGGCTGGTCAGCCAACTGAAGATCCACCGGCGAAAACACTCGGGGCAAAAGGCCCACCCCTGTCCCAAGTGTAAGAAAAGTTTCAATCGGTCAGACAACCTGAGGCGTCACATGAAGACGAAGCATTTGCAATGAGATACAGTAGAACCTCCCTTAGAAGACCTTCAAAAATCATCCAAATTGAGGTCTTATAAGGGAGGGGTCTTTAAGGGAGGGCTCTTATAAGGGGAAGTACTTTTAATACTTACAAAGTAGGGCAATGTCTCAGAGAAGTAGGTCTTATGTGGGAGGGAGTTTTATAAGGGAGGTTCCACTGTAATGGAGGCCTTATAAGGGAGGTTCCACTGTAATGGGAGGTCTTATAAGGGAGGCTCCACTGTAATGGGAGGCCTTATAAGGGAGGCTCCACTGTAATGGGAGGCCTTATAAGGGAGGCTCCACTGTAATGGGAGGCCTTATAAGGGAGGCTCCACTGTATACATCATTTTTATGTGTGGCCACCTGCCCATATCTGACTTTTCCCCAGGTGTGGAAACACCAACCCGGGTCTTTTATTAGTTTCAAAAAGTCACCGCTTATGAGTGTACTTGGCCTAAAAATTAACATATCAGTAGGCTATAATATGCATTCAAGATTTTTTACATTATTGTGTTCAGTGATGTTTAATATATTGTAATCAAGGAAAACTTTTTTTGCAATGTTGCAGCTGGTGTTGACTGCTAAAATGACTTTTTGTATTGCCCAGTATTTCAGAGATGGTCAAATTCATTCCTATAAGTAATCTTCTTCTGCGTTCCCACGCCATATGGCCATAATGGGTAAGGTATGTATGTGTCCCATTTTCAGTTTTCACTGGTCTCCCCACTGCGTACAGCAGACGCATTCCGATTTTGGAGGAGCTCAAAGGAGAAACATTATTTGGATTTTTTTTTTTTTAAAGGCAGGAGAATGGGCCAATAAGTCAGAAAGATAGTAGATGACAGAAAGCAAAGGGAAAAGGCAGAGCCAAAGAGAGTGGCAGATTAGAGGAAGTTACAAGCGCAGAACTTCCAGAAGGTGGGGGAACTATTTTTACAAAAGACCCCCCGGTATCCCCACGGGGAGAGACTCGTGGATGGGGCGGGGTCATCCAGCTCCCCGTATGGAGGCACGAGGCATCCACCCATTGCCCCATCAGAGTAGGGTCAAACAGTAAGAGAGCTTACAATAAATTATTTTGTACAGTTTTGGACAATCCGTACGGAAAACCCTAAATAAGTGGAAGAAAGAAGGATAAAAGTTTATGCATATGGGGAAATTCGGACACGTGCGCAAATCTTTTCCCTTCTTTGTTTCACTTACTTATGGATTGCGCACAGGTTTCCGCACGGAATATCCGCTTATGTGTGTACACGGCCTTAGTCTTTCGCGGAAGACTGACTCTCTAACTAGGGGGGAACATTTGCACTGGCTCTACTAGTGCTGCAGCCAAAGGGTTTGGTTGGCCGACTCTCTAACTAGGGGGGCATTGCACTGGCTCTACTAGTGCTGCAGCCAAAGGGTTTGGTTGGCCGACTCTCTAACTAGGGGGGGGACATTGCACTGGCTCTACTAGTGCTGCAGCCAAAGGGTTTGGTTGGCCGACTCTCTAACTAGGGGGGGGGGACATTGCACTGGCTCTACTAGTGCTGCAGCCAAAGGGTTTGGTTGGCCGACTCTCTAACTAGGGGGGGGACATTGCACTGGCTCTACTAGTGCTGCAGCCAAAGGGTTTGGTTGGCCGACTCTCTAACTAGGGAGGGGGGGGGGGGGCATTGCACTGGCTCTACTAGTGCTGCAGCCAAAGGGTTTGGTTGGCTGACTCTCTAACTAGGGGGGGGGGACATTGCACTGGCTCTACTAGTGCTGCAGCCAAAGGGTTTGGTTGGCCGACTCTCTAACTAGAGGGGGGGGACATTGCACTGGCTCTACTAGTGCTGCAGCCAAAGGGTTTGGTTGGCCGACTCTCTAACTAGGGGGGGGGGACATTGCACTGGCTCTACTAGTGCTGCAGCCAAAGGGTTTGGTTGGCCGACTCTCTAACTAGGGGGGGGGGACATTGCACTGGCTCTACTAGTGCTGCAGCCAAAGGGTTTGGTTGGCCGACTCTCTAACTAGGGGGGGAACATTTGCACTGGCTCTACTAGTGCTGCAGCCAAAGGGTTTGGTTGGCCGACTCTCTAACTAGGGGGGGGGGACATTGCACTGGCTCTACTAGTGCTGCAGCCAAAGGGTTTGGTTGGCCGACTCTCTAACTAGGGGGGAACATTTGCACTGGCTCTACTAGTGCTGCAGCCAAAGGGTTTGGTTGGCCGACTCTCTAACTAGGGGGGGGACATTGCACTGGCTCTACTAGTGCTGCAGCCAAAGGGGTAAGCTGGCCTTTGGGGACCTTCCCCAACGCCAGCTGTCCTCAGATCCCTTTGGCAGAGAAAGTGAGGATTCGCCCTGGGTAAGACATCTCCACTGTAAACAGATTGTAGCCCAGCCCGCCGGAATAGCAGCTGCCCCCTCTGCTATGCGGGCCGGCAGTCATTGTCGGAGACGTCAGGCAGGCGTGCATGAATAGAGGTGCCTTCTTTTTGGCTCACTCGTGTTAACGAAGTTAACATGAAGTGAATCTAGTATGATAGTTGTTCGGTTATGTGTGTGTGTTGCGTCCGTGGTCTAATCTCCAAACTTTACCGTTGGCATTTTCTCGGGAAATAGAAGGCATGCATTGTTCAAATTTTGCACACATATAGATGTCTATGCAAACTTTCTAACAATGATGATTTGAATACTTGAAAACAACACTGTAAGCAGATAACAAACCGATAACATTTTAGATTAGTGGGTTAGAGAGTATTCAACAGGCAACATGAGTTAAGAAACTCCTCAACACTGAAAGCCTCGATAGCTCATTGGTAGAGTGTCTGTCTGTAATGCCAATGGTTCCGGGTCCGATTCTCGGCACGGGCACTTTTTTAGTTTTGTTTTTTGGTGTCCATTAACGATAGTTTCATTTGTACTTTGAAATGTTATTGACAGTTTTGTACTTTAGACACCCCCCTCAATCTTTGTTGTTGTCCCACATGTTCCTGTTCGAGTGAGCCTTGAAGGCTTTGCCTTTTTTTTGACGTTTAGATAGCGTAGGCCGACACAGGCGTGCATGAATAGAGGTGCCTTCTTTTTTACGTTTAGATAGCGTAGGCTGACAGACAGAGGTGCCTTCTTTTTTTACGTTTAGATAGCGTAGGCTGACAGACAGAGGTGCCTTCTTTTTTTACGTTTAGATAGCGTAGGCAGACAGACAGAGGTGTCTTCTTTTTTGATGTTTAGATAGCGCAGGCCGACAGACAGAGGTGCCTTCTTTTTTGATGTTTAGATAGCGCAGGCCGACAGACAGAGGTGCCTTCTTTTTTTACGTTTAGATAGCGTAGGCCGACAGACAGAGGTGCCTTCTTTATTTATGTTTAGATAGCGTAGGCCGACAGACAGAGGTGCCTTCTTTTTTTACGTTTAGATAGCGTAGGCAGACAGACAGAGGTGCCTTCTTTTTTGATGTTTAGATAGCGTAGGCCGACAGACAGAGGTGCCTTCTTTTTTGATGTTTAGATAGCGTAGGCAGACAGACAGAGGTGTCTTCTTTTTTGACGTTTAGATAGCGTAGGCCGACAGACAGAGGTGCCTTCTTTATTTATGTTTAGATAGCGTAGGCCGACAGACAGAGGTGCCTTCTTTTTTGATGTTTAGATAGCGTAGGCAGACAGACAGAGGTGTCTTCTTTTTTGACGTTTAGATAGCGTAGGCCGACAGACAGAGGTGCCTTCTTTATTTATGTTTAGATAGCGTAGGCCGACAGACAGAGGTGTCTTCTTTTTTGACGTTTAGATAGCGTAGGCCGACAGACAGAGGTGCCTTCTTTATTTATGTTTAGATAGCGTAGGCCGACAGACAGAGGTGCCTTCTTTTTTGACGTTTAGATAGCGTAGGCCGACAGACAGAGGTGCCTTCTTTTTTGATGTTTAGATAGCGTAGGCCGACAGACAGAGGTGCCTTCTTTATTTACGTTTAGATAGCGTAGGCCGACAGACAGAGGTGTCTTCTTTTTTGACGTTTAGATAGCGTAGGCCGACAGACAGAGGTGCCTTCTTTTTTGATGTTTAGATAGCGTAGGCCGACAGACAGAGGTGCCTTCTTTTTTGATGTTTAGATAGCGTAGGCCGACAGACAGAGGTGCCTTCTTTTTTGACGTTTAGATAGCGTAGGCCGACAGACAGAGGTGCCTTCTTTTTTTACGTTTAGATAGCGTAGGCCGACAGACAGAGGTGCCTTCTTTTTTTACGTTTAGATAGCGTAGGCCGACAGACAGAGGTGTCTTCTTTTTTGACGTTTAGATAGCGTAGGCCGACAGACAGAGGTGCCTTCTTTTTTGATGTTTAGATAGCGTAGGCAGACAGACAGAGGTGCCTTCTTTTTTGATGTTTAGATAGCGTAGGCCGACAGACAGAGGTGTCTTCTTTTTTGACGTTTAGATAGCGTAGGCCGACAGACAGAGGTGCCTTCTTTTTTGATGTTTAGATAGCGTAGGCCGACAGACAGAGGTGCCTTCTTTTTTTATGTTTAGATAGCGTAGGCAGACAGACAGAGGTGCCTTCTTTTTTTATGTTTAGATAGCGTAGGCCGACAGACAGAGGTGCCTTCTTTTTTTATGTTTAGATAGCGTAGGCCGACAGACAGAGGTGCCTTCTTTTTTGATGTTTAGATAGCGTAGGCCGACAGACAGAGGTGCCTTCTTTATTTATGTTTAGATAGCGTAGGCCGACAGACAGAGGTGCCTTCTTTTTTTATGTTTAGATAGCGTAGGCCGACAGACAGAGGTGCCTTCTTTTTTTATGTTTAGATAGCGTAGGCCGACAGACAGAGGTGCCTTCTTTTTTTATGTTTAGATAGCGTAGGCCGACAGACAGAGGTGTCTTCTTTTTTGACGTTTAGATAGCGTAGGCCGACAGACAGAGGTGCCTTCTTTTTTGATGTTTAGATAGCGTAGGCAGACAGACAGAGGTGCCTTCTTTTTTGACGTTTAGATAGCGTAGGCCGACAGACAGAGGTGCCTTCTTTTTTGACGTTTAGATAGCGTAGGCCGACAGACAGGTGTGCATGAATAGAGGTGCCTTCTTTATTTACGTTTAGATAGCGTAGGCCGACAGACAGAGGTGCCTTCTTTTTTGACGTTTAGATAGCGTAGGCCGATCTCTTGGATTGTAGAGATCGGACTATGGTTGTAGCTTGAGGGTATATATAGTACATGGGTGCAACTTTTCCTGGTGTACAAGGTTTTCCTGTTTTTGAATTTTACCAGAAGAGGAAATTCCTTTTTTTTTGATTTGTCAAACCAGATTTTTTTGTCTACTGTATTTTGTAAACACTTTGAAATAAGCATTTGTATAAATTGTGGAAAATGCAAACTAAAATACCTTCGTGAATCAATCTTTGCTTCAGTTGCAGGGGAACATTACCCCTGGACCCCGGGCTTTCATGTTTTTTTCATTTTGTGTAGTTACAACCATGTTAGTGGGAATGATTGAGAGAGAGAGAGAGAGGAGGGAGAGAGAGAGAGGAACCTTGTTAGTGGGAATGATTGAGAGAGAGAGAGAGAGGAGGGAGAGAGAGAGAGGAACCTTGTCGTGGAAGGTGATGCATTTGTTAAAAAACTTGACTTTGTGTTGACTTTTAAAATCATGATTATTACAATATTAGAAGAAATAATGTTTTACGCCCTCTTTGGCCTTTCGGCCATGTGGGACAGTCATGATTATTGTCGTCATGTGTGACTTTTATATGAAAATGATAATGGTAACCTGTTGAAAATGATGTTAATTTTTATTGTCTCATGAATGATGATAAATAATGGCAAGATAGTATTATTGGTGAGGGGAAGAGAGGGAGTGTGTGTGTGAGAGAGAGAGAGAGAGAGAGAGAGAGAGAGAGAGAGAGAGGAACCCTTTTAAGTGGGAGGTGGTGCATTTTTTTTTAAACTTGACTTTGTGTTGACTTTTAAAATCATGATTAGGTATTAGGTACTTTATAGTCACAAAGATATCTGTGAAACTCGGGTTGCTCCCACCTGGAGAGCGCGTCGCAGCCAGAGGCGCGCCACCCATATTTTTGTGTTTTTTTGCATTGGATTTTTGTGACCGATGAGAAAAGGAGGGGGGACAAATTTTGACCAAATGACAACTATTTCGTTGCCACTAGGATTAACGTGTGCTAAGTGCATGGGCACGCAGGACCTCGGTTTATCATCTCATCCGAAAGACTCCACATTCAGACCGTAAGGCCTAGTGCAAAGTGAGAGGAAAAATCCCCTGTACTCGGGTTCGAACTCGGGTTTACTTGACACGAGGCGAACGCGCTACCACTGTGCCACTCCACACGATTTATTTATATGTCAGTAATTGTTGATAAATGGCAGGTGGACATTAGCGGAAGAAGTACCTTCTGGATTTTCTCAAGAAGAAGGGTAGTACCTTCTGGAGTACCGCCCTCAATTTTATGAAGTACTTATCGGGACCACAAAACTGCCGTGTGACTTTCATTACCGTATTTTTCGGACTATAAGGCGATACTTTTTTTTTTCCAAGACTCAGACCCCTGCGCCTTATAATGTGACTGATGAAATAGTGAAAAAACATTAACAAAATCTTAAATTTGGTTAAAGTTAGGGGGGTGCGCCTTATGCAAAGGTACACCTTATAGTCAGAAAAATACAGTACCTCTCTTCATTCCATATTTTTAAAAAATTAGCTTCCAAGGGGGAAAAAAAAAAGTCAGGCATTGCAATGTTCAATGCAGTTTTAACATTCCTATGACTTCTTGGGCTGTGCAATTTAGTCAAGCGCAACAGGTTGTGAGTTGCTGTCATCATGTGACTTTTATATTGAAAATGATTATGGTAACCTGTTGAAAATGATGTTGATTTTTATTGCCTCATGAATGATGATAAATAATGGCAAGATAGTATTATTGATGAAGGGAAGAGAGAGTGTGTGGGTGAGAGAGAGAGACTTTTAAAATCAAGATTATTGTCGTCGTGTGCGACTTTTATATCAAAATGATAATGGTAACCTGTTGAAAATGATGTTATTTTTTTTATTGTCTCATGAATGATGATAAATAATGGCAAGATAGTATTAATTGGTAAGGGGAAGAGAGAGAGAGAGTGTGTGTGTGTGATAATGGGATAGAGAGAGGGGAACCTTGTAAGTGGGAGGTGGTGCATTTGTCAATAAACTTGACTTTTGAAATCATGACTATTGTCGTCCTGTGTGACTTTTATATGAAAATGATGTTAATTTTTGTTGTCTCGTGAATGATAAAAAAATAATGGCAAGATAGTATTATTGGTGAGGGGAAGAGAGAATGTGTGTGAGAGAGAGGGAGACAGAGAGGCTCACCTTCTACAAGAAAGAGAGAGAGGGAGACAGAGAGAGAGAGAGGGAGACAGAGAGAGCGATGAGAAAGAGAGAGCTTCATTGACGGTTTCAGATTTGATTTGCAGACAGACAGGGTTGGTCGTTGACATGAAACACACAGATTCAAAGATTGTTTAACCCTTTCGCCGCCAGCCATTTTTTTTAGCCAAAATTATCCAATAAATTTACATTGGGTAAAGAACGTATTTTGTCTGAAATATTGGGGATTCCTTTACTACATGTTTTAAAAAAAGGCCTATCCTTAACTCCCCAAATCAAGAACACAAATATCATTGGATAACAGACCCTGAATTCAAGGTTTTTAATGTCATGGGGTGTTTAATCATTGTGGTGCTAAAATGTGATGTTGACAGCGAAAGGGTTAATTCTTTGACCCCTTTTGGGGCATGGAGGACAAATCAAGCAAATACAAATTGTCGGTGAAATTCAAAAACCTCATATCTCAATTTTGGTAGTTTTGAGAAAAATGAAAAAACTTTAATTAACCGCATTGACCACAATTGATTAACTATGATGAATATGTTGTTCAAGACATTGCGAGTTTAGTCCTGCATTTTGCTAAAATTACTTTTAAAAAAAATAATTTTAGACTTGAAAAGAACGAAAATACAGTATGAGTTTTTTGTCCTTAACTAGATCTGAATTTGGGACTTACGAGTTTTTCGACTATTTTCACAACCTCATTTACTCCAGATAGAATGTCGTTAGAGATACAAGCTTTTGGTGGAAGGTGGCGGGAAAAATTAGAAAGCTGACTATGTATCTAACTAAAAAAACAAATTTAAATCGAGATACGAGGTTTTTGAATTTCACCGACGAAATGCAACAATTGAAAAGTTATATAAGATAACCCCAACATAATAAGCACACCAAATACGTCACACGCCTTTACTAAGCCTTAGAAATGTGGCTACATTCAATAACACCTTTTCACCACCACAGAGCAAACGACAATAGTTAATTAGGGACTTTGCACAAGTAATGTTTCTGGAGAGTAATGTTTCTAAATTGATTTCTAATATCATCGTATTTGGGACATTTCATTATAAAATGAAATTCATCACCAAGGTCATTCACACACACATTTCCATTCATTTAAACACACACACACAAAATAAAAACGCCAAAATCTCTCCAGTTTTGCTTTATAATTAGCTTTCCAAAACATTTCGACCTCTTCTCTTTTGAAAATAAAAAAGAACAGGCAGAAGTATCGTAAATGCATCAAATCATGTTTACATTGGTAAACAAAACAGACCACTAAAAACTAAAAGCAAGCATAATGTAAAGGAAACATTTCACACAGTTAAAACAACAATACATTGTGCATGAGAAAATTTTAATTTCAAGGAGAACAAAAAATTCACAAGCATTTACTAACTCACAACTAAATCTCTACGGTTATGAACTAATGAGTGTAATTAAAGTTTATTGAACTTTGTTAACAACAGGGTTTTTTTCTTCAGCATA
>CM065707.1:3930731-3951232 GCA_017654935.2 Phymorhynchus buccinoides
GAACAACACTCAAGATTGTAGAAAAACAGTACTGACAGATAGTGTATTGTCTGTAGAAACTATAATGTTGCTTTTTTGAGAAAAGAAGCTCTTCAAAGTTCAATATTTGTTATTGCATAAAAAAAAAATTTAAGTCAAAGAGATCTTCTTAGTTTGGCTTTCCGGCACCCCCTTACCATGCGCTCGTCTCGTGCATTGACGTATTTATTAGCTATTAGCGTAATCGTCATCAAACTGAAGAAATCTTCTTAGTATTGATGATCAATACGTCAGTCGTCCAGGCATAGATCGAACAAAAAACAATCGAACTTTCATTGTTCTAGATTTTTTAGGAAGTTTCAAAACAACACATGTGCAACATTTAACACTTACATTTTAAGCTTCTAAACAAACATATATGTCATTTTCTGATGCCGCTGGTCGAATGAAGTAAAATATTGTAAGATTAAGCACTTAAATCAGCTTACAAGCAAGAATCGCATTGCTGTTTTTGAGTCCGTCATTCAGTTTGAAAACAGAAGTGCGCATGCGTTGTCATCGACCTTGACTTTTCACACGCGTCATTTCCTATGGAAATAAAACGGAAAATACACCTCGATTTTTGGGGCACCGATTTCTATGACTGGGGTCACCCAAATCTTTCTAAAAAATTGATCAAACTTCACACCGATGATTAATCTTACTGCGAGCATACTTTGTTGGCGCGCCTCGGGCACATCTTTTCAACGATCGATGCGATGAGTGAATCTTCTTGTTCTCTCTAATCTACTTCTCTTCAACCCAACGATAGATTCGCAAGCTCAACGATCTAACAAACTAGCGGGTATGTAGACTTATTCCCACCGTTGTAGCAATTTATTAATTCTAAGCATCGTCTTGCTTTTTAGTGTGATAACTGTGCATGCACATGCGACTCCATTTTTTGCGCATGTGTCCCGAACCCAGACAAGTTCAGAGATCAAATCCAAGGGACGCAACTTACCTACATACCTACCTTCTGGCTTCTCACTCACTGGACAGGGTGACCGGTCAGATCCGTGATCGGTCTCATGTCCCTTCCTCTTCTCCGTCTTCTGTGGTGGCGACCAACTTCTATTTACAGAAGTAAATGTACGCACTTAGGGGTGTGACCAAAGGAGAAGAAAGAAGGAAACAGAGAGGAGAACCCTTCTCTAGACCTATTAAAAATACTAACACAGTATAGTACTTAGTAGAACTAACATCAGGAGACACTTTTTCAGTAACAGAGTGACTAACTATTGGAACGCACTTCCTGCTTGCACCTGATACTAACAAATTCAAAAACCTCCTGGACAAAGACCCAAACCCTAGTAAATTAAAATACCAGTATGACTAATAGTAATACTATAGACAGTCTACCAAAACCGTCACAGCTGTGCCAACCCCCCAAAAAAGGAAAAGAAAAAAAAGAAAAGACGCTTGAGAGGCCGCGAGGCCTAGGCTAGTCGTCTTAATCTACCTGACCTGACCTGTTTACTCTACTCCTTTCGAGTAGTATTCTACTCAATTTGGACCTCTACTACTCTTCAAAATTGAAAATAATGCTCTAATTCCTCATTTTCAATGAACATTGTTTGATGGTTTAATTAATAAAACTACACATTTTTAGCCCAAACTACTCATTTCAGCTATCCAGACTACTCAAGACTTGTGTAGGGGGTAAACAGGTCTGCTTCTCAGTTTTATATCATCAGAATCTTCAAATCGATGAAGGCGGATGATTGATGAAAGAAGAAACCAAAAGGCCTCAGGAGCTTACAGATCTTAGTTCAGCTCTTCCTTGTCCTACGGTGTCATTTCGGCCCCGCCTTTTTTTTGTCATTTCGGCCGGGTATGTCTATTCACCAGAAAATGCCGAAAGGTGAATGCTAGATGGTCACTGTTTGATAGATTTTCACATTTATAGTGAGCCCATTTTTCGCAAACATTGCAAAAAATGCAGTCGATGTCACACTGCTTGCCACAACAGGAGCAAGGGTAATCGGACATTGTTGATCTTAAAAACAGGCAATCTTTTAAAAAGGTTAGCTTTTAAAAATAACACACGGCCCAGGCCTAGGTCGCTTCTTGCCCAGTGACGATCTCAGCCTGTGTGAACGGTGTGTGATGCCACACACACATAAAAAATGACATCTACTCATTGAGTTCTTTGATTTATGTTGAGCGTTGATGTGTTTGTAATTGTACGCTTGCGCGCACTGTTTTGTTTGTAAACACGTCGATATGATGCGGTATGACGTGATTTCTATTCTAGTGTGCGGGATAGCCGATCTACGGAAATGTGTCATCGGGGCAGTGTTAATCACTTTGCTTTTAGGCAATTTCACTTTCCATTGTAATAAACTTTGAGAGGGGTTTCTTTAGAATGTTTTCATAATTCAGCCCTACCATTCGGCATTTTGATCATTCCGCCTTCACCATTCGGCATTTTTCGGTATGTTTTGACCATTCTGCATTCATTTTCCGGCATTTTCCGACCATTCTGCATTCATTTTCTGGTATTTTCTGGTGTATAGACATAGCGTTTTTTTGGTCGTTTCAGCCCCGCCTTTTTTTGGTCGTTTCAGCCTCGTCCTACGAGTCAAATCGGCCTCATTTCCGACCAACTCGTCCTCGACCTAATTATGTTTTTTGTGTATCTTCTTCCTCTTTGGGTTAAGTGCCCACAATCAACAATTTGATTTTTATGGCACTATTTCAGTCGAGGTCAGAAGTCGGAGAAACAGAAGAATAAAATAAAATAGTAACATAAAAGAAAAGAAAAAGAGAGAGAGCAAAGGAAAAAGAGAAAACCCTAATTTACAATGACCCAGCCAGCTGGTTCTCCCTGTGGATCCCCAACATGATACCGCGTCAAAATTAGTGCTAAAAATGTCAGTGTAAAATGTGTTTTTGAAACGTCAAAATTCCTTTAGCAGTTTTAAAACATCGTGTGCTATTTATCGGTGAATTGATTAGATCGCACAGGAATATAAGACGTATTTATTGACTTCAGTTTTTATCCGGACACTTCATGAAATGAGGGCAAAGTTGCTCGGTTAAGTTAACTCTGCCGATGTTATTCTAGACTTGGAAAATCGACTCATTTTGTTTATTTTGGTTAATATTCGAGCAATACTGAATACATCAAACTTTGTCAAATAAGCTGCCATTGAAAAGTGAAAAGAAGGAGCTTTGGTCGAGTCAAAGTTTATTTCATGCAAAAACAAGGGCTACTTTTCTACAAATAGCTACACACATTTTTTTTCTACTGACGGCCCACTATATCTGTGAGTTCTTTTAAAACAACAAAAATAATTGAGTTCTGTCCCGTTTCCAATTATGTTGATTGTTGGAAGAAAGCTGTCACAACATTTTCTAATGGACACATGTATGAAAAAATAGATAAATACCCTGGAAAATTGTACCCACTTTTGAAAATTAGAAACAGAAAATGCATATTTACAGCAAGTTAACTATTTCAATATTATTTGTCTCTCTTTGTATCAACTACTATGAGATTGGCTTACAATTTTTTTTTCTCATACCTAATATATATATCTCTCTGTTTTCCTGTCTCTCTCTGCCTCTCTTTCTCTCTATCTCTCTTTCTGTCTATGTTTTTTTAAATGGTTTGTTGTTGTTGTGTGTGTGTATATCTCTGTGCCTCAGTCTTTCTGTTTAAGTGTTTATAAAAAAAATTTTTTTAAAAAGGTGGACCATGGCCTTTATATAGTATCTGGGCAAGACCAATCCGGCTACTGTAGCGGTCCCCGGGGGTGAACCCTGACCGGCACAGCTCCTGCCCTTCAGTTCATTTATCACTACATCCATAATTGGATCCTGCCAACGTACTGCATCAAGATCAAGAAGATAATGCCCCCCCCCCCCCCCCCCCCCCCCCCCTTTGGGGATACCGGGGAAATCTTTTGTATAAATAGTTCCCCCACCTTCTGGAAGTTCTGTGCTTGCAACTTCCTCTAATCTGTCACTCTCTTTGACTCTGCCTTTTCCCTTTGCTTACTATCATCTACTATCTTTCTGCCTTGCCGGTCCGTTCTCGTGCCTTTTTTTCACGAAACACTTTCAAAAAGATTTCCTCCAGCCGAAGTCAGACTTGCTGGGCCTAACTATTTCTTTTTAAGCATGTAGTAAAGGAATCCCCAATATTTGGAACAAAATATTTTCTTTACCCAATGTAAGTTTATTGGATAATTTGGGCTAAAAAATGGCTGGCAGCAAAAGGGTTAAAGTGGTTTGCTTCTCCTTAAACTAAAAGTAATTTTTAAAAAATTGGTGTTTTTTTTAGGAATGGCTTTGTTTATTCATCAAAACGTTTAAGTTTGGTTTTCAAATTTGGGTTTTCGTCCAAAAGATTTTTGAGTTAATTAATGGTTTTTTTTGAAGACCTGAGCTATTTTACTCTTTCTTTCAAAGTCTGCATTCTATTTTTCCTTAGGGTTTCTTTGATGAAGATCGTTTGGAGTCCAGATGCTCTCCCTTGGGCCTTGAATGTGTTTGTTTTCTGAAGGCCTCTTATTCTTAACCCTTTCCCTGCCAGCCATTTTTCAGCCAAAAAATACCATTAAACTTAACGGGGTGGAGACAAAAATATTTCTACAATGTTGCGAATTCATCTGTGACATGTATTTATTTATAACATTAGGCATATCCTCACCTCCCAAAATTAAAATAGTCTTTGGGTAGCATGCTCTGATTTTATGCCTTTTATTGACATTGGTGTTGCTATTGTGCTAAAACTGCGGCATTGGTGGTGAAAGGGTTAGTGTTCAGCTCTCCCCTGAGTTTTTTCTCTGTTATACTTTTCACCTCTTCTTAGAGTTCCTTCTCTGAACTTACGAGTGAAGACTTCATGTTTTCCACCTCTCCTTGGAGCTCTATTTTCCTTCTCTAATAATAATAATAATAACAGTACATTTATATAGCACTTTACCTCAGACGAGCCAAAAGCGCTTTACAATCAATTATTCATCAACAGATAACGAAAAACAAGATTCAAGAGTGACACCAACCACCAACAGCGCATATGCAAAGCAACTCTCTCTCTCTCTTTAACACACACGCACGCACACGCACACACGCACACACACACTAGAGATAATTCTCCTTGACGTTCCAACTGGGTGCCGCATTTTGTATGCAAACCGTTCAGTTTTGTTGTTGTTGGGCAGATGCTGCCATGCTATCGTAGCGAAGTAGTGTTATTTTCATACATATATTATTTAGCTGCGAAAGTGCCCTTGTCAATGTGTTATTTTTTTTGTCCACTGTGAAATCATGTTGATGCGCTGCTGTTATGTTTAGCTACATGTGTGGGGGGGCAGGGAGACATGTGTGTGACTGAGTTATTATGTCTTTGTTGAACTTCTTGGGGAGGGGGGTTTCTTAATTTTTTGTTAAGCGCATAGAGCTCCACGTTGGATGGAGGAGTGTGCCATATAAATGCTTCACTATTATTATTATTATTATGTTGCAGGAGTGCTACGTGCAGTCGGGAATGTCAACTCTAAGCGGTGCACAAGAAATCATCGTTGGTGATGCAGAGGGGAAAAAACAGAGAAGGAAAGAACGACCAACTCCACGGGCCAGCACAGAGTGTGGATTTAGCAGACCTGTTTACTTTACTCTTTCCAGTAGTATTCTACTCAATTTGGACCTCTAGTACTCTTCAAACCTGAAAATAATGCTCTTTAAAAAGTTTAATTCTTGATTACTACTCATTTTCAGTGAACATTATTTGATGGTTTAATAAATAAAACTACAAATTTTGCACCAAGACTACCCATTTTAGCTATCCAGACTACTGAAGACTTGTGTAGAGGGTAAACAGGTCTGATTTAGAGAATAGAGACGAACGATTCACTCTACCCATCCCTGCGTTGAAAGAAGAGGGAAGCAAAGGACCGGGTCTGACATCATTGTGACAAGATGGAGAACCGGACTCGGTCGCAGGTTGTTGTGAAGATAGAGAGGGAAGACGAATATTCCACATGTGAAATGGACCTGGAGGGGAATTCTAGGGATTGTGGGCTTGTGGTGAAAAGCGAGCCGGCAGAAAAGTGCCAGCCAATGGGTACAACGGGGGTAGGGTCTGTGGTAAAGGAAGTGAGCAATACATGTTATGTGAAATTAGAAAGCTCACCAGAATGGTCTGCAGTGGCTGAAGATTCTACACGTTTGTCAGATCAAGGAAATATGGTTTCGTACATGTCAGATGTGCAGGCCATGTCTGGTGCAGCGCATGGCATGTCCAGTGTTTCTACAAACAGTGCGGACACGATCTCTTGTGGTTCTCATGTTATGTCTGACATACAAATCATGGGTGGTGCAGCGTATGGCATGTCCAGTGTTTCTACAAACAGTGCGGGCACGATCTCTTGTGGTTCTCATGCTATGTCTGACGTACAAATCATGGGTGGTGCAGCGCATGGCATGTCTCTACAAACAGTGCGGGCACGATCTCTTGTGGTTCTCATGTATGTCTGACGTACAAATCATGGGTGGTGCAGCGTATGGCATGTCTAAACAGTGCGGGCACGATCTCTTGTGGTTCTCATGCTATGTCTGACGTACAAATCATGGGTGGTGCAGCGCATGGCATGTCTAGTGTTTCTACAAACAGTGCGGGCACGATCTCTTGTGGTTCTCATGCTATGTCTGACGTACAAATCATGGGTGGTGCAGCGCATGGCATGTCTAGTGTTTCTACAAACAGTGCGGGCACGATCTCTTGTGGTTCTCATGCTATGTCTGACGTACAAATCATGGGTGGTGCAGCGCATGGCATGTCTAGTGTTTCTACAAACAGTGCGGGCACGATCTCTTGTGGTTCTCATGCTATGTCTGACGTACAAATCATGGGTGGTGCAGCGCATGGCATGTCTAGTGTTTCTACAAACAATGCGGGCACGATCTCTTGTGGTTCTCATGCTATGTCTGACGTACAAATCATGGGTGGTGCAGCGCATGGCATGTCTAGTGTTTCTACAAACAGTGCGGGCACGATCTCTTGTGGTTCTCATGCTATGTCTGACGTACAAATCATGGGTGGTGCAGCGTTTAACAAGCCTGAAGTTTCAACGGGTTCTGTAGACGAGATATCACGCGCTTCTCATGTTGTATCGGATGTAGAAGTTGTGTCTGGATCAGCGTTTTACTTTCCCCCACCCAGTGTTTTAGAACGTTTTGTGAAAACTGTATTGCATCCTTCTGGAGTGATGTCTGATGTGCAAGCTATGCGTGGAACAGCATGTAACTCGTCATATGGTTCAAGAGACACTGTAGACAACATCTCTCACGCTACTCATGTTGTATCGGAAGCAGAAGTTAAGCATGGTAGGTTTCGCCTTCCCTCACCCAGTATTTCGAAAGGTTTTGTGAAAAGTGTATCGCATGCTTCTGGTGTGATGTCTGATGTGCAAGCTATGCACAGTACAGCATGTAACTTGTCATATCATGGTTCAACCATAGACAGCATCTCTCACATTTCTCAAGTTGTGTCCGATAAAGAGGCTCTGTGTGATACAACGTCAAACGTGCCGTGCGCACTAACTACAGACAAACACTATAGAAGCACCAAAGACCAGATTTCTTCTTGCGGCTCTCAGTTTCTGTCGGGTGTTCAGGCAATGTCTGGCATGAAATTTAGCACATGTACTGCTTCAACACCAAACCTGGAAATGATCTCTTGTGAAAGTCCCGTCTTGTCTGATGTTCAGGTGATGGGGTATTCAACATGTAGCCTGCCTAAAGCTCCAGTATGCTCTGTAGACATGAGGCCAAGTGCAGACCAAAGTGTCAACTGTGATAAGGAAGCTTTCGGGTGTGGTTCTGCACTGAACGAGTCGTCTTGTGAGTCAGCAACGGACATGGTGTCTAATGCATCTCAAGTTACGTCTGGTGCACAAGCTATGTCTGAATCGGCATGTATGCGTCTTTCTTCAATAAATAGTGCGGCTGAATATTCCATGGCTGGTGATGAAGCTTTCATGGCAGAGACAAGTTATGTTATACCCAGCGAATTTCCTCCTGTGCGCTACGGAGCTTTGGTTTCACCCACTATGTCTCCGGCAATGCGTTTTGTGGTGTGTGGTGTTCCCCTTGGGATGACGAACTGGCAAGGCAATGCTGGGACATATGGAAATGGTGTAGGAGACATGCCAGTCCCTCTCCACTTCCCTTCGGATCAATGGGCACAGATTGAGAGTAGTAGTGTGGCTGGTCAGCATGATCTTACTGGGGGAAAACTTGAGACTGTGTCTGTTCTTGATCAACAAGAAATGACAGAGGAAATATGCTTGCCTGTCCCTGAATGTCAACTAATGGCAGAACTATCTGGAACTGTGTCTGTTCTTGATCAACAAGAAATGACAGAGGAAATATGCTTGCCTGTCCCTGAATGTCAACTAATGGCAGAACTATCTGGAACTGTGTCTGTTCTTGATCGACAAGAAATGACAGAGGAAAAACGCTTGCCTGTCCCTGAATGTCAACGGATGGCAGAAAACCCTGGAACTGTGTCTGTTCTTGATCGACAAGAAATGACAGAGGAAAAACGCTTGCCTGTCCCTGAATGTCAACGGATGGCAGAAAACCCTGGAACTGTGTCTGTTCTTGATCGACAAGAAATGACAGAGGAAAAACGCTTGCCTGTCCCTGAATGTCAACGGATGGCAGAACAATCTGGAACTGTGTCTGTTCTTGATCGACAAAAAATGACTGAGGGAAAGCCTGTGATTGTTCCGAGTGAGCTACATGAAAAAACGGCAGAAAAAAGTGTGACCGCTAGTGTTTGTGAATGTGATCAACATGCAATGACTGATGAAACATCTGTGATTGTTTCTCCTAATCGAAACGTAGTAGTGGCAGATGATCCTGTTTGTTTGTCTCTTGCTGATCAAGAAATGACTGAGGAAAGTTCTAGGACTGTATCTTCACCTGATCAACACACGCTGTCAGAAGATCAGGTGTGGACGCCCACAGAAAATATCACTTTGAGACATAACTCTAGCCGCACTCAAGAAAGACGTACAGATGTGCGGATCAGTGAATCAGTGTGTCTTCCTACATTGACCATAAAACAAGAAGTGAACGAACCCATTGTAGAACTAAACGAATCTGCCGCAGAGCCCCAAAAGACCGTTCTGAACGACAGCTTTGTGGAACAAGAGGAGAATTCTGGTCGGCAGGAAAACGAGGCCAGCTGTGGTGAAGACAAAGACGCAGAGGCAGAGAGTGAGTTGACAAACGGGAATAACCCAAAGAGTCCTGCTCCCTCTTCAGATCTGCACCCTCAACAGAGCAAGTCCACACCGGAAGCACTTCACTTGGAAGTTAAGAGCAGCACTAGTGTTGACGCAGAACCGGAGAATTGCAAGCCAGGATCTGGTCTTGAGACGCAAAAGCAGAATCTACAAACTATTGTTGAAGTCATTGCTGTGTGGGACGTTATGTCTAAGCAAAGCCAGTCCCCTGATCAAACTAAGGAAAGCACGACTGATGCACAGATTTCCCAAACGAAAGCAGTCTGCAGCAATGATGGAATCTCGGAAAATAGTGGGAAGTCCTCTAAAAAGGACCCAAAGATAATGGTGGAAAGGGAGCAAACTCTTCCACAAGCACCACAGATGAGGCTACGTGCCACCAAAAGTAGGAAAGGCCGGAAAAATGAAAGCCCCATTGAAAAACGAAAAAGTGAGAGGATTCGCAAGACTAAACCTGAATTTCCCGGTAGTACTAGTAGAAGAAGGTCACAAAGAGAGACAACTCCTATCACTGAAAGCACCCACATGGGAAAAGATGCAACCCTAAGAAAGGAGACTGAAAGCTCGTTAAAAACCCAGGGCAGAACAACAGCCTGTATGTCCAGAGCTGAAATCCTTTGTAGAAGACCTGAGGGAAAGACAACTCCTCCTCCAGAATACTGCCACAGAACAAGGCAGGGAAGGAAGACAGCCTGCAGAACGAAAGCTGGAAGAAAGCAGGATGCATCCGAGACAGCCCTCGCAACTACTTCTGAAATCCGCGTCGTCAGGAAACGAGCCAGAAAGCTAGGTGATCACAGTCCACAAATAACTCTGGGCGTCAGAGCCAGCAAGAGACAGAAAACGGAGATGGGCGGACAGACAAACGCGGCACGGCAAGACGGTTGCAGTGCTACCTTGTCGCGCATGGACAATTCTGGTAAAATCGGTTCCAAAGAAGAAACTGCCTCCACCAGTGTTGTTGGCATGGTGACCAGAGCCAGAACCACCGGAAGAAGACTGCGTGTGAAGTATAGGGATGGTTTCACAGGCTCGTACACTTACAGTAACGACAGCAAAGACGAGGAACAGCGACAGCAGAGAAAAACCTCGCATCAACCTTCAACTAGAAAACCTAGCAAGAACAAGAAGAACTTGCCCGGGCCTCCTTGCCAAAGCGACATCCACACTTTCAGCTCGACTCTCCAAAATCGCCTCCACCTTTGCCCCGTATGCAACACCGGTTTCACGAAAACACGGTTTCTGAAGAAACATATGACGAAGCACAGAGACCAAAGGCCCTATGCGTGCGAGGTGTGTCACACTCGCTTTACACGGCAAGACTCGTTGCCGAGGCACATGAGGACTCACACCGGTGAGCAGCCGTACACGTGTGATCAGTGCGATAAGCGTTTCTCCTTAAGCTCCAACCTGAACAGGCACAGGAGGCTGCACGGCCGGGTCAGGCTGTTCCGCTGTGGGGAGTGCGGTGAGAGGTTCCGGCTGGCGGGACAACTGAAGATCCACAGGCAAAAGCACTCGGGGAAAAAGGTCCACCGCTGTTCCAAGTGTAAGGAGAGTTTCACTCGGTCAAGCAACCTGAGGCGCCACATGAAGACGAAGTGTTGTGCGGTGAGAGGTTCCGGCTGGTCAGCCAACTGAAGATCCACCGGCGAAAACACTCGGGGCAAAAGGCCCACCCCTGTCCCAAGTGTAAGAAAAGTTTCAATCGGTCAGACAACCTGAGGCGTCACATGAAGACGAAGCATTTGCAATGAGATACAGTAGAACCTCCCTTAGAAGACCTTCAAAAATCATCCAAATTGAGGTCTTATAAGGGAGGGGTCTTTAAGGGAGGGCTCTTATAAGGGAAGTACTTTTAATACTTACAAAGTAGGGCAATGTCTCAGAGAAGTAGGTCTTATGTGGGAGGGAGTTTTATAAGGGAGGTTCCACTGTAATGGAGGCCTTATAAGGGAGGTTCCACTGTAATGGGAGGTCTTATAAGGGAGGCTCCACTGTAATGGGAGGTCTTATAAGGGAGGCTCCACTGTAATGGGAGGCCTTATAAGGGAGGCTCCACTGTAATGGGAGGCCTTATAAGGGAGGCTCCACTGTATACATCATTTTTATGTGTGGCCACCTGCCCATATCTGACTTTTCCCCAGGTGTGGAAACACCAACCCGGGTCTTTTATTAGTTTCAAAAAGTCACCGCTTATGAGTGTACTTGGCCTAAAAATTAACATATCAGTAGGCTATAATATGCATTCAAGATTTTTTACATTATTGTGTTCAGTGATGTTTAATATATTGTAATCAAGGAAAACTTTTTTTGCAATGTTGCAGCTGGTGTTGACTGCTAAAATGACTTTTTGTATTGCCCAGTATTTCAGAGATGGTCAAATTCATTCCTATAAGTAATCTTCTTCTGCGTTCCCACGCCATATGGCCATAATGGGTAAGGTATGTATGTGTCCCATTTTCAGTTTTCACTGGTCTCCCCACTGCGTACAGCAGACGCATTCCGATTTTGGAGGAGCTCAAAGGAGAAACATTATTTGGATTTTTTTTTTTTTTTAAAGGCAGGAGAATGGGCCAATAAGTCAGAAAGATAGTAGATGACAGAAAGCAAAGGGAAAAGGCAGAGCCAAAGAGAGTGGCAGATTAGAGGAAGTTACAAGCGCAGAACTTCCAGAAGGTGGGGGAACTATTTTTACAAAAGACCCCCCGGTATCCCCACGGGGAGAGACTCGTGGATGGGGGCGGGGTCATCCAGCTCCCCGTATGGAGGCACGAGGCATCCACCCATTGCCCCATCAGAGTAGGGTCAAACAGTAAGAGAGCTTACAATAAATTATTTTGTACAGTTTTGGACAATCCGTACGGAAAACCCTAAATAAGTGGAAGAAAGAAGGATAAAAGTTTATGCATATGGGGAAATTCGGACACGTGCGCAAATCTTTTCCCTTCTTTGTTTCACTTACTTATGGATTGCGCACAGGTTTCCGCACGGAATATCCGCTTATGTGTGTACACGGCCTTAGTCTTTCGCGGAAGACTGACTCTCTAACTAGGGGGGAACATTTGCACTGGCTCTACTAGTGCTGCAGCCAAAGGGTTTGGTTGGCCGACTCTCTAACTAGGGGGGCATTGCACTGGCTCTACTAGTGCTGCAGCCAAAGGGTTTGGTTGGCCGACTCTCTAACTAGGGGGGGGACATTGCACTGGCTCTACTAGTGCTGCAGCCAAAGGGTTTGGTTGGCCGACTCTCTAACTAGGGGGGGGGGACATTGCACTGGCTCTACTAGTGCTGCAGCCAAAGGGTTTGGTTGGCCGACTCTCTAACTAGGGGGGGGACATTGCACTGGCTCTACTAGTGCTGCAGCCAAAGGGTTTGGTTGGCCGACTCTCTAACTAGGGGGGGGGGGGGGGGCATTGCACTGGCTCTACTAGTGCTGCAGCCAAAGGGTTTGGTTGGCCGACTCTCTAACTAGGGGGGGGGGACATTGCACTGGCTCTACTAGTGCTGCAGCCAAAGGGTTTGGTTGGCCGACTCTCTAACTAGGGGGGGGGGACATTGCACTGGCTCTACTAGTGCTGCAGCCAAAGGGTTTGGTTGGCCGACTCTCTAACTAGGGGGGGGGGACATTGCACTGGCTCTACTAGTGCTGCAGCCAAAGGGTTTGGTTGGCCGACTCTCTAACTAGGGGGGGGGGACATTGCACTGGCTCTACTAGTGCTGCAGCCAAAGGGTTTGGTTGGCCGACTCTCTAACTAGGGGGGGAACATTTGCACTGGCTCTACTAGTGCTGCAGCCAAAGGGTTTGGTTGGCCGACTCTCTAACTAGGGGGGGGGGACATTGCACTGGCTCTACTAGTGCTGCAGCCAAAGGGTTTGGTTGGCCGACTCTCTAACTAGGGGGGAACATTTGCACTGGCTCTACTAGTGCTGCAGCCAAAGGGTTTGGTTGGCCGACTCTCTAACTAGGGGGGGGACATTGCACTGGCTCTACTAGTGCTGCAGCCAAAGGGGTAAGCTGGCCTTTGGGGACCTTCCCCAACGCCAGCTGTCCTCAGATCCCTTTGGCAGAGAAAGTGAGGATTCGCCCTGGGTAAGACATCTCCACTATAAACAAATTGTAGCCCAGCCCGCCGGAATAGCAGCTGCCCCCTCTGCTATGCGGGCCGGCAGTCATTGTCGGAGACGTCAGGCAGGCGTGCATGAATAGAGGTGCCTTCTTTTTGGCTCACTCGTGTTAACGAAGTTAACATGAAGTGAATCTAGTATGATAGTTGTTCGGTTATGTGTGTGTGTTGCGTCCGTGGTCTAATCTCCAAACTTTACCGTTGGCATTTTCTCGGGAAATAGAAGGCATGCATTGTTCAAATTTTGCACACATATAGATGTCTATGCAAACTTTCTAACAATGATGATTTGAATACTTAAAACAACACTGTAAGCAGATAACAAACAGATAACATTTTAGATTAGTGGGTTAGAGAGTATTCAACAGGCAACATGAGTTAAGAAACTCATCAACACTGAAAGCCTCGATAGCTCATTGGTAGAGTGTCTGTCTGTAATGCCAATGGTTCCGGGTCCGATTCTCGGCACGGGCACTTTTTTAGTTTTGTTTTTTGGTGTCCATTAACGATAGTTTCATTTGTACTTTGAAATTTTATTGGCAATCTTGTACTTTAGACACCCCCCTCAATCTTTGTTGTTGTTGTCCCAACATGTTCCTGTTCGAGTGAGCCTTGAAGGCTTTGCCTTCTTTTTTTACGTTTAGATAGCGTAGGCTGACAGACAGAGGTGCCTTCTTTTTTTACGTTTAGATAGCGTAGGCTGACAGACAGAGGTGCCTTCTTTTTTTACGTTTAGATAGCGTAGGCAGACAGACAGAGGTGTCTTCTTTTTTGATGTTTAGATAGCGCAGGCCGACAGACAGAGGTGCCTTCTTTTTTGATGTTTAGATAGCGCAGGCCGACAGACAGAGGTGCCTTCTTTTTTTACGTTTAGATAGCGTAGGCCGACAGACAGAGGTGCCTTCTTTTTTTATGTTTAGATAGCGTAGGCAGACAGACAGAGGTGCCTTCTTTTTTTACGTTTAGATAGCGTAGGCCGACAGACAGAGGTGCCTTCTTTTTTTACGTTTAGATAGCGTAGGCCGACAGACAGAGGTGCCTTCTTTTTTGATGTTTAGATAGCGTAGGCAGACAGACAGAGGTGTCTTCTTTTTTGACGTTTAGATAGCGTAGGCCGACAGACAGAGGTGCCTTCTTTATTTACGTTTAGATAGCGTAGGCCGACAGACAGAGGTGCCTTCTTTTTTGATGTTTAGATAGCGTAGGCAGACAGACAGAGGTGTCTTCTTTTTTGACGTTTAGATAGCGTAGGCCGACAGACAGAGGTGCCTTCTTTATTTACGTTTAGATAGCGTAGGCCGACAGACAGAGGTGTCTTCTTTTTTGACGTTTAGATAGCGTAGGCCGACAGACAGAGGTGCCTTCTTTATTTATGTTTAGATAGCGTAGGCCGACAGACAGAGGTGCCTTCTTTTTTTACGTTTAGATAGCGTAGGCCGACAGACAGAGGTGCCTTCTTTTTTGATGTTTAGATAGCGTAGGCCGACAGACAGAGGTGCCTTCTTTA
Source organism: Phymorhynchus buccinoides (assembly GCA_017654935.2). Taxonomy (NCBI): domain Eukaryota; kingdom Metazoa; phylum Mollusca; class Gastropoda; order Neogastropoda; family Raphitomidae; genus Phymorhynchus; species Phymorhynchus buccinoides. Next base: position 3,945,650 of record CM065707.1, read on the forward strand.
TTTACGTTTAGATAGCGTAGGCCGACAGACAGAGGTGTCTTCTTTTTTGACGTTTAGATAGCGTAGGCCGACAGACAGAGGTGCCTTCTTTATTTACGTTTAGATAGCGTAGGCCGACAGACAGAGGTGCCTTCTTTATTTACGTTTAGATAGCGTAGGCCGACAGACAGAGGTGCCTTCTTTATTTACGTTTAGATAGCGTAGGCCGACAGACAGAGGTGCCTTCTTTATTTACGTTTAGATAGCGTAGGCCGACAGACAGAGGTGCCTTCTTTATTTACGTTTAGATAGCGTAGGCCGACAGACAGAGGTGTCTTCTTTTTTTACGTTTAGATAGCGTAGGCCGACAGACAGAGGTGCCTTCTTTTTTGATGTTTAGATAGCGTAGGCCGACAGACAGAGGTGCCTTCTTTTTTGATGTTTAGATAGCGTAGGCCGACAGACAGAGGTGTCTTCTTTTTTGACGTTTAGATAGCGTAGGCCGACAGACAGAGGTGTCTTCTTTTTTGATGTTTAGATAGCGTAGGCCGACAGACAGAGGTGCCTTCTTTTTTTATGTTTAGATAGCGTAGGCAGACAGACAGAGGTGCCTTCTTTTTTTATGTTTAGATAGCGTAGGCCGACAGACAGAGGTGCCTTCTTTTTTTATGTTTAGATAGCGTAGGCCGACAGACAGAGGTGCCTTCTTTTTTGATGTTTAGATAGCGTAGGCCGACAGACAGAGGTGCCTTCTTTATTTATGTTTAGATAGCGTAGGCCGACAGACAGAGGTGCCTTCTTTTTTTACGTTTAGATAGCGTAGGCCGACAGACAGAGGTGCCTTCTTTTTTTACGTTTAGATAGCGTAGGCTGACAGACAGAGGTGCCTTCTTTTTTTATGTTTAGATAGCGTAGGCTGACAGACAGAGGTGCCTTCTTTTTTTACGTTTAGATAGCGTAGGCCGACAGACAGAGGTGCCTTCTTTTTTTATGTTTAGATAGCGTAGGCAGACAGACAGAGGTGCCTTCTTTTTTGACGTTTAGATAGCGTAGGCCGACAGACAGAGGTGCCTTCTTTTTTGACGTTTAGATAGCGTAGGCCGACAGACAGGTGTGCATGAATAGAGGTGCCTTCTTTATTTACGTTTAGATAGCGTAGGCCCTATGACAAACTAAATTTGTGTGATGTGTTGTCACTTAATTAAAATTAAGGTTTCGGAATTCCGGTAAAAAAAAAAAAAAAAAAAAAAAAAAAAAAAAAAAAAAAAAAGTTCGGAATTCCGAAAGACAACTGACACTATCATTGTCAGTCATTCAACAGCTGAGAATCATCTCCGAGATCACGTTCGGTTTGCAATGGAGAGTGGCAGAAAGAGAAAGAGAGAATCCCGTGATTAAGACAGATGATCCAAACTGGTCAAGTTTATGTTTTCGGTTATCATTGGTGAGTGTTTGAACTGTTTTTGTTTTCAACATACATTGTACATGTACATGTATAACGAAATCCTGATACAACGAACTGAGTCTGTGTTCCCTTAAAATTCGTTTTACGCGGACTCCACTGTAGTAGCTTATTTATGATTTATGTATTTATTTAAACAGTTGTGAAGCGCCGTGAGCTCAAGAGAGAAAGGGCGCTCTATAAAATGTTATTATTATTATTATTATTAAAGCAATTTACCACTGTGCCACAGAAATGGCAAGCTGTAGAACATTAGCAATATTTTGTGAATAGGAGTTGGTTGAAAAAAACAATCAAACAGTGAGAAAAAAAGCTTTTAAAGACAGGTTTAAAATCTTTTGATTGAAATGAAATAAAAACTAGACAGATTGGTGGTACCTTTTCGATGAGGATATAATTATTTTCATACATATCCCCAAAGATTTCGCTGACTTTTCTAAAACATTGCACATGAAATTTGGCGCTAAGTGATCATGCATGAGCCGTCCAACATTTGCCCTCAAACAGTTTGATATACACTTATCATTTTCAAAGATGGATATAATTAAGCCGTATGTAGCTACGAGATTAGCTAATGGTGAAAAGTGAAATTAACCCCTTCAGTGTTAATAGTTGCCGACTGTGCCGCCTGTTTGCCATGCAGTTTCTGAATGTGGCAAATTCGTGACTCAGCGCTGATGGATATATACGTCAGTGGCAAGTACTGAAGCATTACAGACGACATACATATGTACGTCGTTGGCACTGAAAAGGCTAAGCAAAATCGATGGCTAAAGATAAACTGCATCACTCGCTCTTATTCTTTGGGCTGAAACAAACTTACAAAACATGTGAGTTTACAAGGCTGATAGTGATATTATGAATAAATAGCGAAGACTGATTTTTTTGTACAGTGAGCATTTTCAACAGAGGTACAATAATCCAGGGAATAGACGTACTTGTGAGAGGGAAGATCACTGGCATCCATTTTCATCACAGACACAACGTTGCCCTCGCTATCAAATTTCACGTCATCTGACAGAGCCTGAGAGGGAAACAAACACGTTTCACACAGATTACAACTGTGTTATAATGCACTCATCTATTTTCTCGAATGTGTGTTTGCGATGTGGATGATGGTGCACTTGTGCAAGATTACATGTGCGTTACGTGTGCGAGTATGGGATTATGCGTGCTGTGTGTGTGCGTGCGTGTGCGTGTGTGTGTTGCATGCGCACATGAGTGTGTTGTCATGTCTGAGTCTGTGACTATGGTGTGAGTGGAAATGGATAGGCATAGGTGTAGAGTGGCACAGAGGTATCACGTTTGCCTCGCATCAAGCAAAAACCCGAGTTCGAACCTGGGTGCAGGGGATTTTTCCTCTCACTCTGCACTAGGCCTTACTGGTCTGAAAACGTGGAGTCTTTCGGATGAGACGATAAACCGAGGTCCCGTGTGCCCATGCACTTAGCACACGTTAAACCCAGTGGCAATGAAAAAGTTGTCATTTGGTCAAAATGTACCCCCCCCCCCCTACCCTTTCCTTCCTCATCAGTCACACAAAAATCGCATGCAAAAAAAAAGAGAAAAAAAAGGGTGGCGCGCCTCTGGCTGCGACACGCTCTCCAGGTGGAAGCAACCTGAATTTCACAGAGGCGCCTCTGAGACAATAACAAACAAACCGTCCTGTGAGATTGGTACCTACTGATAAGGTACAGTCGAACCTCCCTATTAAGACCTTCCCTATTAAGACTCCCTCTAAGATGTGACCCAAACCATTTTCACCCCCTTTATATCCGGACCACACGAGTGTTCACCTCCCTATTAAGACCCTACCCTATTATTATGATTAATTAAGACCTGGGGGGTGGGCTGATTTTTCAAGGTTGTATTAGGGAGGTTCCGTTGTACTAAAATAAACATTGAAGATAAAAGAAAACAACAACAACAACAAAACAAGGGAAAAAGGAAGGGAAAATAAAAACAAGAGCTTCCGTATCCTGAACAAAACAGCAAGATACCTCTACGATACAAGTTCAAGTACACTTTAATATCTCCAAAAGAGAAATTCAGGTTAGGTGCAACAACATGACAGAGATACAACATAACAGATTCTGATCGCTTTTCTCGGCCTTTTGGCTAAGACAGTGATTCAGGAACATAAAGTTTTGTTCTATACCCTGGTTGGTTTGTTCAGCCCCGTCGTACATGGCGAAAGCCGATACGCGACGTTAAACTGAACTTCCATCCACAACATAACAGAAAGAACAAAATGTGACAGTGTGAAACAAAATTATACCAACCAAATAATTATCATTAAAATTCATTACATCAACTTAGAAATGTGCACATTCTTAAAACAGAGAGAGAGAGAGAGAGAGAGAGGAGAGAGAGAGAGAGAGAGAAACAGAGAGAGAGAGGAGAGAGAGTGAGAAGAGAGACAGAGAGAGAGAGAGAGAGAGAGAGAGATAGACAGAGAAGAGAGAGAGGGAGAGAGAGAGAGACTGACCACCACCACCCACCCCTCTCTCTCCCCCCAAAAAATCACATTGACCCTATTTTTCTCAATCCCACAGTACAGCTACATGCTAAAAGCAAAACAAAACTAGAGCGTGAAAACGCTACATCAACCAGCCGCGTGGCAGCATTTTTGGCTCCAGTGACCTTGACCTTTGACCGATGACCTTCATTTTCAAACTTGTCCTTGGTCACCTAACTGTCTGTCTGCACGCAAAATGCGAGTGTCCTAGGTCCCTCCCACTCAAACATTATTGTGGCAAAATAGTCAGAAACAAACAGACAAACACCACTGAAGTCATCCTGTTTGTTAACCCCTTCACTGGGACCAGACTACCTCCAGATAGGTAGTGGGGCGACCATCCCCAACCCAGCAGGTAGCAGGTGGCGGATAGCGACACAGCCTTCAGATATGGAGGCTAGCAACGACATAAGCCAGGCTCGACGGGACGAATAAGCTGCTCCGGACCCAAAGACTGTATAGGGGAAGATAAAGCATCCGGTCTCTTTTCCCTATATGAGTAGTGAGGACAGAAACACTGGTTATGTCCCTTTGAAACCGTACACATTTTACACCGGCGATAGGGCCAGTTGAATTCTCCGTTCAAGTTCCAGTCTGAGTTTTTGGATAACCTCCACTGTGAAAAGTGTACTGTCCCCACTAACGATAACTCTATCAGCCCGGTTCGCCGTAACTCTTAAGTAGTCCATCTTACCCTTTTTAGAATATCTTTGATGGTGACCAACTGGCTGGTGTTACCTAGGTCTCCCTTGCCTTGCAGGATGGGCTGGGCTGGGGGGGCAACAGGCGGCTACTGTTGCCTCAACTGAAAATACCAGTGAAATTCCCCATATGTCCTATGACAGGTACATCAAACGCGGGTAAGAGCCGTGTCAAATCCTCTAGCCCCGGGGTGGGATCCTTGGTGAACAATTCCCCCTGTGCTCACAGGGTTAGACTCTTCAGTCTTGAGCTAAAGGAGAAGCTCCCCTACAGAAAACTTGATCCAGCCTGCCGAAGACGGAGTGTGTCAGCTACGACGCAGACTGGAGATACATCAGGACACACACGCATCAACGATTATGGTAATGCGTCAGACAACATTATCGTCATGGCGTCGCTCCTCACAGCGACAACCGGGGGGAGCGGAGCCGGGCCCTCACCCTCAAAGGGGCCCACCCAAGCGACCGGTGCCTCTGTGGACCTGACGGTCAGGAAACAGAAAGAGACAGAGTAGGATCTACTGAACACATGATGCTCTACGACGCCAAACCTGGCCAGGGGTGGTGGAGCTGCATGTGCTAGCTTTGGTGCAGCCGCACCGACCTGGAGAAGACAGTGGACTGCGTCATGGCGCGAAAAAAAAAAAAAAAAAAAAAAAAAAAAACAATTAAGAAAGTCTGACCCTGCCAAGCTACTATCGCACCGACTGACTGAAGAATGAAGAAGACAGTTAACCCCTTCAGGCAAACTTCATTACTGGCCTGGGGCTTGGGGGCTAGAAAAAAAAAGCGTTATAACAAATAAGAAGCGCAACAAAAACTCACACTGTCAATGATTCAGTTTTGACAACATTATTGGTTTGGTCAAAGTTTATTTTTCTTGCTTTAAATCGTGCTTCTTGCATTTGATCGGAATCATTAGT
>CM065707.1:3951732-3985754 GCA_017654935.2 Phymorhynchus buccinoides
GGACTTGATGGGCCTAAATATTTCTTAGTTAGGGCATAACGGCAGCATGACGCGTCTCCGCTATATTGAGAGGCAACTGTTAGCGATCGAAGAAGAAGAAAACACTACCAAAATGAGATACGAGTTTCTGAATTTCACGAGATATATTGATTCTTTTTTTACAGAAATGAAGGTGCTGCAGCTGAGATCACTCAGCCAGCACGACGAGAGGACGGAGCCAAGGGAGAGAAGCACGGCCATCCAGGACGTCAGTTGCGACAAGCATGTCGCGCTCAGCGGCGGTACCATCGTACACCTGGCGGTCAGCACCGATGACCTGACCCTGGCCGTTGTCACCGATGACGACCTGAACTTGACCCTTCTCCTGTTTGACCTTTCCGCCTTTGCTGGTCAGGTGAGTGTGATGTTGACAGAGATCGCGTTTACTGGTAATTATCAGTAAGATACTGATTGTGAAACCAAAGTACTGAACAAACAATTGACCTTTCAGTCGTCCCAGGGACTGATACATTTTTGCTAGGACTGATAAATTGTTTAACAGAGGCTTTGATAGTGTGGTTTTCACTGGTTTGTGTTTCCCTGGGACTGGTTTTGACACCGGTTGTTGTTGATGGGGGCATTGTCGCTGATGGGACTGGCTTTAACACCGGTTTTGACACCGGTTGTTGGGACTGGGCATTGGTGGGGGGGCATTGCTGATGGGACTGGTTTTGACACACTGTTGTTGGGATGGGACCTGGTTGTTGGGGGCATTGTCGCTGATGGACACTGGTTGTTGACACTGGTTTTTGATTGTTGCTGATGGGACTGGTTTTGACACTGGTTGTTGGGGGCATTGTTGCTGGTGAGACTGGGTTTGACACCGGTGTTGGGGGCATTGTCGCTGGTGGGACTGGTTTTGACACTGGTTGTTGGGGGGCATTGTCGCTGATGGGACTGGTTTTGACACCGGGTTTGTTGGGGGCATTGTCGTGGTGGGGGTTTTGACATTGTTCAGTTGCTGATGGGACTGGTTTTGACACTGGTTGTTGGGGGGCATTGTCGCTGATGGGACTGGTTTTTCAAAATTCCTAGCGCGATCACTGTGTTGAGGTCACAGCATGGACGTATAACTATAAGCTGATATAAGCAGGTGACCTAAAAAGCTTGAAACGTCGTATTTCACTTGCTGATTCTAACCCCCTGATCATGAAGACAGAACCACCCCCCCCCCCCCCCCCCCCCCCGCGGGAATACCGGAGGGCCTTTTGTATAAATAGTTCCCGCACCTTCTTGAAGTTCTGTGCTTGTAACTTCCTCAAATATAATCTGTCACTCTCTTTGACTCTGCCTTTTCCCTTTGCTTGCTGTCATCTACTATCTTTCTGCCTTTCTGGACCATTCTCCTGCCTTTTTTTAAGAAACACTTTCAAAAAGATTTCCTCCTCCAGCCAAAGACGGACATGCTGGGCCTAATTATTTCTTACTTAGGCACATAACGGCGGCGTGACGCATCAGCGCTCACAATCGACAGGAAACTGTCTGAGCGATCGAAGAAGAAGACGCTGAAGACAGAATTAACGTTGATTCAGACCTGTTTACTCTACTCTTTTCGAGTAGTATTCTACCCAATTTGGACCTCTACTACTCTTCAAATTTGAAAATAATGCTCTAATTACTCATTTTTAATGAACATTATTTGATGAAGAGGACTACTCATTTCACACCAAAGCTACTCATTTCAGCTATCCAGACTACTCAAGACTTGTGTAGGGGATAAACAGGTCTGTTGATTACGTTTGTGTCTCCAGGCGGCGCCCTCTCCCTTCCTGGAGCACCGGTTGTCGTCGTCGGCGCCGGGCTGCAGTCTGCAGGACCTGACATGGAACCCTGCCTTCCCCTCGCTGCTGGCTGTCTGCACCAGCGAGGGGAACGTCACTCTGTTGGAGGTCACCAACGCCGTGACCGTCAAGGCTTCCCTCCCTTTGCCCGCATCTTGCTGTGAGTCAAAGATGTGTGTGTGTGTTGTCGGGGCTTGTCTGTGTGTGTGTGTGTGGTGTTTGTGTGTGTGCGTGTGTGTGTGGGTGTGTGTGTGTGTGTGTGTGTGTGTGTGTGTGTGTGTGTGTGTGTGTGTGGGTGTGTGTGTGTGTGTGTGGTGTTTGTGTGTGTGTGTGTGTGTGTGTGTGTGTGCACGATGTGTGTGTGTGTGTGTGTGTGTGTGCACATGTGTGTGTGTACCCTTGCCAGACCTGTTTACTCTACTCTTTTTGAGTAGTATTCTACTCAATTTGGACCTCTACTACTATTCAAAATCGAAAATAATGCTCTAACTACTAATTTTCAGTGAACATTGTTTGATGGTTTAATGAATAAAACTACACATTTTGCACCAAAACTACTCATTTCAGCTACCCAGACTACTCAAGACTTGTAAACAGGTCTGCGGCTTGCAATCATGCTCATGGTGCTCTTTTGCTATTTCAAGACCAACCTGGAACAAATGTCCTCTCTTCTTCTGTCAGCGACCGACCCTCTCCGGTTTCAAATCAAATCTCAAAACCCACCTGTTTCCCCGCCATTGAAGCTCATTCTCTCTTTCCCTCCTCTCTCTTGCCTTTAGGTCTATTTCTCAAACATGTGTGTGTGTTTTATCGTCTTGTTCATCTCTGTGTAGTGTCTCTGTTTGAATGCGTTATGAACGTTTAACGTGTGTGTGTGTGTTTCAATTTGATATTTATCAAGATTTAGCGCCGTATAAATACTGTATCGGTGGTGTTGATGATTGTAAGGTAAAAATATGACGATGATGTATTACAATTTGCAGAAGTAAGTTGGAGTCCCAAAGACAGGCTAATCATACTCGGGGAAAATAAGGACGGATTTTGATGATGATGAAAGTGATGATAATGATGATGATGATGATGATGCATTGCAGTAAGCTGGAGCCCAAAAGGCAAACAGATCATGGTTGGGAAGAGGGACGGATCTTGCACGCAGTACGATCACGACATGAAGCCCAAAAAAGAATGGCCCGCACCGCGCATCTTCCCCGAGCCACACCAAGGTAAATGGTTAAACCATCAGAATATGAAAAACAGATACAGTGGGACCTCCCGTATAAGACCTCCCATTATAAGACTCCCTTCCACATAAGACCTACTTCTCTAAGATGTTGCCCTTCTTTGTAAGTATGAAGATTACCTCCCTTATAAGACCCCTCCCTTACAAGACCACTCCCTTATAAGATCCCTCCCTTATAAGACCTCATTTTGGATGATTTCTGAAGGTCTTATAAGGGAGGTTCCACTGTACACGCATATTAACCCTTTCACCGCCAATGTCGCATTTATACACCACAATGTCACTAAAAGGCATCAAATCAGGACCTGTTATCCACAAGACCTCATTTTCTTAATTTTGGGAGGTAAGGATAGGCCTAATGTTATACATGTCACAGAGGAATTCCCAATATTGCAGATAACATTTTCTTCTGCAGCCAGTTAACTATAATGGTATTTTTTTGTTGAAAAATGGCTGGCGGCGAAAGGGTTAAGCCGGAATGAAAGAAAAAAGTGTGCACATATTCTCACACGATGATGAAGATGCATTTAGCTCTTCTACTTCTAGCACCATAGGCGAATACATTCGCCGCAAGATATCACTTTGCACTCTCACCAGATGCAAAGACATTCACAGCCAAGCGCCCTGCCATGTGTTTGTGTTTTTTTAGAGGTTATGTGACAGTTCTTTCTGTTAACTCATTCAAGTCGATAGATAGCTGTCAATTTGATTTGCTTTAAGGGAAGTAAATCTGTGTGCAAACCATACCTTGGTCCACTTCTAAACTCGCTTCGCTCCCTTAGACCACAATTTTGCCTCTGACTTTGCTTTTGTAGTGGTTTGTTGTGGGGAAACCAATCGGTGTAGAGAGTTTTTCTATGTAAAGTATATATATATTTGTGCGGCCATTGCATGTGTATTTGTGTGTACTTATTAACCTTTGACCTGATTGAAGATTGAAATACGTAGCTCTTGAATAAATGTCGATTTGTTTGTAAAGCTACTAAACTAGTCTCTCTTCCAATGTCACTGTGTTCTGGGTGAGGGTCGTATTGGCCACTGCAAAGAACACCTTTTGCAAGAGTGAATGCCCTTGGTGGGTGGGGGAAGATGGTTGAGTACTGACCAAACAAGGGAATAACTCTCGCCAATAACCCTATTTGAGGCCACTTAATGGCTGCCTTTTGCAAGAGTGAATGCCCCCTTTTGGATACTGATCAACAAGGGATTAACTCTTGCCATCAAGGGCGTTAATAACCCTAGTTGCAATGGCCAATAGGCAGACCTGGCTCATCCTTTTTTCATTTTTTTTGAGGATGGTTTGCTTCCCTTTGACTCTAGCTCATACAGAGCTAGGGGTAGGGGGGGGGGGGTGGGAAGAGTATCGTAAGGTGGAGAGGAGTCACCGTATTTTACTAACTATAAGGCGATACTTTTTTTCCTAGACTCAGACCCCTGCGCCTTATGATGTGACTGACAATATAGTAAGAAACTATAATAACAAAACCTGAATTTTGTGTAAAATTTGAGGGTTGCGCCTTATATAATCAGGTGCGCCTTGTCCGTAAAATACGGTAATTAAAAGAGAGTTATAATAATAATGGATATTTGTTGCGCTCTTTCTCCAAAGAGCTCAGAGCGCTTACAAAGTTAACTTTAGACAACAACAATAACAATAGTAATAAACACAAAAACATTCAAAAATATATATATTAAATACAAATCTGATGCTTCACACGCGTGCGTGTGCACGCACGCACACACACACACACACGCACAGCACACACACACACACGCACAGAAAAGACATTCATGCGCGTACCGAAATCATGAGTGCGACCCAGTCAGCCAACATGGGTAGCAAATTGCAAACCAGACCAAACTGCCAGTCTTTCTGCCAGCCTAGTCCAATCCACAGCACACCACCCGCAATCAACCGCCCAAGATGCACCCACGACCATGGTACCAGGACCAAACAGGGCTCGGTGCAGTTAGGAGTAAGACAGAGAGAAGAGGATTCTGTGACCTGAACAAGCCTGGGTGTAGCTGCGAATTGGGATTCGGAACGAGCAGCGTGGGAGCAACGCCACTGTACGACCCAGAAGATGGGACAGCAAACAACAACAAAAAGAGAGAGAAGAGGTGAGTTTTGAGCTGAGACTTAAAAGAGGACAGAGTTTGTGCATGACGGACAGAGAAAGGTATGCTGTTCCAGATCACAGGACCAACGTAGATATCTACCTTTGTATATTTTGATTTTAACCTTTGACTTTTTTCCCCCCCAGTGGTGGACGTGGTGTGGGTGTCCACCTTCACGTACCTGGCCTCCTACCTGCCGCACTCCGCCGACAGCTCCGTGCAGCCCGTGGTCATCATGACAGTGTCCAGTGTAGGTGGCGATGTGTCAGTGTCAGCTGTCGATGCTTCATGTTTGTGGTGTGTGACTGTGAGACAGAGAGAGAGAGACGGACAGACAGAAAGATTAAGAGACGAGAGAGAAGACAGAGAGACAGAGAGAAAGATTTGAGAGACAGAAAGATTAAGAGACAAGAGAGAAAAGACAGACAGAGAGAGAGGGGGGGGGGGGGGGGTGGGGGGGGGGGGGGGGGGGGGGGGGGGGGGGAACCCCGAGACAAATGGAAATAGTTTTGTGAGTTGAATGAAAAAAGAGTGGTGAGGAAGAAAAAGCAGTTTCCCTAAATATACAAGCATTAAATGTTCGTTTTTGTTTGGTAAAGGATTGCCACTAAATTAATAAAAATCCTGATTGGTTTTGATTATGTTATTCACAATATGGTTTTGATTATGTTATTCACAGTATGGTTTTGATTATGTTATTCACAATATGGTTTTGATTATGTTATTCACAGTATGGTTTTGATTATGTTATTCACAATATGGTTTTGATTATGTTATTCACAGTATGGTTTTGATTATGTTATTCACATTTAATATCATAGCTTTTACTCTGTGATCGATTTTATTCAAAAAAGGATTAATAAATTTGAAATATTTTCTTTCCCCCGAGGGGAGGATCTTTCGTACAAATAGTCCCCCCACCTTCTGGAAGTTCTGTGCTTGTAACTTCCTCTAATCTGTCACTGACTAACAGTCTTTGACTCTTGCCTTTTCACTTTGACTTAGTGGTCCATTCTGCTGTTTTTCCAAGAAACTTTATCAAAGATTTTCTCCAGCCGAACATGACATGCTGGGCCTAACCATTTCCTAGTTAGGCACATACAGGGCTCTCAATCGTCCCGCAAAACTAGGGGTCCCAGGGACTCCTTCACTTACAGTATAGAGGGTCCTAGAGGCGGGATAGAGGGTCCCAGTGGCATAGTGAATGCTAAAAAATAATTTTTCTAGTGCATCCCTGGGACCCCCTGCACATTCTTTTAGAGGGTCCTTTAGAATTTTAGTGCTTCATAGACCCCCAAATGGGGGTCCCTGGGAACCCTGCACATAAGGGCAGTGTGGCATCTGCTCTCATAATTGACAGGAAACTGTTTGAGCGATCGAACAAAAAGAAGAAGAAATATTTTCTCAAAACTTGCTACATGGAGCGTTTTAGGGTAGTTTTTCCTTAACAACAGGTTTTGTTTGACCTTTCTTGATTCTCTGTGTACGATAAACAATACAGTGGAACCTCCCTTATAAGACCTATTAATAAGACTCCCTCCCACATAAGACCTTCTTCTCTGAGACATTGCCCTTCTTTGTAAGTATTAAAATTACCTCCCTGTTAAGACCCCTCCCTTATAAGACCTCATTTGGGGTGATTTTTGAAAGTCTTATAAGGGAGGTTCCACTGTAACAGAATTTGATGTTTGCTCCACAGAAAGAGGGAAACACCAGCTATGTGAACTACGATGACGTCTGCTTCGGCAGTGGAGAAGATCGGAAACCCAAGTACTACTACCACTATCTGATGCAGTGGTGAGTTTATCTCTCTCTTCTTCTTCTTCTTCTTCTTCGCCTCAGGCAGCCAACTTCATCAGGCTGAAGATTCTGCTGCACTTTGGGGGGTAGTAAGAAGACAAGAAATCAGAAAGCTGAGGATATAGAAGTAGCCTAATGGAAAGGAAAGGAAACATAGAATAAAATCTAGTGTGGGTCTGTCTATAAAATAAAAAAAAGTGGACCACAGCCTTTATTTCGTAGTATCTGGGCAAGACCAATCCGGCTACCGTAGCGGTCCCCGGGGGCGAACCCCGACAGGCACAGCTCCCCACCCTCCTTCCACACTGTCTTTTCATCCCCTCCTCTCTCACAACACCCCCCCCCCCCTCTTTCTCTTTTATGTTAATGCACATACACACACACACACATGCACACACACACACACATGCTCTCTCTCTCTCTCTCTCTCTCTCTCTCTCTCTCTCTCTCTCTCTCTCTCTCTTTTTAGTTAGTCTCTGTTTCGTTTTCTTTCTATCATCTTGCCTCTCTCTGTGTCTCCTCTCTTTCCCTGCCTCTCTCCATCTCACTGTTTCTTTCTTTCTATCATCTCTCTGTCTCCTCTCTTCCACTGCCTCTCTCCATCTCACTGTTTCTTTCTATCATCTTGCCTCTCTCTGTGTCTCCTCTCTTTCCCTGCCTCTCTCCATCTCACTGTTTCTTTCTATCATCTTGCCTCTCTCTCTGTCTCCTCTCTTCCACTGCCTCTCTCCATCTCACTGTTTCTTTCTATCATCTTGCCTCTCTCTCTGTCTCCTCTCTTCCACTGCCTCTCTCCATCTCACTGTTTCTTTCTATCATCTTGCCTCTCTCTCTGTCTCCTCTCTTCCACTGCCTCTCTCCATCTCACTGTTTCTTTCTATCATCTTGCCTCTCTCTCTTGTCTCCTCTCTTCCACTGCCTCTCTCCATCTCACTGTTTCTTTCTATCATCTTGCCTCTCTCTCTGTCTCCTCTCTTCCACTGCCTCTCTCCATCTCACTGTTTCTTTCTATCATCTTGCCTCTCTCTCTGTCTCCTCTCTTCCACTGCCTCTCTTCATCTCACTGTTTCTTTCTATCATCTTGCCTCTCTCTGTGTCTCCTCTCTTCCACTGCCTCTCTCCATCTCACTGTTTCTTTCTTTCTATCATCTTGCCTCTCTCTGTGTCTCCTCTCTTCCATTGCCTCTCTTCATCTCACTGTTTCTTTCTTTATATCATCTTGCCTCTCTCTCTGTCCCCTCTCTTCCACTGCCTCTCTTCATCTCACTGTTTCTTTCTATCATCTTGCCTCTCTCTGTGTCTCCTCTCTTCCACTGCCTCTCTCCATCTCACTGTTTCTTTCTATCATCTTGCCTCTCTCTGTGTCTCCTCTCTTCCACTGCCTCTCTTCATCTCACTGTTTCTTTCTATCATCTTGCCTCTCTCTGTGTCTCCTCTCTTCCACTGCCTCTCTTCATCTCACTGTTTCTTTCTATCATCTTGCCTCTCTCTCTTGTCTCCTCTCTTCCACTGCCTCTCTTCATCTCACTGTTTCTTTCTATCATCTTGCCTCTCTCTGTGTCTCCTCTCTTCCACTGCCTCTCTCCATCTCACTGTTTCTTTCTTTCTATCATCTTGCCTCTCTCTGTGTCTCCTCTCTTCCTCTCTCTGTGTCTCCTCTCTTCCATTGCCTCTCTTCATCTCACTGTTTCTTTCTTTATATCATCTTGCCTCTCTCTCTGTCCCCTCTCTTCCACTGCCTCTCTTCATCTCACTGTTTCTTTCTATCATCTTGCCTCTCTCTGTGTCTCCTCTCTTCCACTGCCTCTCTCCATCTCACTGTTTCTTTCTATCATCTTGCCTCTCTCTGTGTCTCCTCTCTTCCACTGCCTCTCTTCATCTCACTGTTTCTTTCTATCATCTTGCCTCTCTCTGTGTCTCCTCTCTTCCACTGCCTCTCTTCATCTCACTGTTTCTTTCTATCATCTTGCCTCTCTCTGTGTCTCCTCTCTTCCACTGCCTCTCTTCATCTCACTGTTTCTTTCTATCATCTTGCCTCTCTCTGTGTCTCCTCTCTTCCATTGCCTCTCTTCATCTCACTGTTTCTTTCTTTCTATCATCTTGCCTCTCTCTGTGTCTCCTCTCTTCCATTGCCTCTCTTCATCTCACTGTTTCTTTCTATCATCTTGCCTTTCTCTCTGTCTCCTCTCTTCCACTGCCTCTCTCCATCTCACTGTTTCTTTCTTTCTATCATCTTGCCTCTCTCTCTGTCTCCTCTCTTCCACTGCCTCTCTCCATCTCACTGTTTCTTTCTATCATCTTGCCTCTCTCTCTGTCTCCTCTCTTCCACTGCCTCTCTTCATCTCACTGTTTCTTTCTTTCTATCATCTTGCCTCTCTCTCTGTCTCCTCTCTTCCACTGCCTCTCTTCATCTCACTGTTTCTTTCTATCATCTTGCCTCTCTCTCTGTCTCCTCTCTTCCACTGCCTCTCTTCATCTCACTGTTTCTTTCTTTCTATCATCTTGCCTCTCTCTCTGTCTCCTCTCTTCCACTGCCTCTCTTCATCTCACTGTTTCTTTCTTTCTATCATCTTGCCTCTCTCTCTGTCTCCTCTCTTCCACTGCCTCTCTTCATCTCACTGTTTCTTTCTTTCTATCATCTTGCCTCTCTCTCTGTCTCCTCTCTTCCACTGCCTCTCTTCATCTCACTGTTTCTTTCTTTCTATCATCTTGCCTCTCTCTCTGTCTCCTCTCTTCCACTGCCTCTCTTCATCTCACTGTTTGTTTCTTTCTATCATCTTGCCTCTCTCTCTGTCTCCTCTCTTCCACTGCCTCTCTTCATCTCACTGTTTCTTTCTATCATCTTGCCTCTCTCTCTGTCTCCTCTCTTCCACTGCCTCTCTTCATCTCACTGTTTCTTTCTATCATCTTGCCCTCTCTCTGTGTCTCCTCTCTTCCACTGCCTCTCTCCATCTCACTGTTTCTTTCTATCATCTTGCCTCTCTCTCTTGTCTCCTCTCTTCCACTGCCTCTCTTCATCTCACTGTTTCTTTCTATCATCTTGCCTCTCTCTCTGTCTCCTCTCTTCCACTGCCTCTCTTCATCTCACTGTTTCTTTCTTTCTATCATCTTGCCTCTCTCTCTGTCTCCTCTCTTCCACTGCCTCTCTTCATCTCACTGTTTCTTTCTATCATCTTGCCTCTCTCTCTGTCTCCTCTCTTCCACTGCCTCTCTTCATCTCACTGTTTCTTTCTATCATCTTGCCTCTCTCTCTGTCTCCTCTCTTCCACTGCCTCTCTTCATCTCACTGTTTCTTTCTGTCATCTTGCCTCTCTCTCTTGTCTCCTCTCTTCCACTGCCTCTCTTCATCTCACTGTTTCTTTCTATCATCTTGCCTCTCTCTCTGTCCCCTCTCTTCCACTGCCTCTCTTCATCTCACTGTTTCTTTCTATCATCTTGCCTCTCTCTCTGTCTCCTCTCTTCCACTGCCTCTCTCCATCTCACTGTTTCTTTCTGTCATCTTGCCTCTCTCTGTGTCTCCTCTCTTCCACTGCCTCTCTTCATCTCACTGTTTCTTTCTATCATCTTGCCTCTCTCTCTTGTCTCCTCTCTTCCACTGCCTCTCTCCATCTCACTGTTTCTTTCTATCATCTTGCCTCTCTCTGTGTCTCCTCTCTTCCACTGCCTCTCTCCATCTCACTGTTTCTTTCTATCATTTTGCCTCTCTCTGTGTCTCCTCTCTTCCACTGCCTCTCTTCATCTCACTGTTTCTTTCTTTATATCATCTTGCCTCTCTCTCTGTCCCCTCTCTTCCACTGCCTCTCTTCATCTCACTGTTTCTTTCTATCATTTTGCCTCTCTCTGTGTCTCCTCTCTTCCACTGCCTCTCTTCATCTCACTGTTTCTTTCTGTCATCTTGCCTCTCTCTCTTGTCTCCTCTCTTCCACTGCCTCTCTTCATCTCACTGTTTCTTTCTATCATCTTGCCTCTCTCTGTGTCTCCTCTCTTCCACTGCCTCTCTTCATCTCACTGTTTCTTTCTGTCATCTTGCCTCTCTCTCTGTCTCCTCTCTTCCACTGCCTCTCTTCATCTCACTGTTTCTTTCTATCATTTTGCCTCTCTCTGTGTCTCCTCTCTTCCACTGCCTCTCTCCATCTCACTGTTTCTTTCTATCATTTTGCCTCTCTGTGTGTCTCCTCTCTTCCACTGCCTCTCTTCATCTCACTGTTTCTTTCTGTCATCTTGCCTCTCTCTCTTGTCTCCTCTCTTCCACTGCCTCTCTTCATCTCACTGTTTCTTTCTTTCTATCATCTTGCCTCTCTCTGTGTCTCCTCTCTTCCACTGCCTCTCTTCATCTCACTGTTTCTTTCTGTCATCTTGCCTCTCTCTCTGTCTCCTCTCTTCCACTGCCTCTCTCCATCTCACTGTTTCTTTCTGTCATCTTGCCTCTCTCTCTGTCTCCTCTCTTCCACTGCCTCTCTTCATCTCACTGTTTCTTTCTTTCTATCATCTTGCCTCTCTCTCTGTCTCCTCTCTTCCACTGCCTCTCTCCATCTCACTGTTTCTTTCTTTCTATCATCTTGCCTCTCTCTCTTGTCTCCTCTGTTCCACTGCCTCTCTCCATCTCACTGTTTTTTTCTGGTTATCATTTTGGCCGCAATTTTTTTTTTCTCTTTTTTTTTCAGGGATGTGATAGTCGCGACATCCTGCTCTGCCACAGAGACGGCCATTATTGCCAAACATCTGGACGACAAGGTGAGATGGGTTGTACATGCATGGGGGCAACTTTTTTGTTTTGTTTTTGCTGTCCCATCTTCTGGGCCGTACAGTGGCCCAACTCGCAGCCACACCCCAGCTTGTTCAGGTCGCAGAATCCGAGACCAGCAGTCCAAGGGGAGCGAATGTATGTTAGGCCGTCAGGAGGCAGCCAACCGAGGAGACACTGCACTGCTGCTGAGTCATTTTGGTGGAGTTCAGTGGAGCCTGTTCAGGAAACCACCCACTAAGCCTCCTACTGACGATGCTATTCTCTTAGTCATGGAGCCAGCGTGAGTGAGGTCCTCCTCTGAGGGGCATAGGGGCAACTGTGTCCTTTTCACAAAGATTTGGCGTTTTGAACATGGTTGTTGTATACTGGAAGTCTCAGGGAATCTTGAAAACAGCAATGTGATGAGACAGTTTATCTGACTCAAACTGTCTGACCATCATTGTAAAACTGTCTGTGTCATTCAGTCATTGTCTCTCTTTCTTGCGTTGCTCCCCTGAATTCCCTAACGGGGCTCTGCCCCTGCACCCCGCAGGGGCCCTGGGCGGCCACTGGACCCCTGCAGCTTTCAGTTTTTTTAGGCTCACTCATGTTAACGTGTTCGTTAACACGAAGTGAGTCTATAGTATGATAGTTGTTTGGTTGTGTGTCTCTGTGTGTGTCTGTGTATGTGTGTGTTGCGTCCGTGGTCTAATCTCCAAACTTTAACGTTGGCATTTTCTCGGGGAAATAGAAGGCATACATTGTTCAAACTTTGCACACATATAGATGTCTATGCAAGCTTTCAAACAATAATGATTTGAATAATTAAATACTTAAAACAACACTGTAAACAGATAACAAATACATAACATTTTAAATTAATGGGTTAATAGAGAGTATTCAACAGGCAACGTGAGTTAAGAAACTCATCAACACTGAAAGCCTCCATAGCTCATTGGTAGAATGTCTGTCTGTCATGCCAATGGTTCCGGGTCCGATTCTCGGCACAGGCACTTTTAAAAAAAAGTTGTATCCATTAACGATAGTTTCATTTCTAATTTTATTGGCAATCTTGTACTTTAGACACCCTCCTCAATCTTTGTTGTTGTCCCTCATATTCCTGTTCGAGTGAGCCTTGAACTTGAAGGCTTTGCCTCTTGTTATTATTTGCTGTTCCTTATTTATTCTCGTATTTCTGTGTCCCAGAGCCAGTGGGAGCATTGGAACCTGGAGGACTCGAGCCGGGCTGAACTACCAGTGACGGACAACCAGACGGACTCCTACCCTGTAGGAATGGCTGTCATATTCTCCTCACAACAACTGCTGCAGCTGGGTAAGACATTCTGTTGTCTGCTTTAAGGGTGCAGGCATACCGTAGGATGGCTGTCATGTTCTCCTCACAACAACTGCTGCAGCTGGGTAAAACATTCTGTTGTCTGCTTTAAGGGTGCAGGCATACCGTAGAATGGCTGTCATGTTCTCCTCACAACAACTGCTGCAGCTGGGTAAAACATTCTGCTGTCTGCTTTAAGGGTGCAGGCATACCGTAGGATGGCTGTCATGTTCTCCTCACAACAACTGCTGCAGCTGGGTAAAACATTCTGCTGTCTGCTTTAAGGGTGCAGGCATACCGTAGAATGGCCGTCATGTTCTCCTCACAACAACTGCTGCAGCTGGGTAAGACATTCTGTTGTCTGCTTTAAGGGTGCAGGCATACCGTAGAAATGGCCGTCATGTTCTCCTCACAACAACTGCTGCAGCTGGGTAAAACATTCTGCTGTCTGCTTTAAGGGTGCAGGCATACCGTAGAATGGCTGTCATGTTCTCCTCACAACAACTGCTGCAGCTGGGTAAAACATTCTGCTGTCTGCTTTAACCCCTTCACCACCAGCCGTTTATTTTTGTTAGCCATCACCTAATAAACTTACATGGGTATAGAAAAGAGTGTCTCAAATATTGGGGATTCCTTTACTACATGTTTTAAAAAAAAAGGGCTACCCTTAACTCCCCAAATCAGTAACACAAAAATCATTGGATAAGAGACCCTGAATTCAAGGTTTTTAACTCCTTCGCATCGCAATGATTTTGAATTATTAAAAGAACTCGCAAATCACTCCAGCCATACACACAACAAACAAAACAGACATAAATTAAAGGAGAAATAAAAGACGATTACATGTTTTTACTTCAGTATACTGAATACTCGGAATTAGGCCCTGACTGGCGTTCTCCTGTTCCGAGAATACTCTGAATTCGTCCGCAATGAGTTAACGATTGAAGATGTCGCTCTTTTGCATGTTAGAGTTTTGGGTTGTTTCCTCAATGAGTTAAAGATTGAAGATGCCGCTCTTTTGCATGTTAGAATTTTGGGTTGTTTCCGCAATGAGTTAACGATTGAAGATGTCGCTCTTTTGCATGTTAGAGTTTTGGGTTGTTTCCTCAATGAGTTAAAGATTGAAGATGCCGCTCTTTTGCATGTTAGAATTTTGGGTTGTTTCCGCAATGAGTTAACGATTGAAGATGTCGCTCTTTTGCATGTTAGAATTTTGGGTTGTTTCCGCAATGAGTTAACGATTGAAGATGTCGCTCTTTTGCATGTTAGAGTTTTGGGTTGTTTCCTCAATGAGTTAAAGATTGAAGATGCCGCTCTTTTGCATGTTAGAATTTTGGGTTGTTTCCGCAATGAGTTAACGATTGAAGATGTCGCTCTTTTGCATGTTAGAATTTTGGGTTGTTTCCGCAATGAGTTAACGATTGAAGATGTCGCTCTTTTGCATGTTAGAATTTTGGG
The DNA here is from genome assembly GCA_017654935.2 of Phymorhynchus buccinoides. NCBI lineage: Eukaryota > Metazoa > Mollusca > Gastropoda > Neogastropoda > Raphitomidae > Phymorhynchus > Phymorhynchus buccinoides. The sequence continues at coordinate 3,966,228 of CM065707.1, forward strand.
TTGTTTCCGCAATGAGTTAACGATTGAAGATGTCGCTCTTTTGCATGTTAGAATTTTGGGTTGTTTCCGCAATGAGTTAACGATTGAAGATGTCGCTCTTTTGCATGTTGGAATTTTGGGTTGTTTCCGCAATGAGTTAAAGATTGAAGATGTCGCTCTTTTGCATGTTAGAATTTTGGTTTCAGGGGACATTATTATACTCAAAATTTGTCCGCAATGAGATAAAGATTGAAGAGGTCGCTCTTTTGCATGTTGGAATTTTGGGTAAAGGTCAAGATGTGCCACCCCCCCTACCTATCTCGGTGAATTCTATTTTTCCGTTATTGCCTTTCTTACCATACATAAAGCTGTATTTTAGGAACATTTTTAGCTAATAACCTTTTTCGAATACTAACCCTAACCCTAACCCTAGCCCTAACCCTAACCCTACCCCCCACCCTATAAGACGTAAAAACGCAACGAACCACAACTGTGACAAATCGCGGTGTACTGCAGTACATAGTGGGGGGTAGGGTTAGGTTTAGGGCTAGGGTTAGGGTTAGTATTCCAAAAAGGTTATTAGCTCAATATGTTCCTAAAATACAGCTTTATGTATGGTAAGAAAGGCAAAAACGGAAAAATAGAATTAACCGAGAAATGCAGGGGCGGTGGCATATCTTTACCTTTGCCGAATTTTGGTTTCAGGGGACAGCAAGACTCACCCGCCCTGCCCCATACTACTGCTGCTGTCGACGGACGGAGTGTTGGTTCCATTCCACATGGCTTACTTCCACCCCCAGGCCCCTCCGCTTACTGCTCCACCCCAGCCCTTGCCTCCACAGTCGGCCAGACAAGGTTAGTGCATAGACACGTGTGCACACTTGTTCATGCACACGCACGTACACAGGCACACACACACACACACTCACACACACAGACACCCACACACTCGCACGCACGCACGCACGCACGCATGCACACAGAGACGTACACACACATACACACACACACACACCCATACTCACACACAACACACACACACACTCGCACACACACATACACACACACTGATCATTTCTGCTGTCGACGGACGGAGTGTTGGTTCCATTCCACATGGCTTACTTCCACCCCCAGGTCCCTGCGCTTACTGCTCCACCCCAGCCCTTGCCTCCACAGTCGGCCAGACAAGGTTAGTGCATAGATACATGTGTGCGCACTTGTTCATGCACACGCACATGTATGCACAGGCATACTCACTCACACACACACATGCGCGCACACAGACACACACGCACACACACCCGCATGCATGCATGCACACACACACACACACACACACACACACAAAAACAACAACCACGCACACGCACACAACACACGTACAATGCACACACAACACACACACACATGCACACTCACTCACTCACTCTATCACTCTTCTCTCCTCTCTCTCTCTCTCTCTCTCTCTCTCTCTCTCTCTCATCTCTCTCTCTCTCTCTCTCTCTGTGCCTTATAATGTGACTAATATTAATAATAAATAAGAAAATATAATAATAACAAAATCTGAAGTTTGAGTAAAACTTGAGGGGTGTGCTTTATGTCAGAAAAATATGGTGAGTCCGACTTTGTTTTTAGTGAACGACCACCCGTAGCAAATGCCCTATTGAATGAACGTTGAAACTTGACAGTTACTTTTTATGTATTTAAGGGGCTCCAGTTGCCGCAAACAAACCCCCGGCCTTCCAAGCAGCAGCAGCCACCACCCCCTCCCTGCCCCCTCCTTACCCTGCCCCTCCACCCTCCTCCGCCTCCGCCCCCTCACTCGCCAACCTCCTCACCCCCCCTCCTCCCTCCCAACCCCCGATGACCAGCATCGGCTTCGGCTCCCAACCGGCTCCCAAACCGCTCTTTGGGCAGGCCTCAACGCTAGGAGGTATGTGTGTGTGTGTGTGTGATCTATTATTTAATTCCTTTGTGTTGTTTTGTATATTATTATTATTATTATTTTATTATTTTGTTTGCTGTCCCATCTTCTGGGCCCGTACAGTGGCGTTGCTCCCACGCCGCTCATTCCGAGTCCCAACTCGCAGTCACACCTCCGCACGTTCAGGTCGCAGAATCCGAGACCAGCAGTCCAAGAGGAGCGAATCTATGTTAGGCCGTCAGGAGGCAACCAACCGAGGAGACACTGCACTGCTGCTGAGTCACTTCGGTGGAGTTCAGTAGAGCCTGTTCAGGACACCACCTACTAAGCCCCCTACTGACGAACACTATTCTCTTAGTCGCGGAGCCAGCGTGAGTGATGTCCTCTTCCGAGGGCGCCACCACGACCGTCCACCGACAGCTCCCCAGAACACACTGATCCCCATGACTTTGACCCGAACGCACCAAGGCACTGGATCGGAAACCGAAACAGGTCAGCATGAGAGCAGGGCTTGCAAAGCCACAGAATTTGAGACATTTTTCTTTTTTATAATGAATGATGGAAATGAGGCGGATGACTATGATGATGATGATGATGCTATGGAGTTCCGTATCGGTCTGAGACTGCATGACAGGGCTGTATTCTACGCTTCCTTTCATAATGATATCCCGGCGTTAACCAGGCCCGAGAACTACACCTGCAGTGTTGGTCTTGAAATTAGAGCAACACTCTCAGAATCGCATCCGTTAAGTGGATGAAGCTCGACTGTGTGGTTTTCAGTCTTCCCATTGAGCCCATAGCCACTCACTCTGGGTAGGAGTCGGTCCAGGACCGAAAAAACCCTCGCCTCTGATGGGATTCGAACCGAGACCTCCCAGTCAGTAGTCCGCAACGCTAACCACTACGCCACGGCGGCTGGTATTGTTTGTGTGTTTTGCCTGTGTGTGAGAGAGTATTTGTGTGTTATCTATTGTTTCATTCTTTTTATATATATATTTAATTTATTATTATGATTGTAAGCGCTTAGGTTTTGTTGTTTATGCACCATAAATATTCCATTATTATTATTAAGTCTCCTGACACAACCGGCTTTGGCTTCGGTTTCAGCGACAGCACCTGGCTTCTCTTTCGCCCCTCCGGCTGCCGAAGAGGGAGCCGGAGCCGCAGCTTCGAAGCCGGCGTTCAGTTTTGTGGCGACAAAGTCTGAAGCGCCGTCTACTGTTGGGGCCACGGGGTTTTCGGTTGGGGGCGTTGGGAAGAACGTTGGAGGGTTCGGTATGAGGGCTTCTATAGGGTCTACTGCTACTACTGCTGCTACTACTACTGCTGCTTCTACTGCTGGTGGTGGTGGAGGGATGAAGCCGCTGACTTTCTCTGCCTCTGCAAGTAAGTGATTTTTTTTAGGGGTGGGGTGGGTGGTGGCAGGTCTGCCGACTGTCTTCCCTGAGGGGTATTTGTCCGTGTTGATACCGGGGGGTCGTTTCGTAAAAATAGTTCCCCCATCTTCTGGAAGTTTCTGTGCTTGTAACTTCCCCTAATCTACCACTGACTTTGACTCTGCCTTTTCCCTTTGCTTTCTTTTTATCATCTACTATCTTTCTGACTTAATGGCCCATTCTGCCTTTAAAAATAAAAAAAATCTTCCAAATAATTATTTCCTTTGAGCTCCTCCGAAATCGGAATGTGTCGGCTGTACGCAGCTGGGAGACCAGTGAAAAACTGAAAACCGAGACACATACGTACCTTACCCATTATGGCCTGGGGAACGCAGAAGACGTCCCTGGAAATAGTTTAAAAGGGCGCCCTGTCCCTAGAATTCACTTTTCGGTCTTGTGCCCTTGGAAACAGAAAACTAAATCTAAGCTAAGGGGATGGGTTTTTTTTGGGGTGGGGGGGGGGGGGGGGGGGGGTCAGCTAAGCCCAAACAATGGATGCTGTTGAAATGTACATGAATAAATACAGAGTTACTGAACTGAGCATCTAAGAGTCTTAAGATTGACGTTCATCATGGCATCAAAAAGCGCTACAAGAAGTTGAACATCCCCAAATTCGTAAAGCATGTTGGTTTACAATGGTCAACTTAGGACAATGATTTTTTCAAGAAAGGTTTTCAAAAAGATTTCCTCCAGCTGAAGTTGGACTTGCTGGGCCTAACTATTTCACCAGTTAGGCGCGTAACGGCAGCATGACGCATCTGCGCTCACAGGAAACTGAGCGAACGAAGAAGGAAGGAAGAAATTGGGTTTTTTCTGTCTCTGAGAAGAAACAGGCATTAGTTGGAAGCGAGAAATGGAGAAAGTAGTTTGTAATTCTTTGATTAAAGATAAAAGAAGGGAGTTGGATGGTAAAAGTAGCTTGTGATGATATTCTAGCTTTGGTGGTTAAGTTTTGTATAATGTTGTTGCCTGTCTGTCGTCTCCGACAATGACTGCCAGATAGCAGAGGGGGCAGATGCTATTCCGGCAGGCTGGGCTAGAATTTGTTTATAAGTGGAGATGCCTTGCCCCAGGGTACATCCCCACTCTCTCTCTCTGCCAAAGGGATTTGAGGACGAGAGTTGGCATTGGGGAAGGTCCCCAAAGGCCAACCAATCCCTTTGTCTGCAGTACCAGAGCCGGTGCAAGGGCCCCCCTCGTTCGAGAGTCATAGTAGTCTTCCACGAAAGACTAAGCTGTACCATGATATTCCAATACTGTAGAATATCATGCATAGTACAGCTCTCATTTACTGTTGGCCCTTTCTACAGGCTGATGTCAACCAGTGATGAAAGTCATTTGAGAAAATTTGTATAATGTAAGACCAAGGATTTCTACATCAAAATTTCCTTGTGGATTACCTTGAAATAACAATCTTAACCCTTTCACCGCCAGCCGTTTGTCAGCAAAAAAATTCCATTAAACTTACCTGGGTAGAGAAAAAAATATGTCTGTAATATTTGGGATTCCTCTGTGACATATTTAAAGTAAGGCCTATCCTTACCTCCCAAAATTAAAGAGAATAGGGTCTTTGGATAACAGACCCTGATTTGATGCCTTTCAGTGACATGGGTGTTAAATCATTGTGGTGCAAAAATGCGACGTTGGCGGTGAAAGGGTTAACTCATCCCAAAAAATATTTCCTTTGTGCGTTCATTGACTAATAATAATCTACAATTGGCTTACGAAAAAACATTTTAGATTTTGAAATATTGAATTTAGATTTTTAACCCTTTCCAGACAGCGCTACAGGGGGTGCAGGGGGGGACACAGCCACAACCAAACCCCCTGTGTTATTCGGAGGAGGAGGAGGAGGAGCGTCATCGACGTTCAAACCCACCCCCACCACCACACCTCCTACCACCACCAGCACCGACAACAAACCGTCCCTGCTGTTGGGGGGCTCTGGACCCTCGCTAGGGGACAATCTGGGGGTGGCGGCTGGGGGGAGCGGTCAGTTTTCCTTCAGTTTCAAACCTGCGGCGGCGGCAGCGGCTGTTACTTCTTCTTTCCCCACCCCTCCTTCTGGTGAGAATCAGACATCAGAATACATGGGTGCAACTTTTCCTGGTACACAAGGATTTTTTTGTTTTTGAATTTTACCAGAAAGGGAATTTCCTTTTTTTTGAAATTTTTCAAACAAGGTCTTTGTGTAACATTTTAACCCTTTCACCGCCAATGTCGCGTTTTTACTTTTAGCACAGCAACGATTTAACACCCATGTCACTAAAAGGCATCGAATCAGGGTCTGTTATCCAAAGACCCTAGTTTTCTTAATTTCTGGGAGGTAAGGATAGGCTTTACAGACCTGTTTACTCTTCTCTTTTCGAGTAGTATTCTACTCAATTTGGACCTCTACTACTATTCAAAACTGAAAAAAATGCTCTAATTACTCATTTTTAGTGAACATTGTTTGATGGTTTAATGAAGAGGACTACTCATTTCACACCCAAACTACTCATTTCAGCTATCCAGACTACTCAAGACTTGGGTAGAGAGTGAACAGGTCTGGGCTTTACTGTATACATGTCATAGAGGAATTCCCAATATTGCAGATGATTTTTTTTTCTACCCAGGTAAGTTTAATGGAATTTTTGTTGCTGAAAAATGGCTGGCGGCGAAAGAGTTAGAATAAGCATTTGTATCGATTGTGGAAAAAGCAAACTAAAATACCTTCAAATTTAGTTTTTTCTTCAGCTGCAGAGGGACATTACCCCTAGACCCCGGCCTTTCACAGGGTTCATAGGGGCCTTACCAGTCCTTATAAGTCTTGACCAATTGAAATCTCCAAGTAAGGCCTTACAAGTGCTTACATTCACTTCAGGGTCCTTACAAGTCCTGGCAAAAACTGCCCTGAGCAGCAAGACCATACTCAAAATAGATCGCAGAAGCAGCACTTTTACACTTGAGAAACATCGCTCAGCACCTACTTCACCTTACCCCCCTCCCCCACCTTCCTGTTTCAACTGACCGCTTAGCAGAGGAACGATGCACCGCGAGTTGTCAAAAGAAATTGGACTGAAATCTCGTTCTTTATCCTTGTGTCGTTTTGCGAGAAAACGCGTATATATCTGTGTCACATAGTTTTTCTATCGGCTTAGACATTGTTCACAATGCTGGGAAAGTGTTCCTTTCAAGATCGTTGGCTAAAAGATGGAGATTATCCTTAGGCCTACAGGTCCTTACAAGGTCCTTACTTGGGGATAGCTGAAAGCCCTGGGAACTCTGCTTTCAGTTTTTTTCATTTTGTGTAGTTGTGCCCATGAGATTGTAATTTGTCTATTTTTTTTCTTGGGGGGGGGGGGTCTTTTGTTTGTGGATTTTTGTTCTTGCTTAGGGGATCAGCACACTATGATCATGTGCCTAATCTCTGTTGTTGGTGAGGGTGTATTATAAATGAAACACACACAAAAAACCCATGCTGTGTTAAATATATAAAGTTCACACAAGGTAAACACCCGGACACCTCGCCAACAGCTCAAAGAAAATGTTTGTCCATATCCTAATTTTTTCATAATGCAAAGGATATATATTGACTGATTGTCTCAAATGGTTATTTCAGTAAATTTGCAAATTTCCTGGACCTCCAAATCAGGAAATTTGCAAATTTCCTAAAAATTTTTAGGAAATTTGCAAAATCCCTGAGTGAAACAGGAAATTTGCAAATTCCGTGAAAGTTTTAAGAAATTTGCAAATTTCCTGGTTTTGTAAAATTTACTGTAACATATACAAGACAATAAAGAATGTAAACGCCCATATTCTAGTTTGCAGCGAATTTTCAAGCGTCTTACACACTAATTTTCTCATAAGGGAGATAATGTAATGAGAGAAAAGAGCTAAAACCGATTGTTTTTTTCTAACAAATTCTATTAACAGATTATCTTCTCTTGAGGGTGAACGTGTGACTTTGCCCTAGATTTTAATTTGAACAGGCGTGCATGTCATTCATGATCACTTTCTGCTGTGCTGATCTTCTTCTTCTTCGATCACTCAGACGGTTTCCTGTCAGTTATGAGCGCAGATGTGTCATGCTGCCGTTATGCGCCTAACTAAGAAATAGTTAGGCCCAGCAAGTCTGACTTCGGATGGGGGAAATGTTTTTGAAAGTGTTTCATGAAAAAAGGCAGGAGAATGGACCGGTAAGGCAGAAAGATAGATGACAGTAAGCAAAGGGAAAAGGCAGAGTCAAAGAGAGTGATGGATTAGAGGAAGTTACAAGCACATAACTTCTAGAAGGTGGGGGAACTCAGGGCTCCCAGGGACCCTCATTTGGGGGTCTATGAAGCACTAAAATTCTAAAGGACCCTCTAAATGAATGTGCAGGGGGTCCCAGGGATGCACTAGAAAAATTCTTTTTACCATTCGCTATGCCACTGGGACCCTCTATCCCGCCTCTAGGACCCTCTATGCTGTAAGTGAAGGAGTCTCTGGGACCCCTTGTTTTGCGGGACGATTGGGAGCCCTGGAGCTATTTATACAAAAAGACCCCCCCGGTATCCCCACGGGGGGGATGCTGTGCTGATGACATCATCACTTTCTGTTGTCGTGTCGTCACAGCTCCATCCGTGGCTACCCCAGCTCTCCCCGTTTCCTCGGCGACCCCCGCTGCCGTTTCTGTGGCGTCGTTTTCAACCCCTGCAGCAGTGGCGACCTCTGCAGGAGTGGGGGGGAATAGCGCGGCTGCCGCTTCTGTTCCGACTGGCTTGGACGCCACTGTGCCGAAAGGTGTGCTGTGCTACCTTTGGCAGACCTGTTTACCTTTACGATTTTGCCGTAATTTTTACGAAGCAAAAATAAAATTATGATAATGAAAAAAAATTGGGGAAAAAACCCACCACTACAGTTGCGTCGGCAAGCGATGCTTTTGAAACAGTGCTATGAAAAGTCATTCCGGTTCCCAGCATACAACGCGTGTCAATTTATTTTAATTCTGTTTCAAGATGGCGTCAAAGCGACCGCGTGGTGAGAGTTCTAGGTCAAATGATCCAAAATCTGATGGAAAGACACCAAAGAAAAGGCAAATACATGGTTTGAATTTCTTTTTAAAGGTCTCCCAGTGCACTATTGCTTGCATGTAATTGTGTAATTACAAATAGTTTTCTTGTTAATCGGGTTTTGTGAAGAAAAAGAATCGGCCGCGGGTTGGATGAGTTTTTTCCCCTCAAAATTACTGTTTGTTTGTTTCAGAAATTACAAATTTGCGAAATAGGGGTAAACAGGTCTGCTTTTGTGTGGTTTTAGGCTGTGCTTGCAATATTTGTGATTGTTAATTGTGACAAGATTTAAGAATTGTGTTGGATTTGTGTTTGCCAAGGATTTGTGTTTGCCAAGTTTGTATATGATAGCCCCCCATGGGGGGGGGGGGGGACCTATATAAGCATTTGCTATATTCAAGGGAATGTAGCACTTTTACTGGTCTAGAGGGCTGAAAAAAGAGCAGTAAATGTGTGTGCGCTGCCCCTGCACTCCGCCGGGGCCGCCCCCTTGCAGGATTTTTGAAATTTCCCATAGCAGCCATGGACCAAGTCCAACGGCTCAATAACTGTCAAGGTAGAAAGAGATTGCCCCAGTGGAGATGCCGGTGCATGCATGTGTGTGTGTCTTTTGTACAAATAGTTTCTTCACCTTCTGGAAGTTCTGTCCGTTTAGCTTCCTCTAATCTGTCGCTCTTTTAGTTTGACTCTGCCTTTTCCCTTTGCTTACTGTCATATACTACCTTTCTATCTCACTGATCCATTCTCCTACCTTTTTTCAACAAATTCTTAACAAACATTTCCTCCATCCGAAGACGGACATCCTGGGCCTAACTATTTCTTAGTTAGGCGCATAACAGCAGCATGACACATCTGCGCTTGTAATTGACAGGAAACTGAGCGATGGAAGAAGAAGAAGAAGAAGAAAGATTGATCACCCCTGCATTTTTGTTTTTTTTGTAGCACAAGACGAATGCGTCAAAAGTTGTCAAAAAATTTTGTTTATCATTCCGTACAGCTCCTAGTGGCGTTCCTCGCAGCGGAACACCTTCCAGAGGAGTCGCTCCCCCTGCCAGCCGAAACGTCGGAGGGGGTGTGGGTGTGGGGGGTGACGGGAAGGAGGATGGAGAAATTGACGCCATACTGAACCAGACCATTTCGATGAACATCGCTGAGGAGGTGAGAAGAAAATGTGGTCCTGTGGGGGGTTTAGCTCTTCCATCACTCACTGCCAAGCACCCTGCCATGCGTTTGTTTGTCTAGAGAGCTTTTGTCACGTTAAAGAATGCATGCATGCAAAATGTGTGTGTGTGGGGGGGGGGGGGGGGTTAGCTCTTCCATCACTCTACATACACTCCCAACTTTCACTGCCAAGCACCCTGCCATGTCTTTGTCTAGAGCTTTTGTGACTGTTTCTGACGTAAAAAAATGCATGCATGCAAAATGTGGTCCTGTCGGGGGGGTTTAGCTCTTCCATCACTCTACATACACTTCCAACTTTCACTGCCAAGCACCCTGCCATGTGTGTTTGTCTAGAGAGCTTTTGTTACCGTTTCTTAAAAAAAATGCATGCATGCAAAATGTGGTCCTGTGGGGGGTTTAGCTCTTCCCAACTTTCACTGCCAAACTTGTATATAATAATAATAAGGAAAATTTATATAACGCCAATCCTACTATGTAGGCTACAGGGCGCTTTACACACAGAATTGAAATGGAATAAAAACATGAAACAAAAAATCCAATAACATGAGCAGACAAAACAATACCAGTCAGACTTCCTTTGGCCATTAAAAATGCACATAACAATCAGCAAACAACACCACTGCTACTACTACTACTACTACTACTACTACTACTACTACTACTACACTACTAACTACTACTACTACTTTTGCTGCTGCTACTACTACTTAATGCACGTACTGCACGTTCCTAGAGCCACTGTTGTTCTACGACGGTACTAAAAAATTGCATAGCGACCACTACTATAGTTACTATTCGCTCTACCATTACTACTACTACTACTATTATTTTTACTACTACTACTACTACTAATACTACTACCTAATACTACTACTACTAGTACTACTTATAATAGGCTTAATGCACGTATGCACGTTCCTAGAGCTTTGCCACTGTTTCCGACGTTAAAAAATGCATGCGCACTCGAACATATAGTTACTTCGCTCTTGTTGGTTGAGATGCAACGGACAACGAAGAAAGTACAAAAAATACTTGGCGCTAGAAGAGTTAACTTTAACTCATTCGCATCGCAACGATTTTGAATTATTAAAAAAACTCACAAATCACTCCAGCCATGCACACAAACAAAACGTACACAAACAAAAGGAGAAATGAAAGAAGATTACGGGTTTTTACTTCAGGTTTAGACGTAGGGAAGTGGTAGATCAGACTTTTTTTTATATATAGACTATATAGAAAAACTCTACACCGATTGGTTTCCCCCACAACAAACCACTACAAAAGCAAAGTCGGAGGCAAGCTTGTGGTCTGGGGATGTTAGGTCATCAGAATGCAACTACCAGTGGCACTTGACTATTTCATAGCATTAGATTCATTCTTAAGCTGTAATATAACTTTGTTTTTGTTTTCTCTCCCCTCTGATAGGGTTTAATCTACTAATGTTTTTGCTGATGTGCATGTTTTGCGTTGTGATGCAGATTGAGGATTTTGAGCGCGAGCTTCGCGGTCTTCGTCAGCGGATGAATCGGCCTGGCCCCCTGGTGGGAACGAAGGAGGAAATGCAGACGCTGTGTCAGAACAGCATAAAAATGACGGCCTTCGCTAAAGAAATCACCAATATGACAAAGGTCGGAATACTACTGGTTTATTGTACAGTGTTATTATGGGAGTGTTGTATTAGGTATTAGGTGCTTTATAGTCACAGAGGCGTCTCTGTGAAATTCAGGTTGCTCCCACCTGGAGAGCGCATTGCAGTCAGAGGCACGCCACCCATTAAAAAAAAAAATGTTGCATGCGATTTTTGTGTGACTGATGAGGAAAGGGGGGGGTGGTAAATTTTGACCAAATGACAACTTTTTCGTTTAACGTGTGCTAAGTGCATGGGCACACGGGACCTCAGTTTATCGTCTCATCCGAAAGACTCCATGTTCAGACCGTAAGGCCTAGTGCAAAGTGGGAGGAAAAATCCCCTGTACCCAGGTTCGACCTCGGGTTACCTCTGTGCCACTCTACACCTGTGTTATTATGTGGTGTAGTGTGTTATTATGTGGTGTAGTGTAGTGTTATTATGTGGTGTAGTGTAGTGTTATTATGTGGTGTAGTGTAGTGTTATTATGTGGTGTAGTGTAGTGTTATTATGTGGTGTAGTGTAGTGTTATTATGGGGTGTAGTGTAGTGTTATTATGTGGTGTAGTGTAGTGTTATTATGTGGTGTAGTGTAGTGTTATTATGTGGTGTAGTGTAGTGTTATTATGTGGTGTAGTGTAGTGTTATTATGGGGTGTAGTGTAGTGTTATTATGGGGTGTAGTGTAGTGTTATTATGGGGTGTAGTGTTGTGTTATCATGGGGTGTAGTGTAGTGTTATCATGGGGTGTAGTGTAGTGTTATTATGGGGTGTAGTGTAGTGTTATCATGGGGTGTAGTGTAGTGTTATCATGGGGTGTAGTGTAGTGTTATCATGGGGTGTAGTGTAGTGTTATCATGGGGTGTAGTGTAGTGTTATCATGGGGTGTAGTGTAGTGTAGTGTTATCATGGGGTGTAGTGTAGTGTGTGTTATCATGGGGTGTAGTGTAGTGTAGTGTTATCATGGGGTGTAGTGTAGTGTTATCATGGGGTGTAGTGTAGTGTTATCATGGGGTGTAGTGTAGTGTTATCATGGGGTGTAGTGTAGTGTTATCATGGGGTGTAGTGTAGTGTAGTGTTATCATGGGGTGTAGTGTAGTGTTATCATGGGGTGTAGTGTAGTGTTATCATGGGGTGTAGTGTAGTGTTATCATGGGGTGTAGTGTAGTGTTATCATGGGGTGTAGTGTAGTGTTATCATGGGGTGTAGTGTTGTGTTATCATGGGGTGTAGTGTAGTGTTATCATGGGGTGTAGTGTTGTGTTATCATGGGGTGTAGTGTTGTGTTATCATGGGGTGTAGTGTTGTGTTATCATGGGGTGTAGTGTTGTGTTATCATGGGGTGTAGTGTAGTGTTATCATGGGGTGTAGTGTTGTGTTATCATGGGGTGTAGTGTAGTGTAGTGTTATCATGGGGTGTAGTGTAGTGTTATCATGGTGTAGTGTAGTGTTGTGTTATCATGGGGTGTAGTGTAGTGTTATCATGGGGTGTAGTGTTGTGTTATCATGGGGTGTAGTGTTGTGTTATCATGGGGTGTAGTGTAGTGTAGTGTTATCATGGGGTGTAGTGTAGTGTAGTGTTATCATGGGGTGTAGTGTAGTGTTATCATGGGGTGTAGTGTAGTGTTATTATGGGGTGTAGTGTAGTGTTATCATGGGGTGTAGTGTTGTGTTATCATGGGGTGTAGTGTTGTGTTATCATGGGGTGTAGTGTAGTGTAGTGTTATCATGGGGTGTAGTGTAGTGTTATCATGGGGTGTAGTGTAGTGTTATCATGGGGTGTAGTGTTGTGTTATCATGGGGTGTAGTGTAGTGTTATCATGGGGTGTAGTGTAGTGTTATCATGGGGTGTAGTGTAGTGTTATCATGGGGTGTAGTGTAGTGTAGTGTAGTGTAGTGTTATCATGGGGTGTAGTGTAGTGTAGTGTAGTGTAGTGTTATCATGGGGTGTAGTGTAGTGTAGTGTTATCATGGGGTGTGGTGTAGTGTAGTGTAGTGTAGTGTAGTGTAGTGTAGTGTAGTATGGTGTAGTGTAGTGTAGTGTAGTGTAGTATGGTGTAGTGTAGTGTAGTGTAGTGTAGTGTAGTGTAGTATGGTGTAGTGTAGTGTAGTGTAGTGTAGTGTAGTGTAGTGTAGTGTAGTGTAGTGTAGTGTAGTGTAGTGTAGTGTAGTGTAGTGTAGTGTTATCATGGGGTGTAGTGTAGTGTAGTGTAGTGTAGTGTAGTGTAGTGTAGTGTAGTGTTAGTGTAGTGGGGTGTAGTGTAGTGTAGTGTAGTGTAGTGTAGTATGGTATGGTGGGAATGAAGGAAGAAATGCGGACGTTGTGTCAGAACAGCATGAAAATGACGGCCTTCGCTAAAAAAAAAGTCACCAATATGACCAAGGTTAGAAAAGGCTACAGTAAGGAAACTACTGATTAAAGCATGGACATTCACAGGGCTCCCAATCGTCCTGTAAAACAAGGGGTCCCAGAGACTCCTTCACTTACAGTATAGAGGGTCCTAGAGGCGGGATAGAGGGTCCCAGTGGCATTGCGAATGCTAAAAAGAATTTTTCTAGTGCATCCCTGGGACCCCCTGCACATTCTTTTAGAGGATCCTGTAGAATTTTAGTACTTCATAGACCCCCAAATGGGGGTCCCTGGGACCCCCTGCACATTCTTTTAGAGGGTCCTTTAGAATGTTAGCACTTCATAGACCCCCAAATGGGGGTCCCTGGGAGCCCTGATTCACATTGGCTTAAGGCTATGCCAGACCAATTGACATAGGCAAGAACACCAAGGCTACATCAAAATGTTGTTATGCTATGCATAGTTATGCGGGGATTGTCTTTAGCCATGACAAGCTCCTAGCATAGCATCGTCAGTCTCCCAAAGTCGGGAGTGTGGCTGCCCATGTGGCGGGGTAATCAAAAACGGTCACACATGGCCGAGGAATGCCATTGAATTTATTTTTTCTGATGTGACATGCCTGGATCTCTGCTGTGACTGGAGATCAGATGTGTGAATTTATTTGTATTTATGTCGTGTCTCCAGGAGCACTGCCGCGAGATGTACGACCTGAAAGGGTCCACCCTGGACCTCTTCGCCATGGGCGAGGAGTGCCGCTGCCGCCAGGAGCGCAACAACGACCCCCAGTACCTGCGTGCCATCCAGCAGAGGGCGCTGGACCCAGCCACGGCCACCAGGATGCGGCGGCTGAGGCAGGCGGCGCAGCAGATGGCTCAGACGCTGAGCGACGCCGATGCTGTGCTGGACTCCCAGTGGGAGCAGCAGAGGGAGAAGGAGAAGAAATCCAGGTGGGGTGTGTGCGTGTGTGTGTGTGAGAGAGAGAGAGGGTGTATGTAGGGTGGTGAACTCAGGGGTGCATGTGGGTCTGCCTGAAGCCTGAATTCAGGCAATTTGATGCCGCTTCAGGCAGCTGAGTGCCTGAAGAAAGGGCTCTTTAACATGATATCAGTCTTTTGTACATGAGGTTTCGGCAAGACAGTTCAGGCAAAAGTGTTAGTCACTGCATGCACCCATGTGAGCTTTTATCCATACGGTTCATACATGGCAGCAGGAATCACCTTGTTCTTATCGACTTCTCACTGCTGTGGGTTGCTTCATGTATGTTAACCCAATGACTCCCAACCATTCGAACCGGGAATCGATCCCAGTTCCCGAGAGATGGGAATTAACTCCGAACGTCACACCAAATATTTTCATTAAAAAAATCACCCAGAATAAAGTCTAACTCACATTTCATTTCTGAAAGATGCATATTGAATAGCAATGATGATATTATTATTCCAAAGCTAACACACTGTCACTGACAGTGTGTTAGCTTTGGAATAATAATATCATCATTGCTATTCAATATGCATCTTTCAGAAATGAAATGTGAGTTAGTCTTTATTCTGGGTCATTTTTTTAATGAAAATATTTGGTGTGACGTTCGGAGTTAATTCCCATCTCTCGGGAACTGGGATCGATTCCCGGTTCGAATGGTTGGGAGTCATTGGGTTAACATACATGAAGCAACCCACAGCAGTGAGAAGTCGATAAGAACAAGGTGATTCCTGCTGCCATGTATGAACCGTATGGATAAAAGCTCACATGGGTGCATGCAGTGACTAACACTTTTGCCTGAACTGTCTTGCCGAAACCTCATGTACAAAAGACTGATATCATGTTAAAGCGCCCTTTCTTCAGGCACTCAGCTGCCTGAAGCGGCATCAAATTGTCTGAATTCAGGCTTCAGGCAGACCCACATGCACCCCTGAGTTCACCACCCTACATACACCCTCTCTCTCTCTCACACACACACACGCACACACCCCACCTGGATTTCTTCTCCTTCTCCCTCTGCTGCTCCCACTGGGAGTCCAGCACAGCATCGGCGTCGCTCAGCGTCTGAGCCATCTGCTGCGCCGCCTGCCTCAGCCGCCGCATCCTGGTGGCCGTGGCTGGGTCCAGCGCCCTCTGCTGGATGGCACGCAGGTACTGGGGGTCGTTGTTGCGCTCCTGGCGGCAGCGGCACTCCTCGCCCATGGCGAAGAGGTCCAGGGTGGACCCTTTCAGGTCGTACATCTCGCGGCAGTGCTCCTGGAGACACGACATAAATACAAATAAATTCACACATCTGATCTCCAGTCACAGCAGAGATCCAGGCATGTCACATCAGAAAAAATAAATTCAATGGCATTCCTCGGCCATGTGTGACCGTTTTTGATTACCCCGCCACATGGGCAGCCACACTCCCGACTTTGGGAGACTGACGATGCTATGCTAGGAGCTTGTCATGGCTAAAGACAGTACCCAGCATAACTATGCATAGCATAACAACATTTTGATGTAGCCTTGGTGTTCTTGCCTATGTCAATTGGTCTGGCATAGCCTTAAGCCAATGTGAATCAGGGCTCCCAGGGACCCCCATTTGGGGGTCTATGAAGTGCTAACATTCTAAAGGACCCTCTAAAAGAATGTGCAGGGGGTCCCAGGGACCCCCATTTGGGGGTCTATGAAGTACTAACATTCTACAGGATCCTCTAAAAGAATGTGCAGGGGGTCCCAGGGATGCACTAGAAAAATTCTTTTTAGCATTCGCAATGCCACTGGGACCCTCTATCCCGCCTCTAGGACCCTCTATACTGTAAGTGAAGGAGTCTCTGGGACCCCTTGTTTTGCAGGACGATTGGGAGCCCTGTGAATGTCCATGCTTTAATCAGTAGTTTCCTTACTGTAGCCTTTTCTAACCTTGGTCATATTGGTGACTTTTTTTTTAGCGAAGGCCGTCATTTTCATGCTGTTCTGACACAACGTCCGCATTTCTTCCTTCATTCCCACCATACCATACTACACTACACTACACTACACTACACTACACCCCATGATAACACTACACTACACTACACTACACTACACTACACTACACTACACTACACATACATAACACTACACTACACTACACTACACTACACTACACTACACTACACTACACTACACCATACTACACTACACTACACTACACTACACTACACTACACCATACTACACTACACTACACTACACTACACTACACTACACCATACTACACTACACTACACTACACTACACCATACTACACTACACTACACTACACTACACTACACTACACTACACACTACACCCCATGATAACACTACACTACACTACACCCCATGATAACACTACACTACACTACACTACACTACACCACTACACTACACTACACACTACACTACACTACACTACACCCCATGATAACACTACACTACACCCCATGATAACACTACACTACACCCCATGATAACACTACACTACACCCCATGATAACACAACACTACACCCCATGATAACACTACACTACACCCCATGATAACACTACACTACACCCCTCATAACACTACACTACACTACACCCCATGATAACACTACACTACACCCCATGATAACACTACACTACACCCCATGATAACACTACACTACACCCCATAATAACACTACACTACACCACATAATAACACTACACTACACCCCATGATAACACTACACTACACTACACCCCATGATAACACTACACTACACTACACCCCATGATAACACAACACTACACCCCATGATAACACAACACTACACCCCATGATAACACTACACTACACCCCATGATAACACTACACTACACTACACCCCATGATAACACTACACTACACCCCATGACACACTACACTACACTACACTACACCCCATGATAACACAACACTACACCCCATGATAACACTACACTACACCCCATGATAACACAACACTACACCCCATGATAACACAACACTACACCCCATGATAACACAACACTACACCCCATGATAACACAACACTACACCCCATGATAACACTACACTACACCCCATGATAACACTACACTACACCCCATGATAACACTACACTACACCCCATGATAACACTACACTACACCCCATGATAACACTACACTACACCCCATGATAACACTACACTACACCCCATGATAACACTACACTACACCCCATGATAACACTACACTACACTACACCCCATGATAACACTACACTACACCCCATGATAACACTACACTACACCCCATGATAACACTACACTACACCCCATGATAACACTACACTACACCCCATGATAACACTACACTACACTACACCCCATGATAACACTACACTACACCCCATGATAACACTACACTACACTACACCCCATGATAACACTACACTACACCCCATGATAACACTACACTACACCCCATGATAACACTACACTACACCCCATGATAACACAACACTACACCCCATGATAACACTACACTACACCCCATAATAACACACTACACCCCATGATAACACTACACTACACCCCATGATAACACAACACTACACCCCATGATAACACACTACACCCCATAATAACACACTACACCCCATAATAACACACTACACCACATAATAACACTACACTACACCACATAATAACACTACACTACACCACATAATAACACTACACTACACCACATAATAACACTACACTACACCACATAATAACACTACACTACACCACATAATAACACTACACTACACCACATAATAACACTACACTACACCACATAATAACACTACACTACACCACATAATAACACTACACTACACCACATAATAACACACTACACCACATAATAACACAGGTGTAGAGTGGCACAGAGGTAACCCGAGGTCGAACCTGGGTACAGGGGATTTTTCCTCCCACTTTGCACTAGGCCTTACGGTCTGAACATGGAAGTCTTTCGGATGAGACGATAAACTGAGGTCCCGTGTGCCCATGCACTTAGCACACGTTAAACGAAAAAGTTGTCATTTGGTCAAAATTTACCACCCCATTCCTCATCAGTCACACAAAAATCGCATGCAACATTTTTTTTTTTAATGGGTGGCGTGCCTCTGACTGCAATGCGCTCTCCAGGTGGGAGCAACCTGAATTTCACGGAGACGTCGCTGTGACTATAAAGCACCTAATACCTAATACAACACTCCCATAATAACACTGTACAATAAACCAGTAGTATTCCGACCTTTGTCATATTGGTGATTTCTTTAGCGAAGGCCGTCATTTTTATGCTGTTCTGACACAGCGTCTGCATTTCCTCCTTCGTTCCCACCAGGGGGCCAGGCCGATTCATCCGCTGACGAAGACCGCGAAGCTCGCGCTCAAAATCCTCAATCTGCATCACAACGCAAAACATGCACATCAGCAAAAACATTAGTAGATTAAACCCTATCAGAGGGGGAGAGAAAACAAAAACAAAGTTATATTACAGCTTAAGAATGAATCTAATGCTATGAAATAGTCAAGTGCCACTGGTAGTTGCATTCTGATGACCTAACATCCCCAGACCACAAGTTTGCCTCTGACTTTGCTTTTGTAGTGGTTTGTTGTGGGGAAACCAATCGGTGTAGAGTTTTTCTATATAAAGTCTATATATAAAAAAAAGTCTGATCTACCACTTCCCTATGTCTAAACCTGAAGTAAAAACCCGTAATCTTCTTTCATTTCTCCTTTTGTTTATGTATGTTCTGTTTGTGTGCATGGCTGGAGCGAGTTGTGAGTTTTTTTAATAATTCAAAATCGTTGCGATGCGAATGAGTTAAAGTTAACTCTTCTAGCGCCAAGTATTTTTTGTACTTTCTTCGTTGTCCGTTGCATCTCAACCAACAAGAGCGAAGTAACTATATGTTCGAGTGCGCATGCATTTTTTAACGTCGGAAACAGTGGCAAAAGCTCTAGGAACGTGCATACGTGCATTAAGCCTATTAT
>CM065707.1:3986254-4018754 GCA_017654935.2 Phymorhynchus buccinoides
TTTAAGGGCCATACTCTTCCACACAATTGGACGTACATACTTCAAACTTGGCTATGGTATGTATGTGCATTGATTTTTGTTAGTTCTGAATATGGAGTACCAAGCAAGGTGAAGACTATGAATCTCTAACTAGGGGGCATTGGCACTGGCTCTAGTGCTGCAGCCAATGGGATTGGTTGGCCTTTGGGGACCTTCCACAACGCCAACTCTCGTCCTCAAATCCCTTCGGCCAAGAGTGGGGATGTACCCATGGCAAAAACAAATTGTAGGCCCAGCCCGCCGGAATAGCAGCTGCCCCCTTTGCTATCTGGCAGTCATTGTCGGAAACGACGGACAGGCAAGAAACACACCAAAATGTTAGGCATAATCTATAATGGGTTGGGTTGGTTTTTTATCCCAAGATGATTTTAATTTACTTAGCTTTAATTAGACTAAGTTAATTCAGTTAGTGATTAGTTAGTTCTATATTTATTCATCCATTTTCATTCAGGAAGGCCGGGGGGTGGAGGGGTGAAAATAAAGGGAAGCAACCTCTTGTTGGAAGAAGGGGGGGGGGGGGGGTATTGTAAAAAGTGGGGTGTAATCTCCCATAATAAAATTTTAACTCGTTCACAATATCAACAAGGGCATACGGCAGCAACGCATTGTAGGTACATCGCCGAGCGGCAGCAAGGCATTGTGACAATGCAAACCCGGCCAGAGTTATGTCCCCCCCCCCCCCCCCCCATAAACACACCACTTTCCACCCTTACAGAACGCATAAAATACATAGCCCAAAATTTGAAGCGATTCTGTTCACTAGTTCACGATATACAGCTGAACTTTTATACAAACTTTCTTGCACCATGGTACACCACCACACAAAATTTGAAGCGATTCTGTTCACTAGTTCACGAAATAAAGCTGGGGGGAAATTACATAGCCCAAAGAAGGAAATTTCGGTTTTCATGGTCAAACTTCAAGGTCAAGGTCAGCACGGTGTTGATTAACGAAAGGAAGTTTCCTTTTCAAGCTGTCTACCCCTCTGCCAATTTTAATCAAAGTCCAAACAGTAGTTTTTAAGATAATCGATACACAGACACACACACAGACACAGACACACACACACACCAATCGCAAAAACCCGGCCTCTGGCCGAGTAAAGAGGGGTTTTTTCTTCTTCTAGTTTTTTTTCACTTTATCCTCTGTGCAATATTACTTCCGCCTTAAAATTAATTTTTCTTTGTTTCTTTGTTTTGCGTGACTGAACAAAAAAAAGTGTTTATGAAATGTTATGGAAAGTTGCAAGAGTCTCACATAAAGAACTTTCTACACAAGTACATTCTTATCGACATTTAATAGGATTATGGCGATGAAAATGGTGTTTTACGTCCTCTTGGTCTGAATCAGACACATATGGGACATTTGTAAATACAAATATGGTGGGAACAATACTGGAAGCAATGCCCAGAGGCAGTACGAAACCAGTAAAGTCCCGATTTAAAAAAAATTAATACAGATAGCTGTAGAGGTGACCACGCCTCGGTTAAACCTCATCGGCTATATGGCACCGCCACAAGTATTGTTAGTATGATGCACATTAATAGGATTATGAATGAAATTATTTTTTTTTGGGTGTGTTTTACGTCCTCTCGGTCATAGACACATATGGGACATTTGTAAATACAAAGATGGTGGGAACAATACTGGCTGCAATGCCCGGAGGCAGTGCAACACCAGTAATGTCCCGAGTTTTTAACAATATAGATATGTACTATATGTACTGCTGTAGGATAGTGGCCTAAAATCAATGCCAACAGCACCTGGTGTTCCCAGGCGGTCACCCATCCAGGCCCGACGTTGCTCGGTGATCGGACGAGAAAGTAAACAACATGGCAGCGGTGGGATGAGTAAATCCGTGTGCGTCAGTAATAGGATTATTACATTAGGTGTGAACGGATAGTATTGAAGTTCTATAATGGGTACTCATAGTCATATAGTTTTGTGTCATAGTCTAGTAAAAATTAAATCAAGTTTATACTATAGGTTTAAAATCAATCCAGTAAAATCATTATTGGGTACAGGATTTGTGTTCCCATATTACGTTGCCTTTCAGTTTGCAACTACGAGCCTAGCGTCATAATTTGTTGCTTCAAATAAAGAAAAGAGCTTCGTATGATTTGATTGTGTTCAATGAAAGTTTACCACCACGGGCTTTTCTTTCTTCATTCTTCTTCTTCTTTGATGGAAATTTCCTTTTCTGAATCGTTGTTTTGTTAATGATATTTGTTTTCTTCACTGATTCATTATTTAGATATAGACCTCTTCTTCACGGCAGTGTGTGGCCACAATCAACACACTGATTAGGGGAAGACGGGGTAAAAAGCGCATGGGCGGGTAAGAAGCCCACCCCAATTATCTCATGAAATGAAGCAAATTTCAGTCTCATTTTGCCCATGAGACGAGCGTTAATGTCTAGCATTCGTCTCATGGGCAAATTTGACTGACATTTTCTTTATTTCATGAGATAACTGGGGTGGGCTTCTTACCCGCCCATGCGCTTTTTACCCCGTCTTCCCCTATTAGTCACGGAACCGGGGAGGTTCATCCACATATGCCGGAAGAAAGGGTCAGGAAGCCAAAGATTAAAGAAAGAGAAGAGAGGACAGACAAAAGGAAAACGCCTAGCTTGATGGGAATCTGCAGGGGAGGGCGGGGGAGAAGGGGGAGGTGAGGGGGGGAGGCTTTTGTTTGGTTGTTAGACTGATGACCCCTGAGTGGGGCCACCAGCAGCAACAGGTGCAGCAGGCGGGTGTCCGTTGAGGAACTTCCAGACTCCGGCTGCGAAACTCTCTGGAGTTTTGGCCTTCACTGCTGATGCTGGCAGGCCGTTCCACTCCTTGATTGCTCGTGGGAAAAAAGGAGCTTTAACGATACTGCGCCCAACATTGGGGGATGATCGAGGATTTGTTTTTCAAAGTTTGTTTTGGGTGGGGGTGATGGCGAGGGTGTCATCGTTACTGTGTTGAATTGAAAAATTCAAGTTGTTTGGTTGTTTTCGTCTCCATTAAAAAAAACTTCAGTTCCATGCCATGCCTTTGATTTTGATCGTAATTATTCCGCTTATTTATTTTATAGCTTTCCAATCACTGCATTTTCGCCAACTCGGCCTCAAAGTGTGTGAACAGTTTCATTGATACCAGGTGACTGATGACTAATTTTAGAATAATTAAAAAACCAGACGGGAATTTCATAGTCTAGCTCGAGTTCAAAAAATTTCAATCGATGTCGAATTAGATATAAGAAAACGTCATCTAAGCAAAAAACACGTCATAGCAACCAGTTCGCCGATGATGTCACAGCAGAAAAAAGAATGCCATTCATGACATGAGGAACATAAAGTACAAAAACCAGCTTGAATAAAAGCTTAGATATAGAAAATATAATAAAATGCATGCAAAACACAACTTTGTAAAATAAAACGAATGAAAAAAGCGTGTGCGTGTGTAATTTTGTGACAAAAACAATGCTTCAAATTTCAGTTCAAATTGAGTTAAACGATATTTTTTAGTTTCGAGATCAACATCGATCGCAACTTTGAACTCCAAACACCATGCTAGTACCTGAAGTTAGGAGTTCTGTATTTTAACACTGCTGGAGAAGTTTCATCAATTTGGGTGGGCTCGTTATCGATTTTGGCCTCAATCCGCAGAACTCTGATAAGAGGTCCGTCTCTTTCCCCGGGTCCAACACAGATGGTTTCACTGCTATTGTTGTTTTCTCGGTTCAGCTCTGAAACCCCTGAATGCCATAGCAAAGATGTTCGTCCCGTTTCTTCCGTAGATGGTACGGAATGATCCATCGGGACCTTCTAAGCTGGCTGTCAGCGCCGTGTTGATGCGGTAGCTGTCAACCAGCTTTGTTCTTGGCTGTCAAAGTGTCGTCTGCTTGAGGAAAAAAAAGCGCAGCAGGAACACAGCATCGTCATTCATCATGAAGGAAAAAACAAAAGTCTTTCCATCGTGCAATCATGACCTATACGATTTTACAGTCTATGGTTGACGCCTAGTTTTTAACCCGTCTCAGTTCTACCATCAAATAGAAAATCGTAAAGATGTTACTTTGAAAACGTGGACTGTTACCGAGATTATTTTGTGACGTCACCATCTCATCAGAGTAAAGTCCCCTGATTACTGTTTACACGGGATGCTTGCGGCCATCAGCTGCGTTTGGAAGCGGACGTTAAATTTTAAAGTTTTTCTCTTCTAAATCGTTGGTCACTCCATACTTCACCATGAGCAGGAGAGAACAAGCTTCGAAACACCGTGGAAGATCAAACGTAGCTACTAAATCTAAATATCCACAAGATGCAGCGATCGAACCAAGCTCGTTCTGGGAGTCGATCGTGGCAGTCGACAAGAAATGGACGGAGGCTTTGAGCGTCTGCGCCCATGAGAAATCGTCTTGCGCAAAACTGAGACCCCTGATGAAAGTGATGGAGATTTCTTTCCATGGCCTTTTGTGGCTTGGGGCGACATTGTTGGCCTTCTTCATGACCCACAGAGTTCAGGACATCGAACTTCTGGTCAACTTATTTGCCTGTGAGTAGTCTGAGAGAATCTCTCTCTCTCTCTCTTCTTCTTCTTCTTGACTGTACGTGGCCACAATCAACACTTTGATTATTATGCTACGGAACCGGGGAGGTTCGAGACCACTTTTGCCGGAAGAAAGGCTCAAGGCCTGAGAAGAAATACAACAACAGAGAGAGCACAGATCATACGAAAACTAGGAAACTGTTCATCCGTTGGGTTGTTGGAAGAGGGGAGGAGGGGGTGGGGGAAGATGGGGGACCAAAGGGGGGGATGGGAGAGGGAGAGGGGGGGGGCTGTTGGTGCTTGTTAGTCTGACGACCCCAGAGTGGGGCCATCAGACGTGGCGGTTGCAGCAGGAGGTTTTCCAGTCAGGTGCTCCCAGACTCTAGTCGCGAAGCTCTCTGGAGTTCTGGCCTCAACTGCTGCTGAAGGTAGGATGTTCCACTCCCTGATGGTACATGGGAAAAAGGAACTCTGTCGGTATTGTGTTCGACATTGGGGGACAAGGAATTGCAGTGTGTGTCCTCTGCGCTGCCGCTCTGGTTGGGGGACAAGTCTGTTCTTATTGACGCTCAACATGTCTCTCTCTCTCTCTCTCATGAATGAAAGAGCACATGTGAGACTAACCATCAACCAACCACCACAACCATTATTCGATGCTGGAATAAGAAAGGGCTTTGATTTGTGCTTGTCATGCTGTGTTCATGTTGTTTATAAATAAGTGAATCTTGAGTCATGTACATATCATATCATGGCACATTATGCTGCCGAACACCTGGCACAATAACGATTGAACGGAGGGACCTAGGACGCTCAAATTTTGCTTGCGGATAGGTACTACTAAGGATATCCAGACCAAGTTCAAAAATCAAGGTCAAGGTCACTGGACCTGAAAATGCTGCTGCGCGGCTGGTGGTCTAGCGTCTTTTACACTCTAGTTCTTTGTGTTTTTTTAGTGCTGATCGTGGACCTGATAGTGGTGGGGCTGACCAAGCTGATGTTCCGCCGTTCCCGCCCCTCCAACAACCTGGAGGACATGTTCGCGACAGTGTCCGTCGACAAGTTCTCCTTCCCATCAGGCCACGCCACGCGCGCCGCCATGGTTACCAGCTTCCTGGTGCACAAGGTGTGTGTGTGTGTGTGGGGGGGGGGGTTGTTTGTTTGCACATGTGTGTGTGTGAGAGAATGTATGTGTGATGTACTCCCTATATTGCTTTTGATTACGTGGGTGCTACTCCCCAAAATGAAAAAAAAACCCTGAAAAGCAGGGGTCCAGGGACCCATGGCCCCGGCGGACAATTCAGGGGGGCAACTTAAGAGAGAGATACAACGAGACAGACAGACAGTTAAAATGATAGACAGAGACAGTTTGAGTCTGATAAGCCTTGTAAAATTATTACATTGCCTTTGTAAACTTCCAAGATAGAACAACTAGATTAAGTTCAAAACGCCCCAAATCGCTTGTGGTCCAATTTGTTTTGTGTGGATGAATTACAAAAAAACTGAAGTTCAGTTTCTGGTACAATTAAAAATACTGAAATCAGTGTAAAAATGACAGAGTAGCACCCATGTCTGATTCATGTAACAATGACTGATATTTCTGTGTATATTGTGCATGTGCATGTCCTTGTATGTCTTGGTGTGTGAATGAGAATTCGTGAAATTGCTTAATGTGTGTGAGGGAGCAGGCATGGGAATTGTCAGAGACAAAAAACTCTGAAAAGCCCCCCAATTGAAGTATTTAGTAACAAAAACGAAGTATTTAGTAACAATTTCTTTCTTTTTTTTCGCGGAAATCGCGGACAATTCCCATGCCTGGGGAGTGTGTGGTTTAAATCTGTGTAATGAACAGGGTATACATAATGACAATTGTAAAATTGTATTTCTGTCAGAACTCAGTTGTCATCGAGGCTTTTTACTCAAAAACGCGTGCGCCACCTACATAAGACAGGCCCTTGCCTGTCACGAAGTAGTAGTACATAGCTACAGAAAATTATCTGCCCCTAACTCTTCACTAGGTGGCATGGTCAAATCCAGTCCTAAAGTTATCACCCTTTTGTGTCCCCAAGAAACAGCATAAAGCCTCATTGCTTAAATGTACATTCATTTTAATTTGCTACACAAGAACATTTTCCATTTTATTTAACCTTGTTTTTAAAGGTGGACCATGACGGATGAGTTTTTGCAAGAAACATGTCGAGATCACAACAAAGACAGCCTTTTCGAGGATCGGAACACTCACTTTGCTCTGGTTTCCTAGAAGTCAAAACGGCGATTGCTCCTTGGCAGTGATGCCGGAGAGAGAAGCCATTTGGGATGGGGTGGGTGGAGGTCACTCATTGTGGTTGAAGCTTTTCTTTTTTTTCGTAGTGCAGTAGGTAAAGCGTATATAAAAATAATAAAAAGGCTTGTATTGTGAAAATTTTGTGCAAATGATTTGGTCTAAACTCGCGGCCACTAAAAAAAGAGAAGGCACATGCCTTCTCTTTCACTGAAAGAATTTGACTCCCAGCACCTCCGCCAAGGAAGAATCGCTGATTTGACGGTTTGATTTATAGAAAACCAGAGCAAAGTGACTGTTTTGATCTTTGTCAAGGGCGTTTTCCTGGTGATCTCGACGTGTTTTTTGCAAAAACTCATCCGTCAGGGTGCCCCTTTAAAATGAACGATAAAGCTTTTGAATTTAATTCTCTCTGAATCCTTTATTTCTTCCCTATTTTTTGGTTTTTGAAGATTGTGCGCGCTCCCGTGGCTCCCTTCGTGGTGGCGTTCTGCCTGTGCGTGGGTCTGTCGCGCATCATGCTCGGTCGTCACCACGTACTGGACGTGCTCTTCGGCCTGATGATCGGCGTCGCCGAGTACCTGGGTTACCTCCTCTTCTGGATGCCCTTTGACCTCATCGAGGAATGGCTGCACGAGGTCCTCAGCCATATACACCTGTAGCAGTACTACTAGCAGTAGTAGGGGTAATGTGGAGTGGTTTTGTGGTAGAAGCGCTGCTGGAGTGAGCGTGTTGAAACTGCTTGTATTGTTGGTGAGTGTTCTTTGGTGTTGAGATAATTTTTTGGTGGAGGAAATGTTAAGTGCTTGGTGTTGATCTGGTTGAAGTGTGGGTTGAAACGTTGGTGAGTGTTTGATGTTGAAACTGGTTGAGGCGTTGGGAGTGTTCGTGTTGAAAGGTTAGTGTCCATCGTTAAAACTGGTTGTCCAGTGTTTTGTGAAACTGGTTGAAGTGTTGGGAGTGTTTGATGTTGAAACTGGTTGAAGCGTTGGGAGTGTTCGTGTTGAAAGGTTGGAGTGTCTTGTTGAAACTGGTTGTGTAGTGTTTTGTGAAACTGGTTGAAGTGTTTGATGTTGAAACTGGTTATGGGAACGCAGAAGAAGAAGAAACTGGTTGAAGTGTAGGGAGTGTTTGATGTTTAAATCGTTTGAAGCATTGAGTGTTTGATGTTGAAACTGTTGGGAGTGTTTGATGTTGAAACCAAGTGGTTGAAGCGTTGGGAGTGTTTGATGTTGAAACTGGTTGAAAGTTTGGGAATGTTTGTTGTTGAAACTAGTTGAAGTGTTGAGAATGTTGGATGTTGAAACTGGTAAGTGTGGTTGAAGTGTTGAGAGTGTTCGATACTGAAACTGATTGAAGTGTTGGGAGTGTTTGTTGTTGAAACTGGTTGTCCAGTGTTTTGTGTGTGTAAGTGGTGTGTGTGTGTGTGCGCACACGTGTGAGTGTGTGTGAAGTGATGTATTCTGAAAGAATTTCAAAATGAGTGTTCAGTCACATTTCCAGGCTCTCAGAGTGCATGAGAATAGAAAGTTAGATGTGAATTCTTGTGTGTTATTCTGTTGCATGACCACAAATTTGGATTCAAGAGAGCTTGGGTGTTTGATTTGAAATTAGTCCAGATTATTTAATTCAGGAGACCGGTGATATAATAAGTACTGAAAAGTACAAACACGCTTTGATACTATACCATTCAGCTGGTTCCTTCATTCAAACCAACATATTTCATTACTTATTTTGACTTTGTATAGGTGATCGCATATTTAAAAGAGATTTGCTGTTATATACCAGTAACCTTGTGAATCCATATTCTGAAGCTTTTATTTTATTACTGTGATTAGGATTCTTGTGTGTATGTGTTTGCGTGTGTGTGTGTGTGGGGGGGGGGGGGGGGGAGAGAGAGAGAACGAATCTTTTTTATTGATGGAAAAAGAGTAAGCACACAGTGGGCTTTTTTTTACATATTGCCCTCAAACAAAACATGCAAAAAACCCATCAAATATTCAACACAAAAGGTTAATGCAGAGAGAGAGAGAGCTTTGTTTCCCTCTTATCATTTCATCTTTTATCACCCCTTCCTTTTGAAGCTTTTTTTTGTCTTCTGTAATGTGTTTGAGAGGAAAGCTGTGGATGATATATATATCATAAGGCATATATATATATCATAAGGCATATATATCATAAGGCAATATATGTGTATATATATACCTTGATATTTCTACCTTGGTCACCAAACCCAAACCCTGGTGAGTTTTCCCCATTCCACCATTTTTGTCCCTATATATTTTTTTTTTTTAAACTCTGCTACTGATGATTTTAATCTCATTTGATGAGAGGGCATGGGGTCTTTTTGAAGACGAGTGGTTTGACATCTGTTGCCATTTTTTAAAATAATCTTTTCACATGTTTGGCATTGTGGAAATCTTTTTTTTTTTTTTTCTTTTTTTTTTTGGGGGGTAATGGAAAGGTGCTTAATGCTGAGCATAATTTTTAAATGTTCATATTTGCGATCCACGAAAGGGACATTAAGTGTCAAACTGACCATTCTGAGAAAATGATACATTTAAAAACATCAGACAATTCTGTTTCTAATGACACACGAACCATTCTTGTATCTTTTTCCGTTCCAGAGTTATGAGCATTTAAAGTTAGTAGGGTGAGCGTCTGTCACTTTGTCTCAAGTCTAGCCTAGCTGAAGAAAATGCATCGACCAAGTCGTTTTAAAGCACTTATAAGACCATTTATAAGAGCATATTAAAATATGAAAGATACACGGAAAAAAAAACATAACTCAAAATTGACCCCAAAAATTATATGTTACTGTCCAGGCCTGTTGTGAGAAACTAGCCCAGCGACTTAGTGTCCCTTCCGTGGTGCGGGGTCACTTTTTACTTCTGCTTTGGGACTGTCTTCTCTCATCACTATAGTCAAGAACCAACTAAAACTAAGACAATCATTTTCATATAATACTGTGAAAAATGAATTTGGGAGGTTTGGGGCGATCAATATCACCCACCTAAGAAAATATATTTTTAACTTTTGAGGAAAGTACAAATTTAAACCTATTCAGAATCAGATAAGAATTTTTTTTTTAAAGCTACATTTTTTTTCTTTTATATTGCAATTTTGATTTTATTCATTTTGTCCATGTTTTTTTCTACAAATGTTTTTACATTTTTTTGAAATTCTATTGTAAAATATTAGTTACTTGTGAGTATTTGCTCAATTTTTGTGAAATTCTAAAAATAATAATTTTAAAAAGGGAAGAAAAAAAAAACCACAAGAAACTTGCGGCATTATTTTCAAACTGTAGTATCAATGTTTCTATTTCATTGAACCAACAACAAAACTTAAAAAGCATAGCATTTACCAAGAGCAAAACAATTGTACACCTCTTGACAATAAACTGCAATAATCCACTGGAATGATTATGTGTGTATGGACGAATGTAAATGAGGAAACGTTGTCATTGTAACTCCTGATGTTTTTCTTTCGTGTTTTGTTATTTTATTCATGTTTAATTTACTCATTTAAACTTTTTCTACAATCGTTTGTTGTTTCAATGTCAGAAACACTCTTGATTACTGTTGGTAATGTTTTCTTTTAGTACCCAAATTTACCATACCATAAGGCGATAGTTTTTCCCCCAGACTCAGTCCTCTGCGCCTTATAATGACTAAAAAAAAGAGTAATAAAATATAATAAAATCTGAAATTTGGGTAAAATTTGGGGAGTGCGTCTTATACAAAGCTGCGCCCTATAGTTCGATAAATATGGTACTGATATTGAAGAAGTCAAACTAAAATTTTCAATTAAAAAAAACCTCGACCTGTAGATGCGTTATAATCGGAGAATTGTGGCAATAGCAAATCTATCTTGATATACTGATTACTTTTATTAGCTGTTATTGTAAATAATAATAATATGAATTTATATTGCGCTCTTTCTAACAAGAGCTCAGTGAGGCTTTACATCGAGAACAAGATTAAAGGCAAACAGACAATAATTCACCAGAAAATAACATACGCACGATGCTTGCACGCGACTCTCTCTCTCTCTCTCTATCACACACACAAATGTACACACATACAAAATGAACAAACAACTCCTAATGTAACTTACTTGACACAAATCATTGGGTTTGTGAGGTTGAAAGAAACTCTAGAGCGAGCTGGACAACAAGAGGGCTTCAGATTGAGAGAAAGGGGTAGTGGATTGGAAAAGGATTAGTCGCGTTTCATTTTTATTAGCACCTCATAAAGTGCACATCCAAAATTAGTCTCGTTTCATTTTTATTAGCACCTCATAAAGTGCACATCCAAAATTAGTCTCGTTTCATTTTTATTAGCACCTCATAAAGTGCACATCCAAAATTATACACAAAATTCAGATTTTGTTATATTTTCTTACTATTTTATCAGTCATATCATAACGATGGCTTAGAGTCAAAACGGACTATCTTTAGATAACCCATTGACTTATTATTGATGTTATTGCAAAAACTAAGAACTTGTACTAAGCAAGTCTGCAAATAATATAAAATGGGGATTATACTTTTACATTCCTGCAGTCTTTTTGTGATACAAGTGAATAGTTTTCGCAATAAGTTCAATAATACGTCAACGGACTATCTAAAGATAGACCGTTTTGACTCCAAGCCATCGATAAGGCGCAGGGGTATCAGTCTGGGAAAAATCGCCTTATAGTCCGAAAAATATGGTTCTTGTCTTCACTACTGTTGGCCTACCGACTCTGAGGACCGCCTTTTGTCCAGCTCTCCCGAGAGTCTCTTTAAGCCTCACAAACCACAGAAGGAAAAGTGGCGAATACTTTAAATCATTCCACTGATTTTATTAATTCAACATTTTCAATGATTCATCATCATGGCGAAGCAATCAAAACACCTAAGATCGATAATTTCCCAGTAGTTCCTTCAATTATTCTATAGATCGATAATTTTCCAGTATTTCCTTCAATTATTCTAAAGAAGATCAATAATTTCCCAGTCTTTCCCATCAATTTTTCCTTCAGCTTTCAGTCCTATGATTTCCTTTCAGTATTTCCCTCTCTTATAACAGACAAACCAGAATGCTTCTAAAATTATGATAACATTAATGAATCTCCCCCAACAACAATAACCTTAAATCAAGAAAGTTTGAAAACACAAGACGTATTATTAGGAAATTATGTTTGCAATGAACTATGGAGAGTCTCCTAAAATCGAACTTACATCAAAATACTACATGAAAATATTTCAAAGCACAAAATCAATGTTTATCTTTGACATTACTTATAGGGGAATCATGCTCTTTTCGGATGTAAAAACGCCACATCATGGTTTTAGAATATCGATAAGCACAGACGGCAAACTATATTGCTATTACATACCTTTTGTGTCACATTCTTCAAAACAAATTCAGCACTCGTACATTTATTTCCCAAAAATCGCAGATCTACCAACCGGGGGAATCAGCGGGCCATTGTCTCTCGCCCACAACGCCATTTCTTCGAGAAATACATCCTTGATTCAACGTCACCCACAGATGCTGGCTTGAAACAAGCAAAGACTTCTTTGAATGACGTCATCAACTTTATAATTCTGTCAAACGAGATTTCACCGAAAGTAGACAACGTTTTAGTGAACTCCACAGTGCATTTTTTGCAAATTATGACTTATCGGCACCAAATTTATTTATAAGAATGTGACACACAACAGGTAGGTAATAGCGGTAGAGTTTGAAGTCTGTGCTTATGGATATTCAAAAAACGATGCTGTGGCATTTTTTCAGAGCGTTATTGCATCTGAATAGAGCGTCCGATTCCTCTTTAACCCTCTTGCATTTATTCCGCCCAGTCGGAAGTTGCCACTGTGCACTCAAGCCGCCCATAGCTTGCCTCTACTCTGAGACCCCCACTGACGACATTTCCATCACGCACTAAGTTCTGGCTTGTTATACACAAGCTTCTCACTTGCAATGAAGCGATAGTAACTGTATGGCGCTCTGTGTGCTTCAAAAGACAGATTTTCCCGAAAATGTGTGAAAGAATCTGAGCACTTGAAGTTTTGTCCGTAACAAATGCGAATGCAAGAGGGTTAAACTAAGGAGTATCTCCAACATGTACCTTCCATGGGGAAACCTCAAAGTGCTAAACATATCGTCGGTGAAACTTAAAAACTCATATCTCGATTTGGGGGGGAGGGGGGGGGGGGGGGGGGGGGTTTGAGTTAGATACATAGTCAGCTCTCTAATTTTTCCCGCCACTTTCCACCAAAAGCTCGTATCTCTAACGACTTTCTATCTGGGGTAAACGAGGTTGTGAAAATAACTCGTAAGTCCCAAATTCAGATCTAGTTAAGGACAAAAACCTGGTCTAAAAAAATAATAATAATTTTAACGAAATGCAGGACTAAACTCGCAATGTCTTGAACAACATATTCGTCATAGTTACTCAATTGTGGTCAACACAGTCAATTTTCAAAAGGTTTTTTTTTTCCATTTTTCTCAAAACTACCAAAATTGAGATACGAGTTGTTTTTTTATTTCACCGACGATATATTTCATTGATGAAATTACATTAGCATGGAAGAATCTTCTACGCCAATTTTGACAAGTCTTTGCAACCAATGATATTAGAGCATAGTAGGAATAAAAATGTTTTCTCCTGAAGATAACTTATTCCGTATGAACAGAAGCACAATTAAATTACAGTGGAACCTCCCCTCCCTATTAAGACCTTCCCATATCCAGACTACGGAGTGTCCACCTCTTTAATAAGACCCCTCCCTATTGAGACCTTCCCATATCCAGACTACGGAGTGTCCACCTCTCTAATAAGACCCCTCCCTATGAGACCGTCCCATATCCAGACTACGGAGTGTCCACCTCTCTAATAAGACCCCTCCCTATGAGACCGTCCCATATCCAGACTACGGAGTGTCCACCTCTCTAATAAGACCCCTCCCTATGAGACCGTCCCATATCCAGACTACGGAGTGTCCACCTCTCTAATAAGACCCCTCCCTATGGAGACCTTCCCATATCCAGACTACGGAGTGTCCACCTCTCTCATAAAACCCCTCCCTAACGAGACCTTCCCATATCCAGACTACGGAGTGTCCACCTCTCGATAAGACCCCTCCCAAGTGAGACCTTCCCATATCCAGACTACGGAGTGTCCACCTCTCTAATAAGACCCCTCCCTATTAAGACCTTCCCATATCCAGACTACGGAGTGTCCACCTCTCTAATAAGGCCCCTCCCTAACGAGACCTTCCCATATCCAGACTACGGAGTGTCCACCTCTCTAATAAGACCCCTCCCTATGAGACCTTCCCATATCCAGACTACGGAGTGTCCACCTCTCTAATAAGACCCCTCCCAAGTGAGACCTTCCCATATCCAGACAACGGAGTGTCCACCTCTCTAAGAAGACCCCTCCCTATTAAGATTTTTCAAGGTCTCAATAGCAAGGTTCCACTGTACATCGATCCTTAACGCTACAAGGGGCCCAATAATTGTACACACACACAGTGTTATTATCTACAGTCACAGAGCTGAAATCAACTCTCTCATACACCAAAGAAAGAAAGATAACTTCTTACTTGTTTTAAAAGTGATCCTCTCTGATCCAACCCATTGCGCGCGTGCGTGTGTGTGTGCATGCAGCGTGTATGTGTGTGTGACGCCCCCCCCCCCGCGTCACTCCCCTTCATCGTCTTTCTTTGTGTGAATGTGTGTGTGTGAATGTTTATAGTTTTATTTCTTTGTAAAGCGCCATGAATAGAATTTTCTAGATATGTGCGCTATATAAGTGCCAATTATTATTGTTAAAAGCAAACGCCCAAACAAAAACAATGCACATGTAGAATAAATCCCTTTAGCCCTTTCACCGCCAGCCATCTTTGAGCCAAACATTTCCATTAAACATACTTGGCTATAGAAAAGATTTTGTCTGCACTATTGTGGGATTTCTCTGCGGCACATTTAGAAATGCGCTGGTCGGCCAAATCTACCATTACCCGATAACTAAGCCAGTAATTAGGTCGGCACATGCGAAAGAAAGTCGACAGGAATTCAGACCTTGGCAAGTTGGAGACTCGGAATGAGAAGGCGTGGGAGCAGCGCCACTGTACGACCCAGAAGACAGGACAGCAAAAAAACCAAAAAAACAAATCCAGACCTTGAGTCAGGGGAGAAAACGAAAATAAAAGAAAATAACATTGAACAAGTATATGAAAAGAGCATGAATACAAGTTTATCCCAACATCCATTATCCAACGATATGTTATTACTAGTACTACAGTGGAATCTCCCTTATAAGACCTCCCATTTAGTGAACAAGCCCATGAAAAGAGCATGAATACAAGTTTATATCCGAACATACATTATCCAACAATATCATTTGATTACGACAGTAATGAAGCGCAGAAAACTTCCTGTCATAGCGGCACAAAAGGTATCCCGGTTTTGAAAACGATGCCTTGAGGAGCGACGTGATACCTTGATGGCGACATTCATCATCATCATCATCATCATCACTATCGTCTCTGTCATCGTGGTCATCGTTAACCTCGATAGGAGCTGAAAGACGGACTGGATCTGCAAGCACAACACACACAATGTACACCTATGATGACAGAAGGAAAAAAATATGTTTGAACTTGTGAGCACAAACCTTTGCTGTGAAATAACCGTGTGTATGTGTGTGTGTGTCCGACACACAAGGTTCAATAATACCAGGCATGGGAATTGTCAGTCTTTTGGCTGATTTCAGCTTTTTTGATGGTCCTCTTCAGTCTTCTTTAGCAAGTTTCAGCTTTTTTGATGGTCCAAGAGGACATTTAAGAGATTTATGAGATAAAAAAAAAAGAAGCCCAATGAGTAAAACTTACGTTATTGGTTATAAATGAATGCACAATGAACTAAATATATCAGACTTATTTCTAATACTGTTTTTAAGGCTTAGATAACAGAAGAAGCTTCATTTTCTGGGGGCTGTATCCCAACACACACGGTTTTCAGTTGTTGCTTTTTATTCCTTGTTCCTATGCCTGCTTCCAGACCCCAATTTTCAGTCTTTTTTGTCTTCTCTAATTCCCATGCCTGAATACATGTCCTTCCAAATATGGAAAAGATGTTTAAATCCATGGGTGCAACTACACAAAATGAAAAAAACTGAAAGGCCGGGGTCCAGGGGTAATGTCCCCCTGCAGCTGAAAAAAAAATTGATTTATGAAGGTATTTTAGTTTGCTTTTTCCATAATTTATACAAATGCTTATTTTAAAGTGTTTGAAAAATACAGTAGACACACAAACATCTTGTTTGACAAATTAAAAAAAAAGGAAATTCCTTTTCTGGTAAAACTCAAAAACAGGAAATCCTTGCATACCAGGAAAAGTTGCACACATGTAGATATGGAAGATGACATCAGTCGCTTGAAAATATGGGTTTTGTTTTAAGCAAAGTTTATTGACATAATGCATTGCAGTGTACACAAATTATTTCATGAGCACAACAAGCTTATAAGCGCACAAATGTGGGTTTTCAGCGAAAGTTTAGAATTTGTATTTTTTAACCTTTCAGACTGACACTACACTGACCCTAATTTATCACAAGCTTTACATTAACCCTTTCACCGCCAATGTCGCATGTTTGCACCACAATGGTTTAACGCCCATGTCACTAAAAAGCATCAAATCATCGTCTGTTATCTGAAGACCCTATTTTATTAACCCTTTCACTGCCAATGTCGCATGTTTGCACCACAATGGTTTAACGCCCATGTCACTAAAAAGCATCAAATCATCGTCTGTTATCTGAAGACCCTATTTTTCGTAATTTTGGGGGTTAAGGATAGGCCTAATGTTGTACATGTCACAGAGGAATTCGCAATATTGCATATCTTTTTTTTCTCTACCCAGGCAAGTTTAATGACATTTTTTGGCTGAAAAATGGCTGGCGGCGAAAGGGTTAACCTATGACAATAATTTGTAAGAAGACTAGAGAAAAAAGGAAACTCACCCAAAGCTGGCATTTCCAAAACCTGCAACAAAAACATTGGGTTAGTATTTCTAGCCATGAGTCTGTCATTCAGTCCCCATTTTAACACTACCGAAAGCCACACCAAGGCTAGGCATGCAAGTTTTTAATCAGTTACAAATATTCATATCTATGCCTTGGTGCGTTCGGGTCAAAGTCATGAGGATCAGTGTGTTCTGGGGAGCTGTCGGTGGACGGTCGTGGTAACGCCCTCGGAGGAGGACCTCACTCACGCTGGCTCCGCGACTAAGAGAATAGTGTTGTCAGTAGGGGGCTTAATAGGTGGTGTCCTGAACAGACTCCGCTGAACTCCACCGAAGTGACTCAGCAGCAGTGAAGTGTCTCCTCGGTTGGTTGCCTCCTGACGGCCTAACATAGATTCGCTCCCCTTGGACTGTTGGTCTCGGATTCTGCAACCTGAACAAGCCGGGGAATGTAGCTGCGAATTGGGATTCAGAATGAGCGGCGTGGGACCCAGAAGATGGGACAGCAACAAACAAACAAAAACACACAAAAATATTCACGTGAACGTAAACAAAAAGACCTCAGGGCTCCAACTCTTGCGCAATCCTAAAAATATTTTTCCCTGTGAGTAAATTGTAGTACGGGTTTTTCAGAAAACAGACTCGCGTTTCAACTCCCCAGCGTAAAAGTACTGGGGGCCGTTTCACAAGGGCTAACGTTACGTTGCGCTCGCTTAAATCGGCGAAAACGGTCAAAGAAACCCCCTTTGTTTGCCGATAGTTCGCGTGGCGTTTTGATCTTGCCAAACACCGAGCAAGCGGCGAACTATCCGGGAACTAGTATGAGGTGAATAGATTGTTGTTGATTGATTGGTCCATTAAAGTTTGTTTAAAATAATAATTTTTTGGACCAATCAGACAAGAGCTTGCAATATTCTTCCGCAAACGTTTTCTAAAGTGTTTCTTAGGCCTGTTTGGCGAAAGCGTTATTCGTGCGGCGACCATTATCTAGAGAAACTCGACCCATATTGGTAACCTGCTATTTACTACAATTTCCTTGCATTTAAGTTCTGTGCTTTTTGCTTTTTTTTAAAGATAACCCCTTTTACCTACACCTGAAAGGGCCACCCTGACGGATGCGTTTTTGCACGAAACATGTCGAGATCACCAGGAAAACACCCTTTACAGAGATCGCAACACTCACTTGGCTCTGGTTTCCTAGAAGTCAAATCGGCAATTCCTCCTATCATACTATAGACTCACTTTGTGTTAACGCGAGTGAGCCAAAAAGGATTGAAAAAGCATAATATAACCATAAACATTTCTTTATTTAATGTTTGAATAAAGTGAGCTATGTGGTCGCCGCCATATTGAATGAAGCAAATTCGAAGATGATAAACAGTTCAATTTAAAGAAGTAAGAAACGAAAATAGGAGACTTTAGAGACGGTCTGAGGGAAGCAACTACAATAATAAGGTCTCAGGATTACTAGGAACAGCTAGTTGTTTCCCTGTTACTGGTTTAAAAGAGATGCAAAACCGCCAAAATCAAATGGAAAACTCCCTCCAACGTAACTCCAAAGGATTGGAACAGTGTCAGAATGATGTCTCCGACATGACTCCATTGAGTTCGAAACATCACAATGCTACACATAACACAAAGAGATAATCAAAAAAATAAACGAAATAAAAAAAACACCTACATTTTCTTCCTAAAAAGGACTTTTTTCAAAGGGATGAAAACGAAGTGACTTGTTTATAATGAATTGGTGAATGAATGACTTATGGATAATTTGCTACCCATAATAAAAATAGGTTAAATAAACCAGCCACACCCCACCACTCACTCACTCACTCACCCCCAGGCTGCTG
Source organism: Phymorhynchus buccinoides (assembly GCA_017654935.2). Lineage (NCBI taxonomy): Eukaryota > Metazoa > Mollusca > Gastropoda > Neogastropoda > Raphitomidae > Phymorhynchus > Phymorhynchus buccinoides. The sequence goes on from CM065707.1 coordinate 4,004,979, forward strand.
TTGCTGCTGTTGCTGCTGCTGTTGCTGCTGCTGCTGCTGTTGTTGCTGCGGAGCCGCGCCGAAGCCGGGACTGGGTACCCCAAAGCCAGGGGTGGCGCTGCCGGCTCCAAAGCCGGGACTCTGAGCCCCAAAGCCGCCGGCTCCCGGGGAAGCCAGGGCACTGAAGACGCTGCCCCCTCCTACCCCCCCTCCTGCCCCTCCCTGTCCCAGATTGCCGAAGGCCGGGGCGTCCGAGGTCTGGGCCAGGCTGCCGAAGGTTGGGGCGCTGGTGTTGGTGGCAAAACTGCAATGAAGACATGAATAAACTGGAAAAACCAGGCCAGCACTAGGCAGCATTTTTTGCTGCAGTAACTTTGACCTTTGACCGATGACCATTTTTGAGCCAGGCCTAGGTATCCTTAGTACTTATCGGCATGCGAAATTTGAGCGTCCTAGGTTCCTCCGTTCAAACGTTATCGTGCCAGGTGATCGGAAGCATTTTCGGTTCTAGTGACCTTGATCTTTGACCTTCATTTTCGAACTTGGCCTAAATATCCTTAGTACTTATCCGCATGCAAAATTTGAGCATCCTAGCTTCCTCCGTTCAAACGCTATTGTGCCAGGTGATCGGAAGCATTTTCGGTTCTAGTGACCTTGACCTTTGACCTTCATTTCGAACTTGGCCTAGATATCCTTAGTACTTATCCGCATGCAAAATTTGAGCGTCCTAGTTTCCTCCGTTCAAACGCTATCGTGCCAGGTGATCGGAAGCATTTTCGGTTCTAGTGACTTTGACCTTTGACCATTTTCGAACTTGGCCTAGATATCCTTAGTACCTATCCGCATGTAAGATTTGAGCGTCCTAGGTTCCTCCGTTCAAATGTTATCGTGCCAGGTGATCAGAAGCATTTTCGGTTCTAGTGACCTTGACATTTGACCATTTTCGAACTTGGCCTAAATATCCTTAGTACCTATCCGCATGTAAAATTTGAGCGTCCTAGTTTCCTCCCGTTCAAACGTTATCGTGCCAGGTGATCGGAAGCATTTTCAGTTCTAGTGACCTTGACCTTCGTTTTCGAACTTGGACTAAATATCCTTGGTACCTATCCGCATGCAACATTTGAGCCTCCTAGGTCCCTCCGTTCAAATGTTAACTCTTAGCGTCCTATACCGCACCTCACAGTCAGTCCTAAACCGCATGAAAGCGCACCGATCCACCCACATTGTTTAGTCATATTGCTAAGGAAGTGGGAACTTTATAATGCAGAGAGGAAGCTTTAACGACAGCCGGGAAGCATTCGACTTCCTGTTGCAATGGTCGTCATTTGCATGGAGGTCGATTGAAGGCTAATTTTGATCGATTTTCTTCGCAATTTTTTTGGACGATCTTTTTCCATCAAAATGGCGGCATTCCGAACGATGGATGACGATGTTATCAATGTTTTTACCGATAAACTGTGTGCCAATCGTCCTTTTGGACTTAGTTATAGGGGCCAGAGTGAAGTGACTGTTGAGACATAGCCTTGGTGTTCTAGCTTACATCAAGTGGTCTGACAGCCTCATGCCATGGCGTTGCTCTTGTGCTAAACCTCTACCGCTCAACCTATCAAGTCAGCAACGCTTCATCACTTTCAAGGCAGAAAACATGCATCCAGCATTCTCTCTGCTTCATTTACATAAATCTACATACCCGCCGAACCCTCAAGAAGAGGCAGACTACCTGCACCCAGCATTCTCTCTTCCTTCATTTACATAAATCTACATACCTGCCAAACCCTCCAAAAGAGGCAGACTACCTGCACCCAGCATTCTCTCTGCTTCATTTACATAAATCTACATACCTGCCGAACCCTCCAGAAGAGGCAGACTACCTGCACCCAGCATTCTCTCTTCCTTCATTTACATAAATCTACATATCTGCCAAACCCTCCAGAAGAGGCAGACTACCTGCACCCAGCATTCTCCAAAAGAAGAAAAAGCGACGGAAGACCCAATAATTAGTTCACATTCTCTCTCTCTCTTTCCTCTCTATGTTTTCAATAGGTACATGCACCCTCCTAGTTCCATCACGACTTTTGCCAGTGATGTACCGAGGATTGCTTGCCCTGTTCTACAATGTTGAGTTCTTTTATACGTGCTTCAACATACATCTGTGCGCATGTGCATGCATACTTGCGTGTGCGCGCACGTGAGGGTGTGTGCGTGTATGGTTACATGCATGCATGCCCACACGAGTATTACCAATTACATGGGTGCTCCTGAGAAAGTTCAAAAATCCTGCAAGGCAGGGGTCCAGGGGCCGCCCAGTTAACAACTTGACTTAAACAATCCTAAAAATATAAAGTTCCTGGTATAAAGGCATGCAAATATTTATCTGTATTCATTTCTTTTATATTCTACACATGCAGGAAACCGACAAAATGTTTATAAATATGAAATTTGTTGCTTTTCAAATTCTCATAATCCGGCGACACTGGCTCCAGGCAATAAAAAAAATCCTGCATTTCAGGACATCCTGAAACCAGGATCATCCATGCAATTATGCATGAGCATATGCAAGTTTTATAAATCCATATTTCAACCTATTTTTATCATAACACAGACCTGTTTACCCCTATTTTGCAAAGTTGTAATTTCTGAAACAAAAAAACGTAATTTTGAGGAAAAAACCCTGTAATCCAACGCGTGACCAATGAACGTCGATATCGTACTGATGAGTGTGCAATACTAAATGTTCGTCGAGCAGTAGACACAGAACACATGCTCGTCACCTAGTGCTGAAGACATATTCCTGGAATTTTTAGGTCACTTTCCCGGAATTTCTGTGCCATTTAAGTGACTTTTGATTTTTTCGACCAGAAGATACAGAAGCTTCGGAATGCACTCGCTTGGGCGCCATTTTGAAAGAGAAACGGAAATGGCGCGAAATGACTTTTTACCGCATCGTTTCAAAAGCTTCGCTTACCGACGCAGTAGTGGGTTTTTTTTATATTTAGGATTTTATTTCCCCGGGTTTTTTTTCCATAGCCGTAATTACCGTAATTTGCGGCCGTACAAATTACGGCAAAATCGTAAAGGTAAACAGGTCTGATAATATTACCTGCTTTGCTACCTTTATGTTCAAATCTGTATGTGTAATACTATGCCTTGCCATGTTTGTATTCTATGTTCGTATATGTATCAAGGACAGATTGGAAGACTAGGCGTTGCCTAAAATCTTTATCCTTGAAAAATAAAGTTAAAGTTTTCAAAGTTTTCTCTCTCTCTCCGTCTTCCCCTTCTTCATTTACATAAATTTACATACCTGCTGAACCCTCCAGCAGAGGCAGACTGCTGTTGGCCCCCTCCAAAGGGAGAAGGAAAAGCGGCGGATGAGGATCCGAACCCAGGACCCGACCCGAAGGAAGGACTGCTGCCAAACGCCGCCGACCCGCCAAACCCAGGGCTCCCTCCGAACGCCGGGGCGCTGCCAAAGCCTGCTGAGAACACGAGAATCACAAGACATTTTGGAATGAAATCAACACAACACAATTATACATACAAACTCCTCATGGGGATCTTTCGGAACAATAGTTCCTCCAACTTCTGGAAGTTCTGTGCTTGTAACTTCCCCTAATCTGCCACTCTCTTTGACTCTGCCTTTTTCCTTTGCTTTCTATCATCTACTATCTTTCTGACTTGTTGGCCCATTCTCCTGCCTTTTTCCCAAAAAAAATCTTCCAAATGATTTATCTCCTTTGAGCGCATCCCAAATCAGAATGTGTCGGCTGTACGCAGCGGGGAGCAGGCATGGGAATTGGAGAAGACAAAAAAGACCGAAAAGTGTGGGTCTGGGGGCCGCAGAAGGCAACGCCCCTGGTGGGGGTCAGTGGGCAACGCCCCTGGTGGGGGTCATGGGGCAAAGCCCCCTGAAGCTGAAGCATTATTAATAATTGAAGCCCTAAAAACACCATTAGGAATGACACATTTACTCAACTAAGCTTGTTGTTCACACATTCACCCCAGGTGTATGCGTGTGTGTGTGTGTGTGTGTGTGTGTGTGTGTGTGTGTGTGTGTGTGTGCATGTGTGTGTGTGCATGTGTATGTGTGTGTGTGTGGCGGGGGGGGGGGGGGGGGGTGCATGCAAAGTTTAAAAAATAAATTAATAAATTTGATAATACAAGCCCAGACTTAGTGTGTGTGTGTGTGTGTGAGTGAGTGAGAGTGTGTGTGTGTGTGAGAGAGAGAGAGAGAGAGAGAGGGTGGGGGGTGCGTTACACAGGCAAGCTTCAGCGACACCTACCTCCCCCCTCCCTAATCTAATTTTACTCAATTCATAAATCAAAAATCGTAAAAACAATGCATTCTCAAACTTGGTAAACGAGCATTGCACGCCTTCAAGTGCTTCTTCCTGCCGATGTGGCTGATCAATGCAGCGGCTTTGATACGAGACGTGCGTTCCACAAGCAAGGCACAGTGCCTGACCACAAAGGCTAAGTTTCCTTATGTTTTGCCTCAGTGTCTCTCCGTTCAGTGCTTGCAGAGACAGCCAGTCCCACCTCCACGGATTCTTGCAATTGCTATCGTTGTAGGACTATTCGAGACACGGACGCCATTTTGCTTTCAACAGGAAGACAAATCTTGCCGCGCATGCGTAGTTAGTCGCACTCAGAGGACAGCGCGGCAAGAGGTTCGGTGCCTTGTGAAATTTAGTCCCTCGCTTTCGTTTTTAAGGCGAAAAATTATTTTTTCAGCAGAATTTTTTTTCGGCGGAAAACTAAATCACTTTAGGCGGAAATTCGCCGAAAGGCAGACAATTCCCATCCTTGGGGAGATCAGTGAAAACTGAAAACCGGACACATATGTACCTTACCAATTATGGCCATATGGCCTGGGAACGCAGAAGCAGAAGAGTACATACAATATAACGCAGTAAAATAATGACTACCGTTTAGAGACAAAGAATCGCCCATGCCAGGGCTGCCCCCCACCCCAACGCTGGGGCGCTACCAAAACCTGCTGGGGACATGAGAATCACATGACATTTAAGAATGAAATCAAAACAACACAATTATACATACAATATAATGCAGTAAAATAATGACTACCGTTGAGACAAAGAATCGCCAAAGCCTGCTGGGAACATGAGAATCACAAGACATTCAAGAATGAAATAAAAACAACACAATATACACTCAACTCACTCACTCACTCACTCTCACACACCTGAGGAGCTGGAGGAAGTTTGAGTGACAGCGAACCCCAAAGAAGCCACGCCCCCAGTTCCAGTGTTGGCACTGCCGAAAGCCGTGGATCCGAACCCCCCACCCCCTCCGCCTCCCCCTCCACTGGTGGCAGCTGTGTTGTTGCCAAACCCTGTGGCCCCCTTGTTGCCAAACAACGCTGGAAAAAAAGACGAAAATATAGAGTAGAAAGGGGGGTTGCGTACTCCGTAAAATGACGCAAACCATGACGCAAGCATGTCACACACACAGACACACACACAGAGACACACACACTCTCACACACACACACACTCACTCACACTCACACACAGACAGTGATGTAGGCTAGCGAGGATCGAAAAGTGATAGGACAAACTGCCCGGAGACGAGAGAAATCAATAGAGCAATGTCCTGGCTCTTGCAGAAATCAATAAGACAAAGCGTGCCAGTGTTTAAAATTCAACAGACATTTGTCCTGACAGGGGAGAGATAGATAACACAATAGGACATTTTCAATTTTAATAGGTCAATGGCCTATGACCGGGGCCTCAGGACATCACTGCACACACTCTCTCACACACACACACACACACACTCACACACACACACACACACACAGTGACACACACACACACACACACAGACACTCACACACTCACACACAGACTCACAGACTCACACATAGTCATACACACACACAGACACTCACACACAAACACATACACACACACACTCACAATCACAGACACACACACACTCACACACACAGACTTACAGTTAGTGGCGACCCCTCCTCCACCAAACACCTGCGTAGAACCAAACACATTGGTCTTGGCCTTCTCTTCACTGGGCTTGGCCCCTAACCCTCCAAACAGGCCGCCCCCAGACCCCCCACCAAAGAAGGAACTGCCCAGAGGGCCGGTAGTGTCCGAAGTAGTTGTGTCTGCTTGCCCGAATCCAGAGCTGAAAAAACAAACACACACACACACACAGAAATAAAAGTGATTATGACTAGAGTTGAGAACCGGTTCAAAAATCCGAACCGGTGTGTTTCCTCTTCGAACTGGTTTTGCCGAACCGTTTTTTTTAAACCAGTACTCGCATCACCAGTTTCACCTATGCAAACACATATTTATTTGTCAGAATAATCACACACACGCACACATACACACACAGACAATAAAGAAACTTATGACTTATGACACACACACACTCAACTCAACACTCAGTCAAAGTCAAAGCCATACACCACCACAAACTAGAAACAGCTACTCTTGGTTTACAAACACCCAATCTGCGCTGAGAATCAGTGCTGTTCTTCTAAAAGAATGCGTTATTCTAAGAAAATTTGCTTTCAGTTTGCAGTTAAAAAAACAGTTCACAGCAACTCAAACCGGTTTTTCGAACCGCGAAATTTTAGCACCGATTTTTCGGTTCAAACCGGTTTTTCCACCAACCTCTAATTATGACTGAGTAAAACTGGTACAGCTTAACTCATTCAAGTTGTTCCAGCCATATATGTGCGGAATGAATAGATATTAATCCCACTGGTCTTTATATCCGATTCCAAGTTGGATTGTGCCAATGTTTACCCATCAAGATCAAGAAGATCAAGATAGCTGTCAATTTGATGCAATTGCTTCATGGGAGAGCACGTCGCCGCAAGTGCAGAGCCTACACAATTTTTTTTTTTTTTTTAAACTTGAGGGGGGGGGGGGCACAGGGTGAGGAGGGGGTGTGAGCACACTTGGTAAGCCTAGCTATCAATTTGGCCATACCAGGCAGTGGGATTTCTCCCTGCTCTTACCGACTTTCAACTGCCGGGGGATTTTTACGTGCGTAAAGCGCACGGGTCAGACTAGCTTTAAGTCCCCATCCGAAGGACTGGACGTTCAGTTCGATTTTCCTGTCAAACTAGAAAGAAAGGGCGAGGAGGCCGGGATTCAAACCCGGGTCACTCACGCTGCAGTCCCGCATTACTCTGCCACCTTTCTCCCTATAGTCACCGCTGAGAGGAAGGAGTCCTTAAAAAATGGTAGGTATTAGGTACTTTATATTCACAGAGGCGTCTCTGTGAAATTCGGGTTGCTCCCACCTGGAGAGCGCGTCGCAGCCAGAGGCGCGCCACCCAATTTTAAAAAAAAAATGCATGCGATGAGGAAGAAAAGGGGGGGGGGGGGGGGGGGGATAAATTTTGACCAAATGACAACTTTTCCGTTGCCACTGGGATTAACGTGTGCTAAGTGCGTGGGCACACGGGACCTCGGTTTATCGTCTCATCCGAAAGACGGGGTGGACCGCTCTGGCATGAGAATGGGGCTGTGTTACAAGCCATGCCTCTGTGGAATGAGATATCCAATTAAGACAAGCCATGCGCTTGGTGGGTGTGAACCACAGGCGTTTGTTTTTCGTTTATCATATTTATTATTATTATGTGACCCAGCACCACGAAAAGGGCATTAAGTCGCTGGGCTAGTTTCTCACAACAGGCTTGCAAAATCAAACAATTTTTTTTGGTCAATTTTGAGTTATGGGTATTTTTGTCTTTACTTTTTAAAATGAGTAGGTCAATGCATTTTCTTCAGCAAGGCTAGACTTTAGACTGTATTCTCAAAATGTTTGACCTACTAACTTTAAATGCTCATAACTCTGGGACAGAAAAAGACACAAGAATGGTTCTTGCATCATTAGAAAGAGAATTGTCTGAAGTTTTCAAATGTATAATTTTTCTCAGAGTGGTCAGTTTGACACTTGATGACCCTTTTGTGGTGCTGGGTCACATATGCATAGCTCGGCGCTAGAGGGTTAACTGCCTTCTATTAACCCCTTCATTGCCACGGCCATTTTGATTTCATAGAGAGGGTACTTAATAAAAAAAATATATAAAAATATAGCATAAAATAATTTAAGTATGCCTAAGCTACGCTACTTTTAAATATAATGGACAAACTAGCCTTTCAAAATGATTAAATGTCTGAATTCAATGGTACATCCCTGTATGGAGGCTTACAGTGGTACATCCCTGTATGGAGGCTTACAGTGGTACATCCCTGTATGGAGGCTTACAGTGGGACAACCCTGTATGGAGGCTTACAGTGGGACATCCCTGTATGGAGGCTTACAGTGGTACATCCCTGTATGGAGGCTTACAGTGGGACAACCCTGTATGGAGGCTTACAGTGGGACAACCCTGTATGGAGGCTTACAGTGGGACAACCCTGTATGGAGGCTTACAGTGGGACAACCCTGTATGGAGGCTTACAGTGGGACATCCCTGTATGGAGGCTTACAGTGGTACATCCCTGTATGGAGGCTTACAGTGGTACATCCCTGTATGGAGGCTTACAGTGGTACATCCCTGTATGGAGGCTTACAGTGGGACAACCCTGTATGGAGGCTTACAGTGGTACATCCCTGTATGGAGGCTTACAGTGGTACATCCCTGTATGGAGGCTTACAGTGGGACAACCCTGTATGGAGGCTTACAGTGGTACAACCCTGTATGGAGGCTTACAGTGGGACAACCCTGTATGGAGGCTTACAGTGGGACAACCCTGTATGGAGGCTTACAGTGGTACATCCCTGTATGGAGGCTTACAGTGGTACATCCCTGTATGGAGGCTTACAGTGGTACATCCCTGTATGGAGGCTTACAGTGGTACATCCCTGTATGGAGGCTTACAGTGGTACATCCCTGTATGGAGGCTTACAGTGGTACATCCCTGTATGGAGGCTTACAGTGGGACATCCCTGTATGGAGGCTTACAGTGGGACATCCCTGTATGGAGGCTTACAGTGGTACATCCCTGTATGGAGGCTTACAGTGGGACAACCCTGTATGGAGGCTTACAGTGGTACATCCCTGTATGGAGGCTTACAGTGGTACATCCCTGTATGGAGGCTTACAGTGGGACAACCCTGTATGGAGGCTTACAGTGGTACATCCCTGTATGGAGGCTTACAGTGGGACATCCCTGTATGGAGGCTTACAGTGGGACATCCCTGTATGGAGGCTTACAGTGGGACATCCCTGTATGGAGGCTTACAGTGGGACAACCCTGTATGGAGGCTTACAGTGGTACATCCCTGTATGGAGGCTTACAGTGGGACATCCCTGTATGGAGGCTTACAGTGGGACATCCCTGTATGGAGGCTTACAGTGGGACATCCCTGTATGGAGGCTTACAGTGGGACAACCCTACAAGAAAGAACGACGGAAATATCCGTCATGGGGCAGTGAAGGGGTTAAAAAGAATGATGCGCCTGATCGCAGTTTACCTGGAGCCAAAGTCTGTCCCTGAGGAGGTCTGCCCAAACCCTCCAGGACTGCTCTGTCCAAACCTGCAACAACGCAGAGAAAATTGTTCACATTCTTCTTCTTATCAACGATTACAGCCTTTGGAAATCTACGTGTTCATTCAATAAACCAACAATTGTGAAGTGTTTTAACATGAGATCAGTGGCAGCAAAATAAAAAAATCAAATCTACTTCTACATTGTCCATCTTTTCACATTCCATTCACACACTGATACCCCCCCCCCCAACTGACCCACCCACCAACTCTCTTTCCAAAGGCACACCACCCAATTATTAATTTTTTTGGCATGCAATTTTTGTGTGACTGATGAGGAAGGAAAGGGGGGGGGGGCGTAAATCTTGACCAAATGACAACTTTTTCGTTGCCACTGGGATTAACGTGTGCATGGGCACACGGGACCTCGGTTTATCGTCTCATCCGAAAGACTCCACGCTCAGACCGTAAGGCCTAGTGCAAAGAGAGAGGAAAAAATCCCCTGTACCCAGGTTCGAACTCGGATTTACTTGACACAAGGCGAACGCGTTACCTCTGTGCCACTCTACACTATTTAGCTCAATTTAGAAACAACCAAAAATCTGTTAATTCTGAATGCACTAAACAGTGTCACTTTCATATATGCATGTATAAATGTATGCCATTGTGTAAGCATGCATGTTTGCATGAGAGAGAGAGAGAGAGAGAGAGAGAGAGAGAGAGAGAGAGAGAGAGAGAGAGAGAGAGAGAGAGAGAGAGAGAGAGAGAGAGAGAGAGAGAGAGAGAGAGAACGAACGAACACATTTTTTTTTATTGAGGGAAAAAGAGTAAGCACACAATGGGCTTTTTTACATCTTGCCCTCAAACAAACATGCAAGAAAATCAATATATTCAACACAAAAATAATGAAGAAGCATGCAAAAAAATAATCATCGAAGAATTATCCATGAATAAGAAAAAATAGATACAACAAAACCGTCTATCTATCCCCCCCCCCTCCCCCCTCCCCCCCTCTCACACACACAAAAGGAGAGAGAGAGAGAGAGAGAGAGAGAGAGAGAGAGAGAGAGAGAGAGAGAGAGAGAGAGAGAGAGAGAGAGAGAGAGAGAGAGAGAAAACACATGAAATAAGGTAAATACAAAACTTGTTAATAATTTCAACAACAAATTAGATAATATGCATAGATGTCAACATATCAAAAGTGGAAACATATTTGAAACTAAGATGGGGTTAAACAACATTGCTTGTATGTTTCAACATAAGATACTTATGGTACTCATTTTTAAAAACATTAATGCCCGAGTACACATTAAAGGAAGATGAAATAAGTGTTCCATAAGCAGCCACCTGAATATACAAGACTAGATTTAAAAAGGTCAACTCTTGGAAGAGGTATTTTTATCCTAAAAACATTACGGACAAGGTTAATTTCAAATTTATTTTTTAATGTTGGAGGAGCATTATCGGACATTAATCTAAACATAAAAATTGCTTTGTTGTATACAAGCTTCCATTTTAGAGGTAGAATTTCTAAACGCTGATAATCAGTAAGTGTAAGGGAAGAGGATTTCAGAAGGATCAATTTCAATGCACGTCTATACAAACTGCATAATGGTTTTAAATTTTTCTCGCTTGCCAGATCCCAAATTGTAGAGGCATAGTTGATGTGTGATTGGATATAAGCATTGAAAAAAAGTTTACGACTATCTAAATCAAGAAAATGCTTTATCCTGGAAAGTTGATAGACTTTTTTTGATACTTGATAACCATGGATATTTGATGGGACCATGAAAGGTTGTGATCAACAATAAGTCCTAACATTTTATGATAGTCAACCTCTTCCATGATTTCACCATTGATATACAGGGATTGAGAACCAAGGGTAAGATTTTGACGCTTTTGTCTGGTGGTGATAAGTAAGTATTTACATTTCTTGGGGTGTAGCTGCATGTGATTAAATTCGGACCATTCTATTAGTCTGTTAATGTTATCTTGTAAAGAAATAAAAACGTTTTCCACTTTACTGTCACAGGAGTGTACTGTAGTATCGTCTGCAAACATTTCACATAAAGTCGTTAGATATAATGGTAAGATGTTAATATATATTGAGAATAATATAGGACCAAGGATGGAGCCTTGGGGAATACCATAATTGACAGGCATAGTAGAAGATTCGCATTCATTTAAAGAAACTCGCTGCTTTCGGTCTGATAAAAATGATGTTAGGAGTTCTATGGTATTGTTAGTAATGCCATATATCTTCAGTTTTGTTAGTAAAAGATTACGATCGACAACATCAAAGGCTTTCATAAAGTCAACAGCAAGAACACCCGTGATTTTGTCATCGTTTATGTTAATAAGCCATTGGTCTACTAGGTTAGTTAGGGCCGTATGACATGAATGGTTAGCTCTAAAGCCCGATTGATTTGGATCAAACAGACCAAAAGAGTTAAAGTGATTAAGAATATGTTTATTTATGTGGTGTTCCAACGGTTTAGACAGCACCGACAGAATAGAAATGGGCCTGTAATTAGAAGGATCTTCATAGTCACCCGATTTGTGGATAGGTATAATTTTGGCTACTTTAAATGCTTTAGGAAAACGATTTTTAGCAATACATAAATTGTAAACATAGGTCAAAGTTTCAGTTATTGCAGGAGCTGACAATTTCAATATTTTAGAATCAATTCCATCAACGCCTCGAGTATTGGTCTGTTTTAAGTGATTAAGATAATTGAAAACTTCATGTACACTCAAAAACGGAATGTTAGGGCAATCATTAACATGCTTGGATTCACAAAAATTGTGCAGAATATCTAAATTGTTTTCGGACGATCTATCTGACGTTATAATTGAATTTGCAATGTTACAAAAGTGTACATTCATGTCTTCGGTAGATAGGTCTTTTGGGGATGATGTGCTGGCATTTACATTTTTATTGGTTAATAAATTTATTGCTTTCCAAATGGATTTGCTATCTGGGTAAAGGTCAAGATGTGCCACCCCCCCCTACCTATCTCGGTTAATTGTATTTTTCCGTTATTGCCTTTCTTACCATACACGTATAAACTATAAAGCTGTATTTTAGGAACATTTTTAGCTAATAACCTTTTTGGAATACTAACCCTAACCCTAACCCTAGCCCTAACCCTACCCCCACCGTATAAGACGGAAAAACGCAACGAACCACAACTATGACAAATCGCGGTGTACTGCAGTACATAGTGGGGGGTAGGGTTAGGTTTAGGGGTAGGGTTAGGATTAGGGTTAGTATTCCAAAAAGGTAATTAGCTAAAAATGTTCCTAAAATACAGCTTTATGTATGGTAAGAAAGGCAAAAACGGAAAAATACAATTAACCGAGAAATGCATGGGGGGTGGCACATCTTTACCTTTACCGCTATCTGATCTAGAAGAAATAAGATTTTTGAAGTAAGCTCTTTGTGCAGATCGTTTTAAAGAATTAACTAAGTTTCTTTGTTTTTTAAAATCATAGTCATTCCCTGACATCAAAAGCCTCTCTCTTTCATTAATGGCAGCGTCTATGTCCTTTGATATCCAAGGTTTTTTAGGGTTATTTCTGATACGTACTGTTTTAAAAGGAGCGTGTTTGTCATAAATATTAAGGAAACTATGGTACCAGATTTCAAAAGCTTCATCTGGATCATTGAACTGATAAACAGAAAGTAACCAAGGAGAATTTGCTAGTTCAAGAAGAAAAGAGTCTATGTCAAAATGAGTAAAGGATCTACGAGTTATTAGCCTATGAGAATTCCTAGGAATTTTAACACTGCGCTTTGACCATGTAAAGCAGACAGGAAAGTGATCACTACAGCCATACGAGGGTGAGCATGTTTCTATTATGGTATTGACTGAAGTGGTGTAAATGTGATCGATAAGTGTTTTCGATGTAGCAGTGATTCTTGTGGGTTTGTCAATTAGTTGCGAGAGATTAAAGGATTCATAAGTTTGTAACCAAGACTTGTGTGGTTTTAGCAAATCTATATTAAAATCACCCAAAAGAAGTGTTTCATGAGAAAAAGACGACGCTTCTTCCATCATTAACGTAAATCTGTCTAATCCAATCAGAGCGTTCAGCAGGATTTCTATAGATAAAGCTTATAAAAATCGGTTTAGAATGTTTTAATTGTAATTCAATCCATATGGATTCGATGTTATGATTATGGAGGGATGAAACTTCCTTAAAACGCAAACTCTTATGAACATAGACAATTAGACCAGTTTCTCTGTATTTAGATGGATCTTTACGAATTAAATGATAGCCAGGTAAAGACAATTCA
>CM065707.1:4021254-4086254 GCA_017654935.2 Phymorhynchus buccinoides
AAGACGTTGATTCACATAGGAACAAAGACGTTGATTCACATAGGAACAAAGACGTTGATTCACATAGGAACAAAGACGTTGATTCACATAGGAACAAAGATTTGATTCACATAGGAACAAAGATGTTGATTCACATAGGAACAAAGACGTTGATTCACATAGGAACAAAGATGTTGATTCACATAGGAACAAAGACGTTGATTCACATAGGAACAAAGACGTTGATTCACATAGGAACAAAGACGTTGATTCACATAGGAACAAAGACGTTGATTCACATAGGAACAAAGACGTTGATTCACATAGGAACAAAGACGTTGATTCACATAGGAACAAAGACGTTGATTCACATAGGAACAAAGACATTGATTCACATAGGAACAAAGACGTTGATTCACATAGGAACAAAGACGTTGATTCACATAGGAACAAAGACGTTGATTCACATAGGAACAAAGACGTTGATTCACATAGGAACAAAGACGTTGATTCACATAGGAACAAAGATGTTGATTCACATAGGAACAAAGACGTTGATTCACATAGGAACAAAGACGTTGATTCACATAGGAACAAAGACGTTGATTCACATAGGAACAAAGACGTTGATTCACATAGGAACAAAGATGTTGATTCACATAGGAACAAAGACATTGATTCACATAGGAACAAAGACATTGATTCACATAGAACAAAGACATTGATTCACATAGGAACAAAGACGTTGATTCACATAGGAACAAAGATGTTGATTCACATAGGAACAAAGACGTTGATTCACATAGGAACAAAGACGTTGATTCACATAGGAACAAAGATGTTGATTCACATAGGAACAAAGACGTTGATTCACATAGGAACAAAGACGTTGATTCACATAGGAACAAAGACGTTGATTCACATAGGAACAAAGATGTTGAATCACATAAGAACAAAGACATTGATTCACATAGGAACAAAGACATTGATTCACATAGGAACAAAGACATTGATTCACATAGGAACAAAGACGTTGATTCACATAGGAACAAAGATGTTGATTCACATAGGAACAAAGACGTTGATTCACATAGGAACAAAGACGTTGATTCACATAGGAACAAAGACACACAGCATGGGGAAACTAGGGTTCCCAATCACAAAAAGCAAAAAATAAAATCTCTGAAATTTCAGCGAAAAAGCCCCAAATCCCTGAAATCGAGAGAGAGAGCTCTGGCACCCCTAATCAATATTTTATTTTATTGTAATTGAGAAAGAGAGAACACTGGACACTGAAATATGTTAATGCATTTTTGTCCATGGGCCACAATACATGTGAGGGGGAAAGGTAAAAAGATGCAACAACAGTAACACATGTCTTCATACTATCATAACATGTTCTTGTGCAGCTCGCTTGATCCGACCACCATATAACTAATACCGAATAATCATTCAGGTTCAACCACAAAATAAACATATTTGAAAGAGAGAGAACGATAGAGACAGACAGACATCAACAGACAAGAGAGACGAAGAATTAACACAAAGAGACAGACAGAGAAAGAAACCACACAGACTGAAAAAAAAAAATGAAAAAAAATCAAACATGGTTGTAACTACACAAAATGAAAAACCCTGAAAGGCCGGGGTCCAGGGGTAATGTCCCCCTGCAGCTGAAGAAAAAACTGATTCATGAAGGTTATTTTAGTTTGCTTTTTTTCCACAAGTTATACACATGTTTATTTTAAAGTGTTTAAAAAACAATACAGTAGGCACACAAAGATCTTGTTTGACAACTTAAAACAAGAGGCAAAGCCTCAAGGCTCACTCGAACAGGAACATGTGGGACAACAACAAACAAAGATTGAGGGGGGTGTCTAAAGTACAAGATTGCCAATAACATTTTAAAGTACAAATGAAGCTATCGTTAATGAATACAACTTTTTTTTTTTAAAGTGCCCGTGCCGAGAATCGAACCTCGAACCATTGGCATGACAAACAGACACTCTACCAATGAGCTATCGAGGCTTTCAGTGTTGATGAGTTTCTTAACTCATGTTGCCTGTTGAATACTCTCTAACTCACTAATCTAAAATGTTATCTGTTTGCTATCTGCTTACAGTGTTGTTTTAAGTATTTAATTATTCAAATCATTATTGTTTAAAAGCTTGCATAAACATCTATATATGTATGCAAAGTTTGAACAATGTATGCCTTCTATTTCCCGAGAAAATGCCAACGTTAAAAGTTTGGAGATTAGACCACGGACGCAACACACACACACACACACAGACACACAACCGAACAACTATCATACTATAAACTCACTTCGTGTTAACTTCGTTAACACGAGTGAGTCAAAAGGAGGACATTCATTTTCTGGTAATATTCAAAAACAGGAAATCCTTGCATACCCATGATGAAACCAACCTGGGGAGGAAGCTGACGTATTAGCAGCCGCCGAAGCAGCAGCAGCAGTAGTAGTAGTAGCACCGAACAAAGACCCAGCCCCAAACAGCCCACCTGACGCCGTCGTCACGCCCAAAGTCGCACCGGATCCAAAAACGGAACCCCCACTGCCGGCACTAGTGGGGAGGAGGCTGGGGGTGGAACCAGCTGCAGGGGTGGGGGTCGGGGTGGGGAGAAGATGGGTGGGGGTGGTAGTAGTAGCGGGGGAGGTTGAAGTCGTTGCAGTGGAAAGGGAAGGTGCTGCTGCTTCAGTAGTAGTAGTGGTGGTAGTTGAGTCTGGTTTGCCAAAGAGAGACCCTGGTTTGTTTTTAAAAAGGAAAAAAAAGAAATTAATAGACATTTTTTGACAATAGCAAACTGTTATCATGAAAGGCCTACCAAATTTTCGTCACAGCCATGAGATCCCCACCCCAATTCCCCAAAATAGAACATCTCAGGTTGCTGCAATGAAATCTTGAATCCTGGTCTCGTATTTTACATTTACAGTCCAAAGTGTCTTCTAATGTACAATTCTTAATCACAAAGGTTTATGCAGCAATCTTAAGAATTAAAAAAACAAACACAAATTTTTTTTGTAATCTTATAACTGTATAACAGTTCACTACAACACATTAAAAAGCCAACAGCAATTGTTACTATGAGCCATATGGCCTGCAAAAACCGAATTAAACACATTGTATTTGTTACTGTTATCACACACACACACACACACACACTCAAACACACACACACACACACACACACACACACACAAACAAACCACCTACCAGAACCACTCGACCCTCCAAACACCGACCCAGTCGCACCACCAACAGACGCCGCCCCACCAAACAACGACCCGCCGCCAAAACCCGCAGTCGTTGACGATGAGCCGAAGCCGGTCGCCGGCTTAGCCAGTGGAGAACCCTGGGAGGAGGACGCAGCAGTATTTTCCGCCGCCGTTGTTGTGCCGGACGCCTCGGGTTTCAGCAGAGAGCTGAAGCTGGGGGCGGAGCCAAAACCAGCGCCGCTGCTGCTGCCGAAAGCCGAGGAGGCGCCGCCAAAGACTGAAGAGCCTGGAAGGAGATTGTTGCAGAGAGATAACATTGGATTCAGAGCGTCTCTAACAGACATGCCTACCCCCAATTTCTTTTTTAGGTACTCCATGAAATAAAATTCCGTAATTTTGCTCAAAATTCCGTATTTTGCAAGGAGACCCCAAAACAGAACATTACAGAACATTAAACCGCCATGCGAAATGACGAAAAACACTCGATTTTGACCGATCTTAGAAGACCTTAAGTTCAAAATTTTGCTGTATTAATTTTCCATTTACCGTACTGCAGTACTGGGGATCAAAATCGTGTACAAAATACGGAAAAACCGTATGGGTAGGCAAGTCTGCTCTAAACAAAAATCTGGGGGAGTTTTGATTTTACATAAAATTCACATTTAAAAAAATTATAGTTTCTTACTATATTATCAGTCACATTATAAGGCGCAGGGGTCTCAGTCTAGGAAAAAAGTATCGCCTTATAGTCCGTAAAATACGGTATTAATAGTAGGTGTATCTTTTTTTAATTTTGTTTCAATATGCTCTAAATTCTATTCAATCAAAGACTGTATAGGGGAAGATAAGCATCCGGTCTCTTTTCCCTATTTGAGTAGTGAGGACAGAAACACTGGTTATGTCCCTTTTAAACAGGACACATTTTACACGTCAATAGGCCAGTTGAATTCTCCATTCAAGTTCCAGCCTGAGTTTTTGGATAGCCTCCACTGTGAATGGTGTACTGTCAGCACTAACGATAACTCTATCAGCCCGGTTCGCCGAGCACTTAAGTAGTCCATCTTACCCTTTTAGAATATCTTTGATTCAATACAAACAAGAAAAGACAGAAAGAAAGTAAAAAACATAAAAATAAAAATTCAAGGTCCCCCAATTCAACGACCAATGCAATGCTATCTGTGGGTGGGTGTTTATTTACACAAAAATCAGAAGTACCAAAGTAAATCAGCAAGAGTATGCATGGCTTTTTTAAAAACAGGATTTCGTTGTTTAAAAATAAAAAGGGTTTACATAGTCTAGTGAACAAAAATGGGGCAAAATATGATCTTAGTTGCTGTGTCAGAAAATCAGCACTGGTAGTCTTGCACACACACATACCCCCCCTCCACACACACACAATTGTAGTTGCTTTGTAAAAAAAAATCAGTCTAAAAAATATGCACGCAGGCGTCAGACACACACAGACACACTGTCACACACATTGTAGTTCTTGTCTAAAATGACTGTAAGGTGGATAGACGTTATATTAAAGAACGAACGAACATTGTAGTTGCTTTGTCAGAAAATCAGTCTAAAAAAATGTGCGCAGTTGTGACACACACACACGGACACACACACACCAACCCACACACACACGGACACACACACACCAACCCACCCACACACACACACCTGCAGTGGAAGAGGCAGGGGCAGTGAAACTGAATCCTGATGAAGCAGTGGTGGTAGTGGTGGTAGAATCAGGAGATGAAGAACCAGCTCCTGCTGCCGAGAAGAAACCCACTGGAGGAGAACCTGCAACGCGCTCTACAGTGAAACGGTGCTATAAACATTGCAATACAAGTCTACATTGCAATACTCTACAGAGAAACGGTGTTATAAACATTGCAATACTCTACAGTAAAACAGTGTTAAAAACATTGCAATACGCTCTACAGTGAAACAGTGTTATAAACATTGCAATACTCTACAGAGAAACGGTGTTATAAACATTGCAATACACTTATACATTGCAATACTCTACAGAGAAACAGTGTTATAAACATAGCAATACGCTCTACAGTGAAACAGTGTTATAAACATTGCAATACTCTACAGAGAAACGGTGTTATAAACATTGCAATACACTTCTACATTGCAATACTCTACAGAGAAACAGTGTTATAAACATAGCAATATACTCTACAGTGAAACAGTGTTATGAACATAGCAATACGCTCTACAGTGAAACGGTGTTATAAACATTGCAATACACTTCTACATTGCAATACTCTACAGAGAAACAGTGTTATAAACATAGCAATACGCTCTACAGTGAAACAGTGTTATAAACATAGCAATACGCTCTACAGTGAAACGATGCTATAAACATTGCAATACACTTATACATTGCAATACTCTACAGAGAAACAGTGTTATAAACATAGCAATATACTCTACAGTGAAACAGTGTTATAAACATAGCAATACGCTCTACAGTGAAACGATGCTATAAACATTGCAATACACTTCTACATTGCAATACTCTACAGAGAAACAGTGCTATAAACATTGCAATACACTCTACAGTGAAATAGTGTTATAAACATTGCAATACGGTCTACAGTGTTATAAACATTGCAATACGGTCTACAGTGTTATAAACACTGCAATACACTCTACAGTGAAACAGTGTTATAAACATTGCAATACACTTCTACATTGCAATACTCTACAGTGAAACGGTGTTATAAACATTGCAGTAAATTCTACAGTGAAACAGTGTTATAAACATTGCAATACTCTACACTGAAACAGTGTTATAAACATTGCAGTAAATTCTACAGTGAAACAGTGTTATAAACACTGCAACACACTCTACATTGAAACGGTGTTATAAACACTGCAATACTCTACATTGAAACAGTGTTATAAACATTGCAGAAAATTCTACAGTGAAACAGTGTTATAAACATTGCAATACTCTACAGTGAAACAGTGTTATAAACATTGCAGTAAATTCTACAGTGAAACAGTGTTATAAACACTGCAACACACTCTACATTGAAACGGTGTTATAAACACTGCAATACTCTACATTGAAACAGTGTTATAAACATTGCAATACACTCTACATTGAAACGGTGTTATAAACACTGCAATACTCTACATTGAAACAGTGTTATAAACATTGCAATACGCTCTACATTGAAACGGTGTTATAAACACTGCAATACTCTACATTGAAACAGTGTTATAAACATTGCAATACGCTCTACATTGAAACGGTGTTATAAACACTGCAATACTCTACATTGAAACAGTGTTATAAACATTGCAATACGCTCTACATTGAAACGGTGTTATAAACACTGCAATACGCTCCACAGTGTTACAAACATTGCAATACATTCTACCGTGAAACGGTGTTATAAACACTGCAATACTCTACATTGAAACGGTGTTATAAACATTGCAATACGCTCTAGTGTTACAAACATTGCAATACATTCTACCGTGAAACGGTGTTATAAACAGTGCAATACACTTATACACTGCAATACTCTACAGTGAAACGGTGTTATAAACATTGCAATACCCTACAGTGAAACGGTGTTATAAACATTGCAATAAATTATACAGTGAAAGTGTTATAAACATTGCAATACTCTACATTGAAACAGTGTTATAAACATTGCAATACATTATACAGTGAAACAGTGTTATAAACATTGCAATACATTCTACAGTGAAACAGTGTTATAAACATTGCAATACATTCTACCGTGAAACAGTGTTATAAACATTGCAATACATTCTACAATGAAATAAACATTGCCGAGGAAGGAAGGTGGCAGAGTGGTTAAGACGTTCGCCTACCAAATTCAATGCGCGACTGTATTGTGAGTGACCCGGGTTCGAATCCCGGCCTCACCATTTTTTTCTAGTTCGATAGGAAAATCGAACTGAACATACAATCCTTCGGATGGGGACTTAATAATAATAATAATAATAATTGTACATTTATATAGCGCTTTACCTCAGATGAGCCCAAAGTGCTTTATAATCAATGATTCCTCAACAGACAACAAAAACAGCATTCAAGAGTGACACCAACCAACAACAGCGCATATACAAAGCAACTCTCTCTCTCTCTCTCTAACACACACATTCACACACACACACTCACACACACGCACCACAAAACACAGCACAAACCTCTTATTCAATCTTCCCTCACGTGCACACAACGATAGACAACTGATCAAATATTTAGGGCGCAGCAGGAAAAAGATGGGTTTTAAAGCTAGTCTGACTCCTGCGCTTTATGTACGTAAAAATCCCATGGCAGTTGAAAGTCGGCAAGAGCATGGGAAATCCCACCGCCTGGTATGACTAAATTGATAGCCTGGTTTCCCAAGTCTGAAGCAAATCCACAAAACAATCAAACACCACTGGCACTCACTAGGAGCCGAAGAAGAAGAAACAGCAGATGACTGGGCGCCGAACACAGACGACCCGAATTTGGGTGTGGCTCCAAACAACCCCTGCCCAGGCGCCGTCGATGCCGTAGCAGCAGCAGCAGTTGTAGCAGCGGTTGTGGTGGTGGCGCCAAATCCAAACAGGCTTCCTCCAGGTTTAGAGGTAGGTGTGGTGGTGGTTTGTGAAGATTGAGGTGCTGCGGTTGCAGTGTCTGACGATGACGCAGTTGACTTGGTGCCAAATAAGCTTCCTGCAGCAGATTAAGGGCACACACATACATGAAATCCACAGTCTGCAAGTTCCGTGAGGAAACCCCATACACATACGCATTGGACAGTAGAGAGGAAACAGCCCTGAAAGTGGCAAGTATTTTACTTGGCACCGGAAATACGATATGCAATTTGGGTGCTCGCCAGCCAGTGCATGTTCAAAATGAAACGTTCTTCAGCTTCAAATTCAAATGCATCGCAGCCATCACCCAAAAAGGGTAAGAGTGAAACACAAACTTTTCTACCAAAATGGAAGAAAGAATTTTCGTGGCTTCTCTTCGATAACAAGGCCAACACAATGAAGTGTTCAATCTGTTCTCGAAACTCGTCACTGATTGGCAAAACGGATTTTGGTTTGGCTGGTAAAACTTTTGGTGTGGCTGGTAAAAAAAAAAAAAGTTACCAGCCAAAGGCTGGACAAGATTTTCCACTTTCAGGGCTGGGAAATCTCTCTCTCTCTCTGCATGCGTGCGTGCGTGCATGTTTACGTTGGTTGTTTGTGTTTGTGTGCGCACGTCCGTTGTAATATTTCTCAGTCAGGTTTGATTTTTTTTATTTAATGCTTCTCAGTCATGTTTGATTTGATTTTGTAAAAGCTCTTTTACACCCGATTCATAATGTAGAGTGCTATACCTGAGGCTGATGCAAAAACAGGAGAAAAGCTCTTTTACACCCGATTCATAACGCAGAGTGCTATGCCTGAGGCTGATGATGCAAAAACAGGAGAAAAGCGATTTTGCACCATCGATTCATAACGCAGAGTGCTATACCTGAGGCTGATACAAAAACAGGAGAAAAGCTCTATTACACCATCGATTCATGACGCAGAGTGCTATAATACCTGAGGCTGACGCAAAAACAGAAGAAAAGCTCTTTTACACCATCTATTCATAACGCAGAGTGCTATGCCTGAGGCTGATGATGCAAAAACAGGAGAAAAGCTCTTTTGCACCATCAATTCACAACGCAGAGTGCTATGCCTGAGGCTGATGACACAAAAACAAGAGAAAAGCTCTATTACACCATCGATTCATGACGCAGAATGCTATGCCTGAGGCTGATGCAAAAACAAGAGAAAAGCTCTATTACACCATCGATTCATAACGCAGAGTGCTATACCTGAGGCCGATGCAAAAACAGAAGAAAAGTTCTTTTACACCATCAATTCATAACGCAGTGTGCTCAGACCTGTTTACCCCTATTTTGCAAATTTGTAATTTCTGTAACAAAAAAGTAATATTGAAGAAAAAAACTGTACTCCACCACGCAGCCGATTCTTTTTCTTCACACTAATGTCCTTCGAGCAGTAGACACAGAACACATGCTCGTCACCTAGCACTGAACGTCGTACTCCTGGAGTTTTTAGTTAACTTTCCCGGAATTTGTGCCACTTTTGGTGTCTTTCCATCAGATTTTGGATCATTTGACCGAGAACTCTCACCACGCGGTCGCTTTGACGCCATCTTGAAACAATGAAAAGGAATTGACGCGCGTTGTATGCTGGGAACCAGAATGACTTTTCACCGCATTGTTTCAAAAGCATCGCTTGTTGATGCAATTGTAGTGGTGGGGGGGGTGGGGGGGGGGGGGGGGTAGTAGAAAAAGAAATGTCGCTGTAATTACCATAATTTGACTTTTGTTTCGTAAAAAATACGGCAAAATCGTAAAGGTAAACAGGTCTGAGTGCTATACCTGTGGCTGATGATCCGATCATGCCAGCACCAAAGGCAGGAGTGGAGGGGGTAGTGTCCGGTTCATCGCCCTTCTCCCCATCTGGCCACAGACAACAGTTCACACAAACACATACAGTGGACCCTCCCTTATTATAAGACTTCCCATTATAAGACTCCCTCCCATATAAGACCTACTTCTCTGAGTAAGTATTAAAATTCCTTGTAAGTATTAAAATTACCTCCCTTATAAGACCCTCCCTAATAAGACTTCCCATTATAAGACTCCCTCCCATATAAGACCTATTTCTCAGAGTAAGTGTTAAAATTACTTGTAAGTATTAAAATTAGGTTAGGTTAGGTTAGGTACATTATAGTCACAGAGGCGTCTCTGTGAAATTCGGGTTGCTCCCACCTGGAGAGGGCGTTGCAGCCAGAGACACGCCACCCAATTTGGGTTGCGGTTTTTTATGCGATTTTTACCTCCGTTATAAGACCCCTCCTTATTAACTTATAATATGACTTCATTTTGGATGATTTTGAAGGTCTTATAAGGGAGGTTCCAATGCACACCGCATAATTATGCTACTAAAATATTTTTAATTTTATTTCATGTTCATGGGTAAAATTTGTATTTTAGATGTTAGTGTTCAACTGACATGTATTTACTTCCCATTTGGGATTACTGGACGAAGGGAGGCAACCAAGTGAATCCCTATCCAAAACCAAAAAAAACGAAAAGAAAGGGGCTTCACTCTATCAACCGGAAGTCACCCGTGATTAACTCCCTTGATAGATCAACCACCAATATAAGCAGTGTTAAGAATATGCGGATCATATATATATGGCTGGTTTTGATGAGCAAATCTCACAGGCCCATCTGATATGAACGTAAAAACAGAAGTCAGTTCCCCGTTTCCCTACCATTTTTGATTTTCTTTTCCATCCACTGTCTTTTCCATCTGATTTGGAAAGCGAAAGTTATATTTTTACACTGTCTTTTTTTTATAATTTTAAACCCTCCACTGTCCCCGCCTTTGTTTTCATTTTCTTTTCTTCTTTTTTAACTTGTTGTTGTTGAGGCGGCTCATTACACTCAGTCTTTGCATTACACCCCCCCCCCCCCCCCCACCTCATCCTCTCACCCCTTTCTCCTACCAAACAAGTTTCAAAACTATGTGTGTGCTAATGGTTTTCATCATTCGTTTGTTGCGTTTGCTTTTTGTCTTTTGTAAAGTGCCGTGAAGGTGCCGTTCCCATCGAACAGCGCTACGTAAGCTGCATGTATTATCAAAACTGATCCATTCATTGAACTATGAAACTTGCTTTGTACAGTCTTTGTCCTAGCACGCATAAGATAAAGACAATGTCGACAACACTTAGGCTGTGTACACACATATTAGCGAAGATTCCATGCAGAAACTTGCGCACACTCCGCAAATAAGTAAAAGAAAGATAAAGACAATGTCGACAACACTTAGGCTGTGTACACACATATTAGCGAAGATTCCAGGCAGAAACTTGCGCACACTGCGCAAATAAGTAAAAGAAAGATAAAGACAATGTCGACAACACTTAGGCTGTGTACACACATATTAGCGAAGATTCCAGGCAGAAACTTGCGCACACTGCGCAAATAAGTAAAAGAAAGATAAAGACAATGTCGACAACACTTAGGCTGTGTACACACATATTAGCGAAGATTCCAGGCAGAAACTTGCGCACACTGCGCAAATAAGTAAAAGAAAGATAAAGACAATGTCGACAGCACTTAGGCTGTGTACACACATATTAGCGAAGATTCCAGGCAGAAACTTGTGCACACTCCGCAAATAAGTAAAAGAAAGATAAAGACAATGTCGACAACACTTAGGCTGTGTACACACATATTAGCGAAGATTCCAGGCAGAAACTTGTGCACACTCCGCAAATAAGTAAAAGAAAGATAAAGACAATGTCGACAACACTTAGGCTGTGTACACACATATTAGCGAAGATTCCATGCAGAAACTTGCGCACACTCCGCAAATAAGTAAAAGAAAGATAAAGACAATGTCGACAACACTTAGGCTGTGTACACACATATTAGCGAAGATTCCAGGCAGAAACTTGTGCACAATCCGCAAATAAGTAAAAGAAAGAAGAGAAAATATTTGCGCATGTGTCCGAATTTCCCCTAATCCGTACATGCTTACCCTTCTTTCTTCCACTTATTTACGGATTGCGCGTGGGATTTCCGCACGGAATCTCCGCATATGTGTGTACACAGCCTTATATTATAATCAGTCTTGCTATCTTAACAAATCAAAACATAAATTTTGACATCAAATTAATCTATAGTCAGTTAGATGTCTAATCTTCTGATTACTTCTTCCTTATAGTTAACCATGGTTAAGATTTCAAACTTGATGAAAGGTTGTCAGTTTGTGTACGTGTGCATGCATTCACGCACGCTGATAAGCATAACAAAGCATTGTGCATTCGCACACACTTCTGTGCACGTGTTCATGCAAAGAGTAGGCTAAGTCTACACAAGCAGGGTAAAAATTTGAACGTTACAAAAAATGTCACATGCATGCACCGATGAAAATGAGCATGTGGGGATACCGCGGGGGGTCTTCTGCATAAATAGTTCCAAGAAACGCTTTCAAAAAGATTTCCGCCAGCCGAAGTCGGACTTGCTGGGCCTAACTATTTCTTGGTTGGGATCATAACGGCGGCATGATGCGTCTGCGTTCGTAATAGACGATTTTCGGAGAAAACTAGGGGATAGCACTTCGTGAAAATTAGAGTTGTTTACCTCCATGACTCGGTCAAATACCATAGCGACAATGTAACAATGGCGTCGAAGTTTGAAACCGCAGGATGCGAGTCAGCGACTTGCAAACATTTTGTAGAAAAATATGGGGTGACCAGTTGCTACAAAGTGATAGAACTTGCAAACTGTGACGTAAAAGTATGAATTACATTAATTTCAGAGTGACGCACCACGTTCTACATGCTGTGTGTCTCCTCAAACACAAGAAGCGAGAGCTGGGGATTTACCTGATGGCAGAGTAACTCCCCCTGTTTGACCGATTGAATTAGGCAAGATAACTCCTACACACCATGAAATTTCTCCCCTTAATTATTTCCGAACAATTCCTATTGACGTGAGGCTGTCCGAGCGATTGAAGAAGAAGAAAGTGAACATGCAAAAGGAAGGAAACAAAAGACGACACGATCACCAAACACACCTAAGGGAGCTAACGGCACAGCCAACACCTCATCATCGTCGTCGTCATTATCGTCGTTGTCACTGTCGTACATCTTCACTTCCGCGCCGAACAGGTTTTTCCTCAGCGCAGTCCCAGCAGGCCTCTGCCTCCGGCCGGCACACGGAGCGGAGAACGGAGCCACGGAAATCTCCGGCTTGGACGCCTGCTGGTGTAGAAACACCTCGCGCCTGTTCACTGGATCCGAATTGCTCGCCGATTTCAACGACAGCCCAGGGCTTTGGGCGTCAGGCTTTTCCAATGAAGGCTGCGTGCGTTGAGTGTGCGCGGTGCTCACACGGGGGTCGGTGACGGTGAAACGTCCAATCCGTTGTGTGCCGGAGCCGGAGTCAGTGGAGCCACTTTCCAAGGAGCCACGGTTTGCATCTTGCGCCGCATAAGATTTCTTATACAATTTCGCATACAATTTCCTGGGTTTTGAGTTGGAGCCACTTTCCACAGACGCCACTTTTGCGGTTTCCGCATACGACTTCTCGAGCATTTTCTTGGGTTTAAAACCAGAAGAAGGTGCAGAGGAATCCGAAGGTTTCCCTGAAGACGAAGCCGCCTGTTTGCGTTCAACCGACGCCGCAGAATTCCCGGGAGATCGGAAGAGCGCGAGGAAGGAAGGCGGATGCTCGGAATCCTTGCCGCCAGAACTGTACCCTTGCTCCGCTTTCCCTGCAAGGTCGGAGCCACTGGAAGCTGACAGCTCCTGCTCAGAAGCGAGCGTCCTGGATTTCTTTTTAGGGACGACGCCCGGAGAACTCGTCAACACTTCCTCCGGAGGAGGAGAGTCGCTTTCCGATTTCTCCGGAGAATTTGTGTCAACGTTTGCTGGACCTGAAATCTGTGACGCGACGTCGTGCGATCTTTCGCCAACATTCTGTGCAGCGGTAGCAGCCTCGCTTTCAAAGTCGAGCGATTGTGCAGAAGAGCGAATGGCAGAGGGTTGCGAAGCATCTTTGCGTATCGTATTTTCCTCAAGACCTTGATTTACTGAAAATGACGCAAGACTGGAGGTGCCTGCAGCATTAAAGCTTCTATCGCCAAACTTTGTGTCGCTCGGCGCTTTCAATTCGTCCAGGCCAGAGACGGAGGGCAGAGTTCTGTTTTTCTTGATAGCAATGTTGCAGGGAGACCGAGGCGCTTCCTCTGACCTTTTCAGAGAACTCTTGTCTTTGTTCTTCAAAGCCGCAAGCAGAGACAGACTGCTACGTCTTCTTTCCATTGCAGTCTCCCCGTCTTTCTGAGCAGCCGAAATCTCAGCCTGAACGTTTGGCGATCTTTCCGACGATACTTCTGACGTTTTCGACTTTTCTGCGTTTTCACAACTCCCGGACCGAGCCTGAAAACTGAAGTCCAAAGATTTACAAGCGTCCGTTTTCTTGCCCGGTGATGACAGATTTGCCGAGGCAAAATCTGGAGATACATTGAGGGGCGATTTCCACCCACTGGCCTCAGACCCACTGGCCAGTTTAGCGAATTGTGGAGACTGTCTCTGTTCTGATCCAAGGCTTTTGGCTTTCCTGAAATTGCTCTTTGCACTCCCAGGTATGGCAGAGGGGAAGGCAAGGGTGTCGTCTTTTGGAGACTGAGGAGGGGTACACAGCAGAAAATGATTCGAATCGTTGCCCGCCACACCTGGGCCAGCCTGTGCAATATTCCCTAGACCTTGACCTGGTGGTAAGGCCTGTGGTTGACCTTGACCTGGTGGTAAGGCCTGTGGTTGACCTTGACCTGGTTGTAAGGCCTGTGGTTGACCTTGACCTGGTGGTAAAGCCTGTGCTTGACATTGACCTGGTGGTAAGGTCTGTGGTTGACCTTGACCTGGTGGTGTGACCTGTGGTTGACCCTGACCTGGTATGACCTGTGATTGACCTTGATCTAGTGCATGTGGTATGACCTGTGGTTGGCCTTGACCTAGAAGTTCACCCTGACCTTGTGGTGTGACCTCCGCTTGACCTTGACCCAACCGAGCAACCTTTGCTGCCCTCTGACTCTGTTGTGAATCACCTGCTGCATCTTTCAGAGATGATCTCCGTGATTCTGTTTTCCCAGGTTGTTGTGAAACCTTCACGCATATACCATCGTCATTTCCTTTTCTTTTTCCTAACTGCACACTGCTGCTACAACTACTACTCGGCACAGCTGCAGCAGCAGAAGCCGTTTCCACAAGCAGATTTAAATTTCCCAAATCTCTCTGATTCGATGCACTGGCAAGCTGAGGTTGTGGGGGAAGAGACAGCCTGATCGGCTGCTGAGCTTGTTGCGATTCCACTTTTTCAAAACCTTGGTGTGCAGCAAGCTCTGATGCAGAATTATGTCTCCGAGTTGTTGGTTCTGTGGAGCTCGCTACCTTTCCTTTACACTGTGCTGTATGCTCAGATTGCGAAATGCTTTCAACGCTTACAGGGGTTGGCTGCAACTGGCAACTTAGCGCAATCTGGTGCTTAAATATCTCATCTGCCGCATCTTGATTTAACAGACTGGTGACTGGTATGCCTGAAACGTTTTGAGTCGAGGCTGTGGTGGCACCCGGAATATTTTCAACGTTTGATGCGTTTCCCACAGCACTTGAACTTGCCTGGCAATTGCCCGAGTTGTTGGCAGAGACCTGTTCATCTTTCAGAGCACCTGCTTGTCTGATGTTTGTTCCACTCTCATCTGCCTGGCATCTAGCGCCTGGGACGGTTACAGGACTTTGCGTCCAACCTGACAAACCTTGACCCAATGGTGTATCTGGAACTCCCATTTCCACCCGGCTTGCCCCCAAGATGCCAAAAGCGGGATGGGTCGCAACGTGTGGAACACCCTTAGCTCTCTCTCCGGTACCGGCCACACCTTGATTCGACAAGTTATCACCTAAACTAGCTTTAGCTAAAACTGGATGCTGGTTGAAGCCTGGCATAGCTGAGAGACCCGTGTTTCTGGGTGCAGCCAGCATCATCCGAAGAAAACTTTGCTCAACGTTGCGCTGCAAATCCTGCATGCTCTGTGCTGCATTCAACCCTGTGGCCCCTAATGGATGTTGGCTCCTTGCTGCGACACCTACACAATGCATTGCTTGACCCAGCTGTGCTAAGCTTCGTGCGTTTCGATTCTCTAACGGAATGTCGGCGCTACTTTCCTTGATCAGCCCCAAAGGTGAAACGCTGGACGCCTCCTTCTGACCTAAGCTTGTTGCTTCCCCATGTTTTTGCAGATCAACTGGAGAAGATATTTGTGAAGAGACGGGAACATTCAGTGGATGAACATTTTGTCCCGTTGCCTGCGCAAAGCTTCGAGCATGGTGCGTGCGTACTGCCATAGTTCCTGGCAACGTCTCGTTCGCTCTTTCTTGCGAAGGGCTTGGAACAATGTTTGTTTTCGCAGTTTGGTTTGGGGGTGTACTTTCTGATCTGACTGCAGAAGTGTTGCCTGCTTGCTGTTGGTCTTGAAGAATCATTGGTCGTTTCGATTTCTCTCTAATCTCATCCTCAGTCTGTGCTGGAGACTTGGCCACCGATTCGACTGCGATAGCGCCACTTATTTTCTGCACGGCTGGTTGCTCCGAACTTCTTTTCCTCCCACCCCCAGTCTGGTTTAGTGCATTCGTTTCTGACTGGACTCTAACACTGCTCGACTGCTGAGGTTTTTGAAAAGTCGGTTGTGTCTGTTTCTTGCTCCTCGCTCTTAGTTGCTGCCTGTTCGGTAGACATGATGGCGCTGATGTTTTGTTTGTCGCATCCTTGGTGCCGGTAGCTTGGACGTCTTGTTTCCTCTTCGACCTTGAAACAGGAAACACTAGACAGCAGATGTTAGTCCCTGACCTTTGCTTTACTGTTCACGGTGGGTTTTTTATTTAGATGTCAGTTTTTGTTTGTTTTGATGTTAGGTTTTTTTATTCGCATTGCAACGATTTTGAATTTATAAAAAAACTCACTCCAACCATACACACAAACAAAACATAAAAAAACAAAAGGAGAAATGAAAGAAGATTACAGGTTTTTACTTCAGGTTTAGACATAACGAAGTGGTAGATCAGACTTTTTTTTATAGACTTTACATAGAAAAAACTCTACACCGATTGGTTTCCCCACAACAAACCACTACAAAAGCAAAAATCAGAGACCAAATTGTGGTCTAAGGGAGTGAAGCGAGGTTAGAAATGACCAAAGCATTGTGTGCACACAGATTTACTTCCCTTGAAGCAAATGCATCAAATCGACAGCCATCTCTTAATTCCGGACATATATGGCCAGAACGACTTGAATGAGTTAACCATTCAAAATACAGTGGACATTGGCTAAACCAAAAGCAGGTAGAACACACACAAAATTGGATAATTCACAATATTTTTGTATACCTAGTTTAATCCTTACAGCAAAACCTTGTTTAATCTCAATACAGATTCACAACTTTCTTTTTGCGTCCAGACATCCCTACCCCCAATTTCTTTTTTAGGTACTCCACAAAATAAAATCCCGTACTTTTTCTCAAAATTCCGTATTTTGCAAGGAGACCCCAAAACGGAACATTACAGAACATTAAACCGCCATGCGAAATGACGAAAAACACTCGATTTTGACCGATCTTAGAAGACCTTAAGTTCAAATTTTTGCCGTATTAATTTTCCATTTACCGTACTGCAGGACTGGGGCTCAAAATCGCGTACAAAATACGGAAAAATCGTATGGGTAGGCATGTCTGTGCGTCTCAGATTTACACAGACGTTCCATTTCAAAGTTCCTAACACTTACACACTGTGTACATCAGTCCCACTTCCCACATGTACCAGATTTCATGGACTATAAGGTGATCTCTTTTCTCCAGCCTGAGACCCCCAAGCCTTATTATACGACTAATGATACTAATTCCCCTGAAGTCGGAGTATGGCCGCCCATGTGGCGGGACCCTGTGAAATGTTCGCATGGCACTGGGTGTGCCCCCAGAGCGCTTAAGCTGGGGAACGAAAACAACAAAACAACATGATACTAAGAAACCATCGCATCATAAAATGCAAAATTTTAAACAATGTTTTTGGGAGGAGGTTGCCTAAAATAAGGTGAGCCTTATAATCCGTAACATTTCATAGATATCGTATTTTTCAGACTATAAGGTATTATAAGGCACATCCCTACATTTTACACAAAATTCAGATTTTGTTGTCAACATTTCTTACTCTATTACCAGTCACATTATAAGGCGCAGGGGTCTCAGTCTGGGGGGGGGGGGGAAACATCGCCTTAAAGACCAACAAAAAAAAGTACTTCTTTCCATTAAAGAACCACTTCCAAACCATTTCTTGTTTCTGTATTTTGTTGGTGGTCTCTTTTCTTTTCATTCGCTTCTTCTTCTTCGATTGCTCAGACAGTTTCCTGTCAATTATGAGCGCAGATGCGTCATGCTGCCGTTATGCGCCTAAGAAATAGTTAGACCTAGCAAGTCTGACTTCGGCTGGAGGAAATCTTTTTGAAAGTGTTTCTTGAAAAAAGGCAGGAGAATGGACCGGTAAGGCAGAAAGATAGTAGATGACAGTAAGCAAAGGGAAAAGGCAGAGTCAAAGAGAGTGACAGATCAGAGGAAGCTACAAGCACAGAACTTCCAGAAGGTGGGGGAACTATTTATGCAAAAGACCCCCCGGTATCCCCACGGGGGGTTCATTCACTTTGTCATCTCCTTCACATACCTCCAGCGGCGACCGACGTTTTCGAAGCAAGGGGGGAAACCCCTGCCCCGCTCACAGCACCGGCAGCCAGAGTGGCGGCCCCTGACTCCAGAGGGCTCTGCGCTTCGGAGGAAGGCACGTTGAACAGATTCTTGCTGATGCCCGACGAAGCCAGGGGACGGGTGGGGGTGGGGGTGGCGGAGGAGGGGGGTGGTGGGGGGAGGGGGGGAGTACTGGCAGCTGAACGAGGAGAAAAGATGCGAAATATCTTGATGTTAGAAGAGTCATTTGAGAAGCTGAGGAAACGCATGTATGCAAGCATGCATGCGTACAACTGAATGTGTGCGCATCATGTGCGCACACACACACGCACACACACATATGCCTACACCTACATTTACATAACATACCTACACACACATATGACGCACACACATGCACACATGTGCGCACAAGTATGCACACACATACACATGACGCACACACATGTGCACGCAAGCATGCACACATATGCATGCGCACGCACATGCACGCTCACGCTCTCTCTCCTCTCTCATTAAAAATTTTCAAACGCACAATTTTTGCACCAAATGCAGACATTCACTACCAAGTACCCTGCCATGTGTTTTCTATTTTTAGAGCTTATGTCACTGATTTTGCAAGGGACAAACAAGAACGTATAAAAAAAAAATACTTGGCGCTAGAAGAGTTAACTTTAACTCATTCGCATCGCAACGATTTTGAATTATTAAAAAAACTCACAAATCACTCCAGCCATACACACAAACAAAACATACATAAACGAAAGGAGAAATGAAAGAAGATGACGGGATTTTACTTCAGGTTTAGACATAGGGAAGTGGTAGATCAGACTTTTTTTTATATAGACTTTATACTAGAGAAAAACTCTCTACACCGATTGGTTTCTCCACAACAAAAGGAAAGTCAGAGGCGTGGTCTAAGGGAGCGAAACGAGATTAGAAGTGACCAAGGTATGGTGTGCACACAGATTTACTTCCCTAGAAGCAAATTGACAGCTATCTATTAATTCCGTACATATATGGCCGGAATGACTTGAATGAGCTAACTTCACTTTAACCACATCCATTTTTCATCAACGCAAACTCACCTCCGCTAAACGTATCCGCCGGATACTCATACTGATCCCCGAATCCTCCTTCCTCCTCCTCCTCTTCCTCATCCTCCTCATCCTCTTCGTAGCCAGCATACTCGTCATACTCCTCGTCCTCACCCGTCTCATCATCGAAATCCTCAGTGGGCGTCACATTCTCGTAGCGGGGCTGGGGGGGGGAGGGGGGTTGTTGTTGCTGTTGCTGCTGTTGTTGAGAGAAGTAAGGGGGAGGGGGAGGGGCAGCAGAGAGGGAGGGTGGGGGAGGGGGAGCAGCGTTGGGGGGGGGGAAGGGGGGCTGGGTGGTGAGGGAGGGAAAGCTTGCGGGTGGGGGAGGGGGTTGGGCTTGAGGTTGGAATGAAGGAGTCTGTTGGGATTTTTTTAAAAATACAGCCAACAAATCAGTTCAGTTATTCAATGATGTTAGGATGTATTCTAACATTTACGCACACAGAGCGACAAACTCACTGAGTGAGACACACACTGATGCATGCATGCGCACATACAAATATGCATGCGCGCATATGCACGCGCCCACACACACACAAAACACAGGATAAAAAGGAAAGGCTTTGCCAGATAATTCTTTAACCCTCAATAAATAAAGATCATTTTAACTTGACCTGACACACACAGACACAAAGTGGCAAACGTACATAAACACACACACTCACACAAACATGCACACACACAACACATGCGCACATGCACGCACACACATAAACACGAACACATACACACACTCACTCTCACACACACACACACGAACACATACACACTCACTCTCACACACACACACACTTCACCTTAAACAAAGCACCAGTCCCCAACCCTCTAGCAGCACCAGAACCAGCAGCAGCAGTAGGCAGCGTCAAACCACTTCCCGCAGTCTCTGCCATCGGCTTGGGCTTGAAGTAGGCCATGCCCGAGAAAGACGTCGGCTGACCTTGAACTTGACCTTGGGACCCAGGGGTCATCGCCGTGGCAGCAGGGGTGGAGGTCAGGAAAGAGGTCGCGGCTCTTGCGTCCGATCCGTTGGCAAGCGCCGCCGCCTTTTTGCTGCTCGTCTCCGTTTCTGAGCACAATGTACGATTCAAGAACACTTTGTTGTTTGTTCGTTTCTGTACCCTGGCTTAAAGACTCCAGGGATCGTCCCAACACCCGAAGCACTTGAACACTATGGTACAAATGCACCAGCTAGGGATGAGAACATTATGTGTGTGACCGTTTTTGATTACCCTGCCATGTGGGCAGCCACACTCCGACTTCAGGGGAAAGAACACTTTAAACGGAAAGTACCTTATTTTACGGACTATAAGGCGATACAGTCAAACCCCTATTATAAAACCCTCCGTTAAAAGACCTCCTCTCATTTAAGACTGAATTCTTTGGTTCGGATATAATGTATCTTACTATAATTTATCAGGCATGGGAATTAGAGAAGACAAAAAAGACTGAAAATTGGGGTCTGGAAGCAGGCATAGGAACAAGGAATAAAAACAACTGAAAACCGTGTGTGTTGGGAAACAGCCCCCAGAAAATGAAGCTTCTTCTGTTATCTAAGCCTTAAAAACAGTATTAGAGATAAGACTGATATATTTAGTTCATTTTGCATTCATTTATAACCAGTTTTACTCATTGGGCTTCTTTTTTTTTTTATCTCATAAATGTCCTCTTGGACCATCAAAAAAGACTGAAGAGGACCATCAAAAAAGACTGAAGAGGACCATCAAAAAAGCTGAAATCAGCCCAAAGACTGACAATTCCCATGCCTGAAGACTGAATTTTTTGGTTCGGATATAATGTATCTTACTATAATTTATGTTCCTTTCAAGACCCCTCCAATTTAAACTGGAATTCCATATGCGCTATTTTCGCTGGCCTAAATCGCCCGCGACGAAAAAAGTTGCTTGTAATTCCATTGACGCTAAAATCGGCAGCTATTCAAACATTGCGCTAAAAAACCCGATCGCGCCTACGGAATTGCAAGCAACATCTTTCACCCAGTACCACAAGTTTCTCCACGCTCATGGAAGCCATGCTCGCTGAAAAAATGACGTGATGTTATAGCTCCGCCCATTTTCAGACTATTTTCAACGACGACAAAAATATTTTTTCGCTCCACCAGGTGACATAATAAAATTGCGAGCGATTTTCGACTGACTGCTCGCGATTACCGCGCCTATGGGTGTACAGAATTATGTTACTATTGGTGGTAAATTTTAATCGCCGTCGATTTTCGCCTTTAAAATTGCGCATATGGAATTCCGGATTTAAAACCTGAATGTTATCGAATAGACCAACTGGTGACATTCAGGGGAGTTAACTTTAGACCCTGTGGTCATTGTGTATTTTTGTGCTTAATAATTTCCTGTATGAGCATAACATTGTTTAGAAATAAATAGTTTTAATAAACCCCTTTTCACTGTACCTATTTTGGCTTAAATCCACCCATTATCTTTTAAATAGTTAGTGGTTTTTTAATATTAAAATAATACTCACTGGGTTTACGTTGATATGGTTTGTTGTTCTGTGAATCTAACATAGTGTGCAGCATTTAATTAATTCCAGGTATTCATACTCAACAGACAATGTGGCGGTACCATAGCCGATGAGGTTTAACCGAGGCATGGTTACCGCTAACACCTATCTGTATTGTTAAAAACTCAGGACTTTACTGGTGTTGCACTGCCTCCGGGCATTGCCTCCAGTATTGTTCCCACCATCTTTGTATTTACAAATTTCCCATATGTGTCTATGACCGAGAGGACGTAAAATACCATTTTTCTTTTTTTTTCGTGCAACATCTACATGGTCTAAGGAATCATTGTACGATCGGCCCAGTGGTTTAGGTGCTATGGACTAGAACACATTTGGGTTACACACAGACGCACACGCACACACACACACGCACACACACGCACACGCACAGCAGAGAAACACACAGCCCTCGTCCCCATCGTAATGTAGTCCCATTCTTATTGGCCACTGCAACTAGGGTTATTAACGCCCTTGACGGCAAGAGTTAAGCCCTTGTTGGTCAGTATCCAAAAGGGCATTCATTCTTAACAAAGACAGCCATCAGTGGCCTCAAATAGGGTTATTGGTGAGAGTTCCTCCTTTTGTTTGGTCAGTACTCAAGCATCTTCCCCCACCCACCAAGGGCATTCACTCTTGCAAAAGGTGGTCGTTGCAGTGGCCAATGAGCAACTTAGGACGATGATTTGACCGCCAGGGGGCAATCAAACCATTAGGGGCTTAGCGCGTGATATTCTTAGTTGGGCGTAGTGAGAGAGAGAGAGAGAGAGAGAGAGAGAGAGAGAGGGAGGGACTCATCTCCCTCTCTCTCACTACGCCCAACTAAGAATATCATGGGCTTAGTCCCTCCCTCTCTCTCTCTCTCACTACCCCCAACTAAGAATATCACGCGCTAAGCCCCTGCTGGTTTGATTGCCCCCTGGCGGTAAAATCATCATCCTAAGTTGACCATAGAACTGGGACTACAAAAATGAACAAAAACAGAAATGATTCACCTTTGACGGTGTTAGGAGCGTGGAAGGAAATGTCGTCGCTCCCTACAGAACTGGGGCGGGGCGGATTGCGAATGGACACCAGTCGAGACTGAGACAGTGAGGCTGGAAACCACACACACACACGCACACAAGCATTGTCTTAAGTTCTGGACTTATTTGGAAGAGTTTGAAACACAAACAATAATGCATAACACACTTGTAACGGAAACCACTTAACATTATAAATCCACATTGGCGGATATGTATTCTTATCAAAATCAACACAAACACACACTCGCACACACACGCACGCACGCACACACACGCACGCACGCGCACGCACGCACGCACACGCACACAAGCATCATGTCACATTTTGTAGACCTAAAGAATGTTGTGAGTGAGGGGTCGTATGCAAGACGGCGCTTAGCTGTTGAAGAGACATAAGTGCAACTCCCCAAAATGAAAAAACACCTGAAATTTATGGGTCCAGGGACCGCCCAGGGCCCCAGCAGAGTGCAGGGGCAGAGCCCCGTTAGAGAATTCATGGGGGGCATCGCAAGAGAGAGAGATAACAAGAGACAGTTACAATGATGGACAGAGATGGTTTGAGTCTCATAAGCCTTGTAAAATGATTACATTGCCGTTGAAAACAATATGGCATCACTGTGCTGTTTTCAAGATTCCCCGAGGCTTCCGGGATAGAACCAGGTTCAAAACGACCCAAATCACTTGTGTTCGATTTTGGTAAAATAAACAAAAACTGAAATCAGTGTAAAACGGGAGGAGTTGCACCCATGAAGAGAGCGATCTTAGATGTGGGAGGATGTGGAAGGATGTGGGAGCACTGCTTGTGTTGTTTTCGTGTATGTGTGTATCGGATGTACTGTGTACATGCCCTAATAATAATAATAATAATGACAATGTATATAGCACTTATTCTCCTTACGGGGCTCTAAGCGTTTCACAAAGAAGTTAAAAATCTGAGCAAAAACAACAACAAAACAACGCACTTATCATAAGGAATAACCCGAAACGAAATCACGATAACTATATTTACGTCACCCCACACACACACACCCCCCCTTTCACACTCCCCTAGAATCCAAACCATTACAAATAGCGTTTTCCACGCAAAAGGCATTTTCTCCGCCCGCCCCCGCATTCACCATCCCCCTTCATAGACCTCAAGCTGACCTACTTTTCATAGATCTCCCAGCATGCACGCATGCATGCACACACTCACCCAGAGGCTGGCATTTCACTGTTCGCACACGGTGGTGTGACAGGGACTCTCTGAGCAGGGCCACTTTTTGTGGCGTCAGCAGGTCCGCCTTTTTCAGCCGCCAGTCCCGCGGAAGGGGAGGGGGAGGGGAAGCAGGGTGGAGACTTGGGGAAGAGTTAGTCGCTCCCCTCGATACTCTGAAACAAGAAAGTGGGAAACGCTTAAAATGCATAATGAATATGATAGTGATACAAGCAGTCGATGAGAAAGAGACAGACCGAGAGAGAGAGAGAGAGGGAGAGAGAGGAGAGAGAGAGAGAGAGAGAGAGAGAGGGAGAGAGAGAGAGAGAGAGAGAGAGAGAGAGAGAGAGAGAGAGAGAGAGAGAGAGAGAGAGAGAGAGAGAGAGCGCGGGCAGGGGGGGGGGGGGGGGGGGAGATTGTTTAGAACAACAAAAAATCCAAAGTTATCCCCCTTCATCTGATGACGTCATCAAACCCATATCTGACTGGCAGTCAAGGGGTTAATATTGTTAGAAACTATAAGAACAAAATCACAACTTCGTGTAAACTTTGGGGGGGGGGGCACCTTATATGAAAAATATGATAGGTCAGCAGCTTTCAATCACTCAAGACAGCCTCCTGTCACATGAGCGCAGATGCGTCATGCTGCCGTTATTCACCTAACTAAAAAACAGTTAGGCCCAGCATGTCCAACTTTGGCTGGAGAAAAAACTTTAAAAGCATTTGTAGAACAAAGGCAGAAGAATGGACCAGTAAGGCAGAAAGATAGTAGATGACAGTAAGTAAAGGGAAAAGGCAGAGTCAAAAAAGAGTGATAGATTAGACTCAATCTATCACTCTCTTTGACTCTGCCTTTTACAAGCATGGGTGCTCCTGGGAAAGATGAAAAAATCCTGCAAGGCAGGGGTCCAGGGGCCGCCCAGTTAACAACTTGACTTAAACAATCCTAAAAATATAAAGTTCCTGGTATAAAGGCATGAAAATATCTATCTGAATTCATTTCTTTCATATTCTACACACGCGAGAAACCCGA
The DNA here is from genome assembly GCA_017654935.2 of Phymorhynchus buccinoides. Taxonomy (NCBI): domain Eukaryota; kingdom Metazoa; phylum Mollusca; class Gastropoda; order Neogastropoda; family Raphitomidae; genus Phymorhynchus; species Phymorhynchus buccinoides. Next base: position 4,046,696 of record CM065707.1, read on the forward strand.
CAAAACGTTTATAAACAGGAAATTCGTCGCTTCTCAAATTCTCATAATCCGGCGACGCCGGCTCCAGGCAATTAAAAATCCTGCATTTCAGGACATCCTGAAAGCAGGAGCACCCATACACAAGCAAGTTACAAGCACAGAACTTCCACAAGGTTGAGGAAAGTATTTGTACGAAAGATCCCCGGTATCCCCAAGGGAAATGGGCAGCCATTCCAACATTGTAACACTGTCATACCTGTTGGAGGGGAAGCTTTCCCACGGGGAGGATGAACCCTTGTCCTTCATCTGGAGTCGCCTCAGCTGATCCTGCACACGCTCCAAGGCGTGTTGTCCGCTGACCAACACCTTGTGGTTGCTCTTGATCGCACGGTACAGCGTGTCAGAGTTAGGAATGTAGATCCTATGGCAGAGAAAAAGACAGAAAACATATTCGTACGTTCAACATCATAAATATCATTTGGTAAATTGAAATATAGTTGAAACTTACCTTTCTGTGAAGTTTGTAGCTTTCATGACACAAAATTCATGCTGATAATGTTGAATTTAATTCAAGTCAGTATGACTCTGCCGCCATTTTTGTCATTGTATTTTCACTTCCGGTGGTTGGAAGACCCAGATTCAAAATGCCCCCAACCGCAGCTAACAGATCAACTTTCTTTCTTTTTTTTGGACAAAATTTTAAAAATACGGAATTTCCGTCTCAGCAAAAACTTAATTTACGGATTTCCGTTTATAAGGAAGGTAGTAGCACCCCTGCTAAAAGGCATCAAATGAGGGTCTGGTATCCAGTGACCTTATGTTCTTAATTTTGGGAGGCAAGGATAGACCCTATTTTATGCATGTCACAGAGGAATCCCCAATATTGCAGACAAAATCTTTTCTCTACCCAGGTAAGTTTTATGGAAAGCTTTGGCTGAAAAATGTCTGGCGTTGAAAGGGTTAAACAAATCTGACGCTTGCGCTTAACCCTCTCTAGGACACAGACGCCAAATTCGACCGAACTTTGTCAACTCATGCAGCCCGTAAGCGCCGATTGCACCCGCTGAACGCCAGGTCTAGTACGTTCACTTTCACTTTCTCCCTACCCACAATGCAATATACTAAGTTAGTTCTTCCTGTTCCTGACTCTCGCTGGTCCGTTTTTGGTTCTTACAGCAAGGGAAAGCACCCACTAGTCTTTTTGAAAAGATTTTTCGAAGTGACCCCAAATTTTTTTCTTCTTTCCACGTGACGTGACGCAGTATTGACTCGGCGCGATGCTCGGAGTGCCATTACGGATTTTTTTATATTCCAATTCATGGTTTGTTGTGTGACAGTGTGTTAGCTTTGGAATAATAATATCATCATTGCTATTCAATATGCATCTTTCAGAAATGAAATGTGAGTTAGTCTTTATTCTGGGTCATTTTTTTAATGAAAATATTTGGTGTGACGTTCGGAGTTAATTCCCATCTCTCGGGAACTGGGATCGATTCCCGGTTCGAATGGTTGGGAGTCATTGGGTTAACATACATGAAGCAACCCACAGCAGTGAGAAGTCGATAAGAACAAGGTGATTCCTGCTGCCATGTATGAACCGTATGGATAAAAGCTCACATGGGTGCATGCAGTGACTAACACTTTTGCCTGAACTGTCTTGCCGAAACCTCATGTACAAAAGACTGATATCATGTTAAAGCGCCCTTTCTTCAGGCACTCAGCTGCCTGAAGCGGCATCAAATTGTCTGAATTCAGGCTTCAGGCAGACCCACATGCACCCCTGAGTTCACCACCCTACATACACCCTCTCTCTCTCTCACACACACACACGCACACACCCCACCTGGATTTCTTCTCCTTCTCCCTCTGCTGCTCCCACTGGGAGTCCAGCACAGCATCGGCGTCGCTCAGCGTCTGAGCCATCTGCTGCGCCGCCTGCCTCAGCCGCCGCATCCTGGTGGCCGTGGCTGGGTCCAGCGCCCTCTGCTGGATGGCACGCAGGTACTGGGGGTCGTTGTTGCGCTCCTGGCGGCAGCGGCACTCCTCGCCCATGGCGAAGAGGTCCAGGGTGGACCCTTTCAGGTCGTACATCTCGCGGCAGTGCTCCTGGAGACACGACATAAATACAAATAAATTCACACATCTGATCTCCAGTCACAGCAAAGAGATCCAGGCATGTCACATCAGAAAAAATAAATTCAATGGCATTCCTCGGCCATGTGTGACCGTTTTTGATTACCCCGCCACATGGGCAGCCACACTCCCGACTTTGGGAGACTGACGATGCTATGCTAGGAGCTTGTCATGGCTAAAGACAGTCCCCGCATAACTATGCATAGCATAACAACATTTTGATGTAGCCTTGGTGTTCTAGCCTATGTCAATTGGTCTGGCATAGCCTTAAGCCAATGTGAATCAGGGCTCCCAGGGACCCCCATTTGGGGGTCTATGAAGTGCTAACATTCTAAAGGACCCTCTAAAAGAATGTGCAGGGGGTCCCAGGGACCCCCATTTGGGGGTCTATGAAGTACTAACATTCTAAAGGACCCTCTAAAAGAATGTGCAGGGGGTCCCAGGGATGCACTAGAAAAATTCTTTTTAGCATTCGCAATGCCACTGGGACCCTCTATCCCGCCTCTAGGACCCTCTATACTGTAAGTGAAGGAGTCCCTGGGACCCCTTGTTTTGCAGGACGATTGGGAGCCCTGTGAATGTCCATGCTTTAATCAGTAGTTTCCTTACTGTAGCCTTTTCTAACCTTGGTCATATTGGTGACTTTTTTTTTAGCGAAGGCCGTCATTTTCATGCTGTTCTGACACAACGTCCGCATTTCTTCCTTCATTCCCACCATACCATACTACACTACACTACACTACACTACACTACACTACACCCCATGATAACACTACACTACACTACACTACACTACACTACACTACACTACACTACAACACACTACACCCCATGATAACACTACACTACACTAATACTACACTACACCACTACACTACACTACACTACACTACACTACACCATACACTACACTACACTACACATAATACACTACACTACACTACAACACACTACACCACTACACTACACTACACTACACTACACTACACTACACCACATACAACACACTACACCACATAACAACACACTACACCACATACTACACTACTACACCCCATAATAACACACTACACTACACTAATAACACACTACACCACATAATAACACACTACACACATACACTACACTACACCCCATGATAACACACACTACACTACACTACACTACACTACACCCCATGATAACACACTACACCACATAATAACACACTACACCCCATGATAACACACTACACCCCATAATAACACACTACACCCCATGATAACACACTACATAATAACACACTACACCCCATAATAACACTACACTACACCCCATGATAACACACTACACTACACCCCATGATAACACAACACTACACCCCATGATAACACACTACACACTACACCCCATGATAACACTACACTACACCTACACCCCATGATAACACTACACCACATAATAACACTACACCCCATAATAACACACTACACACTACACCCCATGATAACACTACACTACACCCCATAATAACACTACACTACACCCCATAATAACACACACTACACCCCATAATAACACACACTACACCCCATGATAACACTACACTACACTACACCCCATGATAACACTACTACACTACACACCCATGATAACACAACACTACACCCCATGATAACACAACACTACACCCCATGATAACACTACACTACACCCCATGATAACACACACTACACTACACCCCATGATAACACTACACTACACCCCATGATAACACACTACACTACACTACACCCCATGATAACACAACACTACACCCCATGATAACACACACACTACACCCCATGATAACACAACACTACACCCCATGATAACACAACACTACACCCCATGATAACACACTACACCACATACACCACCATGATAACACACTACACCCCATGATAACACAACACTACACCCCATGATAACACAACACTACACCCCATGATAACACACACTACACCCCATGATAACACTACACTACACCCCATAATAACACACACTACACCCCATGATAACACTACACTACACCCCATGATAACACTACACTACACCCCATAATAACACACACTACACCCCATGATAACACACTACACTACACCACACTACCCATGATAACACTACACTACACCCCATGATAACACAACACTACACCACCATAATAACACTACACTACACCCCATAATAACACTACACTACACCCCATGATAACACTACACTACACCCCATGATAACACTACACTACACCCCATGATAACACACTACACCACATACACTACACCCCATGATAACACACTACACTACACCCCATGATAACACTACACTACACCCCATGATAACACTACACTACACCCCATGATAACACTACACTACACCCCATGATAACACTACACTACACCCCATAATAACACTACACTACACCCCATAATAACACACACTACACCCCATAATAACACACACTACACCCCATGATAACACTACACTACACCCCATGATAACACTACACTACACCCCATAATAACACACACTACACCCCATAATAACACTACACTACACCACATAATAACACTACACTACACCACATAATAACACTACACTACACCACATAATAACACTACACTACACCCCATAATAACACACACTACACCACATAATAACACTACACTACACCACATAATAACACTACACTACACCACATAATAACACACTACACCACATAATAACACTACACTACACCACATAATAACACACTACACCACATAATAACACAGGTGTAGAGTGGCACAGAGGTAACCCGAGGTCGAACCTGGGTACAGGGGATTTTTCCTCTCACTTTGCACTAGGCCTTACGGTCTGAACATGGAGTCTTTCGGATGAGACGATAAACCGAGGTCCCGTGTGCCCATGCACTTAGCACACGTTAAACGAAAAAGTTGTCATTTGGTCAAAATTTACCACCACCATTCCTCATCAGTCACACAAAAATCGCATGCAACATTTTTTTTTTTAATGGGTGGCGTGCCTCTGACTGCAATGCGCTCTCCAGGTGGGAGCAACCTGAATTTCACAGAGACGCCTCTGTGACTATAAAGCACCTAATACCTAATACAACACTCCCATAATAACACTGTACAATAAACCAGTAGTATTCCGACCTTTGTCATATTGGTGATTTCTTTAGCGAAGGCCGTCATTTTTATGCTGTTCTGACACAGCGTCTGCATTTCCTCCTTCGTTCCCACCAGGGGGCCAGGCCGATTCATCCGCTGACGAAGACCGCGAAGCTCGCGCTAATCCTCAATCTGCATCACAACGCAAAACATGCACATCAGCAAAAACATTAGTAGATTAAACCCTATCAGAGGGGAGAGAAAACAAAAACAAAGTTATATTACAGCTTAAGAATGAATCTAATGCTATGAAATAGTCAAGTGCCACTGGTAGTTGCATTCTGATGACCTAACATCCCCAGACCACAAGCTTGCCTCCGACTTTGCTTTTGTAGTGGTTTGTTGTGGGGGAAACCAATCGGTGTAGAGTTTTTCTATATAAAGTCTATATATAAAAAAAGTCTGATCTACCACTTCCCTATGTCTAAACCTGAAGTAAAAACCCGTAATCTTCTTTCATTTCTCCTTTTGTTTATGTACGTTTTGTTTGTGTGCATGGCTGGAGTGATTTGTGAGTTTTTTTAATAATTCAAAATCGTTGCGATGCGAATGAGTTAAAGTTAACTCTTCTAGCGCCAAGTATTTTTTGTACTTTCTTCGTTGTCCGTTGCATCTCAACCAACAAGAGCGAAGTAACTATATGTTCGAGTGCGCATGCATTTTTTAACGTCGGAAACAGTGGCAAAAGCTCTAGGAACGTGCATACGTGCATTAAGCCTATTATAAGTAGTACTAGTAGTAGTAGTATTAGTATGTGGTAGTGGTAGTCTGTATTAGTAGTAGTAGTAGTAGTAGTAGTAGTAGTAGTAGTAGTAGTACCGCGTAGTCGCGTAAAATCCTAGTAGTAGTACAAGTAGTACATAGTAGTAGTAGTATTAGTAGTAGTAGTAGTAGTAGTAGTAAAAGTAGTAGTAGTAGTAGTACAGCTAGTAGTAGAAGTAGTAGTATGTAGTAGTAGTGGTAGTGGTAGTAGTAGTAGTATGAGTAACAGTAGTGACCAGTAGTTTGTGGTGACTAGTAGTAGTAGTAGTAGTAGTAGTAGTAGTAGTAGTAGTAGTAGTAGTAGTAGTAGTAGTAGTAGTATAAAAAAGTCTAGTGTAGAGTAGTAAAAAAAGTCAGTAGTAGTAGTAGTAGTAGTAGTAGTAGTAGTAGTAGTAGTAGTAGTAGTAGTAGTAGTAGTAGTAGTAGTAGTAGTAGTAGTAGTAGTAGTAGTAGTAGTAGTAGTAGTAGTAGTAGTAGTAGTAGTAGTAGTAGTAGTAGTAGTAGTAGTTGCGATGTAGTAGTTAGTAGTTAGTAGTCTAGTAGTAGTAGTAGTAGTAGTAGTAGTAGTTGTGGTAGTGGTCAACCAACAGTAGTAGTAGTAGTAGTTCGAGTAGTAGTAGTAGTAGTAGTAGTAACAGTAGCAAAGTGGTAGTGAAGTAGTAGTAGTAGTAGTAGTAGTAGTAGTAGTAGTAGTAGTAGTAGTAGTAGTAGTAGTAGCAGTTGTTGTTGCTGATTGTTATGTGCATTTTTACTGGCCAAAGGAAGTCTGACTGGTATTGTTTTGTTTGCTCATGTTATTGGATTTTTGTTTCATGTTTTTATTCCATTTCAATTCTGTGTAAAGCGCCCTGTAGCCTACATAGTAGGATTGGCGTTATATAAATTTTCCTTATTATTATTATATACAAGTTTGGCAGTGAAAGTTGGGAAGAGCTAAACCCCCCACAGGACCACATTTTGCATGCATGCATTTTTTTTATGTCAGAAACGGTAACAAAAGCTCTCTAGACAAACACACATGGCAGGGTGCTTGGCAGTGAAAGTTGGAAGTGTATGTAGAGTGATGGAAGAGCTAAACCCCCCCCCCCCCCCCCCCCCCGACAGGACCACATTTTGCATGCATGCATTTTTTTACGTCAGAAACAGTCACAAAAGCTCTAGACAAAGACATGGCAGGGTGCTTGGCAGTGAAAGTTGGGAGTGTATGTAGAGTGATGGAAGAGCTAACCCCCCCCCCCCCCCCCCCCACAGGACCACATTTTGCATGCATGCATTCTTTAACGTGACAAAAGCTCTCTAGACAAACAGACACATGGCAGGGTGCTTGGCAGTGAGTGATGGAAGAGCTAAACCCCCCACAGGACCACATTTTCTTCTCACCTCCTCAGCGATGTTCATCGAAATGGTCTGGTTCAGTATGGCGTCAATTTCTCCATCCTCCTTCCCGTCACCCCCCACACCCACACCCCCTCCGACGTTTCGGCTGGCAGGGGGAGCGACTCCTCTGGAAGGTGTTCCGCTGCGAGGAACGCCACTAGGAGCTGTACGGAATGATAAACAAAATTTTTTGACAACTTTTGACGCATTCGTCTTGTGCTACAAAAAAAACAAAAATGCAGGGGTGATCAATCTTTCTTCTTCTTCTTCTTCTTCCATCGCTCAGTTTCCTGTCAATTACAAGCGCAGATGTGTCATGCTGCTGTTATGCGCCTAACTAAGAAATAGTTAGGCCCAGGATGTCCGTCTTCGGCTGGAGGAAATGTTTGTTAAGAATTTCTTGAAAAAAGGTAGGAGAATGGATCAGTGAGATAGAAAGGTAGTAGATGACAGTAAGCAAAGGGAAAAGGCAGAGTCAAACTAAAAGAGTGACAGATTAGAGGAAGTTACAACGCACAGAACTTCCAGAAGGTGAGGAAACTATTTGTACAAAAGACACACACACATGCACACACCGGCATCTCCACTGTTGCAATCTCTTTCTACCTTGACAGTTATTGAGCCGTTGTGACCAGGTCCATGGCTGCTATGGGAAATTTCAAAAATCCTGCAAGGGGGCGGCCCCGGCGGAGTGCAGGGGCAGCGCACACACATTTTACTGCTCTTTTTTCACCCCTCTAGACCAGTACAAGTGCTACATTCCTTTGAATATAGCAAATGCTTATATAGAACCCCCCCCCCACAGGGGGGCTATCATATACAAACTTGGTAAACACAAATCCAACACAAACACAAAGTCCAACACAATTCTTAAATCTTGTCACAATTAACAATCACAAATATTGCAAGCACAACCTAAAACCACACAAAAGCAGACCTGTTTACCCCTATTTCGCAAATTTGTAATTTCTGAAACAAAAAAACAGTAATTTTGAGAAAAAAAAACTCATCCAACCCGCGGCCGATTCTTTTTCTTCACAAAACCCGATTAACAAGAAAACTATTTGTAATTACACAATTATATGCAAGCAATAGTACACTGGGAGACCTTTAAAAACATTTTTTAAACCATGTATTTGCCTTTTCTTTGGTGTCTTTCCATCAGATTTTGGATCATTTGACCTAGAACTCTCACCACGCGGTCGCTTTGACGCCATCTTGAAACAGAATGAAAAGAAATTGACGCGCGTTGTATGCTGGGAACCGGAATGACTTTTCATAGCACTGTTTCAAAAGCATCGCTTGCCGATGCAACTGTAGTGGTGGGGTTTTTTCTTCTCTTTTTTTTGTCACCGTAATTATCGTAATTTGACTTGTTTTGTAAAAATTACGGCAAAATCGTAAAGGTAAACAGGTCTGCCAAAGGTAGCACAGCACACCTTTCGGCACAGTGGCGTCCAAGCCAGTCGGAACAGAAGCGGCAGCCGCGCTATTCCCCCCCACTCCTGCAGAGGTCGCCACTGCTGCAGGGGTTGAAAATGACGCCACGGAAACGGCAGCGGGGGTCGCCGAGGAAACGGGGAGAGCTGGGGTAGCCACGGATGGAGCTGTGACGACACAACAGAAAGTGATGATGTCATCAGCACAGCATCCCCCCCCCGTGGGAATACCGGGGGGGTCTTTTTGTATAAATAGCTCCAGGGCTCCCAATCGTCCCGCAAAACAAGGGTCCCAGAGACTCCTTCACTTACAGCATAGAGGGTCCTAGAGGCGGGATAGAGGGTCCCAGTGGCATAGCGAATGGTAAAAAGAATTTTTCTAGTGCATCCCTGGGACCCCCTGCACATTCATTTAGAGGGTCCTTTAGAATTTTAGTGCTTCATAGACTCCCAAATGAGGGTCCCTGGGAGCCCTGAGTTCTCCCACCTTCTGTAACTTCTGTGCTTGTAACTTCCTCTAATCCGTCACTCTCTTCAACACTGCCTTTTCCCTTTGCTTGCTGTCATCTACTATATTTCTGCCTTACTGGGTCCATTCTCCTGCCTTTTCTCATAAAACACTTTCAAAAAGATTTCCCCCAGCCGAAGTCGGACTTGCTGGGTCTAACTATTTCTTAGATTGGCGCATAACGGCAGCATGACGCATCTGCGCTCATAATTGACAGGAAACCGTCTGAGTGATCGAGAAGAAGAAGATCAGCACAGCAGAAAGTGATCATGAATGACATGCACGCCTGTTCAAATTAAAATCTAGGGCAAAGTCACACGTTCACCCTCAAGAGAAGATAATCTGTTAATAGAATTTGTTAGAAAAAAACAATCGGTTTAGCTCTTTTCTCTCATAACATTATCTCCCTTATGAGAAAATTAGTGTGTAAGACGCTTGAAAATTCGCTGCAAGCTAGAATATGGGCGTTTACATTCTTTATTGTCTTGTATATGTTACAGTAAATTTACAAAACCAGGAAATTTGCAAATTTCTTAAAACTTTTACGGAATTTGCAAATTTCCTGTTTCACTCAGGGATTTTGCAAATTTCCTAAAAAATTTTGGAGGTCCAGGAAATTTGCAAATTTCCTGAAATTTGGAGGTCCAGGAAATTTGCAAATTTACTGAAATAACCATTTGAGACAATCAGTCAATATATATCCTTTGCATTATGAAAAAATTAGGATATGGACAAACATTTTCTTTGAGCTGTTGGCGAGGTGTCCGGGTGTTTACCTTGTGTGAACTTTATATATTTAACACAGCATGGGTTTTTTGTGTGTGTTTCATTTATAATACACCCTCACCAACAACAGAGATTAGGCACATGATCATAGTGTGCTGATCCCCTAAGCAAGAACAAAAATCCACAAACAAAAGACCCCCCCCCCCCCCAAGAAAAAAATACACAAATTACAATCTCATGGGTACAACTACACAAAATGAAAAAAACTGAAAGCAGAGTTCCCAGGGCTTTCAGCTATCCCCAAGTAAGGACCTTGTAAGGACCTGTAGGCCTAAGGATAATCTCCATCTTTTAGCCAACGATCTTGAAAGGAACACTTTCCCAGCATTGTGAACAATGTCTATGCAGATAGAAAAAATATGTCAGACACATATACACGCTTTCTCGCAAAACGACACAAGGATATAGAACAAGATTTCAGTCCAATTTCTCTTGACAACTCGCGGTGCATCGTTCCTCTGCTAAGCGGTCAGTTGAAACAGGAAGGTTGGGGAGGGGGGTAAGGTGAAGTAGGTGCTGAGCGATGTTTCTCAAGTGTAAAATCGATGCTTCTGCGATCTATTTTGAGTATGGTCTTGCTGCTCAGGGCAGTTTTTGCCAGGACTTGTAAGGACCCTGAAGTGAATGTAAGCACTTGTAAGGCCTTACTTGGAGATTTCAATTGGTCAAGACTTATAAGGACTGGTAAGGCCCCTATGAACCCTGTGAAAGGCCGGGGTCTAGGGGTAATGTCCCCTGCAGTTGAAAAAAAACAAAATTTGAAGGTATTTTAGTTTGCTTTTTCCACAATCGATACAAATGCTTATTCTAACTCTTTCGCCGCCAGCCATTTTTCAGCAACAAAATTCCATTAAATTTACCTGGGTAGAAAAAAAAGTCATCTGCAATATTGGGAATTCCTCTATGACATGTATACAGTAAAGCCCAGACCTGTTCACTCTCTACCCAAGTCTTGAGTAGTCTGGATAGCTGAAATGAGTAGTTTGGGTGTGAAATGAGTAGTCCTCTTCATTAAACCATCAAACAATGTTCACTAAAAGTTAGTAATTAGAGCATTATTTTCCATTTTGAATAGTAGTAGAGGCCCAAATTGAGTAGAATACTACTCGAAAAGAGAAGAGTAAACAGGTCTGTAAAGCCTATCCTTACCTCCCAGAATTAAGAAAATAGGGTCTTTGGATAACAGACCCTGGTTTCAGGCCTTTTAGAGACATGGGTGTTAAATCGTTGCTGTGCTAAAAGTAAAACGCGACATTGGCGGTGAAAGGGTTAAAATGTTACACAAAGACCTTGTTTGAAAAATTTCAAAAAAAAGGAAATTCCCTTTCTGGTAAAATTCAAAAACAGGAAATCCTTGTATACCAGGAAAAGTTGCACCCATGTATTCTGATGTCTGATTCTCACCAGAAGGAGGGGTGGTGAAAGAAGAAGTAACAGCCGCTGCCGCCGCCGCAGGTTTGAAACTGAAGGAAAACTGACCGCTACCCCCAGCCGCCACCCCCAGATTGTCCCCTAGCGAGGGTCCAGAGCCCCCCAACAGCAGGGACGGTTTGTTGTCGGTGCTGGTGGTGGTAGGAGGTGTGGTGGTGGGGGTGGGTTTGAACGTCGATGACGCTCCTCCTCCTCCTCCTCCGAATAACACAGGGGGTTTGGTTGTGGCTGTGTCCCCCCCTGCACCCCCTGTAGCGCTGTCTGGAAAGGGTTAAAAATCTAAATTCAATATTTCAAAATCTAAAATGTTTTTTCGTAAGCCAATTGTAGATTATTATTAGTCAATGAACGCACAAAGGAAATATTTTTTGGGATGAGTTAACTCTTTCACTGCCAACGTCGCATTTTTGCACCACAATGATTTAACACCCATGTCACTGAAAGGCATCAAATCAGGGTCTGTTATCCAAAGACCCTATTCTCTTCATTTTGGGAGGTGGGGATAGGCCTTACTTTAAATATGTCACAGAGGAATCCTAAATATTACAGACATATTTTTTTCTCTACCCAGGTAAGTTTAATGGAATTTTTTTGCTGACAAACGGCTGGCGGTGAAAGGGTTAAGATTGTTATTTCAAGGTAATCCACAAGGAAATTTTGATGTAGAAATCCTTGGTCTTACATTATACAAATTTTCTCAAATGACTTTCATCACTGGTTGACATTAGCCTGTAGAAAGGGCCAACAGTAAATGAGAGCTGTACTATGCATGATATTCTACAGTATTGGAATATCATGGTACAGCTTAGTCTTTCGTGGAAGACTACTATGACTCTCGAACGAGGGGGGCCCTTGCACCGGCTCTGGTACTGCAGACAAAGGGATTGGTTGGCCTTTGGGGACCTTCCCCAATGCCAACTCTCGTCCTCAAATCCCTTTGGCAGAGTGGGGATGCACCCTGGGCAAGGCATCTCCACTATGAACTAATTCTCGCCCCAGCCCGCCAGAATAGTATCTGCCCTCTCTGCTATCTGGCAGTCATGGTCGGAGACGACAGACAGGCAACAACATTATACAAAACTTAACCACCAAAGCTAGAATATCATCACAAGCTACTTTTACCATCCAACTCCCTTCTTTTATCTTTAATCAAAGAATTACAAACTACTTTCTCCATTTCTCGCTTCCAACTAATGCCTGTTTCTTCTCAGAAACAGAAGAAAAACAATTTCTTCCTTCCTTCTTCGTTCGCTCAGTTTCCTGTCAGCGCAGATGCGTCATGCTGCCGTTACGCGCCTAACTAAGAAATAGTTAGGCCCAGCAAGTCCAACTTCAGCTGGAGGAAATCTTTTTGAAAACCTTTCTTGAAAAAATCATTGTCCTAAGTTGACCATTGTAAACCAACATGCTTTACGAATTTGGGGATGTTCAACTTCTTGTAGCGCTTTTTGGTGCCATGATGAACGTCAATCTTAAGACTCTTAGATGCTCAGTTCAGTAACTCTGTATTTATTCATGAACATTTCAACAGCATCCATTGTTTGGGCTTAGCTGAACCCCCCCCCCCCCCCCCCCCCCCCCCCCCCCCCCCCCCCCCCCCCCCCCCCCCCCCCCCCCCCCCCCCCCCCCCCAAAAAAAACCCAATTAGCTTAGATTTAGTTTTCTGTTTCCAAGGGCACAAGACCGAAAAGTGGATTCTAGGGACAGGGCGCCCTTTTAAACTATTTCCAGGGACGTCTTCTGCGTTCCCAGGCCATAATGGGTAAGGTACGTATGTGTCCGGTTTTCAGTTTTCACTGGTCTCCCAGCTGCGTACAGCCGACACATTCCAATTTCGGAGGAGCTCAAAGGAAATAATTATTTGGAAGATTTTTTTTTTTTTAAAGGCAGAGAATGGGCCATTAAGTCAGAAAGATAGTAGACGATAAAAAGCGAATGGAAAAGGCAGAGTCAAAGTCAGTGGTAGATTAGGGGAAGCTACAAGCACAGAACTTCCAGAAGATGGGGGAACTATTTTTACGAAAGACCCCCCGGTATCACCACGGACAAATACCCCTCAGGGAAGACAGTCGGCAGACCTGCCACCACCCACCCCACCCCTAAAAAAAATCACTTACTTGCAGAGGCAGAGAAAGTCAGCGGCTTCATCCCTCCACCACCACCAGCAGTAGAAGCAGCAGTAGTAGTAGCAGCAGTAGTAGCAGTAGACCCTATAGAAGCCCTCATACCGAACCCTCCAACGTTCTTCCCAACGCCCCCAACCGAAAACCCCGTGGCCCCAACAGTAGACGGCGCTTCAGACTTTGTCGCCACAAAACTGAACGCCGGCTTCGAAGCTGCGGCTCCGGCTCCCTCTTCGGCAGCCGGAGGGGCGAAAGAGAAGCCAGGTGCTGTCGCTGAAACCGAAGCCAAAGCCGGTTGTGTCAGGAGACTTAATAATAATAATGGAATATTTATGGTGCATAAACAACAAAACCTAAGCGCTTACAATCATAATAATAAATTAAATATATATATAAAAAGAATGAAACAATAGATAACACACAAATACTCTCTCACACACAGGCAAAACACACAAACAATACCAGCCGCCGTGGCGTAGTGGTTAGCGTTGCGGACTACTGACTGGGAGGTCTCGGTTTCGAATCCCATCAGAGGCGAGGGTTTTTTTTTCGGTCCTGGACCGACTCCTACCCAGAGTGAGTGGCTATGGGCTCAATGGGAAGACTAAAACCACACAGTCGAGTTTCATCCACTTAACGGATGCGATTCTGAGAGTGTTGCTCTAATTTCAAGACCAACACTGCAGGTGTAGTTCTCGGGCCTGGTTAACGCCGGGATATCATTATGAAAGGAAGCGTAGAATACAGCCCTGTCATGCAGTCTCAGACCGATACGGAACTCCATAGCATCATCATCATCATCATAGTCATCCGCCTCATTTCCATCATTCATTATAAAAAAGAAAAATGTCTCAAATTCTGTGGCTTTGCAAGCCCTGCTCTCATGCTGACCTGTTTCGGTTTCCGATCATGCCTTGGTGCGTTCGGGTCAAAGTCATGGGGATCAGTGTGTTCTGGGGAGCTGTCGGTGGACGGTCGTGGTGGCGCCCTCGGAAGAGGACATCACTCACGCTGGCTCCGCGACTAAGAGAATAGTGTCATCAGTAGGGGGCTTAGTAGGTGGTGTCCTGAACAGGCTCTATTGAACTCCACCAAAGTGACTCAGCAGCAGTGCAGTGTCTCCTCGGCTGGTTGCCTCCTGACGGCCTAACATAGATTCGCTCCTCTTGGACTGCTGGTCTCGGATTCTGCGACCTGAACGTGCGGAGGTGTGACTGCGAGTTGGGACTCGGAATGAGCGGCGTGGGAGCAACGCCACTGTATGGCCCAGAAGATGGGACAGCAAACAAAATAAAATAATAATAATAATAATATACAAACAACACAAAGGAATTAAATAATAGATCACACACACACACACACATACCTCCTAGCGTTGAGGCCTGCCCAAAGAGCGGTTTGGGAGCCGGTTGGGAGCCGAAGCCGATGCTGGTCATCGGGGGTTGGGAGGGAGGAGGGGGGGTGAGGAGGTTGGCGAGTGAGGGGGCGGAGGCGGAGGAGGGTGGAGGGGCAGGGTAAGGAGGGGGCAGGGAGGGGGTGGTGGCTGCTGCTGCTTGGAAGGCCGGGGGTTTGTTTGCGGCAACTGGAGCCCCTTAAATACATAAAAAGTAACTGTCAAGTTTCAACGTTCATTCAATAGGGCATTTGCTACGGGTGGTCGTTCACTAAAAACAAAGTCGGACTCACCATATTTTTCTGACATAAAGCACACCCCTCAAGTTTTACTCAAACTTCAGATTTTGTTATTATTATATTTTCTTATTTATTATTAATATTAGTCACATTATAAGGCACAGAGAGAGAGAGAGAGAGAGAGAGAGAGAGAGAGAGAGAGAGAGAGAGAGAGAGAGAGAGAGAGAGAGAGAGAGAGAGAGAGAGAGTGAGTGAGTGAGTGAGTGAGTGAGTGAGTGTGCATGTGTGTGTGTGTTGTGTGTGCATTGTACGTGTGTTGTGTGCGTGTGCGTGGTTGTTGTTTTTGTGTGTGTGTGTGTGTGTGTGTGTGTGTGCATGCATGCGTGTGGGTGTGTGTGCGTGTGTGTCTGTGTGTGCGCGCATGTGTGTGTGTGAGTGAGTATGCCTGTGCATACATGTGCGTGTGCATGAACAAGTGCGCACACATGTATCTATGCACTAACCTTGTCTGGCCGACTGTGGAGGCAAGGGCTGGGGTGGAGCAGTAAGCGCAGGGACCTGGGGGTGGAAGTAAGCCATGTGGAATGGAACCAACACTCCGTCCGTCGACAGCAGAAATGATCAGTGTGTGTGTATGTGTGTGTGCGAGTGTGTGTGTGTGTTGTGTGTGAGTATGGGTGTGTGTGTGTGTGTATGTGTGTGTACGTGCATGTGTGCATGCGTGCGTGCGTGCGTGCGTGCGTGCGAGTGTGTGGGTGTCTGTGTGTGTGAGTGTGTGTGTGTGTGCCTGTGTACGTGCGTGTGCATGAACAAGTGTGCACACGTGTCTATGCACTAACCTTGTCTGGCCGACTGTGGAGGCAAGGGCTGGGGTGGAGCAGTAAGCGGAGGGGCCTGGGGGTGGAAGTAAGCCATGTGGAATGGAACCAACACTCCGTCCGTCGACAGCAGCAGTAGTATGGGGCAGGGCGGGTGAGTCTTGCTGTCCCCTGAAACCAAAATTCGGCAAAGGTAAAGATATGCCACCCCCCCTGCATTTCTCGGTTAATTCTATTTTTCCGTTTTTGCCTTTCTTACCATACATAAAGCTGTATTTTAGGAACATATTGAGCTAATAACCTTTTTGGAATACTAACCCTAACCCTAGCCCTAAACCTAACCCTACCCCCCACTATGTACTGCAGTACACCGCGATTTGTCACAGTTGTGGTTCGTTGCGTTTTTTCCGTCTTATAGGGTGGGGGGTAGGGTTAGGGTTAGGGCTAGGGTTAGGGTTAGGGTTAGTATTCGAAAAAGGTTATTAGCTAAAAATGTTCCTAAAATACAGCTTTATGTATGGTAAGAAAGGCAATAACGGAAAAATAGAATTCACCGAGATAGGTAGGGGGGGTGGCACATCTTGACCTTTACCCAAAATTCCAACATGCAAAAGAGCGACCTCTTCAATCTTTATCTCATTGCGGACAAATTTTGAGTATAATAATGTCCCCTGAAACCAAAATTCTAACATGCAAAAGAGCGACATCTTCAATCTTTAACTCATTGCGGAAACAACCCAAAATTCCAACATGCAAAAGAGCGACATCTTCAATCGTTAACTCATTGCGGAAACAACCCAAAATTCTAACATGCAAAAGAGCGACATCTTCAATCGTTAACTCATTGCGGAAACAACCCAAAATTCTAACATGCAAAAGAGCGACATCTTCAATCTTTAACTCATTGCGGAAACAACCCAAAATTCTAACATGCAAAAGAGCGACATCTTCAATCGTTAACTCATTGCGGAAACAACCCAAAATTCTAACATGCAAAAGAGCGACATCTTCAATCTTTAACTCATTGCGGAAACAACCCAAAATTCTAACATGCAAAAGAGCGACATCTTCAATCGTTAACTCATTGCGGAAACAACCCAAAATTCTAACATGCAAAAGAGCGACATCTTCAATCGTTAACTCATTGCGGACGAATTCAGTATGCTCGGAACAGGAGAACCCAGTCAGGGCCTAATTCCGAGTATTCAGTATACTGAAGTAAAAACATGTAATCGTCTTTTATTTCTCCTTTAATTTATGTCTGTTTTGTTTGTTGTGTGTATGGCTGGAGTGATTTGCGAGTTCTTTTAATAATTCAAAATCATTGCGATGCGAAGGAGTTAAAAACCTTGAATTCAGGGTCTCTTATCCAATGATTTTTGTGTTACTGATTTGGGGAGTTAAGGGTAGCCCTTTTTTTTTTAAACATGTAGTAAAGGAATCCCCAATATTTGAGACACTCTTTTCTATACCCATGTAAGTTTATTAGGTGATGTTGGCTAACAAAAATAAACGGCTGGTGGGGAAGGGGTTAAAGCAGACAGCAGAATGTTTTACCCAGTTGCAGCAGTTGTCTACTGTGAGTCACAACATCGAAAGTGGTAACAGTCGCCGATACGACGAATACTCACGTTAAAATGCTTCATAATCCCTGTTATCATCCGAGATACTGTCCAACAGATGCCATAACCCTTCACTGGATGCAAAAAGCATCGTTGTAGAGCTTAAAATGCCATAATTCTACCAGTTTTCGCGAAGAAAAGTCCAAACACAACAACCGGAAGTCGCAAAAACGGAAGTTCGATTATTTGAGAAGGGAGCCAACTCTCGTTTATGACAGCAGTAATGGCAGGACGGTAAGCGTTTACAGGACGTGTACGGGCTTCAAACTTCGACTTTCTTTTGCGAGGTGTGTATCGCCTTATAAACGAGGGCGCCTTTTACTTTAATTTTTTCAGATTTTTCTTTAAAATTGCCCTATTCGCCTTATACACAGCAGCGCCTAATGATCCCAAAAATACGGTATGCCTGCACCCTTAACTCACTCGGGACTGGCTGAATTATTTCCCCTTGTTCTGTGGGGACTGAGCATTTGACTAGGTTCGTAAAACAATCACCAAAACCAAGTTATCAAGAGTTAGGCATCAATATTTTCAGAAAAGATTAGCAACACCATGCACTAAACGATCGTAAAATTTTATACCTTCGTCGTTTGTCTCCTATTGACGAAAACAGCTAACACATATTTTCACATTCCGATCTTTGACCCCCCTCTACAACCAAAGCTGAATGTAAACCATGCAATGACTGGTTGATTTCAAGAGAGGCAAGGTCAAAGCAAACTGAAAGTAGGTTATGACGTCGCACTGGAAAGCTGGTTACATTTCAAAACCTCTTGAAAACTCTTATGAGCCAGATCCGGGCCATTCGTCCTAAACGGTTGTGCGAGCCATGAGCCGGATAATTCAAAAGAATGTATTGCCCAGCTGCAACAGTTGTTGTGAGGAGAACCTTGACAGCCATTCTAGGGTCTGCACCCTTAAAGCAGACAGCAGAATGATTTTACCCAGCTGCAGCAGTTGTTGTGAGGGAACATGACGGCCATTCCTACGGGCCTGCACCCTTAAAGCAGACAGCAGAATTTTTTACCCAGCTGCAGCAGTTGTTGTGAGGAGAACATGAAGCCATTCTACAGTATGCCTACCCTTAAAGCAGAATGTTTTACCCAGCTGCAACAGTTTGTGAGGAGAACATGACTTACGGTATGCCTGCACCCTTAAAGCAGACAACAGAATGTACCCAGCTTTATTAGGTGATGGCTAACAAAAATAAACGGCTGGTGGTGAAGGTATGCCTGCACCCTTAAAGCAGACAGCAGAATGTTTTACCCAGCTGCAACAGTTGTTGTGAGGAGAACATGACGGCCATTCCTACAGTATGCCTGCACCCTTAAAGCAGACAGCAGAATGTTTTACCCAGCTGCAACAGTTGTTGTGAGGAGAACATGACGGCCATTTCTACGGTATGCCTGCACCCTTAAAGCAGACAACAGAATGTCTTACCCAGCTGCAGCAGTTGTTGTGAGGAGAACATGACGGCCATTCTACGGTATGCCTGCACCCTTAAAGCAGACAGCAGAATGTTTTACCCAGCTGCAACAGTTGTTGTGAGGAGAACATGACAGCCATCCTACGGTATGCCTGCACCCTTAAAGCAGACAGCAGAATGTTTTACCCAGCTGCAGCAGTTGTTGTGAGGAGAACATGACAGCCATTCTACGGTATGCCTGCACCCTTAAAGCAGACAACAGAATGTTTTACCCAGCTGCAGCAGTTGTTGTGAGGAGAACATGACAGCCATCCTACGGTATGCCTGCACCCTTAAAGCAGACAACAGAATGTCTTACCCAGCTGCAGCAGTTGTTGTGAGGAGAATATGACAGCCATTCCTACAGGTTGTGAGTAGTGCAGGAGTCCGTCTGGTTGTCCGTCACTGGTAGTTCAGCCCGGCTCGAGTCCTCCAGGTTCCAATGCTCCCACTGGCTCTGGGACACAGAAATACGAGAATAAATAAGGAACAGCAAATAATAACAAGAGGCAAAGCCTTCAAGTATGCAAGGACTCACTGCGAACAGGAACATGAGGGACAACAACAAAGAATGAGGAGGGTTGTGTCTAAAGTACAAGCCTGCACCCTTAAAGCAGACAACAGAATGTTTTACCCAGCTGCAAGTTGTTGTGAAGTACATGACAGCCATGAAACTATCGTTAATGGATACAACTTACGGTTTTTTAAGCAGACAAAGTGCCTTGTGTCGAGAATCGATCCTACCCTGCACCCTTAAAGAACAGCATTGGCATGAGGAGACAGACACTCTACCAATGAGCTATCGAGGCTTTCAGTGTTGTATGAGTTTCTTAACTCACGTTGCCTGTTGAATACTCTCTAACCCACTAATCTAAGATATCTGTTATGTTTTGTTATCTGTTTACAGTGTTGTTTTAAGTATTTAATTATTCAAATCATTATGTTTGAAAGCTTGCATAGACATCTATATGTGTGCAAAGTTTGAACAATGTATGCCTTCTATTTCCCGAGAAAATGCCAACGTTAAAGTTTGGAGATTAGACCACGGACGCAACACACACATACACAGACACACACAGAGACACACAACCAAACAACTATCATACTATAGACTCACTTCGTGTTAACGAACACGTTAACATGAGTGAGCCTAAAAAAACTGAAAGCTGCAGGGGTCCAGTGGCCGCCCAGGGCCCCTGCGGGGTGCAGGGGCAGAGCCCCGTTAGGGAATTCAGGGGAGCAACGCAAGAAAGAGAGACAATGACTGAATGACACAGACAGTTTTACAATGATGGTCAGACAGTTTGAGTCAGATAAACTGTCTCATCACATTGCTGTTTTCAAGATTCCCTGAGACTTCCAGTATACAACAACCATGTTCAAAACGCCAAATCTTTGTGAAAAGGACACAGTTGCCCCTATGCCCCTCAGAGGAGGACCTCACTCACGCTGGCTCCACGACTAAGAGAATAGTTGTCGTCAGTAGGAGGCTTAGTAGGTGGTTTCCTGAACAGGCTCCACTGAACTCCACCAAAAGTGACTCAGCAGCAGTGCAGTGTCTCCTCTGTTGGTTGCCTCCTGACGGCCTAACATAGATTCGCTCCCCTTGGACTGCTGGTCTCGGATTCTGCGACCTGAACAAGCTGGGGTGTGGCTGCGAGTTGGGCCACTGTACGGCCCAGAAGATGGGACAGCAAAAAAAAAACAAAAAAGTTGCCCCCATGCATGTACAACCCATCTCACCTTGTCGTCCAGATGTTTGGCAATAATGGCCGTCTCTGTGGCAGAGCAGGATGTCGCGACTATCACATCCCTGAAAAAAAAAGAGAAAAAAAAAATTGCGGCCAAAATGATAACCAGAAAAAAACAGTGAGATGGAGAGAGGCAGTGGAACAGAGGAGACAAGAGAGAGAGGCAAGATGATAGAAAGAAACAGTGAGATGGAGAGAGGCAGTGGAAGAGAGGAGACAAGAGAGAGAGGCAAGATGATAGAAAGAAACAGTGAGATGAAGAGAGGCAGTGGAAGAGAGGAGACAGAGAGAGAGGCAAGATGATAGAAAGAAACAGTGAGATGGAGAGAGGCAGTGGAAGAGAGGAGACAGAGAGAGAGGCAAGATGACAGAAAGAAACAGTGAGATGAAGAGAGGCAGTGGAAGAGAGGAGACACAGAGAGAGGCAAGATGATAGAAAGAAAGAAACAGTGAGATGAAGAGAGGCAGTGGAAGAGAGGAGACAAGAGAGAGAGGCAAGATGACAGAAAGAAACAGTGAGATGGAGAGAGGCAGTGGAAGAGAGGAGACACACAGAGAGGCAAAATGATAGAAAGAAACAGTGAGATGGAGAGAGGCAGTGGAAGAGAGGAGACACAGAGAGAGGCAAAATGATAGAAAGAAACAGTGAGATGAAGAGAGGCAGTGGAAGAGAGGAGACAGAGAGAGAGGCAAGATGACAGAAAGAAACAGTGAGATGAAGAGAGGCAGTGGAAGAGAGGAGACACAGAGAGAGGCAAGATGATAGAAAGAAAGAAACAGTGAGATGAAGAGAGGCAGTGGAAGAGAGGAGACAAGAGAGAGAGGCAAGATGACAGAAAGAAACAGTGAGATGAAGAGAGGCAGTGGAAGAGAGGAGACACAGAGAGAGGCAAGATGATAGAAAGAAACAGTGAGATGAAGAGAGGCAGTGGAAGAGAGGGGACAGAGAGAGAGGCAAGATGATATAAAGAAAGAAACAGTGAGATGAAGAGAGGCAGTGGAAGAGAGGAGACACAGAGAGAGGCAAAATGATAGAAAGAAACAGTGAGATGGAGAGAGGCAGTGGAAGAGAGGAGACACAGAGAGAGGCAAGATGATAGAAAGAAACAGTGAGATGAAGAGAGGCAGTGGAAGAGAGGAGACAAGAGAGAGAGGCAAGATGATAGAAAGAAACAGTGAGATGAAGAGAGGCAGTGGAAGAGAGGAGACAGAGAGAGAGGCAAGATGACAGAAAGAAACAGTGAGATGGAGAGAGGCAGTGGAAGAGAGGAGACACAGAGAGAGGCAAGATGATAGAAAGAAACAGTGAGATGAGAGAGGCAGTGGAAGAGAGGGGACAGAGAGAGAGGCAAGATGATAGAGAGAAACAGTGAGATGAGAGAGGCAGTGGAAGAGAGGAGACAAGAGAGAGAGGCAAGATGATAGAAAGAAACAGTGAGATGAAGAGAGGCAGTGGAAGAGAGGAGACAGAGAGAGAGGCAAGATGATAGAAAGAAACAGTGAGATGAAGAGAGGCAGTGGAAGAGAGGAGACAGAGAGAGAGGCAAGGTGATAGAAAGAAACAGTGAGATGAAGAGAGGCAGTGGAAGAGAGGAGACAGAGAGAGAGGCAAGATGATAGAAAGAAACAGTGAGATGGAGAGAGGCAGTGGAAGAGAGGAGACAGAGAGAGAGGCAAGATGATAGAAAGAAAGAAACAGTGAGATGAAGAGAGGCAGTGGAAGAGAGGAGACAGAGAGAGAGGCAAGATGATAGAAAGAAAGAATGAGATGAAGAGAGGCAGTGGAAGAGAGGAGACAGAGAGAGAGGCAAGATGATAGAAAGAAACAGTGAGATGGAAGAGAGGCAGTGGAAGAGAGGAGACAGAGAGAGAGGCAAGATGATAGAAAGAAACAGTGAGATGAAGAGAGGCAGTGGAAGAGAGGAGACAAGAGAGAGAGGCAAGATGATAGAAAGAAACAGTGAGATGAAGAGAGGCAGTGGAAGAGAGGAGACAGAGAGAGAGGCAAGATGATAGAAAGAAAGAAACAGTGAGATGAAGAGAGGCAGTGGAAGAGAGGAGACAAGAGAGAGAGGCAAGATGATAGAAAGAAAGGAGACAGTGAGATGAAGAGAGGCAGTGGAAGAGAGGAGACAGAGAGAAAGGCAAGATGATAGAAAGAAACAGTGAGATGAAGAGAGGCAATGGAAGAGAGGAGACACAGAGAGAGGCAAGATGATAGAAAGAAACAGTGAGATGAAGAGAGGCAGTGGAAGAGAGGAGACAGAGAGAGAGGCAAGATGATAGAAAGAAAGAAACAGTGAGATGAAGAGAGGCAGTGGAAGAGAGGAGACAGAGAGAGAGGCAAGATGATAGAAAGAAACAGTGAGATGAAGAGAGGCAGTGGAAGAGAGGAGACAAGAGAGAGAGGCAAGATGATAGAAAGAAACAGTGAGATGAAGAGAGGCAGTGGAAGAGAGGAGACACAGAGAGAGGCAAGATGATAGAAAGAAACAGTGAGATGAAGAGAGGCAGTGGAAGAGAGGAGACAGAGAGAGAGGCAAGATGATAGAAAGAAAGAAACAGTGAGATGGAGAGAGGCAGTGGAAGAGAGGAGACAAGAGAGAGAGGCAAGATGATAGAAAGAAACAGTGAGATGAAGAGAGGCAGTGGAAGAGAGGAGACAGAGAGAGAGGCAAGATGATAGAAAGAAACAGTGAGATGAAGAGAGGCAATGGAAGAGAGGAGACACAGAGAGAGGCAAGATGATAGAAAGAAAGAAACAGTGAGATGTAGAGAGGCAGTGGAAGAGAGGAGACAAGAGAGAGAGGCAAGATGATAGAAAGAAACAGTGAGATGAAGAGAGGCAGTGGAAGAGAGGAGACACAGAGAGAGGCAAGATGATAGAAAGAAACAGTGAGATGAAGAGAGGCAGTGGAAGAGAGGAGACACAGAGAGAGGCAAGATGATAGAAAGAAACAGTGAGATGAAGAGAGGCAGTGGAAGAGAGGAGACACAGAGAGAGGCAAGATGATAGAAAGAAACAGTGAGATGAAGAGAGGCAAAGAGGTGGAAGAGAGGAGACACAGAGAGAGGCAAGATGATAGAAAGAAACAGTGAGATGTCAGAGAGGCAGTGGAAGAGAGGAGACAAGAGAGAGAGGCAAGATGATAGAAAGAAACAGTGAGATGTAGAGAGGCAGTGGAAGAGAGGGGACAAGAGAGAGAGGCAAGATGATATAAAGAAAGAAACAGTGAGATGAAGAGAGGCAGTGGAAGAGAGGAGACACAGAGAGAGGCAAGATGATAGAAAGAAAGAAACAGTGAGATGGAGAGAGGCAGTGGAAGAGAGGAGACAAGAGAGAGAGGCAAGATGATAGAAAGAAACAGTGAGATGAAGAGAGGCAGTGGAAGAGAGGAGACACAGAGAGAGGCAAGATGATAGAAAGAAACAGTGAGATGTAGAGAGGCAGTGGAAGAGAGGAGACAAGAGAGAGAGGCAAGATGATAGAAAGAAACAGTGAGATGAAGAGAGGCAGTGGAAGAGAGGAGACAAGAGAGAGAGGCAAGATGATAGAAAGAAACAGTGAGATGAAGAGAGGCAGTGGAAGAGAGGAGACACAGAGAGAGGCAAGATGATAGAAAGAAACAGTGAGATGGAGAGAGGCAGTGGAAGAGAGGAGACACAGAGAGAGGCAAGATGATAGAAAGAAACAGTGAGATGAAGAGAGGCAGTGGAAGAGAGGGGACAGAGAGAGAGGCAAGATGATATAAAGAAAGAAACAGTGAGATGAAGAGAGGCAGTGGAAGAGAGGAGACAAGAGAGAGAGGCAAGATGATAGAAAGAAACAGTGAGATGTAGAGAGGCAGTGGAAGAGAGGAGACAGAGAGATGATAGAAAGAAAGAAACAGTGAGATGGAGAGAGGCAGGGAAAGAGAGGAGACACAGAGGAGCAAGATGATAGTAAAGAAAACGAAACAGAGACTAACTAAAAAGAGAGAGAGAGAGAGAGAGAGAGAGAGAGAGAGAGAGAGAGAGATGAGAGAGAGCATGTGTGTGTGTGTGTGCATGTGGTAGTGTGTGTGTATGTGCATTAACATAAAGAGAAAGAGGGGGGGGGGGGGTGTGTTGTGAGAGAGGAGGGGATGAAAAGACAGTGTGGAAGGAGGGTGGGGAGCTGTGCCTGTCGGGGTTAGCCCCCGGGGACCGCTACCGGTAGCCGGATTGGTCTTGCCCAGATACTACGAAAATAAAGGCTGTGGTCCATTTTTTTTTATATTTATAGACAGATAAGGCCACACTAGATTTTATTCTATGTTTACTTTCCTTTCCATTAGGCTACTTCTATCTCCTCAGCTTTCTAATTTCTTGTCTTCTTACTACCCCCCAAAGTGAAGCAGAATCTGGTCAGCCTGATGAAGTTGGCTGCCTGAGGCGAGAGAGAAGAAGAAGAAGAAAGAGAAGAAACTCACCACTGGCATCAGATAGTGGTAGTAGCTACTTGGGTTTCCGATCTTCTCCACTGCCGAAGCAGACGTCATCGTAGTTCACATAGCTGGTGTTTCCCTACTTTCTGTGGAGCAAACATCAAATTCTGTTACAGTGGAACCTCTCCTTATAAGACATTTATACAAAAAAAAAGAACCCCCTAAATGAGGTCAGTAAACTTATAAGGGAGGGTCTTACAAGGGAGGTAATTTTAATACTTACAAAGAAGGGCAATGTTCTCAGAGAAGAAGGTCTTATGTGGGAGGGAGTCTTATGGTTTAATAGGAAGTCTTATAAGGGAGGTTCCACTGTATTCAGATTTATCGTACACAGAGAATCAAGAAAGGTCAAACAAAACCTGTTGTTAAGGAAAAACTACCCTAAAACGCTCCATGTAGCAAGTTTTGAGAAAATATTTCCTTCTTCTTTTTGTTCGATCGCTCAGACAGTTTTCCTGTCAATTATGAGAGCAGATGCACCACTTTTTTTTTATGTGCAGGGTTCCCAGGGGCCCCCCATTTGGGGGTCTATGAAGCACTAAAATTCTAAAGGACCCTCTAAAAGAATGTGCAGGGGGTCCCAGGGATGCACTAGAAAAATTATTTTCCCAGCATTCGCTATGCAACTGGGACCCTCTATCCCGCCTCTAGGACCCTCTATACTGTAGGTGAAGGAGTCCCTGGGACCCCTTGGCGTTTTGCGGGACGATTGAGAGCCCTGTATGTGCCTAACTAGGAAATGGTTAGGCCCAGCATGTCATGTTCGGCTGGAGAAAATCTTTGAAGGAAAGTTTCTTGGAAAAACAGCAGAATGGACCACTAAGTCAAAGTGAAAAGGCAAGAGTCAAAGACTGTTAGTCAGTGACAGATTAGAGGAAGTTACAAGCACAGAACTTCCAGAAGGTGGGGGGACTATTTGTACGAAAGATCCTCCCCTCGGGGGAAAGAAAATATTTCAAATTTATTAATCCTTTTTTGAATAAAATCGATCACACGTTGGTGACCTCCAACAGAGTGACGTTCCCCTCGCTGGTGCAGACAGCCAGCAGCGAGGGGAAGGCAGGGTTCCATGTCAGGTCCTGCAGACTGCAGCCCGGCGCCGACGACGACAACCGGTGCTCCAGGAAGGGAGAGGGCGCCGCCTGGAGACACAAACGTAATCAACAGACCTGTTTATCCCCTACACAAGTCTTGAGTAGTCTGGATAGCTGAAATGAGTAGCTTTTTGGTGTGAAATGAGTAGTCCTCTTCATCAAATAATGTTCACTAAAAATGAGTAATTAGAGCATTATTTTCAAATTTGAAGAGTAGTAGAGGTCCAAATTGGGTAGAATACTACTCGAAAAGAGTAGAGTAAACAGGTCTGAATCAACGTTAATTCTGTCTTCAGCGTCTTCTTCTTCGATCGCTCAGACAGTTTCCTGTCGATTATGAGCGCAGATGCGTCACGCTGCCGTTATGTGCCTAAGTAAGAAATAATCAGGCCCAGCATGTCCGACTTTGGCTGGAGGAGGAAATCTTTTTGAAAGTGTTTCTTAAAAAAAGGCAGGAGAATGGTCCAGACAGGCAGAAAGCTAGATGACAGCAAGCAAAGGGAAAAGGCAGAGTCAAAGAGAGTGACAGATTTATATTTGAGGAAGCTACAAGCACAGAACTTCAAGAAGGTGCGAGAACTATTTATACAAAAGGCCCTCCGGTATTCCCGCGGGGGGGGTGGGGGGGGGGGGGGTGTTCTGTCTTCATGATCAGGGGGTTAGAATCAGCACGTGAAATATGACGTTTCAAGCTTTTTAGGTCACGTGCTTATTTCAGCTTATAGTTATACGTCCATGCTGTGACCTCAACACAGTGATCGCGCTAGGAATTTTGAAAACCAGTCCCACCAGCGACAATGCCCCCCAACAACCAGTGTCAAAACCAGTCCCACCAGCGACAATGCCCCCCAACAACCAGTGTCAAAACCAGTCCCATCAGCGACAATGTCCCCAACAACCAGTGTCAAAACCAGTCCCACCAGCGACAATGCCCCCCAACAACCAGTGTCAAAACCAGTCCCACCAGCGACAATGCCCCCCAACAACCAGTGTCAAAACCAGTCCCATCAGCGACAATGCCCCCCAACAACCGGTGTCAAAACCAGTCCCATCAGCGACAATGCCCCCCAACAACCAGTGTCAAAACCAGTCCCATCAGCAACAATGCCCCCCAACAACCAGTGTCAAAACCAGTCCCATCAGCGACAATGCCCCCCAACAACCAGTGTCAAACCAGTCCCACCAGCGACAATGCCCCCCAACAACCAGTGTCAAAACCAGTCCCACCAGCGACAATGCCCCCAACAACCAGTGTCAAAACCAGTCCCACCAGCGACAATGCCCCCCAACAACCAGTGTCAAAACCAGTCCCACCAGCGACAATGCCCCCCAACAACCAGTGTCAAAACCAGTCCCACCAGCGACAATGCCCCCCAACAACCAGTGTCAAAACCAGTCCCATCAGCGACAATGCCCCCCAACAACCAGGTGTCAAAACCAGTCCCACCAGCGACAATGCCCCCCAACAACCAGTGTCAAAACCAGTCCCATCAGCGACAATGCCCCCCAACAACCAGTGTCAAAACCAGTCCCATCAGCGACAATGCCCCCCAACAACCAGTGTCAAAACCAGTCCCATCCAGCGACAATGCCCCCCAACAACCAGTGTCAAAACCAGTCCCATCAGCGACAATGCCCCCCAACAACCAGTGTCAAAACCAGTCCCACCAGCGACAATGCCCCCCAACAACCAGTGTCAAAACCAGTCCCATCAGCGACAATGCCCCCCAACAACCGGTGTCAAAACCAGTCCCATCAGCGACAATGCCCCCCAACAACCGGTGTCAAAACCAGTCCCAGGGAAACAAAAACCAGTGCAAACCACACTATCAAAGCCTCTGTTAAACAATTTATCAGTCCTAGCAAAAATGTATCAGTCCCTGGGACTGACACTAGTGACAGGTAAAAATAAATTCAGTATTTTGGTTTCACAATCACTATTTTACTGATAACTACCAGTAAACGCGATCTCTGTCAACATCACACTCACCTGACCAGCAAAGGCGGAAAGGTCAAACAGGAGAAGGGTCAAGGTCAGGTCGTCATCGGTGACAACGGCCAGGGTCAGGTCATCGGTGCTGACCGCCAGGTGGACGATGGTACCGCCGCTGAGCGCGACATGCTTGTCGCAACTGACGTCCTGGATGGCCGTGCTTCTCTCCCTTGGCTCCGTCCTCTCATCGTGCTGGCTGAGTGATCTCAGCTGCAGCACCTTCATTTCTGTAAAATAAGAATCAATATATCGTCAGTGAAATTCAGAAACCTCGTATCTTCATTTTGGTAGTTTTCTTCTTCTTCGATCGCTCAGACAGTTTCCTGTCAATTATGAGCGGAGACGCGTCATGCTGCCGTTATGCGCCTAACTAAGAAATAGTTAGGCCCAGCAAGTCCGACTTCGGCTGGAGAATGGACCGGTATGGCAGAAAGATAGTAGATGATAGCAAGCAAACGGAAAAGGCAGAGTCAAAGAGAGTGACAGATTAGAGGAAGTTACAAGCACAGAACTTCCAGAAGGTGGGGGAACTATTTATACAAAAGACACCCCCCCCCCCGGTATCCCCACAGGGAGGTTTTAATAATTAACCGCGTTTAGCACAATTGATTAACTATGATGAATATGTTGTTCAAGACGTTGCGAGTTTACTACTGTTTAGTCCTGCATTTTGCTAAAAAAACCTCTTTTCTTTTTTTAATACTTGAAAAGAACGAAGTTACGAGGTTTTTGTCCTTAAGTAGATCTGAATTTGGGACTTACGAGTTTTTTGTCAATTTACACAACCTCATTTACCCCAGATAGAATTAGAGATACGAGCTTTTGATGGAAGGTGGCGGGAAATATTAGAGACAACATCACACTCACCTGACCAGTATCTAACTCAAAAATAAATCGAGATACGAGGTTTTTGAATTTCACCGATGATATGTAACATACAAATGAATACACATGTATTAAGTTAAGATAATAAGAAAAATTAAAAAAACATTATCATACAGGCATTTCCTCACGAACAACACATTACTATAGGTGAACTGATGAGCAGATGTCAGTATATCACAATCAATCTCTTTCAAAGTTTTGGATAAAATGTCATAACAAAAGCAAGCCCTTCAAAACCAAAATACAGTTTAACACACTCGGAACGAATGAGCCGAATCCGGCTCATGGCTCGCACCATTTAGGACGAATGGCCTGGATCCGGCTCATAAGAGTTTTCAAGAGGTTTTGATTGCTGGCGTGTAACCAGCTTTCAAGTGCGACGTCATAACCTATTTTCGGTTTGCTTTCTCTTGAAATCAACCAATCATTGCAGACTTTACATTCAGGTTTGGTTGTAGAGGGGGGTCAAAGATCAGAATGTAAAATTTTCCTTCTTTCTATGTGTTAGCTATTTTCATCAATAGGAGACAAACAACGAAGGTATGGAATCTGATATTTTATGATCGCTTAGTGCATGGTGTTAGTAACCTAATCTTAAAATATCAGTCCATAACTTTTCATAACTTCTTTGTGGTGATGGGTTTTCGAACCTAGTCAAATGGCCCATCCGAAACGGTTGTAAGGGGAAGCAACTGGCCAGTGTCGAGAGAGTTAACAGCCCAGTTCATCATTGCCACCAACACAACCGTCTGACGCACATCCCAGGAACGCAGAAGAAGAAACGCAGAAAGAAGACACACAGTGACACTGAGCTGCTAAGCATGTGAGAGTCTAAACATTCCTACTGAATATTGAATAGCTATGCATCTCTAGCGGATTTTCTGACACTACACAAACCTGTTTACTCTACTCTTTTCGAGTAGTATTCTACTCAGTTTGGACCTCTACTACTCTTCAAAATTGAAAACAATGCTCAAATTACTCATTTTCAGTGAACATTGTTTCATGGTTTAATGAATAAAACTACACATTTTGCACCAAAACTACTCATCTCAGCCATCCAGACTACTCAAGACGTGTGTAGCCCTGGGGTAAACAGGTCTGACTACACATATAAATAATATATTATTATATTTATATTGGTATTTTTTATGCATTTCAACCCAGATTATGATTCTGGCTGTTACCATTGTTGAAGGCGGTGAAGATGAGGTCGAATTTGGACGACACGGCCAGTTGCTGCAGTCTCTTGGCCGGCAAAGGGCCGCTGGGGGAGTGGTACACTCTGCTTTTCACCAGCTGCCGGAACTCAAAATCCTGAAATAAATCACAATACATTGCAATACAAAACAAGAACACCTTATAAATTCAACAAACAAAAATCTATTGTTGTTTGATGGATGCCTGAAAGGTGCTGGGACAGGTGGCAGACACAGCCACCTCAGGTAGCCCGTTCCAGTCGCGGATGGTTCGAGGGAAAAATGAATTCCGTCTGTATTCAGTGCGACAGTGGATGGATGACAGTTGTTGGTCATGTCCTCTTCTCTGGCGGCTCGGTGCTGGGATGAGCCTGGTGTTGTCAACCTGGACAATGCCTTGCTGGATTTTATAAAGCATTGTCAGCCTGATGGTTTTCCTGCGCTGCTCAAGTGTGGGCCACCCTAACTGAGATATCATGTCAGTAACACTGGAGGTGTTGTGGTAGCGGTTGAGTACGAAGCGAGCCCTTCTCTGTATAGCCTCAATTTTGTTCACATTCCTCCGAGTGTCAACTTTCTTCTTCTCAGTAGTACCTCAGTGCGCATTTCTGTAGATCTCCCTACAGTAACAGCGACAGAATAGTCAACAGTGACTGTGTCGCTTTATGGAAAGGAAAGGAAAAGAAGATTTAAGAAATGCAAGCTTCCTCCCACGTACAATCCAGGACTGGAACGAGCTGCCCCAGGAAGCTGTGCAGGCCAAGACCATCGGCACCTTTCTGTTAATTGCAGGGTTCATTCTTGGCGTCGGTCATCGGTCACTGACGCATAAACCTTCGATTTTGACCGATAGTTTTAGCAGGCAGGCGGTCATCTGACCGATTGATTTTTCGTCAAAGCAGTCAACAACTTCAAGGATTCTGTCGTCTGCTGAGTTCTTCCGCGGCCTTGGACCATAATCAGAACTAAAAAGTTGTATCTGGCGAAACGAAGAAATGGCGACATTGCACATTCGGTAAAGCTTTTCCGATCCAACTTTTTGAAGACCAAATAAAGTTCCAGCGTGACCTAGTCTTCTAGTGCTATCGTTTCTCGGCCTTTTGACAACAATTCGTGTTTAAAACCAGCCATGCCTCCCAAAAAGAAGCCACGAGTAGGAAATGGGCAGAAGAATATGTTTGCTAGGCCTAGTTTCGGACTCGCTCAGACATCGTCTGCAACTTGTAGGATCGTTGGAACTAGGTCAAGCCACCCCAAACTCCGAACCCGATTTTCGCTTCGTGCCACAGCGGTCAGTCTGTTTGCTTTAGTTTTCCTGGTTGTCAGTCTTGTTTCTGACCATCCAGGCTTTTCCTTTCTAAAGCAGACACATGTCCGGTCATA
Organism: Phymorhynchus buccinoides; assembly: GCA_017654935.2. Classification (NCBI taxonomy): domain Eukaryota; kingdom Metazoa; phylum Mollusca; class Gastropoda; order Neogastropoda; family Raphitomidae; genus Phymorhynchus; species Phymorhynchus buccinoides. The sequence goes on from CM065707.1 coordinate 4,078,733, forward strand.
CCAAAACGATCTTTGTTTACATCTGAATGCTTGTTCGCGAGAGCGAAGCGCTTCAAGTTTTAGGTCTGATTTCTTCGTTGACCAAATCTGAACGGTAGGCCGAAATAGAACGTTAATTTTTTGCAAGTTCGACAGGGGAAAAAGCAGCAGCATCAAGCCGTTCTTTTAGAGATGTGAATGGCATCATCTCAAAAACATAAGCTACTGCAAGCATTAATATGCAAGTGTGTGTGTACGCTTCCTTGTGTGTCTGTCTGCCTGTCTCTCTGTCCATATCTCAATCTGTTTGTCTCCCCCCCCCCCTCTCTCTCTCTGTAGTCAACCAGGGGTTATGCACATGTGTTTGCCTGTGTGTTCACTGTGCATAAACACTATGAATGAGAATGAGATTACATTAAAAAAGCAGGAATTGTGAGCAGGAATATTAGTTTCCTTTGACTTTATTTTTATGGCAAGGTACATTTTACACTCTGTGTGTGTGTGTGTGTGTGTGCGCGGTGTGTGTGTCTGCGTGTGTGTGTCTGTCTGTGTGTGTGTGTGGGAGAGAGAGAGAGGGAGGGGGGGGGGGGCGAGGAAGAGAAATTTAAAAAAATCTGATGAAAATCTTCAACCACACATCTGTTTGCTAACCTTCATGAACATGGTACCTGGTATGTACCGCGGTAAATCTGTGACCTATTGTTTTGGGAAAATGACCTATTGATTTGTCTGCCAACCGGTCAAATGACCTATGATGTCCTGTGGCAAGAATGAACCCTGCGATTGTCTCCAAATAATTATCCAGCAAAATTCCTCCCTCCCCAATTCCCTCCACCTCTACCCCTCTCCCTGTATTAAGGCGCTCTTCCGCAGATCCCCAATTTCTAGTAATTCTACAGTGACAGAATAGTCAAGTTCAACTCCACATATCAGAAAAAATTGCTTCAGCAATAGAGTTGCTAACTCCTGGAATGATTTACCTAACGAACTAAAATGTGCACCCAATACTAACTTATTCAAAAATCGTCTCGATAGATCTCCAATTTATTTAATCCTATTTAGATGCTTTGACGAGTAATCGTAGGAAAATTTTGACCGCGAAACCTTGACCAGTATTTGACATAACACTGATTATAAAGATGGGACTATCTAAAAAGCTTAACAGCTTGTGTTGTCCCTATCTACTACTACTACTACTACTACATTCTTTCCCCGCACCATCCACAGTGGAACTGCCTCCCAGAATCAGTTGCCTCCTCTCAGTCATTGGAGGCCTTCAAAAGAGGCCTCCACAAACACCTCAACTGTAACTAAAACCAGGGAACTAGGGGCCATAGATAGGGTGGTTATAAAATTTTAAAAAATATTTACTTTTTGTCAAATCCTAATGAAATTTATGTCATTGGAAAGAGCCCGACAAGACCTTTAAAATGATACCCAAATTATCAAAATCGGTCGAAAATTGAGAAAGTTACGACGTTTTAAAATGTTAGCTTTTTTTACATAAGCTATATAAGAAAAAGTTGATCAAGGTTACCGGCCCTTACCGTATCAAGGTTTGGATGAATAAAACAGCCATAACTTTTTCTTTTTTTTTTTACCAATAAACAAAACATTGGTACCAAAATAAAGCTTATTCAAAGGGGCAACATCAACCCCAAACATTAGACAGATTAGGCCTAAGCTTTTTGTGCGACTCACAAGATCGCAACATCAACATGCGCGTGACAGAAAACATGTCCGACAGTCTTCGACGTAACACCTCCCGACTTGTGGAGACCTTGAGCAGCATTGAGATTTATTCTAGATGCACCAAATTTGGTGTACTTGTAGAAAAATAATTAAATGTAACTGCGCATTTGTTTTAAAGAATTATATAATTACCGTTCAGAAATGATAAACGAATGAATTGGACCCAAATATTGGATCGCTTGTCTCTCGCGATCGGCCGTCTTAGCGTAAAAAAAGATCGTTCCCGAATGACCGAGTAGGTGTCTGCTTCCCGAAAGAAAGAAACTCGGATGGTCAGCGCCAAGAATAACCACCAATAAAAACAAGCAAAGGAAGTGACCGTTTGGCACATAGCCAAAATCGCGGTTCGGATTTTCAACGAGAAAAATCGCTGCGGCTTGACCTAATTCCGTCGTTCCTACCATAGATCAAAGTAGTGGTAAATGAAGGGTGGGAGCTGTGCCGGTCGGGGTTCACCCCGGGGACCGCTACGGTAGCCGGATTGGTCTTTCCCATATACTACGAAATAAAGGCTACGTTCCTTTTTTTTTTCTCAGATCCATAATATATTAGTTATTACTAGGTTTATTTTGTTTCCTTTCCTTTCCATGATTAGGCTACTTCTATCTCCTCAGCTTTCTAATTTCTTATTTTCTTACTACCCCCCAAAGTGCAGCAGAATCTTCAGCCTGATGAAGTTGGCTGTCTGAGGCGAAGAAGAAGAAGACTGTGGTCACTTACAGGAAGGAAGGAAGGAAAACAAAACTCAAAAGCAAAATCTCGTTGAAAGAAATGAAACCGGATTCATCCCGCCCCTGCACCGACATAAAATTGGAACAAAAGCGTATCTCAAGCAGTTAAACCGAATACATAAACAAACATCATACCTTCACTTCCCTTTCGGGAGGTTCTCCACTTTCAGCCATGGAAAGCTAGTTTTGTATCCTAGTTTTGTGTCAATCGCAGTCAAATTTCCAGAGAATCAGCGCCAGCTTCCAGCTTGCTTACAAGGAAATCCAGCTTCCGGTTTCTAGTACTTGTCTTTTCACCCTAATCATACAAAACGGGTTCTTGCCTACGGCTGCCATAGAAACCAACCCCATTTTTTAAGATTTATTTATGTGCTGTTTGCATGACTTTGAATGGTATTGCATCCAATACACATACCATTGACACGTTATATGCATAAGGGGGATAATTTTAATACTTACAAAGAAGGGCAATGTCTTCAAAAAGTAGGTCAGGTCAGGTCAGGTCTTCAGGGCAGCCAAGCCTCGCGGCCTCTTGATGTGCCCTTTCTTTTGATTGTTCGTTTGGGTGATTTTGCTTTGCAACTTTTAGATTGGCATCGACGCTTTTTGAGCAATCATTGTTGTCTTGATCGCAATCAGATTGTATTTCAATACAGCAATTTTGGGACCACTATTTGAAATGGTTAATGTAAGAAGCAATTAAGTTTAGTTTTTGAAGGGAGATTTATTGAGTATTGAGTGACTCTCTTAGAAAGGAAGTTTTTTCCTCATCTTAGTTCTACTGTATTGGGTTATTATTTTTAGTTCGTTGTTACAGGTTATCAAATCATTAGATAATTGAAACAATTAAGTGTTTGTTAGTTTTGTCAGGGTTATGAAAACATTTTTAAACATTTCTCAAAAGTCCAGTGTATCTCAGCATGTTTGCGACATGCTTGCCACAGGGTTTTCATCTCTTAGGTCTTTTAAGTGGGAGGGAGTCTTATAACGGGGGGGAGGGGGGGATAAAAACTCTAGATTTTCCTAGTATTGCAGTACTTTCAGGATCGTCCCATTACTTAAAACTGCCCCATACATATAGGCTATGTGCCTATTCCGAGCCAGAGGACGTTAATCGTATTTTCATACCACTGCATATCAAGTTATGTTTTACGCTATTCTAAATTACAGACCTCTTTTTTTTTGGGAGTGTCCAATTATATTGAGTGTAGAGTGGCACAGTCAGTGGTAGCGCGTTCGCTTCGTGTCAAGTAAACCCGAGTTCGAACCTGGGCCGGTAGGCTACAGGGGATTTTTCCTCTAATTTTACACTAGGCCTTGCGGTCTGAACGTGGAGTCTTTCGGATGAGGCGATAAACCGAGGTCCCGTGTGCTCGTGCACTTAGCACACGTTAAACCCAATGGCAACGAAAAAGTTGTCATTTGGTCAACATTTACCCCCCTCCCTTCCTTCCTCATCAGTCACACAAAAATCGCAAAAACATACATTAAAAAAAAAAGCGTGAATGCAACAGATCCCTCTTTACTCGTGATGAAGACGGGGTAAAAAGCCCATGGGCGGATAAGAAGCCCATGCCAAATATCTCATAAAATTTAAAAAAAAATTCAGTCAAATTTGCCCATGAGACGAATGCTAAACATTAACACTCGTCTCAGTCATGCGCAAAATGTGACTGAAAATTTATTTATTTCATGAGATAGGGGAAGACGGGGTAAAAAGCGCATGGGCGGGTAAGAAGCCCACCCCAATTATCTCATGAAATAAAGAAAATTTTAGTCAAATTTGCCCATGAGACGAATGCTAGACATTAACGTTCGTCTCATGGGCAAAATGAGACTGAAATTTGCTTCATTTCATGAGATAATTGGGGTGGGCTTCTTACCCGCCCATGCGCTTTTTACCCCGTCTTCCCCTAATTGGCATGGGCTTCTTACCCGCCCATGGGCTTTTTACCCGGTCTTCATCATATTTGTGCTGTGAAAGGGGTTCATAATTTCATACTAACACAGTGCCTTGGCTTAAGGCTGTGTCACACCAGTTGGACATAGGCTAGAACACCAAGGCTACATCAAAATGTTATTATGCTATTGCACAGCTATGCGGTGAGAGAGAGAGAGAGAGTGTGTGTGTGTGTGTGTGTGTGTGTGTGTGTGTGTGTGTGTGTGTGTGTGTGTGTGTGTGTGTGTGTATGGGGGGGGGGGGGGGGTATGGGGGGAGTGTTTCTGCGTTATCCTGTTCAACAATCCAACTGAAGTCGTTATATATGTCATTTTTGCTATTATGACTTATGTTATTATTGGTGTCATTATTATCAGAAGTAGGCCTATTGTCTTTAGTGATGGTTCTACTGGTGTGCTGTTATATCATCATCATTTTTGTTTTTCTTATTATTACTAATATTAGTTTGGTATTGGTCGTGGTCTCTATTTTACTTATTCATACAAGAAATGAAGGGGGGGGAAAACCCACACCATTAAACTTTCCTCTTATATATAATATAGTTTGCTTTAATAAAACTTTGTTTGTGTCCAATCTATAAGTTTGTGAACCTAAGAAAGAAACTCAATAAATTTAATTTTAACTTTACGATTTGTTCTGTGTTCTGAAAAGAATAAAAGAAAATAATGTGCTGATTTACTTTTTCTGCCAGACTCTTCAGTCTGCATATAGGCCTGCACAGAATGTCCATTCAAACTGAGCTAGAAGACTTTCTCCAAACGAAAGGTTGTCCTCTTTGCACCAGATTGAAAGTCCACAATAAAAGCAAACCAGCACTTAATTCAAAAGAAATGATACAAATCTTACTTATTCATTATTTATTATCATCTTCATCGTTATTACAGTTGTTGATGTTGTAGTGATTGTCCACTTAACTGTTTTAATGCGCACGTTTATGCACTCGCACACACATGTACACACATATGCATGTGCGCGCGCGCGCGCGCGCACACACGCACGCACACACACACACACACACACACACACACACACACACACACACACACACACACACACACACACACACACACACAGTACACCAAACACTAGGTCACACAGAAACCCAGACATATTTGTATCGAACAACACTTGAGGGTCTTGAAAATGTCCATCTTAGTCAGTCATACAGACAATAGGATGAAAGTGAGCGATTTTTTGTATTTAAAAAAAAGAGAAAGACTACCTTTAAAAATAAAAAAGAAGCAAAAAGGGAACAAGAAAAAGAAGAGGAAACAAAAAGAAAGAAAGAAAGGAAAAGAAAAACAAAAAGAACAAAGCAAATGAAGGCAGAAGTGGTGGTGGGTTGCATGATGGGTGAGCCAGATAACGGAGAGCAGATAAATGACTGGGCGTTTAAATATAAATTTCTGTTTCATGTTTTTAACCAATATTTTAATATTGATGTACTTCATTTTATGTTACACGGTGAAAGACAAGCTTCCAACGTGCGTTGTACAATGCCAATGGACAATAAAGAAACTTATGACTCATGACCAGACTTATGAATTATTTAGCCATGACAAGCCCCTAGCATAGCATCATCAGTTTCCACCCCTCTGGGGTCCCGTCCCTCCCTCTCCCCTCCCCCCCCCCCTCCCCCCACCCCCTTGTTGTAAGGGCTGTGCTCAGAGACCCTCCAGGTCTCTCAGTTCCTCTTCTAACAAACTTATCCTTTCTAGTCCTTGTACAAACACTATTTTATAATGTGCACTTTTCGTTCAATTTTGACACGAAAAGTACACCATAGGCCTAACGCTTGTGATTATCCAATTTCGCTTCAGGCAATAAGTAAAATTCGACCAATGAGAAACTTAAGGAAGTAGATCAGAAAAACAGGATGTCTGGCTTGATGGTTATTTTTTATTTATTAAATTGTCTTAATTGCAGAAAGAAATAACTGAATGTACCTTGGATTGTTATCTTTATGTTATTGATCAGGAAATAGACAAAAATTGTAGTTTAATTCTGACTATAAGATGTTAGAATTTACAACTGTTGGAGAATCCATCAATAGATAGCCTACGGTCATTACATTTCTTTGTTGGGTAGACTACATAGGCTAAGGTGTAATCCTTCTTGGCAAACCCAGTCTCTCTTACCTGCTACCCCACTACCTGCATATACCCTCCTTTTGGAAGCGATCCTCCTTGTTGGGCTGTGAGTATCAGTAGGCCTATTTTTCGACTTTGATTTATTTCATGATGGTGGTATAGAACAAAATAATTTGTGATTTAGGATTGCAACAATTTCGCTAAATAGCTCATTCATTTAGAGTTTAGAGAGCATGGGAAAGCTTCTCTTTCATCCTAGTAAAAGAACATAAGGAGTTAGTGTGTCGATTTTACAAATTTGAGAAAGAGCAAATCTATGTTAGGGTTTAAAGATTGGAAACGTCAGTAAAGAAATCTGAGCTTCAAATCTGCAATACATGCCTTAGAGGAATTTCGACAAAAAATAGTAACAAACGTCGGATGACCGGTTGAAACACGTGGCGGACCGAGATTTCTAAATGTGAATGAGTAGGTCGCAAGTCTAGCGCATCGTTTTTTCATGTCACTTATAATTCATATACATCTGTATCATTACAAATTCCGGAGTTTCCTGGAGTTGCACTGCCTCCGGGCATTGCCTCCAGGATCGTTCCCACCATCTTTATATCTACTAATGTCCCATATGTAGTCTGTTTCAGACCGTAGGACGTTAAACAGATTTTCATTCGTGCATCGTTCAGTCATTCTTTGGGTTAGTGTCCCACATGGCCGAAAGGCCAAAGATCGAGGGCGTAAAGCATTATTTCTTCTTTGGGTTAGTGTAAGTAAGGTGGTCGAAAGCCAGGGCGTACAGTCAGCGCTTTGGCGAAGCGTAGTGGCTCCCGTCACAAGGAAAGGACAGGGAACTTCAGTTGAAGGTGACCTTCACCAAAACCGGTGCATCGCGCATGTGACTTTGTTAATCTATGCTTCCCACTCAAGTTAATCTATGCTTCCCACACCCTTTCCAATGGGGAAATCGCATTGTAAAAGCTAAGAAGGTTATCACAAGCCAAATTAATTTGGTTTTG
>CM065707.1:4091254-4093754 GCA_017654935.2 Phymorhynchus buccinoides
ACACACACACACACACACACACACACACACACACAACACACACACTGAGACAATAGAGCGAGAGACAGAGAAACAGATCGAGAAACCGAGACGAAAAGAGAGACGGTCACACTCTCGCATTCGTACACATTCTTTCCAAAGCTGTTAGACGAAGCAGAAGTTAATCATGTCACGTGCACTCGCATTAGCACGCATGCTGTTTCCTTTGGGCCACAATTCCTTTTGGTCATAATCATAATCGTATAGTCAAGGTCATTATTCAAGTTAAATCCTGACATCATGATAATATTAGCATAGCATAGCATAGCAATTTCAAGTGGCACTATAGGCTTATTTTTTAAGCCTAATTTTGCCCTCTAGATATCGTTTCAAGTGATATACTTTTTTACCCGTGAACTAATAGGCTTTTGTGTATTGATTTTAATCCTAATAAAGTTCCTCTAAATGTGAGGAGTACATCACGCTTTTATATTTGTGGTCAATATTGTTTTTGAATACGTTCAGTGACGATGCATTAATAGTCTCATTTGAAAGGTTATTCCATGCAGTTGTAATTCTATTCGTGCCTTTTTTTTGAGTGGAACGAGTATTGTTTATTTTCTTTGTAAGTTTGAAATTATGCCCTCGAGTTCTATCGTCTTCTGAAAGTGTTAATTGAGTGGTGCTAGCATCATAAAAGTTGTGTAGAATTTCATAAACCTCGATAAGGTCACCTCTTAAACGTCTCATACTCTAAACTTGGCAATTTCAAATATTTCAGTCTCTCTTCGTAGTCCATATGACTCGCACCAACAATTTTCTTTGTAAATCTCGATCCTTTGGACACCCTCAATATGTGCAATATGTTTTATAAGATAAGGGCACCAAACAGGGTTACCGTACTCTAAAATAGGGCGAACTAAGGCTTTAAACAAAGGCACAATAATCAGTTTTTATTTATTAGCTATTGTCCTAATCAGGAGACCTGCAATACGATTAGCTTTCTTGACGACTCCATATTAGGCCTATGTGAGGTTCGAAAGACAGGGATGGATCTACAGTTTAGTTGGTAGGGATCTATTAAACAAGTAGGTTAATGGTAAAGATAGTTCACATGCAAGTTCTAAGAACTGACTCTGGGATGAATTTCATCAGGGCCTGGAGACTTGTCAATCTTAAGCGCTTTATGCATCTCACCTTGACTTACGGTAACTGTATTTATCTCTGTAATATAATTAGCCTCAAAGTTGGGCATAGGATTGTTAGATTCATGAGTAAAAACACTGATATAGAAGGCATTCAAGACTTGGGCCTTATCCTTATAACCGTGACAATCAATGTAAGTACCGTCTTCTTTAACAAGCTTAGATATTTTGTCTCTAGGCTTAGTTTTTGCTGAAACGTAACTATAGAATGCTTTAGGATTATTCTTAGCTTCGCGGGCCAAATGATGTTCCTAATTCTGTTTAACATGTTTCCCGAAAGCCCATTTAACTTGGTTTCTTGCTCTAGCATATAATGGTAGTTCTCATTTGTCCTAAATTTCTTGTAGGTTTTAAAAGCTCTTCTCATTTTTTTTATAATGTCAAGTAATGTAGATGGGATAGGATCTTTCTTGCGTGTATGAAAGGGAGAGTTCTGAACCTTATGAATAAATTTGTTACAAGCATCCACCAACACTTTACTTATATTGTCCCAGCAATCATCAACAGAGTAGTCATCATTTACAATGTCAGTCCAAGTGACTGATTGAACAAAATGCCTCATGTCCCCGTAGTTCCCTTTGCTCACTAAATACTTAGATGCTCCAAGTAAAGTTTGATCATTTCCATTGAGCGACAGGTTAAAACATAGGACTGAGTGGTGGCACTTTCCTACAGGAGGTATATAAGTACTCTAGTTCAATTACAATTTCCATCTGAAACTGATTAATTAAGAGTTAATGACAGTTAATGACAAGATTAAAGAAAGACAATTAAATAATAAAAAAACAAAAAACTCGGTTTCAACAGCAGGTTTCGGGTTTTACTGCTCGGTTTCACTAGGTTTTGGGTTTTAAGTTTTTTATGTGCCCGGTTTCGGTTTTCAGGCACACCCCGAAATCGGTGAGCCGCATCTTAAGTTGACCTCGTGAAGCTACTGTGACCCCATGAGTGAAGGCCACCACTGGCAACAGTGAACGCAGCACGTTACGGTGTGCAGGCTAAACGGAGCGTGATCTTTGAACGTGTTCGCTCGCTCTGCAAGGAAACAAGGTAGGCCCTAGATAGACCAACAGCAAATCCGAAATCGATGACAGTTTCTAAAGAAGCACTTGAGATTGATCTAGTAAACCCTGCCAAATCTACGAAATTGAATGTCTAACGTGCACACACTCAGACGGCCACGTTAGGAGGCCAACTCAGAAAGTCGGTCAGTAGCCACTTGATTCCAGTTGGGACTGGTTGATCTTGGGCTGGAAGGCTGGAATCATGTAAATCTGTTGCACTGTAGCAGTGGGTTAGTGAGAGTAGCCTCAGGC
>CM065707.1:4098754-4106254 GCA_017654935.2 Phymorhynchus buccinoides
CACCAACATCGCATTTTAGCACCACAGTGATGTAACACCTATGTCACTAAAAGGCATCAATTTTAAATTGGGGTATATTATCCAAAGACCCTATTGTCTTAGTTTTGGGAAGTAAGGATAGACCTTATTTTATATATATATCACAGAACAATCCCCAATACTGCAGATGGATTTTGTTCTCTACCCAGGTAACTTTAATGGACATTTTTGGCTGAAATATGGCTGGTGGTGAAAGGGTTAAAGCCTTTGTAAATTGAAATTGTATTAGGTCAGTGGCCAGAGTATGTCCTGGAGGCCGTTTCACAAGGGCTAACGTTACGTTGCGCTCGCTGAAATCGGCAAAACGGTCTAGTTTGCCGATAGTTCGCACGATGTTTTGTTCTTGCCAAACACCGAGCAAGCGGCGAACTACCCACAACTATCACGTGACTTGTAGGGGGTTAATGCATTTCTTGTTGTTGATTGGTCCCTTTTTCAGCCCAAAAGTTTAGTGTAATTTATCTGGATAAAGAAAAGTTGACGTCTGCAATACTATGAATCTGCCTGTGACATGCATTAACCTTTACCGGACTTCTGGGGTCACCCACGACCCCTTGACACACAAAACATGTTATATCTCTAAAACTATTTAAGCAATCTTCATGAAATTTCATGACTTTGTCAAAAACGTAAATGGCTTTAAGTGTGTTAAATTTTATTAATGTGTATAAAATATAAATGACGTAATATGACGCGTAATTTTGATATACCTGTCCGGATGACGGGGGTCTCCCACGACCCCTACTTTAAAGAGCACTGCAGTGCATTGAGTAGGGGTCCTGGGAGACCCCCGCCATCCGGACAGGGATAAACACATGGTGCCTCTTTGACAAGTAGGGGTCGTGGGAGACCCCCGCCATCGGGACAGGTATAAACACCTCGGAATTTGCTCTTTGCTGAGTAGGGGGTCGTGGAAGACCCCCGCCATCGTGTCCGTGTAGTCAAAAGCATGATCCGGTCAAGGTTAAATAAGACCTTTCCTTATTTCCCAAAATTAACAAAATAAGTTCATTGGATAACAGTTGCTAATTTCAGGCTTTTTAGTGACATGGGTGTTCAATCAGTGTGGTGCAAAAATGCGACGTCGGCGGTGAAAGGGTTAAAATAATACCTTTTTTTTTTTTTAGCCAATCAGACAAGAGCTTGTAATATTTTTCCGCAAACGTTTTGTGAAATATTTTGGCTTGACAGTTATGCGCGCGGCGACCGTCGTCTTGAGAAACTCGACCCTGTACTCATTTGAAAGCATCTGTCTGTCTGTCACTGTGTAGAGTCTCTGTCTTTGTGGAAATCGCTGATGTCAAAATTGAAGGGACTGAAATTTTATTTTGAGCTCTTATCTATAGCCGATGGCTTGCGGTAAAAATAGCTTCTTTTTGCATCAAAATGATAAAACGGGGACCCAAAAAAAGTATTGTGAGTTATCCAGTCTTTTTTTAGATGTCCGTTTTTGAGTTAGCAGGATTCCACTGTACTTCTTAAAGCCTTTGAAATTGTATTAGAGCAATGACGAGAGAGAATGTTTACCTGCGCTCGTTTGAAACCATCTCTCTCTCTCTCTCTCTCTCTCTCTCTCTCTCTCTCTCTCTCTCTCTCTCTCTCTCTCTCTCTCTCTCTCTCTCTCTCTCTCTCTCTCTCTCTCTTCTCTCTCTGTGTCCCTCTCCCTCTCTCCCCTCCTCTCTCTCTCTCTCTCTCTCTCTCTCTCTCTCTCTCTCTCTCTCTCTCTGTTCTCTCTGTGTCCCTCTGTCTCTCTCCTCTCTCTCTCTCTCTCTCTCTCACTCTCTCTCTTTCTCTCTGTGTCTCTCTGTCTCTCTCCTCCTCTCTCTCTCTCTCTCTCTCTCTCTCTCTCTCTCTCTCTCTCTCTCTCTCTCTCTCTCTCTCTCTCTCTCTCTCTCTCTCTCTCTCTCTCTCTCTCTCTCTCTCTCTCTCTCTCTCTCTCTCTCTCTCTCTCTCTCTCTCTCTCTCTCTCTCTCTCTCTCTCTCTCTCTCGCTCTCTGTCTGTCACTGCTTAAAGTCTTTCTCATATTAAATGTAGCCTTTATGTGTATATTCTTTTCTTTTCTTTTTTTTCTCTTTGCAGTTCTGCACCAGTGAAAACGTGACGACCTGCACACACACACGCCAACAGTTTATTCACCTTTGTCCCCTATGCTCAAGAAAGCATGACTGTTTTTAACCCTGACCGTGGCAGGCCAGCTTTTCGACAAATTAAATAGTGTGTCAACAAGCGACAGACGGAGGAGAAGAAGCGAGAAGAAGAGCATGCTGCATAAGTTGGTACAGTGAGAGAAAGAAGAGACAGGAAGGTGCATAGGAAAAGTGACAGAGAGAGAGAATACGAACACTTGCTGTGCAAGAAAAGTTGACAGAAGGAGAAACATTAAAAGTGTGTACATGGAAATCAAAGAAACTTGCATGGGAAGATTTAGATTGTTAAATAGACTGAAGACGAAACATAAAGGAAAATCAAAGAAGCTTGCGTGGGAAGATTGATAGATAGACTGAAGAGGAAACCTAAAGGAAAACCGAAGAAACTTGTGTGGGAAGATTGATAGATAGACTGAAGAGGAAACCTAAAGGAAAACCGAAGAAACTTGTGTGGGAAGATTGATAGATAGACTGAAGAGGAAACCTAAAGGAAAACCGAAGAAACTTGTGTGGGAAGATTGATAGATAGACTGAAGAGGAAACCTAAAGGAAAACCGAAGAAACTTGTGTGGGAAGATTGATAGATAGACTGAAGAGGAAACCTAAAGGAAAACCGAAGAAACTTGTGTGGGAAGATTGATAGATAGACTGAAGAGGAAACCTAAAGGAAAACCGAAGAAACTTGTGTGGGAAGATTGATAGATAGACTGAAGAGGAACCCCGGAAATAAGTAACAAAGAAAGTGCCAGACTGATAGATAAGACAGCAGACAGATCAGAACAACAAAAAACCACAACCCCAAGGGACGAACAGACGGACGAACAATGTCGGGGGAGAAGGTATGCATCAAACTGAGCGTCGCAGGGATGGTGGGGCCCGGGCTGGGCATGTTCGTGGTGGGGAGCTGTCCCCAGCTCGGGGAGTGGAAATCCAAGCACGCCATTCCCTTGGAGCGCATCAGAAACCGCAATGACGACTACGCCGAGAACAGCAGGTAAGTCGCAATGTTGTGCATATTTACTGGGGCAGTGGGTGGATGCCTCGTGCCTCCATACGGGGAGCTGGACGACCCCGCCTCCCTCCACGAGTCTCTCCCCCATGGGGATACCAGGGGGTCTTTCGTAAAAAAATAGTTCCCCCCACCTTCTGGAAGTTCTGGGCTTGTAACTTCCTCTAATCTGCCACTCTCTTTGACTCTGCCTTTTCCCTTTGCTTTCTGTCATCTACGGTCTTTCTGACTTATTCAGTGTTTCCCATAGGGGTGAAATGTGAGAGTCCCAGGGACTCCCTGTGCAAAATTTTAAGAGTCCTTTTCATATTTTTAAGAGTCCCCTAAGTATATGATAAAAAAAATGCTTTAACAAAAGCAAATACATGCTAAGCACACATGCTACATACAGTGAACACATAGGCAAACACATGTGCATAACCCATGGAAATGGAATAGGCTGACTACAGAGAGAGGGAGAGAGAGAGAGAGAGAGAGAGAGAGAGAGAGGGGGGGGGGTCTTCCGCGGCCTCGGACCATAATCAGAACTAAAAAGTTGTATCTGGCGAAACGAACGCCGAAACTAAGAAATGGCGGCATTGCACATTCGGTAAAGCTTTTCCGATCCAACTTTTTGAAGACCAAATAAAGTTCCAGCGTGACCTAGTCTTCTACGTTTAGCAGACGACAGAATCCTTGAAGTTGTTGACTGCTTTGACGAAAAATCAGATGACCGCCTGCCTGCTAAAACTATCCGTCAAAATCGAAGGATGAGTCAATGACCGATGACCGACGCCAAGAATGAACCCTGTTGTCTCGGTCTGTTGAAAAAAGTGTGCGTCCCATGGGACGCCCAGAGCTGAAATCAAAGAGTCCCTCCGTGATTTTTGTGCTTCAGGGACGCACATATGTGCGTTATGGGAAACACTGCTTATTGGCCCATTCTCCTGCCTTTTTTTCTCCAAAAACAGCTTCCAATCTTTGAGCTCCTCCGAAATCAGAATGTGTCGGCTGTACGCAGCGGGGAGACCAATGGAAAGTGAAAACCGGACACATACGTACCTATCCCTTATGGCCTGGGAATACAGAAGAAGAAGAAGAAGTACATATTTACATCTTCTTCTTCGATCGCTCGGACAGTTTTCCTGTCAATTATGATGCTTTGCCCAATTAATGAAATGGACAATGTATATATATATCACATTTTTCAAATTAAGGTTCATGAAACCACAGCACAGTTTTCTACATTGCATTTCATTTTCAAGCCCCATCCTACCCCCAAACTCTACCAAATGCTACTCTGGGGCATGCCTGAGCCACATGTTATATCAAACGTTATATCAAATTAAGTCTTAATACAAGAATTTTAAACTCATCTACAGGTGTGATTTCTCACGTTTGAACCAGTTCTTGATCTCTGAGGCTTTCTGAACGAAAAATATTTGTTTTCATAGTGCTTTTCTAAATATTTAGCTTTTAAATTGTCTATTTCATAAACTGGGCTAACCATTTTGCCCATTTCATGGAAAGGGCAATTCACACGCACACGCACACTCACACACACACTGTCAAACACGCACACGCACACACACACACACTCAAACACAAACACACACACACACACACACACACACACACACACACACAAGTTGTTTGTCACAGTATTTTCTATCTCTTCTCTCGGAGTCCGTCTGGTCTCCCTTGTTGTGCTTTGTTATCATTGTAGTATTGTGTTATTGTAAGTAACTTTGTAAGGGTGAATGAGGACATCATTATCATTGTAGTATTGTGTTATTGTAAGTAAAGGTACATGAGAGAGAGAGAGATCAAACTGTATAATGTGTTTTTCCGTATGTTCAAAGTAAAAGAGAGCGAGATCAAACTATAATGTATTTTTCTATATGTACAAAGTAAAAGAGACAGACAGAGAGAGAGAGAAAAAACACACCCAAACAAACCTAACTAACCAAGATAGCAACAAATAAATAGATAAATAAATCAATCCCCCCCAAAACACACCAAAAATCCCTATGAAAACAATCTATCAAACATGACCTGGTGGATAAATAAAGTTATATTGTTAGGCAAAATGTGCATTGCTAAAATCAAGAAAACCAAACCATACTAACTCGTGTTGGATCAAGAGGCACACATAAGGAAGCTAAATTATAAATAAATGTTGTGTGTCATTATGATGTGTGTGTGTGTGTGTGTGCCTGTATAAGTAAATGTTCATGCAATCAAATGGTAGTGATAGGGGTGGGAGTAGTGGTAATGATGGCAGTAGTGGTAGTAGAACAGATGGGCTTTTTTCATCCTGTTCTTCTTCTTCTTCTTTTTCTTCTTTCATCATCTTCATCATCATCATCATCATCAACATCCTCATCATTATTATTATTGTTATTATTATCATTATTATTATTATTGCTATCATCATCATCATCGTCATCATCATCATCATCATCATCATTATATTATTATTGTTGGTGTTTTTGTTGTTACACTTATTGTGATTTTCTTTAATCGGAACATTGAGGTAGATTGTCCAGCAGCTCCTCCAGCCGGTCCTTGATTTCGACTGTGTTGTTAGTTTCCAATGAGTGATGTGATGTATTAGTAAGAAAACAGTAAACTGTGTTGTTAGTTTCCAATGAGTGATGTGATGTATTAGTAAGAAAACAGTAAACTGTGTTGTTAGTTTACAATGAGTGATGTGATGTATTAGTAAGAAAACAGTAAACTGTGTTGTTAGTTTTCAATGAGTGATGTGATGTATTAGTAAGAAAACAGTAAACTGTGTTGTTAGTTTTCAATGAGTGATGTGATGTATTAGTAAGAAAACAGTAAACTGTGTTGTTAGTTTTCAATGAGTGATGTGATGTATTAGTAAGAAAACAGTAAACTGTGTTGTTAGTTTCCAATGAGTGATGTGATGTATTAGCAAGAAAACAGTAAACTGTGTTGTTGGTTTTCAATGAGTAATATTAGTAAGAAAATAGTAAACTGTGTTGTTGGTTTTCAATGAGTGATGTATTAGTAAGAAAATAGTAAACTGTGTTGTCGGTTTTCATTGAGTGATGTGATGTATTAGTAAGAAAATAGTAAACTGTGTTGTCGGTTTTCATTGAATGATGTGATGTATTAGTAAGAAAATAGTAAACTGTGTTGTTGGTTTTCAATGAGTAATATTAGTAAGAAAATAGTAAACTTTGTTGTCAGTTTTCATTGAGTGATGTGATGTATTAGTAGCAACACAGTAAACTGTGTTGTCGGTTTTCATTGAGTGATGTGATGTATTAGTAGCAAAACAGTAAACTGTGTTGTTGGTTAACAAAAAAAGAAGGGCAATTTCACAGATTGGGCGTAACATATACATATTAATGTTGTTAGCAATATTGACACATTAAATAATAATAATATGAACGATTCCTTGTTTCAGATCTGTATGGGAAGGCAACGTTTGCTTGCCGAAAGGTTCGCTGATATCGTACCGCTATTTCATCGGCAACCTGATTTTGCCCGTTTCCAAAGGAGAGAGCATAGACGTCATGGCTGACGACATTGAAGTGATTGTTTGGGAAACCAACATCCATCCCCGTGTGATAAACACTACCGGTGAGAGAGAGAGAGAGAGAGAGAGAGAGAGAGAGAGAGAGAGAGAGAGAGAGAGAGAGAGAGAGAGAGAGAGAGAGACAGAGAGAGAGACTGACAGACAGTGAGAGTGAGAGAGTGATAGACTGACAAAGAGAGAGAGAGAGAGACACACACACACACAGAGACTGACAGACAGAGACAAAGAGAAAGAGAGAGACTGACTGACAGAGAGAGAGACAGAGAGAGATTAACAGACAGACAGAGAGAGAGAGACTGACAGACAGAGACAGAGAGAGAGACAGAGAGAGAGAGAGAGAGAGAGACTGACAGAGAGAGAGAGAGAGACTGACAGACAGAGAGACAGAGAGAGAGAGAGAGAGAGACTGACAGAGAGAGAGATAAAGAGAGAGGTTGGGGGTTTGAGGAGAGAGGTGAAGGATAGGAGGGAGGTTATTGGAAATCAACATACCGGTACAATCTTGCGGGATGAAAGCGACTAATGAGAGAGAAAGACAGACAGACAGACAGGGAGAGAGAGCTCAGAGAGAAAGAAAGAGAGAGCTCAGAGACAAAGTGTGTTTCTTTGTGTGTGTGCGCGCGTATGTGAGTGTATGTGCACAAGTGTGTATGCGTGAGTGTACATGCACAAGTGTGCACGTACATGTGTGCAAGCGTGTACATGCATGCATGCACAGGTGTATGTCTGATGTTTTGACAGTTTCATGCCACCA
>CM065707.1:4111254-4136254 GCA_017654935.2 Phymorhynchus buccinoides
AATAAAATATCTGCAATATTGCAAATTCCTCTGTGACATGTATAACGTTAGGCCTATCCTTACCTCCCAAAATTAAGAAAATACGGTCTTTGGATAACAGGTCGTGATTTGGTGTCATTTAGTGACATGGGTGTTAAACCATTGTGGTGCTAAAATGCGACATTAGCGGTGAAAGGGTTAAACAAATGTATGCAATGTTTGCAGTCCGTTTTTCAAACTTTCCTGTTGGAGTACTCCTATTTTGTGAAAAATACTCTGACCATAAAATGCAGACTATAGGCCGCTACCTTTTTTCTCAACTTTGGCCCATGTGACTTGTGGACTGATGCGGCTTATCTGTGGATTTTTTCCCCATTATACATTTATCAGTATGACTAAATCTGTTTCTGGCCACATTCTTCAGTCTATTTTGAGATTCAAAACCGGTTTTGGTAATCAATAGATTCAAATCTCATATTTAAAGTATCTGAAAACATTAAATACCCATGTCCTGATAGGAAAATTTCTACATCTGTGCTGCTTTGTACTAATTGTGCACGTGTCATTTTCTCTGCGGCTTATAAACTGGTGCGGCTTATATGTGAATAAATATTTTGTCAATTTAAGGGATGCGGCTTATATACAGGTGCGTCTTATAGTCCAGTTTTTACGGGGTACTTTTTATCTTGAATACACAAAGCCCGATTTCAGGGTAAACGGGTCTGCCTTTTGATAATTCCCTCTTGAAGATGAATTTTTGTTTCTCTGTTCATGGGCAGACGGACATGCTGGGCGAGGACTCTCTGTCTGGCAGCATTTTCTGCGAGGAGTCCAGCCTGGAGGGCCCCCCGCCCTGTCAGAAGACCGCCATGGTCTACTATGTGAGTACACACACTTGGTATGGCCAAATTGATAGATAGGTTTTCCAAGTGTGCCCCCCCCAAAAAAAAAAAAGAAGAAGGGTAGGCGCTGCACTTGCGGCGACACGCTCTCTGGGGGAGAGCAGCCCGAACTAGAATGTACCAAATACCCCAAAATACCAAATAATCATATCAAAATCATTTTGTTATCCCGCCCTGTCAGAAGATCGCCATGGTCTACTATGTGAGTACACACGCCTAATCAAATCAAATCAAATCAAAATCACTTCGTTATCCCGCCCTGTCAGAAGACCGCCATGGTCTACTATGTGAGTACACACGCCTAATCAAATCAAATCAAATCAAATCAAAATCATTTTGTTATCCCGCCCTGTCAGAAGACCGCCAGGGTCTACTATGTGAGTACACACGCCTAATCAAATCAAATCAAATCAAATCAAATCCACTTCGTTATTCCGCCCTGTCAGAAGACCGCCATGGTCTACTATGTGAGTACACACGCCTAATCAAATCAAATCAAATCCACTTCGTTATCCCGCCCTGTCAGAAGACCGCCAGGGTCTACTATGTGAGTACACACGCCTAATCAAATCAAATCAAATCAAATCGAATCCACTTCGTTATCCCGCCCTGTCAGAAGACCGCCAGGGTCTACTATGTGAGTACACACGCCTAATCAAATCAAATCAAATCAAATCAAATCAAAATCACTTCATTATCCCGCCCTGTCAGAAGACCGCCAGGGTCTACTATGTGAGTACTCACGCCTAATCAAATCAAATCAAATCAAATCAAATCAAAATCACTTCGTTATCCCGCCCTGTCAGAAGACCGCCATGGTCTACTATGTGAGTACTCACGCCTAATCAAATCAAATCAAATCAAATCAAATCAAAATCACTTCGTTATCCCGCCCTGTCAGAAGACCGCCAGGGTCTACTATGTGAGTACTCACGCCTAATCAAATCAAATCAAATCAAATCAAAATCACTTTCGTTATCCCGCCCTGTCAGAAGACCGCCATGGTCTACTATGTGAGTACTCACGCCTAATCAAATCAAATCAAATCAAATCAATCCACTTCGTTATCCCGCCCTGTCAGAAGACCGCCATGGTCTACTATGTGAGTACACACGCCTAATCAAATCAAATCAAATCAAATCAAAATCACTTCGTTATCCCGCCCTGTCAGAAGACCGCCATGGTCTACTAGTGAGTACACACACGCCTAATCAAATCAAATCAAATCAAATCAAAATCACTTCGTTATCCCGCCCTGTCAGAAGACCGCCAGGGTCTACTATGTGAGTACTCACGCCTAATCAAATCAAATCAAATCAAATCAAATCAAAATCACTTCGTTATCCCACCCTGTCAGAAGACCGCCAGGGTCTACTATGTGAGTACTCACGCCTAATCAAATCAAATCAAATCAAATCAAATCAAATCAAAATCACTTCGTTATCCCACCCTGTCAGAAGACCGCCAGGGTCTACTATGTGAGTACTCACGCCTAATCAAATCAAATCAAAATCAAATCAAAATCACTTCGTTATCCCGCCCTGTCAGAAGACCGCCATGGTCTACTATGTGAGTACTCACGCCTAATCAAATCAAATCAAATCAAATCAAAATCACTTCGTTATCCTGCCCTGTCAGAAGACCGCCATGGTCTACTATGTGAGTACTCACGCCTAATCAAATCAAATCAAATCAAATCAAAATCACTTCGTTATCCCGCCCTGTCAGAAGACCGCCATGGTCTACTATGTGAGTACTCACGCCTAATCAAATCAAATCAAATCAAATCAAATCAAAATCACTTCGTTATCCCGCCCTGTCAGAAGACCGCCATGGTCTACTATGTGAGTACTCACGCCTAATCAAATCAAATCAAATCAAATCAAAATCACTTCGTTATCCTGCCCTGTCAGAAGACCGCCATGGTCTACTATGTGAGTACTCACGCCTAATCAAATCAAATCAAATCAAATCAAAATCACTTCGTTATCCCGCCCTGTCAGAAGACCGCCATGGTCTACTATGTGAGTACTCACGCCTAATCAAATCAAATCAAATCAAATCAAAATCACTTCGTTATCCCGCCCTGTCAGAAGACCGCCATGGTCTACTATGTGAGTACTCACGCCTAATCAAATCAAATCAAATCAAATCAAAATCACTTCGTTATCCCGCCCTGTCAGAAGACCGCCATGGTCTACTATGTGAGTACTCACGCCTAATCAAATCAAATCAAATCCACTTCGTTATCCCGCCCTGTCAGAAGACCGCCAGGGTCTACTATGTGAGTACTCACGCCTAATCAAATCAAATCAAATCAAATCAAATCAAATCATCACTTCGTTATCCCGCCCTGTCAGAAGACCGCCATGGTCTACTATGTGAGTACACACGCCTAATCAAATCAAATCAAATCAAATCAAAATCACTTCGTTATCCCGCCCTGTCAGAAGACCGCCATGGTCTACTATGTGAGTACTCACGCCTAATCAAATCAAATCAAATCAAAATCACTTCGTTATCCTGCCCTGTCAGAAGACCGCCATGGTCTACTATGTGAGTACTCACGCCTAATCAAATCAAATCAAATCAAAATCACTTCGTTATCCCGCCCTGTCAGAAGACCGCCATGGTCTACTATGTGAGTACTCACGCCTAATCAAATCAAATCAAATCCACTTCGTTATCCCGCCCTGTCAGAAGACCGCCAGGGTCTACTATGTGAGTACTCACGCCTAATCAAATCAAATCAAATCCACTTCGTTATCCCGCCCTGTCAGAAGACCGCCATGGTCTACTATGTGAGTACTCACGCCTAATCAAATCAAATCAAATCCACTTCGTTATCCCACCCTGTCAGAAGACCGCCAGGGTCTACTATGTGAGTACTCACGCCTAATCAAATCAAATCAAAATCACTTCGTTATCCCGCCCTGTCAGAAGACCGCCATGGTCTACTATGTGAGTACACACGCCTAATCAAATCAAATCGAATCCACTTCGTTATCCCACCCTGTCAGAAGACCGCCAGGGTCTACTATGTGAGTACTCACGTCTAATCAAATCAAATCAAATCAAATCAAAATCACTTCGTTATTCCGCCCTGTCAGAAGACCGCCATGGTCTACTATGTGAGTACACACGCCTAATCAAATCAAATCAAATCCACTTCGTTATCCCTCCCTGTCAGAAGACCGCCAGGGTCTACTATGTGAGTACACACTGACACGCCTAATCAAATCAAATCAAGTCAAAATCACTTCGTTATCCCGCCCTGTCAGAAGACCGCCATGGTCTACTATGTGAGTACACTCACCAAATCAACAACAACAACATACAGTATTTATATGGCACTGAATCTTGATAGAAATCAAATCAAAGCGCACACACACATGTTAGCATTCATATTGCATTCAAGCAAAAATGCAATATGAACCGAACACTCACTTGTGACATAAATGGTATACAGCAGAAACAGACCTAAAGGCAAGAGAGAGAAGAGAAAGAGAGTGGAGCCTCAATGACGGGGAAACAGGTGGGTTTTGAGGTTAGATTTGAAAGCTGAGAGGGTCGGTCGCAGACGGAGGGAAAGAGGAAGTTTGTTCCAAGATGTCGGTCCTGAGACAGCAAAAGAGCGCCGACCAACAGTTGAAAGCTCAACGTGCCATTTTAACGTTTTTCTTTTAACCCTTTCACTGCCGAAATACTATCAAATCATATCAAAATCGCTTCGTTCCCTCTCACGGAGAAATTACCTACATTCAGGCGCCAGAATAACTGAGACATTGACATTCAGCATGCGTGAATATAAGCACATTTTGACTTAACTCATTCAAGTCGTGCGAGGGAACACTGGTTCCAAGACGAGCGGCTGAAGAAGTGGCCATGGCTAGCAAAGATTGAATCAGCTGCCCCCCTTCCCCTCGTATCCATTGGACTTGGCCCCCTTTTTTCATTCTTAGAGAGGGAACTTTTTCAAAATCCTAGAATCAGCTCTGCTTCAGGATTTGGAAGATTCAGACAGCATTGAAACCGTGTCATTTCAGGATTGATAGAATGTTTGGTAAAGGTCAAGTTGTGCCACCTCCCCTCCATTTCTCGGGTAATTGTATTTTTCCGTTTTTGCCTTTCTTACCATACATAAAGCTGTATTTTAGGAACATTTTTAGCTAATAACCTTTTTGGAATACTAACCCTAGCCCTAACCCTAGCCCTAAGCCTAACCCTACCCCCCACCCTATAAGACGGAAAAACACAAGGAACCACAACTGTGACAAATCGCGGTGTACTGCAGTACATAGTGGGGGTAGGGTTAGGTTTAGGGATAGGGTTAGGGATAGGGTTAGTATTCCAAAAAGGTTATTAGCTAAAAAGGTTCCTAAAATACAGTTTTATGTATGGTAAGAAAGGCAAAAACGGAAAAATACAATTAACCGAGAAATGCAGGGGGGGGGGGGGGGGTTTGGCACATCTTTACCTTTATCGAATGTTTTACTTTTCTACACATGGCCTTGTCGCATCTTATTTGCAGAAGATGAAGAAGCAGGATCTGAGTCGGGATCAGGATAAGGATCGGGATGAGCTGCTGCCGGCCGCGCAGCCGCACACGGGCTGCGTGTACGAAAGGGACGACTACCTCGTCTTCATAGCCAGGGGCATTAACCAGCAATACCTGGTGAGTTCACTCCCCTTGCTCTCCTGCCCTCCACCCCTCTCTGCCTTACTTCATTCGCTTCCTTACCTTTAAGATGTTTTAGCCCAGAAATGTAATTCCACTCTCATTCTTTTATTCTTTAACCCTTTCGTTGCCAGCCATTTTTCTGCCCCCAAAAAATCCATTAAACTTTAACTGGGTAGAGAATTTTTTTATCTGCAATATTAGGGATTCCTCTGTGACATGTATAAAGTAAGGCCTATCCTTACCTCCCTAAATCATCTGCAATATTAGGGATTCCTCTGTGACATGTATAAAGTAAGGCCTATCCTTACCTCCACAAATTATGAAAATTGGCTCTTTGAATAACAGACCCTGGTTTGAGGCCTTTTCGTGACATGGGTGTTAAATCATTGTGGTGCTAAAATGCGACATTGGCGGTGAAAGGGTTAAGACAATAGGGTCTTTGAATAACAGACCCTGGTTTGAGGCCTTTTCGTGACATGGGTGACAAACCATTGTGGTGCTAAAATGCAACATTGGCGGTGAAAGGGTTAAGACAGTCAGTCCGTGGTGGTGGTTCGTCAAAGGAAACGTTTTATTTCCAAAATATTACAGCAGGCAAAACACAATGGGCGTTGGCGTGTGTATCGTTCAACATTCTTTTACATGGTTCGCTTGGTCTTTGAAGGTCTTTGAAAGTCTTTGAAAAATGAGTACTATTTTCAAGTCTTTGAATATTGGCTTTGCAGACCTGCCTACTGCTACGATTTGGCTGTAGCAGCTACGAAAAATAAGGCTTTGCTACGGAGCTACGGCAATCTTAACGTTGCTACGGAAAAAAACAAATTGCCGCCGCATTTTATTTTTGCTTTAAGTATATAATGCCATTCCCGGTTTTGTCTGTTTCTAAGAGCAGACGCCGTGTCACGCGCGATAACCTAGTCACTTCCGTTTTTATCAAAGTGACTGCGCATGCGTTCTTATTACTTTTCTCTGAAAAAAATGGCGGACTCCAGCAGCAGTAGCGATTCGGGAGATGTTTCAAACGAAGAAAAACGAACCCAAACCAGAAAACGAAACTCATCTGGCACACCATCTTATTCTAATAAACAACATCGGCCTGCCGCACAAGTTTTCAAAATAGCTTACACGGAAGAGTGGCCTTGCATCGTCAGAAGTCGACTCGGTGCGAACCATGCTCGCTGCAGTGCAACCTCTGCCATGCGGACTTCTCTGTGAATCATGGCGGTAGAGATGATTGCCGTCAACACGTTCAATCGGCGAAACATAGAAGCAGTGCATTTCGGCTCAGGAAGAGAACAAATCGATTGCCGTCGTTTGTGGATGCTACGAAAAAATTTGCCTTGCTACTGAAAATTGATGGCTGGGCTACTGATTGGGAAAATTCCAAGTAGGCAGGTCTGGCTTTGGTCTGTGAAAATCATGAAATGGTTTGTGAAAAAGTCATTGATGCTTACCTAAAAAAGTCTTTGATGCTGTTAACATTTTTTTGTTTGCTTCCAGAATTTACAAAAGAAGCAATTTAATTTGGTTTATTTTCTGATATTCGCAGTTTGACGATCTAGTTCCGTCTAGATGTCCTCGATTTGTTAAGAGTTACTTCCCTTCACTATATCTGGGTCTTTTGGCTACTCAAGTGCAACAGGTGCAATCGTCATCAAATAGAAAAGAATGGGGGGGTTTTCAGTTTATGAATTTTATTGGGTTTGTATGTCATAGTCTTTGAAAATAGGGTAAAGGTTCTTTGAAAAGGTCTTTGAAAGTTTGTGAATTTTGGTATGAAAAATCTGTATGAACCCTGTTTTATTCTTTGAGTGCCAAAATGCCCTTTGTATTGTTTTTCTTTCTACCACTTCTCTTCTTCCTCTATATTTTTCTCTTTTTTTTCTCTCCTTCCAGCTCCTTCCAGCTCCTTCCAGGTTATGATGCCTGTCCTTACTACTACTACTACTACTACTACTACTACTACTACTACTACTAACAATAACACCTTACATTTTTTTAACTTTTAATCTTATGCTACAGCACGGTTAAAGATTTAAGTTGAAGTCATTTATTTTCTTGGGTGTTTGTGTAAAAATATATATCAGGCATGAAAACATCTCCGTTTTCTCCGCCTTCTCCGCCTAATTTTTTTCCGAAATCGACCAATCTCCGCCTAATTTTTTTTTTTTGAAAATCGAATAAAAACTCGGCATGCTGGGTCTTTAAATGGCACGATCATCATTTCGCGCCTTCTCCTCCTCCCGACGTCATCACTTCCAAAATGGCGTCGGAAGAGGAAGCCGTGCACGAAGAATGGGTGAAAAAGAAGAAGAAATATCAGGCATGAAAACAGCTCCGCCGTTTCCATTTTTTTTTAACAGATTAGGCCCCCCCCCCGCTGAACAAAACTTCTGAATCCGGGTGGAAGGATTTCTCGGCTGAAAAAATCTCTTTTTTGGGGAACAGTAGTTTTCATGCCTGATATATACAGAGAGGCATTAATTCTGCAAATAGTAAATTGTGGATTTTTCCGGTAATGCGTGCAAAGCGGTAACATTTTGTGAACTACTTTTGCTCCCTAGGGTCAAAGCTATTTTTGGAGCCACTCACCATGCATCTGGCCATTATGGTGATTGAGCGACAACTCATTTGGTCCGAAACCCAAATAGCTAAAAATAGTGTTCAAAATGAAAACAATAGAGATTCACGCTTTACACGTGAGAAACTGGCAGGTTGGCCGTAAAAAGTGCAGTATTCAGCTTTTTTTTTATCACTCACCACCACGACCTGACAAGCAGATTCTGGGGCTCTGATATCTGGCTGAAGCATAAACAGGCATGAAAACATCTCCGTTTTCTCCACCTTCTCCGCCTAATTTTTTTCTGAAATCGACCAATCTCCGCCTTAAAAAAAACTATCCGCCTAAAAAAAATAAATTGAAAATCGAATAAAAACTCGGCATGCTGGGTCTTTAAATGGCACGATCATCATTTCGCGCGTTCTCCTCCTCCCGACGTCATCACTTCCAAAATGGCGTCTGAAGAGGAAGCCGTGCACGAAGAATGGGTAAAAAAGAAGAAGAAATATTAGGCATGAAAACAGCTCCGCCGTTTCCATTTTTTGGGGAACAGATTAGCCCCCCCCCCCCCCCCACAATATAATAAGATATCACATAAAATTCATAACAAGAAAAATAATTCCCTTTCACACACACACACACATACACACGCACACCCACATACACACACACACACACATACACCCCCCCCCCCACACACACACACACACACACACATACACACACACACGTCTAAACCAAGACAAAAATACACAGGCATGTATCATAAAATGTTTTCTAATAAAATCACAAGAAGCAAGCAACAATTAAATCACAAGCAGACATAGCACACAGCAACATCAGTCATAAAGGAAATAATCATAGGAGCATAACTCCCCCCCCCCCCCCCCCCCCCCCCCCCCCCCCCCCCCCCCCCCCCCCCCCCACACATTGAATGTATTCATGCTCACTAGTGCGCTAAGTCCCCCCCCCCCCCTCACCCCCACCCCGAACACACATAACATATCTAACAAGAAATGCAAACTTTACATAAATATTAGAACAATAAAACCAATGTCATGTTACACACACACACACACACACACACACACACACACACACACACACACACACACAACATGCACTCATACACACAATTGCCTACCTATGCACACACACACCCAAGCACACACACTCACACACACACACACACACACACACACACACACACACACACACACACACACACACACAGAGCCACTCACACACAAGTACACACATTGCTGCCATAGTTGATGTGCGGAAGCGAGGGTGCTGACTGAGCACGGGGCTGCGTCATTACAGTTGCATCGATGGTTTTGAAACAATGCGGTGAAAAGTCATTCCGGTTCCCAGCATACAACGCGCGCCAATTTCTTTTCATTCTGTTTCAAGATGGCGTCAAAGCGACCTCATGTTGAGAGTTCTAGGTCAAATGATCCACAATCTGATGGAAAGACACCAAAGAAAAGGCCAATACGTGGTTTAAAAAATGTTTTTAAAGGTCTCCCAGTGCACTATTGCTTGCATATAATTGTGTCATTACAAATAGTTTTTTTGTTTATCGGGCTTTGTGAAGAAAAAGAATCGGCTGCGCATTGGATTACAGTTTTTCTTCTTAAAATTACTATTTTTTGTATCAGAAATGACAAATTTGCAAAATAGGGATAAACAGGTCTGAATATCAATATGGCTAGTTACTTTATAAGTTGAGGTAGGTATGTGTGTGTTGAGTGTTGACTCGAGTGCCATGTCCCACCACAGGGCTTTCAGCTGGATTTCTACGTTCACACCTCCAGTGCCGAGCCACGCTATGTGGGCAGCGGCCACCTGCTACCCCCCAAAATGGAACAGTCCCTGTTCATGAAGAACATGCCCATCATTGGACTCAACCACCGACCCATCGGACAAGTGCAAGGTTCTTGTGCTAT
This sequence comes from Phymorhynchus buccinoides, assembly GCA_017654935.2. Lineage (NCBI taxonomy): Eukaryota > Metazoa > Mollusca > Gastropoda > Neogastropoda > Raphitomidae > Phymorhynchus > Phymorhynchus buccinoides. The sequence continues at coordinate 4,121,326 of CM065707.1, forward strand.
AATTCTAAAATTAACCAAGACTTACCTGTCAGTTGAAGGTTAATTTGGATTATTTGGAGCACAGTGATGGGCAGGAGCGCTCTGTGCATGCATATGGGGTTTTGTGTGTGTGTGTGTGTGTGTGGTTTTATTTTTTTGGTTGAAGAAAGTAAAGTTTTGCACAGCTAGAAGTAAAGGTCCATGTTTTTTTGGACTATAAGGAGATGCTTTCCCCCCAAACTGAGACCCCTGCGTCTTATGACTAACAGACCTGTTTACTCTACTCTTTTCGAGTAGTATTCTACTCAATTTGGACCTCTTGTACTCTTAAATTGAAAATAATGCTCTAATTACTCATTTTCAGTGAACATTGCCCCCCCCTCGTGGGGATACCGGGGGGTCTTTTGTATAAATAGTTCCCCCACCTTCTGGAAGTTCTGTGCTTGTAACTTCCTCTAATCTGTCACTCTGTTTGACTCTGCCTTTTCCCTTTGCTTACTGTCATCTTCTATTTTTCTGACTTTCCTGTCCATTCTCCTGCCTTTTTTCACGAAACGCTTTCAAAAAGATTTCCTCCAGCCGAAGTCGGACTTGCTGGGCCTAACTATTTCTTAGTTAGGTGCATAACGGCAGCATGACGCATCTGCGTTCATAATTGACAGGAAACTGTCTGAGCGATCGAAGAAGAAGAAGTGAACATTGTTTGATGGTTTAATGAAGAGGACTACTCATTTCACGCCCAAACTACTCATTTCAGCTATCCAGACTACTCAAGACTTGTGTAGGGGGTAAACAGGTCTGGACTAATGAAATGGTAAGATAATATCATAACAAAATCTGAAATGTGGATAAAATTTGGGGGGTGCGCTTTATGGTCTGAAAAAAATGGTACTGTTTGCATTTTGATTGTCCTATGCTTGTTGAACTTCCTCGTGTGAATTTGATGTGCAACCACAACTAGCCTGTGTGTTTGTGTGTGTGTGTGCGTGTGCGTGTATTTGTGTGTGTGTATGTGTGCTTGTGTGTGTGCGTGTATGCATGTATGTGTGTACACACATAAGCGGATATTCTATGCGGAAACCCGTGCGCAATCCATAAATAAATGAAATAAAAAAGGGAAAAGATTTGCGCATGTGTCCGAATTTCCCCTATATGCGTTAACTTTTATCTTTCTTTCTTCCACTTATTCAGGGTTTTCGTACGGAAATTACGCATCTAATGTGAGCCTGGTGTGAAGAGAATATTCTACCTCATGAAATAAGTGCCCATTCCTCATTCGTATTGTTTGCTTGTCCGCCATTGTGAATTTTACGAAACTAAGTGGCATGGCTTTGTACATCGATTTATCGGCAAAGATGTAGATTTACACCCTCCTGCTCTATTTCTTGGTTCTTTCCGTGGTTAGGGATAGGGTTAGGATGGTTATAGTTCGCATGCGAAGGATACTTATTTCATGGGAGCTACTTATTTCTCATGACACCGCCTAAGTGTTCACAGACGTTGACGATGCTTTATTTGTGTGTGTGTGTGTTTCTCGAACACCAGTGGAGTTGCTTCAGGTGAGCCCCCTCCCCCAGCACCAGTGGCTGATGGACGTGTCCTACCAGAACCACTGGAAGAACACCACCACCCTCCACGTGGGGCACCGCGGCATGGGGTCCTCCTACAAAAAGTAAGGGGGCCACCAGGGATGGGAATTGTCCGCCAAACGGCAAATTTCCGCCGAAATGACAATGATTTGCCGCCCGAAAAAAAAAAGTCTGTCTGCCGAAAAAGCAAAAAACGTAACTAAAGTTAGCCACTCTAATGCAGTTTTAGGGCTTCCATCACCAAAAAAGCTTCAGCAGTAACCCCTGGACCCCTACTAGGGGCCTTCTGAGGCCTCCCGACCCCTGCTTTTCAGCTTTTGTTTACTTTTCCAATTCCTATGCCTGGGGGCACTGCTCAGCACCGTTGTTTCTTCGTCTTTGACGTTCCAAGGCCATAATGGGTAAACTTCATGGATGCTCCTTGCAGGATGTCCTGAATTGCAGGATTTTTAAATTGCCTAGAGCCAGCATCGCCGGATAATGAGAATTTGAGAAGCAACGATTTTCTTACACACACACAGACTTGTGCAATAAAAAGGGCCTATATAAGCATTTTGCTACATTCAAATGAATGTAGCACTTGTACTAGTCTAGAGGGGTGAAAAAAGCAGTAAATGTGTGTGCACTCTTACAGGATTTTTGAAATTTCCCAGGAGCACCCATGAAGCTACGTACAGTGGATCCTCCCTTATAAAACCTTCAAAAATCATCCCAAATGAGGTCTTATAAGGGAGGGGTCTTATAAGGGAGGTAATTTTAATACTGACAAAGAAGGGCAATGTCTCAGAGAAGTAGGTCTCATATGGGAGGGAGTCTTATAATGGGAGGTCTTTTAAGGGAGGTAATTTTAATATTTACAAAGAAGGGCAATGTCTCAGAGAAGTAGGTCTCATATGGGAGGGAGTCTTATAATGGGAGGTCTTTTAAGGGAGGTAATTTTAATACTTCCAAAGAAGGGCAATGTCTCAGAGAAGTAGGTCTCATATGGGAGGGAGTCTTATAATGGGAGGTCTTTAAGGGAGGTTCCACTGTATTGTGTCCGGTTTTCAGTTTTCACTGGTCTCCCCGCTGCGTTCAGCCGGCACTTTCCGATTTCGGAGGAGCTCAAAGGAGACAAATTATTTGGAAGATTTTTGTGAAAAAAGGTAGGAGAATGGGCTAATAAGTGGGAAAGATAGCAGATGATAGAAATGAAAGGGAAAAGGTAGAGTCAAAAAGAGTGGCAGATTAGAGGAAGTTACTCCTCCGAAGTCGGATTGTGGCTGCGCACGTGGCGGGGTAATAAAAAAAACGGTCTCGCACATAATGTTCTCATCCCTAGCTGGTGCGTTTGTGCCATAGTGTTCAAGTGCTTCTGCTGTTGGGACGATCCCAGGAGTCTTTAAGCCAAGGTAAGACAACAAACAAGAACAAACAACAGAGGAAGTTACAAGCACAGAACTTCCAGAAAGTGGGAGAACTATTTTTACGAGACCTCCCCCCCTGGTATCCCCACGGGGAGAGACTCGTGGAGGGGGAGGGGTTGTCGAGCTCCCCGTATGGAGGCACGAGGCATCCACCAACACTGCCCCCATGTCAGCAACTGTTTGCAATTCAAGGCATTCAGGGTTTTGGCAGACGGGTGAGTTTTTCCTGAAACGATTCTGCTAAAAAAAATTGTGTGATCTCTTCGGAGAAAGTGAAACAAATTTCATTGTTTTGGGGGGAAAATAGAATCATCTGCTGGAAATCAGATTCTTTGAGATGATTTTTTTTCCTTCATTAACTCTTCAAGTACCATGGGGGCGAATGTATCACCCAGTATATCACATTTCACTCCCATCAAATGCATGGATGCTCCTTCTTGCAGGATGTCCTGAATTGCACGATTATTAAATTGCCTAGAGCCGGCATCGCCGGATTATGAGAATTTGAGAAGCAACTATTTTCTTACACACGCACACGCACGCTCGCACACACACACACACACAACACAACACACACACTTGTACAATGAAAAGGGCCTATATAAGTATTTGCTATATTCAAGGGAATGTAGCACTTGTACTGGTCTAGAGGGCTGAAAAAAGAGCAGTAAATGTGTGCGCGCTGCTCCTGCACTCAGCCGGGGCCGCCCCCTTGCAGGATTTTTAAAATTTCCCAGGAGCACCCATGCAAATGCAAAGACAGTCACTGCCAAGTACCCTGCCATGTGTTTGTCTATTTTCAGAGCTTATGTCTGATTTTTCCCCCCGGCATGCGCACTCGAAAAAAATAGTTACTACCCCCCCCTCTGGTTAGTTGAGATGCAACGGATAACCAAGAACGTTGCCAAAAATACATGGGGCTAGAAGAGTTAATTGTTATTGTTGCATGACTGTTAATTATTGTTTGTAAATTTGTTGGTGGTTAAAGACCTGTTTACCTTTACGATTTTGCCGTAATTTTTACGGGGGAAAAGTCAAATTACGGTAATTACGGCTACGGAAAAAACCCACGGGAAAATAAAATCCTAAATATTAAAAAAAAACACTACAGTTGCGTCGGTAAGCGAAGCTTTTGAAACGATGCGGTAAAAAGTCATTTTGCGCCATTTCCGTTTCTATTCCAAAATGGCGTCCAAGCGAGTGCATTCTGAAGCTTCTGTATCTTCTGGTCGAAAAAATCAAAAGAAAAGACATCAAAAGTCACTTAAATGGCACAGAAATTCCGGGAAAGTGACCTAAAAATTCCAGGAATATGTGTTCAGCACTAGGTGACGAGCATGTGTTCTGTGTCTACTGCTCAACGGACATTTAGTATTGCAGTAAAGTTTGCACACTCGGGTCAGTACGATATCGACGTTCATTGGTCACGCGTTGGATTACAGTTTTTTTTTCAAAACTACCGTTTTTTGTTTAAGAAATTCCAACTTTGCAAAATAGAGGTAAACAGGTCTGTGGGTATTTGAAATAAACATTTATGCTATGGAAGCAAGGTTGTTGTTTTGTTGTTGGTTTTTTTTTTTCAGAAAAGAGTAGTCAGAAACTTCTAATCGTTGATTCTCACCAAAACCACAGATGTGTTATGTGTGTGTAGGTTTTTTGGGGTTTTCAATTTTGTCGTAATGTTTAGCTGCTGCCATGTGATTAGATCACACTTTGAATGTGGCAAAGCAATAACCTGCCCCTTCTTTGCAGTGACAGCAGCGTTCATCCAACCAGGTGAGGCAGACAGACAGACAGACGGACAGGCGGACTGATGGATGGACAGACAGACAGACAGGCAGACGCTTGCTCTTCCACTTCTCTGCTGCCCTTTATAACCAAATCCATTTGGTTTCCTGGGCTTTCTTTCATTTTGGCAGACACGTTTTGCATCGAAACTTTTGTTCACAGCTTTTTAGAATATCTCTCTCTCTCTCTCTCTCTCTCTCTCTCTCTCTCTCTCTCTCTCTCTCTCTCTCTCTCTCTCTCTCTCTCTTCTCTTCTCTCTCTCTCTCTCTCTTCTCTCTCTCTCTCTCTCTCTCTCTCTCTCTCTCTCTCTCTCTCTCTCTCTCTCTCTCTCTCTCTCTCTCTCTCTCTCTCTCTCTCTCTCTCTCTCTCTCTCTCTCTCTCTCTCTCTCTCTCTCTCTCTCTCTCTCTCTCTCTCTCTCTCTCTCTCCCCCCCTCCCTTCCTAAAATCCCAATCCTTGTGTAATAAAGTTTTCAAGTCTCTCTCTCTCTCTCTCTCTCTCTCTCTCTCTCTCTCTCTCTCTCTCTCTCTCTCTCTCTCTCTCTTTCTCTCTCTCTCTCTCTCTCTCTCTCTCTCTCTCTCTCTTTCTCTCTCTCTCTCTCTCTCTCTCTTTCTTTCTCTCTCTCTCTCTCTCTCTCTCTCTCTCTCTCTCTCTCTCTCTCTCTCTCTCTCTCTCTCTCTCTCTCTCTCTCTCTCTCTCTCTGTCTCTCTCTTTCTCTCTCTCTCTCCCCCCCTCCCTTCCTAAAATCCCAATCCTTGTGTAATAAAGTTTTCAAGTCTCTCTCTCTCTCTCTCTCTCTCTCTCTCTCTCTCTCTCTCTCTCTCTCTCTCTCTCTCTCTCTCTCTCTCTCAAATCTCAATCCTTGCATAATAAAGTTTTCAACTCTCTCTCTCTCTCTCTCTCTCTCTCTCTCTCTCTCTCTCTCTCTCTCTCTCTCTCTCTCTCTCTCTCTCTTGTGTGCTTTCTGGCGACAATTTAGTTTTAACGATGATCTCACTGGCTTTTAGCACTCTTACGAAACTGTACTGGTTTGCTGCGATTGGTGCATTTTTTTTTGCTATCTCAGTGAGCGCGCTTTTTAAAATTTGTTCTAAGCTGGTTTTTAGTATTTTACTTTCCTCATTTTATTTTTATTTTTTTAAGAATAGAAATAGTACTGCTTTTATTTTTTGCCCTTTTTTTAATATTACTTTGTTGTTGTTTTTTGGTTGGGCAGAGGGTTTTTTATTTGTTGCTTTTGGATTCCAGCATTTAAATGGGGGGGTGGAAATCGGGTGATCAAACCTTTTTATTGCGAGAAGAAGAAGAAAAAAATCAGGATGAGATATGTGTCGTTTTTAACAAAAGAAAATCAGACGTTTCTGACTATAAGCCTTTTGTTAGTTGTGAAGAATTGTTCAAAGCCGTGTATTTAGGAACATCTTCGTTAGATATAGTCAGCCTCAAGCTATGTTTATGCACACAGCAGTACAATGTTCTCTTGAAGACCAATGGGTGAAACACCTTGTTTTTGAGCTTCTTTTTTTTTTTGGCTTACAGTAGAACTAACGGATTCTTTTGTTGTTAGTTTGGATGTAGGTGCAAAGCTCACTGTGAGAGGGAGAGAGAGAGACGGACAGAGTGTATGTGTATGTGTGTGTGTGTGTGTCTGCGTGCTCACATGGGCACTTCCGTGCATGTGCGTATGCTTGCCTAAAATTAAAAAAAAAGCACTAACAAACATTCTTGCATTGTCCCACCGCTTTTGCGTGAGAGTTCCATCAACATTTTCACGAATGGGGCTTGGCGTAACATCAACAAACCATTGCTACCCGCAATTATGTACCGATGAAAAAGTTCTTGCTTTTTCATACCAGCGGGAATGTTGCCTGTGAATGAATAACTCTTTAGCTGCTTGTACTACAACCCACTCCTCCTCTACCCTTTTCCCATCTCTCCTCTCCCTAAAAATGTTACACAGAAATTACTAAGGAAACAAAACTTCCACACTGAATATGTGCATGATGCATCGAATCATAGTAGGTACCGGAAGAGCATTTAATTAGATGAATACGCTGGGTTTAGATTGCTGGTTTTTGAGTGTTCAGTTTAATTTTTTTTTAATTTTTATTAAGACTGTATACAAATGGCCGACGCTCACCCTACTGACTTTAAGTGCTCATAACTCTGGAGCGGAAAAAGATACAAGAGTGGTTCTTGTATGTTTGGAAAGAAAATTGTCCGACGTTTTAAAATTTGTACTTTTCTCAGAATGGTCCGTTTGACACTTAATGTCCCTTTCCATTCTCGGAATGGTCCGTTCGACACTTAATGTCCCTTTCCATTCTCAGAATGGTCCGTTTGACACTTAATGTCCCTTTCGTGCTGCTAGGTCACATATGTGGCAGATTACCGAAGTTGGCAAAAACCGTCTTTCTTTCAGATTACTGCGAATCTGTGGTCTTTGTCACTGTCTGCTCTTCATATTTTTCTTTTTTCTTTTTTGTCGTTCTCTCGATGTGCATCTGGTCTTTCTTTGAAACGAATCCCAGTTCATTTGTCTCCTGTTTCCATCTGTTTGTGTGTGTGTGCATCTGGTCTTTCTTTGAAACGAATCCCAGTTCATTTGTCTCCTGTTTCCATCTGTTTGTGTGTGTGTGCATCTGTCTTTCTTTGAAACGAATCCCAGTTCATTTGTCTCCTGTTTCCATCTGTTTGTGTGTGTGTGTACATCTGTCTTTCTTTGAAACGAATCCCAGTTCATTTGTCTCCTGTTTCCATCTGTTTGTGTGTGTGTGTACATCTGTCTTTCTTTGAAACGAATCCCAGTTCATTTGTCTCCTGTTTCCATCTGTTTGTGTGTGTGTGCATCTGTCTTTCTTTGAAACGAATCCCAGTTCATTTGTCTCCTGTTTCCATCTGTTTGTGTGTGTGTGTACATCTGTCTTTCTTTGAAACGAATCCCAGTTCATTTGTCTCCTGTTTCCATCTGTTTGTGTGTGTGTGCATCTGTCTTTCTTTGAAACGAATCCCAGTTCATTTGTCTCCTGTTTCCATCTGTTTGTGTGTGTGTGTACATCTGTCTTTCTTTGAAACGAATCCCAGTTCATTTGTCTCCTGTTTCCATCTGTTTGTGTGTGTGTGCATCTGTCTTTCTTTGAAACGAATCCCAGTTCATTTGTCTCCTGTTTCGATCTTTTTGTGTGTGTGTGCATCTGTCTTTTTATTTATGTCTGTTGCTTTGGATTTTTTTAATGTTCATTTTCATTTTATAAATTCATTTTTAGTCTCTTTTTTATGGTTCTCGTGAGGCTTTATGCTGAAACTTCTCTGCCTCGGTCTCGTGCACTGAGATGAGATGTTTGCGTCATCTACATATTAAAATTATCACCCTTGCCCGTCACGGAGTAGTAGTTTATAGTCACATAAAATTATCTGCCCCTGACTCGTCACTGGGTGGCGTGGTCAACTCAGTCCTAAAGTTATTGCCCTTTCCGTGTGGCCAAGAAGTAGTGTGAAGCCTCATTGTTGGCAGAGCAGTTGACATAAGCTAGAACGCCAAGGCTACATCAAAATGTTAATATGTTATGCTCTGAATGGTTGTGCGGGGATTGTTTTAAGCCATGACAAGCTCCCAGCATAACATCGTCAGTCTAAAATCCCCTGAAGTCGGAGTGTGGCTGCCCTCGTGGCGGGGTAATCAAAAACGGTCACACACGTAATGTTCTCATCTCTAGCTGGTGCATTTGTACCAAAGTGTTAAAGTGCCCTGGCTGTTGGGATGATCCCTGGAGTCGTTAAGCCAGGGTACGTCAACAACAACCACCAACATGAGTTGATTGCATTAAAAGAAATAACACTCACAAAAGTGACTTTTTATTTTGTTGCATAGTATAGGTGTAGTCATGTCTTTGAGCATGTGTGTGTGCTTGTGGTTTGGTAGAGATATTCTCGTGTTGTTTGATTGGATGACAGATTTTGGCGGGAGAATGTCTAATAAGTTGGTTGAGACTATAGTTGAGGGACCATCAGGCAGGCTGGGTGTGTTTGTGAATGTGAGTTCTTTTCTGGTAGGGTCATTATTCTTTTAGTTTCATTATTCTTTTAGTTTGACTAATCATTTATTTTATTTTGATTTCATAATCATATTTATTTCTATGTGCACACTATTTGATTTCTTAATCCAAGATGATATCATCCTGTTTGTTATTTCACGCCTCCATTTTTATTTGGAAGACTGATTCTTTGGGTAGATGCCTCGACCACGCTCCTCACTTTCCTTGCCTGTCTTTTGGATTGTGACAAACACGAATATAAGATTGATTTGTGTAGGACACCCAAGTGTTAATGTAGAAACATGACCTACTCCCATTTAACCCTCAGGTACTCAACCTATATGCCGTATCTAGTTATCTGTCTTTGGTAAAACTACCATATCTAATCCATATCTTAGCCTACATTTTTTAAACCAGCACATCTTATATAACTGTATCTCTATGTAGAACAAAACGGTTTTGATATTAAAGTGGTATTGTAAAGATGCTTTATTGTATTTGCATGACGGTTTTTAATTTAAGTTAATGATACTGTGATGTATATGGGGGGGGGGGGGGGGGGGGAGCTTATGTGATCCCCCCCCTCATTAGCGTTTCCAAGCAACATATTGGATTTTGCCTCGTTTTGTTCATATGCTCCTTTGTACTAGGATTTTGTTTAAAAAGATGTATGTAGATTACAGATGTGAAAAGGTGGTCATTCATTTCCGTTTTATTCGAAAATTGTTGCAACAGTCTGTTTCTCTCTGTTTGATTCTCAGAGAGAGAGAGAGAGAAAGAGAGGGAGACATAGAGAGAGAAAGAGAGAGAGATGGGGAGAGAGAGAGGGAGACAGAGAGAGAGAGAAAGAGTCTTTTTCAGGCATGTCTTCCTTCTGCACCCCCCCCCCCCCCTCATACCCCTTCTCTCTCTCTCTCTCACTCTCTCTCTCTCTCTTTCTCTCTCCCCCCCCTCTCTCTCTCTCTCTCTCTCTCTCTCTCTCTGGTGTTCATCTTTCAACAATGCCCTTCCCTTGACTGCATGCTATATATACCTGGTTCTGGCCAAGATGCATGGACGATGCTGGCATGCGTCCTGTGACCCACTCAGATGAGATGCCACTTGGGTCTTTTAGCTTGAGTATTGGACATAATCAGTCCCTCTTCCTCCCCCCCCCCCCCCAACACACCCCCACTCACCCTACTTCCACCCGTTATTCCCTTCCCTCACTGTCTGCCCGTCTTTTCTGAATTCTCTGAGTTTTTCTTTTTTTTCTTTTTGGCTCACTCGTGTTAATAGTAAATAATACGGTAAAGGTTTTTATTTGGAATGGGCGCGTGGTGTTTATGATCAATTAAAAGGTTAACTAATTCCGGACAAATTACGAGTATACTCGGAACAGGAGAACGCCAGTCAGGGCCTACTTACGAGTATTCTCGGATCAGTGATTTTTTGTTCTTAAACCTGTCTAAATCCATGTTGTTTTTTCAATCCAAACCACGTTTTTCGAATTACATTCCTTCATCACTGTTCCAGCTTTCGTTTTACTTATGTTTGGTACTTCTATCTTAATTTTTAATGTTAAAAATGTACAAACAAATCGGCCCTAGACAAGCCTAAGAAAATACTCCAATACGTTTTCATTAACAGTAATAGTAATAAGGAGACGAATGATTCAGATTTTAATGCATGTGACCACGATCTCAAAGCGAAAAATAAACTCGGATCAACCAGTAATGTTGTCAAAATTGAATCATTGACAGTGTGAGTGTTGTTGCGCTTCTTATATGTTATGACATTTTTCCTAGGCAGCCCCAGGCCAGTCATGGAGTTTACCTAAGGCAGTGAAGTCCTGAAGGGGTTAATTACGTGGTGGATTTATTAAGTATGAGGCAATTCTGTCTCAAGCGTGTCACTACTGTGCCATTCTTAAGTTATTGCTAGTAGTTGTGGTGGTTAATTTAATGATTAAAAAGTCTAATTTTCTTTCTTCTTCCTAGTTATTCAGTATATGGTACTTTATAGTCACAGAGACGTGTCTGTGAAACTTGGGTTGCTCCCACCTGGAGGTGTCGCAGCCATTTTTTATTATTTTTTTTTGCATGCGATTTTTGTGTGACTGATGAAGGTGTGTGTGTGTAAATTTTGACCAAATGGCAACTTTTTCGTTGCCACTGGGTTTAAATGTGTGCTAAGTACATGGGCACACGGGGCCTCGGGTTTATCGTCTAATCCGAAAGACTCCACGTTCAGACAGTAAGGCCTAGTGCAGAGTGAGAGGAAAAATGCCCTGTGCCCAGGTTCGAATCTCCGGTTTATTGTATGCGAGGCGAACACGTTGCATCTGCGCCACTCTACACCCCAGGGTGGTAGGTTTAACTGTCCTCAAGTGTGATACAGTGGAACCTCCCTTATAAGACCTCATTTTGGAGGATGAGGTCTTATAAGGGAGGGGTCTTATAAGGGAGAGGTCTTATGAGGGAGGGGTCTTATAAGGGAGGTAATTTTAATACTTGCAAAGGAGGACAATGTCTCAGAAAAGTAGGTCTTATATGGGAGGTCTTATATGGGAGGTTCCACTGTACAATTTGTTTGCCTTTTTTTTGGTCTCTCTGCCTTGTGAAATGTTCCTTTTCAGAGCCCAAATCTGCAAATGAAACGATGTCACAGAAAATGCTTGGTCATTGACTAATGCATTCGCTAAAAATGTTGCTACGTTTTATTGTTATTTCTATTATTATTATTATTATTTTATCGTTGTGTTTGTATTCTGACAGAGTCACCAGTGCCAAGGAGAACACCATTCGCTCCTTGCATGCAGCGTCTGAATTTGTGAGTAGATGTTCTTTCTTTATGCTTATAATCCTGTTTCATTAGATCCCCCCTCCTCCAGTGGGGATACCGGGGAGTCTTTTGATTGTGGGTATTGCCTTATAAACGAGGGTGCCTTAAAAAAAAAAAAAATCAGATTTTTCTTGAAAATTGCCCTATTCGCCTTAGGCACACATGGGTTTCCACTCTTTCATTTTTACACTGATTTCAGTATTTTTAATTTTACCAGAAACAACTTCAATTTGTTTGTAATTCATCACACAAAAAATTGATCACAAGCGATTTAGGGCGTTTTGAACTTAGTCTAGTTGTTCTATCGTTGAAGTTTACAAAAGCAATGTAATAATTTTGCAAGGCTTATCAGACTCAAACTGTCTCTCATTTTAACTGTCTGTCTGTCTTGTATCTCTGTAGTTGCCCCCCTCAATCATCTGACGGGGCCATGGGTCCGTGGACCCCTGCCTGTTAGTTTTTTTTCATTTTGGGGAGTAGAACCCATGTACACACAAGCGCCTAATGGTCGGAAAAGTGTGGTGATCTCTGTTCTGATGTGGTCTGTCCACAGGGGGCGGCCTTTGTGGAGCTGGACGTTCTGCTCTCCAGGGACCTCGTGCCTGTCATCTACCACGACTTCAGTGTCTGTCTCGCCACTCCTCTCAAGGTGGGCAGACAGAGAGAGGGACAGGGAGTGAGAGAGAGACAGAGAGGGAGGGAGAGAGAGAGAACACTGGGAAATTTTATTGTCATTACCACACGGGTCTGATGACAAGGGGGGGAGGGGTACTTGAATATTTTCAATGAAACAACAGTATTCGACAACATAGCGTCGCGGTCATTCGAAGACCTCGTGTCTGCAAAATCACAGTTTTGAGAAAACTGAAAAACACTTTTTTAAAAATTCAAAATGCCTTTTAGGCCAGCTTTTTTTCCCCTAAAATGTTGAAAGGTGCCAATATTTACCATTTCTGAAATTATTTACGATATAATGTCTAATGTAAAGTTTAGCCAAAATGTGCAATTACTAGGTTTTTGAGTTTTTGTTTGGTTCTGAAATGACATACGAGGAGAGAGAGAGAGAGACCTAACAACTATTGTAACTTCACTCCTCTGAAAATGAAAATCTGTTTAACGTCCTCCGGTCTGGAACAGACACATATGGGACATTAGTATAGTAGATATAAAGATGGTGGGAACGATCCTGGAGGTACTAAAATCTGTTTAACGTCCTCCGATCTGGAACAGACACATATGGGACATTAGTATAGTAGATATAAAGATGGTGGGAACGATCCTGGAGGTACTAAAATCTGTTTAATGTCCTCCGGTCTGGAACAGACACATATGGGACATTAGTATAGTAGATATAAAGATGGTGGGAACGATCCTGGAGGTACTAAAATCTGTTTAATGTCCTCCGGTCTGGAACAGACACATATGGGACATTAGTAGATATAAAGATGGTGGGAACGATCCTGGAGGTACTAAAATCTGTTTAACGTCCTCCGATCTGGAACAGACACATATGGGACATTAGTATAGTAGATATAAAGATGGTGGGAACGATCCTGGAGGTACTAAAATCTGTTTAATGTCCTCCGGTCTGGAACAGACACATATGGGACATTAGTGGATGTAAAGATGGTGGGAACGATCCTGGAGGTACTAAAGTCTGTTTAATGTCCTCCGGTCTGGAACAGACACATATGGGACATTAGTAGATATAAAGATGGTGGGAACGATCCTGGAGGTACTAAAATCTGTTTAACGTCCTCCGGTCTGGAACAGACACATATGGGACATTAGTATATATAAAGATGGTGGGAACGATCCTGGAGGTACTAAAATCTGTTTAACGTCCTCCGGTCTGGAACAGACACATATGGGACATTAGTATATATAAAGATGGTGGGAATGATCCTGGAGGTACTAAAATCTGTTTAACGTCCTCCGGTCTGGAACAGACACATATGGGACATTAGTATAGTAGATATAAAAATGGTGGGAACGATCCTGGAGGCAACTCCTCTGAAAATATAACAGTTATCCCTTTTATATTCATTGTTTCTCCTTGGCATTGGGCTGTGTCAGACCGCTTGACACAGGCTAGAACACCAAGGCTACATCAAAATGTTGTGCTCTGCATAGTTATGCAGGGGTTGTATTTAACCATGACAAAGCTCCTAGCATAACGTCATCAGTCTCCCAAATCCCCCGAAGACGTGTGGCTGCCCATGTGGCGGGGTAATCAAAAACCGGTCCCACACGTAATGTTCTGATCTTTAGCTCATGCACTTGTACCACGGTGTTACAAGTGCTTCCGCTGTTGGGATGATCCCTGGAGTCTTTTAGCCAGGGTAAGCCAACAACAACAATGGCCATAGCAGATATATCTGGAACACAAATTAAAATGAAGCCTACTTTGTTGAAGCATTAGCATAAGTGCCTTGCGCTTTGTTCCTCTTCATAAGCAAACAAGTAATAATAATAATAATCATAATAATAATAACTAACGTTTATAGAGCACCCTTTCTCTCTTGAGCTCACGGTGCTTCACAATTATTTAAATAAATACATAGATCATAAATAAGCTACTACACAATATTAACTATCACAAACATGCACACAACCACAACACGCACGCACGCACACACACGTCCGCACTCCCCCCCCACACACACACTGTACACGCGCGTGCACACCCCCACACACAATATGGGGAACATAGTTTTAAGGCAGGAAACAGGACAAGGAAGAAATCAGAGGTATTGCCAGAAGAGGTGAGTTTTAAGAGCGGTTTTGAAAGATTGGAAAGATTTAGCAGAACGAAGTTCATATGGAAGGGTCTTCCCGACAGAAGGGGCGTCAAAATTATGAACATGCGTGTGTGCATGGATGCTTATTTATATGATTGGGTATTTGATTATGCATGTGTTTAATTATGCGTATGTGTGCATCTGTATTTGTGTGCGTGCGTGTGTGCATGTGCATTTGTGAACAGAATCAAGCCAAGAGACGCATGGTGGAGATAGCGGCCAAGGACCTCACTCTGGATCAGCTACAGTCCATGAAGGTCAGTGAGAGAGAGAGAGAGAGAGAGAGAGGGGGAGAGAGAGAGCGAGCACGCCAATAGTCTTAATAGAATAATTAACACCCACCCCCCACCCACCCGTGGGGATACCGGGGCAATAGTTCACCCACCTTCTGGAAGTTATGTGCTTGTAACCTCTATTCTGTCACTCTCTTTGACTCTACCTCTTCTCTTTGCTTACTGTCATCTATTATCTTTCTGCCTTACCCGGTCCATTCTCCTGCCTTTTTTTCAC
>CM065707.1:4136754-4141754 GCA_017654935.2 Phymorhynchus buccinoides
TAGTCGTTGTTGGTAGTCGTTGTTGGTAGTCGTTATTGGTAGTCGTTGTTGGTAGTCGTTGTTGGTAGTCGTTATTGGTAGTCGTTGTTGGTAGTCGTTGTTGGTAGTCGTTGTTGGTAGTCGTTATTGGTAGTCGTTGTTGGTAGTCGTTATTGGTAGTCGTTGTTGGTAGTCGTTGTTGGTAGTCGTTGTTGGTAGTCGTTCGTTGGTAGTCGTTGTTGGTAGTCGTTATTGGTAGTCGTTGTTGGTAGTCGTTGTTGGTAGTCGTTATTGGTAGTCGTTGTTGGTAGTCGTTGTTGGTAGTCGTTATTGGTAGTCGTTGTTGGTAGTCGTTGTTGGTAGTCGTTGTTGGTAGTCGTTGTTGGTAGTCGTTGTTGGTAGTCGTTGTTGGTAGTCGTTATTGGTAGTCGTTGTTGGTAGTCGTTGTTGGTAGTCGTTATTGGTAGTCGTTGTTGGTAGTCGTTATTGGTAGTCGTTGTTGGTAGTCGTTGTTGGTAGTCGTTGTTGGTAGTCGTTGTTGGTAGTCGTTGTTGGTAGTCGTTGTTGGTAGTCGTTATTGGTAGTCGTTGTTGGTAGTCGTTGTTGGTAGTCGTTGTTGGTAGTCGTTGTTGGTAGTCGTTGTTGGTAGTCGTTGTTGGTAGTCGTTGTTGGTAGTCGTTGTTGGTAGTCGTTGTTGGTAGTCGTTGTTGGTAGTCGTTGTTGGTAGTCGTTGTTGGTAGTCGTTGTTGGTAGTCGTTGTTGGTAGTCGTTGTTGGTAGTCGTTGTTGGTAGTCGTTGTTGGTAGTCGTTGTTGGTAGTCGTTGTTGGTAGTCGTTGTTGGTAGTCGTTGTTGGTAGTCGTTGTTGGTAGTCGTTGTTGGTAGTCGTTGTTGGTAGTCGTTGTTGGTAGTCGTTGTTGGTAGTCGTTGTTGGTAGTCGTTGTTGGTAGTCGTTGTTGGTAGTCGTTGTTGGTAGTCGTTGTTGGTAGTCGTTGTTGGTAGTCGTTGTTGGTAGTCGTTTTTGGTAGTCGTTGTTGGTAGTCGTTGTTGGTAGTCGTTGTTGGTAGTCGTTGTTGGTAGTCGTTGTTGGTAGTCGTTGTTGGTAGTCGTTGTTGGTAGTCGTTGTTGGTAGTCGTTGTTGGTAGTCGTTTTTGGTAGTCGTTGTTGGTAGTCGTTGTTGGTAGTCGTTTTTGGTAGTCGTTGTTGGTAGTCGTTGTTGGTAGTCGTTTTTGGTAGTCGTTGTTGGTAGTCGTTGTTGGTAGTCGTTGTTGGTAGTCGTTGTTGGTAGTCGTTGTTGGTAGTCGTTATTGGTAGTCGTTGTTGGTAGTCGTTGTTGGTAGTCGTTGTTGGTAGTCGTTATTGGTAGTCGTTGTTGGTAGTCGTTGTTGGTAGTCGTTGTTGGTAGTCGTTGTTGGTAGTCGTTGTTGGTAGTCGTTGTTGGTAGTCGTTGTTGGTAGTCGTTGTTGGTAGTCGTTGTTGGTAGTCGTTGTTGGTAGTCGTTGTTGGTAGTCGTTGTTGGTAGTCGTTGTTGGTAGTCGTTGTTGGTAGTCGTTGTTGGTAGTCGTTGTTGGTAGTCGTTATTGGTAGTCGTTGTTGGTAGTCGTTATTGGTAGTCGTTGTTGGTAGTCGTTGTTGGTAGTCGTTTTTGGTAGTCGTTGTTGGTAGTCGTTGTTGGTAGTCGTTTTTGGTAGTCGTTGTTGGTAGTCGTTGTTGGTAGTCGTTGTTGGTAGTCGTTATTGGTAGTCGTTGTTGGTAGTCGTTATTGGTAGTCGTTGTTGGTAGTCGTTGTTGGTAGTCGTTGTTGGTAGTCGTTATTGGTAGTCGTTGTTGGTAGTCGTTGTTGGTAGTCGTTGTTGGTAGTCGTTGTTGGTAGTCGTTGTTGGTAGTCGTTGTTGGTAGTCGTTGTTGGTAGTCGTTATTGGTAGTCGTTGTTGGTAGTCGTTGTTGGTAGTCGTTGTTGGTAGTCGTTGTTGGTAGTCGTTATTGGTAGTCGTTATTGGTAGTCGTTGTTGGTAGTCGTTATTGGTAGTCGTTGTTGGTAGTCGTTATTGGTAGTCGTTGTTGGTAGTCGTTGTTGGTAGTCGTTGTTGGTAGTCGTTATTGGTAGTCGTTGTTGGTAGTCGTTGTTGGTAGTCGTTGTTGGTAGTCGTTGTTGGTAGTCGTTGTTGGTAGTCGTTATTGGTAGTCGTTGTTGGTAGTCGTTATTGGTAGTCGTTGTTGGTAGTCGTTGTTGGTAGTCGTTGTTGGTAGTCGTTGTTGGTAGTCGTTGTTGGTAGTCGTTGTTGGTAGTCGTTATTGGTAGTCGTTGTTGGTAGTCGTTGTTGGTAGTCGTTATTGGTAGTCGTTGTTGGTAGTCGTTATTGGTAGTCGTTGTTGGTAGTCGTTGTTGGTAGTCGTTGTTGGTAGTCGTTGTTGGTAGTCGTTGTTGGTAGTCGTTGTTGGTAGTCGTTGTTGGTAGTCGTTGTTGGTAGTCGTTATTGTTTTTGCTTGTTAGCGATGGAAGTATTGTTATTGCTGTTGTTATCATCATTGCGGATAATATTGTTGCTTTCTTATTATTTTTTTATCTCTAATTTTCAATCACAAAAGGTCACTCACTCTTGCAGGACTTCCGGTCATCGTCGATCTTGAAGCCATCTTGGCAGGAACACTCGTAGCTGCCAGGTAAGTTCTGACACACCTGCTGACACTTGTTGGGACCCTCACACTCATCCACGTCTGTTTTAGGGGAACAAAAGAATCAACAAAACTATAATGTCCAAAGTGGCAAATTATTATTATCACAGTGTTATATTTTACCCTTTCACCGCCAAAGTCGCATTTTAGCACCACAGTGATTTAACACCTAGGTCATTAAAAGGCATCAAATTGGGGTCTATTATCCAAAGACCCTATTGTCGTAGTTTTGGGAAGTAAGGATAGACCTTATTTTACATGTCACAGAAGAATCCCCAATACTGCAGATGGATTTTGTTCCCTACCCAGGTAAATTTAATGGACATTTTGGCTGAAATATGGCTGGCGGTGAAAGGGTTAACAAAAATTAAGGAGTGAAAACATCTTTAGATCTTTTCATAGCTCACCATGATATACACAATCACAAATGGACTGGCCTGTGTGAAGGAAGAGCAACGCCCTGAAACCTCTACCCCCCAGTAACAGAAGACAAAACCACAATAGGCAGTTCCAAAGGATTCCTTCCAGAACGGACTACCGCAACAACTCCTTTTCCCCCGAGAACCACCCGCGATTGGAACTCCCTACCACCAGAAACCGTCCAGTCCCCGCACCCTCAGCTCCTTCATCTCGAAGGTGCTGAAGCTCCCCGCTTAAAAACTCTCTTTTTTCTTCATCCTAACAAATGTCCCATATGTGCCTCTAAACAGGTCGGAGGACGTAAAACAAATTTTTATCTAGAAGAAGAAGGAAAAAGAAGAAGAAAAAGAAGATTTGTAACGTTCGGGAGGGGAGATAACAGTTCCTGATACATTTGATTTTGACACACTTCTTCTTAAAGACCCACCACGCCGATGTGTATTTTACCTCTCTTGCTCGGAAGATTTCTTAAAGACACACCAGATCACGTGTCAAAATCACGGGTTTCACGAGCTTTCCCTCTTATGGCTGGTAAGAAATCTTGTTTTGACCAGGTTTGACTGTTTTGCCATACAATGGCCCCCAAATCGAAACGAAACCACATTTTAAAGAGCAGACTCAATTTGAAGTTGGGGACATTTGCATGTGGGTCACAGCTACCCAGAAAAAACCAAGGGACTTAATCGTGGTGGGTCAGTGTGTCTTTAAAGACCCACTACACCGATGTGTATTTTCCCTCTCTTACTCGGAAGAGTTCTTTAGATATTTTTTTACCAGCGAGAGCGGAGGTAAAAACGTTGATTTTCACACATCGTCGTGGTGGGTCTTAAGCACTTGTTGGGCCTCTTACAATGGCCCACGTCTGTTTTTTAAACCACACACGAAACAAACAAATAAGCAGAAAGAAAACTATGGCTTCATCACAACACGAAGCATTATACAAAACACACAACAACAAACCTTTAGCATGATCAAAAGGAAAAGAGACAGAAGGGGGGAAAGATAAAATGTTATCAAGTCATGTGGCGAATCATTTACTTTATATTAAAACTTTATCGACTCAAATATCCTCCCCCCCTCTCTCTCTCTCTCTCTCTCTCGTTTCTTATCTTATCTCTGTTTGTTCCCCCCCTCTCTCTCTCTCTCTCTCTCCCTCCCCCTCCCCTCTCTCTCT
Source organism: Phymorhynchus buccinoides (assembly GCA_017654935.2). Lineage (NCBI taxonomy): Eukaryota > Metazoa > Mollusca > Gastropoda > Neogastropoda > Raphitomidae > Phymorhynchus > Phymorhynchus buccinoides. The sequence continues at coordinate 4,141,002 of CM065707.1, forward strand.
CTCTCTCCCCCCTCCCTCTCTCTCTCTCCCTCCCTCTCTCTCCCTCCCTCCTCTCTCTCTCCCTTCCCTCATTCTCTCCCCTCTCTCCCCACCCTCTCTCCCCCCCCCCTCTCTCCCCCCTCTCTCTCCCTCACTCTCTCCCTCCCTCTCTCTCTCCCCCTCCCTCTCTCTCCCCCTCTCTCTCCCCTCTCTCTCTCCCCTCTCTCTCTCTCCCTCTCTCTCTCTGTCTCTCTCTCCCCCCTCTCTCTCTCTCTCTCTCTCTCTCTTCCTCTCTCCCCTCTCTCTCTCTCTCTCTCCCCTCTCTCTCCCTCACTCTCTCTCTCTCTCTCTCTCTCTCTCCTCTCTCTCTCTCTCTCTCTCCCTCTCTCTCCCCCCCCCCCTCTCTCTCTCAGACGTATAGTATACCCTGTTTGCAGTGGGGACCGGTCCACCCCTTGGCACATTTGCAGGTGTCAGGAGCCACACACTTCCCTCCGTTCTGACACTCTTCACTGCACAGCGCTACAACACAACAGAAAATAATGGAAACAAATCACGACGTGTCTTCTGGTTGCCTTTGGGCTCATTTGAGGTAAAGCGCTATATAAATGTATTATTATTATTATTATTATTATTACTGCCTCTGGCTGCGACGCGCTCTCCAGGTGGGAGCAATCCGAATTTCACAGAGACGCCTCTGTGACTATAAAGTACCTAATACCTAATGGTGCGTCACACTTCGCGATACATCAAGCGCTTTGGGCTCATTCGAGG
>CM065707.1:4146754-4151754 GCA_017654935.2 Phymorhynchus buccinoides
ACACTCATGGCTTTGAGCGCAGATACCTTACCTTTCCCTGCAGGGTAAGAGGTGGTGTCACAACCAGAGAGGGCGTGCACTGCCAGGATGAAGCGACACTGATACCCAGCTTCTGTGCTGTTGAATTGATATCCAGAACAGTTCCGTTCCATTTCTCCATCTGCAGGCGACATGTAATACCAGCCTTCCAACACCAATAGACCATGAGCACGAACACATCAGTGTCGTCACAGAGAATGCGGATGGTTGCAGCTCCGTGTCTGGCTGCATCTAACATGTACGAGATGAGGGAGACATCAGCCTCGTCATGAGTGACGATACTGTCTGCTCTGCTAACCAGCTCAATGTGATCCCCTATGCTCTGCATGCACAGGAGCTCTCCCAGCCTCCTCTTGTTCGTCTTGTTGTCAGTGAGAGGTGGTACACTGTAGAGCTCTCCGCAGCTCTCCTCTGCCGCTCGTGGTCTTTGGCAGAGAGTTGCTGGTACCGGTCAAAGATAACATATGTTTGCGTGATGTGCTGATGAAGCCAGCGCCCCATGCTGGCTGCGAGGTCAGCCACAGTACCTGTGGATGGCCACACCACGTGGTAGATGAGCTGCGATGTATGAACAAGTACGACATCGGGTGGTTGGGGATTGGGGTCAAGGACTCCAAGGCGCTGGACGATCACAGGACGAGGCATCCATACTCATCAATCAAGGAAGCAGGGACAGGACCAAGCTCAAAGTCGAAGAGAGCAGATAGCTCCATGTGTCTCTTGCTCCCCACCACGAGCAGCTGAGCGAATATTGCCTGCAGGTCACGTACGATCTTCCCATTGACCTTCACTCCTTTCAGCATGAATTTCATCGTCACCACCTTCTTTGAAATGGGTGTATGAAATCTCCCAGGTAGCAATGAAGAGAACTTCGTGCTCATGCTTCTGCCAATCTTCAATGCATCTTGCACATTCACCTTTTCATCTGCCACCTGACCGTTCATGATATGGTAGAGGGTAGTGATCTCTGTGGTGAGTGGGTGGGAGTTATCGTGCAACACTCTCAGGATTTTGGCTTGGTCATCAGCGTCCAACTCCCGCCGTCCTTTACCCTCTTCTTTGTGTCTGTTGGGTTTCTGTGTCTTGTCCAGTCCTGTTGCATCATTGTACACCTCGTCAAATGACTTTGAGAGATGTGAGCAGATGCCAAAGGATTGGATCCATACGGCAACCAGCTCGGGGTTGGTGGAGATGCCCTTCATGCTTCCTGCTCCCTTCTCTTGCTTGATGCATGTCTGCTCCCCAAACATATCTGCACTCACAGCAGCTGCACCATCTGAGTGGCGACACACATGGCTTCCGGCGAGGAGGTCATCCTTGGCGGTATCAGGAAGATGCTGCATGTCACGCAGATGCCATGTGATCCATCTCGCGTAGTGGTGATGACCAGCGGCAAAGAAATAGGGCAGCATCTCTTCAAGGCAGTGTTGTTGCAGCAGCCAGTCACCCTCTCGTTCTGCTCGCCAGAATGTGTGCGCTATCAGGGTTGGGGTGATGAAGCAATCCACCCAGAGCTGGCCTGTGGGGTGCTCTCTTGCTTTCTCCAGGTATGCTGTTATCTGCTCGTGGGTCTTCTCTCCCTCCTCTAAGAAGTCATGGAGCAGAGCAGACACAACCATACGGAAGGAACGCATAGCCTTGGGTCAGGCTTTCCCGTTGAAGATGGACGTCAGGCCTCCAAACGACGCACCTACTAGCTCCTCCAGACCGGTTGACTTCATGAGCACTCCAATTGAGCCGATGAATGACATGAGAGTGTGCATCATCCCAGGTCTTAACACCACAGATGGCCATTGCTGCGGATCACTCCACTTGATCAGGCAAGCGATCTGGTATAGCTGCATGTCAAATGTGATATGACTGTGGCTCATGCCGAGCCACATGGGTGATGTGTCGAAGTAGGCGATGGTACTCAACACTGTATCAGGGTGGGCCTTGATTAATATAAGATTAAATTCATATTTTGTTGTTTAAACATCCTGCAATTTATAACCGAGTTGACGTTATTTCAATTATTGCCCACCGGGGGCTGAAATATGGCCACTTCCGGCTTAAACCGGAAGTGGCGGCCATCTTGAATTTCAGAAATGCCATAAATGGATTCAGAGTCACCAATAACCCCGAAAACCACTCTAAGATCGTCCAAATCGGCCAAGGGGTTGCCGAGATATTACCGATAGAGGTAATTATGCTAATTTGAGCTAATTATGCTAATTATGCAAATTGCTCAACACATGCAAGTTAGCATCCGGCATTTTCTGACTGCTGGAGACCCATACAGTACATTTCCGCAAAAAAACCTTACAGTACTCGACACTTCCGGGTTCACAATGGGGACCTTAAGGCTGGCAAGTAGACTAGTAGGTTTGAAGAATATCTGAACAGACACCAATATTCCTTAGCCTCTGTAAACAAAAGATCCTGGACTGACTCTTCTTATGTATATGCTCAATGTGTTTATCAAAAGTAAGTTTCTTGTCTAAAACTGTGCCTAGGTATTTGTACTCATCAATTCTTTCAACCGTTTCACCATCAATTTCCAAATGTGGCACTGGCACTGGGTTTCTACGAAAATCTACAAGCAGTTCTTTTGTTTTAACAACATTTAAATCCAGATAATTGTCTTTGCACCATGAACAAAACGCATTCAGATCCGAGTCGTATGTGGTGTAGCAGGCCCTTAACAGTTTTCGCGTTGTATCATGCGTGTGTATTGATTTTGGTTTATTTTATCCCCCTGGAAGATTCCCCGTGGGGATACCCGGGGGGTCTTTCGTAAAAATAGTTACCCCACCTTCTGGAAGTTCTGTGCTTGCAGCTTCCTCTAATCTGCCACTCTCTTTGACTCTGCCTTTTTTCATTTGCTTTGTGTCATCTACTGTCTTTCTGACTTATTGGCCCATTCTCCCGCCTTTTTTCAAAAAAATCTTCCAAATAATTTGTCTCCTTTGAGCTCCCCCGAAATCGGAATGTGTCGGCTGTACGCAGCGGGGAGACCAGTGAAAACCGGACACATTATGTACCTTACCCGTTATGGCCATATGGCCTGGGAACGCAGAAGAAGAAGAAGAAGAATCCCCCCCCCCCGAAGAAAATGAGTCACAGCCACAGAAGCGGCTGGTGTTCAGCTACAGAGAAGGTTACGTTTCCAACAATAACAGCTTCCGGTATCACAAGAAAACAATGATAACCAAAGAAGAAAAAGAAGAATGAGGAGGAGGAGGAGGAGGGGGAGGATGAGGGGGAGGAGGAGGGAGAGGAGGAGGGGTAGGAGGAGGTGAATGAGGAAGAGAAGAAGAAGAAGAAGTAACAGTCGTCGTCGTCGTCGTAGTAGCAGCAGCAGCAGCAGCAGCAGTAGTAGTAGACGACTCCGAGCATTACAGAGAAGCTTACGTTTCTGGTTGGAGGACTGGTGTTTGTAAGCCCATAACTGCATAATCAAACCTTTTTTGGGGGGCGAGATATCCGATATGATTAATGATTACTTGTTTTATTTACAGCGAAAGGAGCAGGTTTTGAGACAGACAGACAGATCGGCCGACGTTGTTTTGTTTTATCGCTGCAAAAAGAATTTCCTGTAAAATGGACAATAAAAATATTGATTGATTGAAGGTCCTTGTCTTTGATTTATAAGCATCCTTTACATCTTTATACATCTCCGTTTTAAGATTTGGCGTTACCCCCCCCCCCCCCCAACCCCCCCAAAAAAAAACCCCAAGGAAAAGCAAAACAAGACACCAGCAATGAGTATTCAAAAAACAGCAAAAACAGCACACCATTTTACTTGTAATGCAGGATAAGGCAGCTGACAAATGAAAAGACAATACATGCACAGTCACAATAGTATTACCCTTCTTGGTGTAGTTTGTTTGGAATGTTTTCAAATCATTAAGAGAAGTAGTCTGGTTGGTTTTGGATTCGTACTGTAGAATTGCGAGTCTGAACGTGTGTGCTGTTTTATTGTCTTCCCTGTTCAATGCAAGAAGAAGAAGTAGAAGTAGAAGAAGAAGGAGAAGGAGGAAGAGTAGGAGGAGGAGAAGAAGAAGATGGAGGAGAAGTAGAAGAAGAAGAAGAAGATGGAGGAGAAGTAGAAGAAGAAGAAGAAGATGGAGAAGTAGAAGAAGAAGAAGGAGGAGGAGGAGGAAGAGGAGCAGGAGAAGAAGAAGAAGGAGGAGAAGGAGGAGGAAGAGGAAGAGGAGGAGAAAAAGAAGAAGAAGTGAAATAATAAGAAGAAGGAGGAGCAGAAGGAGGAGGAGGAGAAGGAGAAGAAGGAGGAGGAGGAGGAGAGGAAGAAGAAGAAGAAGGGAGAGGAGATAAGGGAAGGAGACTAACTTTACTTCATCCTTTTGTTTTTAACATTTATAAAACCTCTTTAGATTAAAAAAAGCAAGCAATGCCACCTTCCCACTCCCCCCCCCCCCCCCCCACCCCCCAATATTTCAAATGTCTGTCTGTCTCGCCCCTTCCTCTCTCCCCCCCCCCCCTCTCTCTCTCTCCACTCTCTAACAATGCACCCACACACACATGCAAAAGGCATAACGATAATCATCTTCAGACCACACAACCAGCCCCCGACCCCCCCCCCCCCCCCCCACCCCCTCCCTCCCCCCCCCTCCTCATTACTGGTACTGAACTTCCCCGTTTGTCTGGCAAAACTCTCTTTTCTCTCTCACACCTGGGCGCCACAACTTAGTCTGCACGGTACGGAAATCACGGTCGCCGTCTTACAACCGTCAACACGGGTATTAGTATGTAAAATTAGAAGAAACTGCCAATAGGACTTTCCACTACAATAGTAGATAATTCTTGGTTTAGTCTATCTTCTTCTTCTTCTTCTTCTTCTTCGATCGCTCAGACAGTTTCCTATCAATTATGAGCGCAGATGCGTCATGCTGCCGTTATGCGCCTAACTAAGAAATAGTTAGGCCCAGCAAGTCCGACTTCGGCTGGAGGAAATGTTT
>CM065707.1:4156754-4160082 GCA_017654935.2 Phymorhynchus buccinoides
ATGGAGCTAGTTTGGGGTTTGCCAGATGACATATTTAATTTTGAAAGAATGTCGGGTGGGGGTGGAGGGGGATTAAATGAACATTCAAACCATCTTGTAAGCATGGGGAACTTTTTCTTTTTCTTTTCTTTTCTTTCTCTTTTTATTTCTTTTCTTATTCGTTTTCCGCCCGTTACTTCATAATGTTGCGCTCTCTCTCTCTCTCTCTCTCTCTCTCTCTCTCTCTCTCTCTCTCTCTCTCTCTCTCTCTCTCTCTCTCTCTTCTCCAACATAAACAGCTGTTTTGGAATATCATAACGAAGCTTTGATGTCTAATCCATTTAACTTCTGGGTTCTGTTGCTGGCTTACAGGTTGGATCCTTATTGCTACACGTGTTCAGAGGTTGTGGATAGTCATCATAATTGTCTGCAGTGTCTGTCTGTCTGTCTGTATCTCTTTGTGTTCCCTTTGTAATAATAAACATCTTTGTCTGCCTGTCTGTCTTTGTCTGTCTGTCTCTACCTCTCTCTCTCTTTCTGGCATACAATATCTGTCTCCGACTCTCTCTCTCTGTGTTTCTGATCTCTCTCTTTCTTGATTCTCTCTCTGTTTGTGACTCTCTCTCTCTCTCTCCTCTCTTCTCTCTCTCTCTACTCTCTCTCTCTCTCCCTCTCTCTCTCTCTCTCTCTCACTCCTCTCTGTGTTTTCTGATCTCTCTCTCTCTTGTCTTCTCTCTGTCTCTCATCTCTCTCTCTCTCCTCTCTCTCTCTCTCTCTCTCTCTCTCTCTCTCTCTCTCTCTCTCTCTCTCTCTCTCTCTCCCTCTCTGTGTTTCTGATCTCTCTTTTTCTTGTTCTTCTTTGCTTGTGACTCTCGCTCTCTCTCTCTGTGACTATCTCACTCTCTACCCCCCCCCTCTCTCTCTCTCTCTCTGACTCTCTCTCTCTCTGTGACTCTCTCTCTCTCTCTGTGACTATCTCACTCTCTACCCCCCTTCTCCTCTCTCTGACTCTCTCTGTGACTCTCTCACTCTTACCCCCCCCCCCTCTCTCCCTCTTGACTCTCTCTCTCTCTCTCTCTCTGTGACTCTCTCTGTGACTCTCTCACTCTCTACCCCCCCCCCCCCTTCTCTCTCTCTGACGTCGCTCTCTGCTGGTCTCTCTCTCTCTCTCTCTCTGGACTCTGTGCTCTCTCTCTGTGACTATCTCACTCTCGCCCTCCTCTCTCTCTCTCTCTCTCTCTCTCTCTATGACTCTCTCTCTGTGACTCTCTCACTCTCTACCCCCCACCTTCTCTCTCTATGACTCTCTCTCTCTCTCTGTGACTCTCTCAATCTCTACTACCCCCCTTCTCTCTCATAAAACTCTCTTCTCTCTCTCTGACTCTCTCTCATCTCTCTGTGACTCTCTCACTCTCTACCCCCCCCCCCTTCTCTCTCTCTGACTCTCCTCTCTCTCTCTGTCTCCCTCTCTCTCTCACCCTCTACCCCCTTCCTCTCTCTCTCTCTGACTCTCTCTCTCTCTCTGTGACTCTCTCACTCTCTACGTACACCCCCCCTCTCTCTCTCTCTGACTCTCTCTCTCTCTCTCTCTCTGTGACTCTCACTCTCTAACCCCCCTCTCTCTCTCTCTCTGACTCTCTCTCTCTCTCTGAACTCTCTCTCTCTCACTGTGACTCTCTCACTCTCCACCCCCCTTCTCTCTCTCTGACTCTCTCTCTCTCTCTCTCTCTCTCAATCTCTCTCCCTCTACCCCCCCTTCTCTCTCTCTCTGACTCTCTCTCTCTCTCTCTGTGACTCTCTCACTCTCTACTAAACCCCCCTTCTAACACTCTCTCCCCATCTCTGACTCTACTCTCTCTCCTCTGTGTGACTCTCTCACTCTCTACCCCCCTCTCTCTCTCTCTGACTCTCTCTCTCTCTCTCTGACTCTCTCACTCTCTACCCCCCTATCTCTCTCTCTGACTCTCTCTCTCTGTGACTACTCTCCCGCCTTCTCTCTACCCATCCCTCTCTCTCTCTCTGACTCTCTCTCTCTCTCTCTGTGACTCTCTCACTCTCTAACCCCCCTTCTCTCTCTCTGACTCTCCTCTCATCTGTGACTCTCTCACTCTCTAAACCCCCCTTCTCTCTCTCTCTGTGACTCTCACTCTCTACCCCCCCCCCCCCTTCTCCCTCTCTCTCTCTCACCCAACCTCTCGCTCTCTCTCTCTATCTCTGTGTGACTCTCTCACTCTCTAACCCCCATCTCTCTCTCTCTCTGAACTCTCTCTCTCACTCTCTAAATAAAAACTCCCTCTCTCTCTCTCTCTCCCCCCTTCTCTACTCTCTACTATCTCCCCCTACCCCCCCCCCCCTCTCTCTCTCTCTGACTCGCTCTCTCTCTCTATGTGACTCTCTCACTCTCTACCCCCCTTCTCCTCTCTCTCTGACTCTCTCACTCTCTACCCCCCTTCTCTCTCTCTCTGTGACTCTCTCAACTCTCTCTCCCCCCTTCTCTCTCTCTCTGTGACTCTCACTCTCTACCCCCCCCCCCTTCTCTCTCTCTGACTCGCCTCTCTCTCTCTGTGTGACTCTCTCACTCTCTACCCCCCTTCTCTCTCTCTCTCTGACTCTCTCTAACCCCCCTAACTCTCTCACTCTCTACTCTCTGTCTCTCTCTCTCTGTGACTCTCTCACTCTCTACCCCCCCCCACCTTCTCTCTCTCTCTGACTCTCTCTCTCTCTCTGTGTGACTCTCTCACTCTCTACCCCCCCCACCTCTCTCTCTCTCTCTCTGACTCTCTACCCCTCCATTCTCTCTCTCTCTGTCTGTGACTCTCTCTCTCTCTCTGAATCTCTCACTAACACCCCCCTTCTCTCCGTCTCTCCTCCCCACCCCCTCTCTCATCCTTGTCCCTATATAAGGCCAATGTGTCAGTAGTGCTAATGACTAATAACGTGACGAACATCTCATGTTATTTTAAAAGAGGTCACGGCAAATTAATGGGGTCAAATCCCTTCACCTTTATTGGGGTCAAGTACAGGGGTGAAGAGGACTAAAGGAGAGAGAGAGAGAGAGAGAGAGAGAGAGAGAGAGAGAGAGAGAGAGAGAGAAGAGAGAGAGAGAGAGAGAACACTGAAATGTTATAATGTACCTAGGCGATGGACCACAATACATGACGAGGGAAGGAGGAACTCAGCAGAGAAAGAAAGAGAGGGCCAGAGAGAAAGAAAAGCACAAACAGACAACAACAACAAGAGAGAGAGGGAGAGAGAGAGAGGAGACGAGAGAGAGAGAGAGAGAGAGAGAGATAGTGGCACAGAGAGAGGGAGAGAGAGAGGGAGAATGAGAGAGAGACACAGAAAAAGA
>CM065707.1:4173082-4205582 GCA_017654935.2 Phymorhynchus buccinoides
ACCGACCTTCTTATTTCTATTCTTCTCTATCCAACGACCTTCCTATCTCTATCCTTGCTTCTCTCCTTTCTTCTCTATCCACCGACCTTCTTATTTCTATTCTTCTCTATCCACCGACCTTCCTATCTCTATCCTTGCTTCTCTCCTTTCTTCTCTATCCACCGACCTTCCTATCTCTATTCTTCTCTATCCAACGACCTTCTTACCTCTATCCTTGCTTCTCTCTTTTCTTCTCTATCCACCGACCTTCTTATTTCTATTCTTCTCTATCCAACGACCTTCTTATTTCTATTCTTCTCTATCCACCGACCTTCTTATCTTCTATCCTTCTCTATTCTCTCCACCGACCCTTCCTTCTCTATCCACCGACCTTCTTATTTCTATTCTTCTCTATCCACCGACCTTCTTATCTCTATCCTTCTCTATCCACCGACCCTTCCCCACCCCCTACCCTTTCTCCCTCTCCAATATGTGGCCTTGTTTCTGTCTCTGTCTTTCCTTTGCTCTGTCTCTCTGTGTCTGTCTGTGTCTGTCTGTGTCTCTCTCTTTGACTCTTTATCTCTGTCTCTATCTGTGTCTGACTGTCTGTCTATCTGTCTGTCTGTCTGTCTGTCTGTCTGTCTGTCTCTCTCTCTCTCTCTCTCTCTCTCTCTCTCTCTCTCTCTCTCTCTCTCTCTCTCTCTCTCTCTCTCTCTCTCTGTATGATTAGGTTTGATTTTGTCATGTGTTTGTGTACTTCTGAATTTGTGCTTTTTTCTAGTGTGTGTGCTTATTTCTTAATTTTTGCATGTTACAAATGAATGTAGTTTATAATATTAGGTAAGATTTTGTCATTGTAGTGTTATTACATAACGTTGTATTTTGCATGCCTTATATACATAGCTTTGTCCTTTTTCATTTCTACTTATACATATGTTTTTCCCCCAGAGGGCTGGATGTAAAAATTAAAAAAAGAGCATGTTATTGCTTATTCTATTACCGTCTATATATACAATTCAATTCTCTCTCTCTCTCTCTCTCTCTCTCTCTCTCTCTCTCTCTCCCCCCTCCTTACCTCTCTCTCTCTCTCTCTCTCTCTCTGGTCGATTTCATAGAACTAGAATACTGGCTATATAAGCATACTTATTAATAATAATTATGTCCACGGCCAGTTCGTGTTCAAACGCTATGACTGTCCGCTTTGGTATTATTGACGATAGCTATGCTTGATTGTGAACGAGAGAGAGAGAGAGAGAGAGAGTGTGTGTGTGTGTGTGTGTGTGTGTGTGTGTGTGTGTGTGTGTGTGTGTGTGTGTGTGTGTGTGTGTGTATGTGTGTGTGTGAGAGTGAGTGAGTGAGTGAGTGAGTGAGTGAGTGAGTGTGTGTGTGTGTGTGTGTGTGCGTGTGCGTGTGCGTGTGTGTGTGTGTGTGTGTGTGTGTGTGTGTGTATGTGCGTGTGTGTGTGTGTGTGTGTGTGTGTGTGTGTGTGTGTGTGTGTGTGTGTGTGTGTGTGTGTGTGTGTGTGTGCATGTGGGTGTCAAAGTTAAAAAGTTTATTTTCAGATGGAACATTGAATAAGCAATAATGGTTTGCTTGTTTACATTAAGCCATCTATAACACAACAATTAAAGAAGGAAAGTGTGTGTATGTGTATGTGTGTGCGTACGCGCGCTCGGCGCGCGTGTGTGTGCGTACGTGCGTGCATACGTGCGTGCCTGTGTTTTTGTCTGTATGCCTGTCTGTCTCTTTTTCCAGAAATCAAAATTAACCGAGTTTCCATGCAGGCATCTGATAGTGATAAACGAAAAGGACCCGTTTTGCTCCACAGACACATCGCACAGTTTTATTTCACATTTCCCCTCAACATTATCTGATTTACATCAGACCCCTGTCCCCATCAATTACTGGCCATAAAGTCAACTACTGATTAAAGCCGCACCAGGAGTATGAAAGGAGTGGAGCAAGCGGGGTGACCTCTAATAATTATGCGTCATACATCTGTATCGCTAAAAATTCGGGACTTTCCTGGAGTTGCACTGCCTCCGGGCATTGCCTCCAGGATCGTTCCACGACAAATAAACGTCCAACTCCACCCCACCCCTCCATCTCCTAAGTCAGAATGTGCATGTCTGATCCACTTTTTGTGGCCTGGGTGAATGAATGGGTGTGGGGGGTGGGGGGGGTGGGGGTGCTAAAATTGCAGTACTAATTTGTAAGCGTATGTGTGGAAGGAAGGGGGTGGTTGTCACTTGAAGAAGGTTTAAAGTTGTAGGATTTACTAACAGACGATTCGTCAAAATTAAAGTTAATTACCTCGACTTACTCGGTCAAAATCATAGCAACAATGGCGGCATGGCGTCGTAGCTTGAAATCGCAGGATCCGAGTCAGTGACTTGAAAACATGGTTTTTTTTCATAAAAAATAAGGGGCGGCCAGTAGGAGTATCCGTAAACCGATAGAACGTGCAAAAGATTACGTAAAAATATAAAGTACATCAAATTTAGAATGACGCACGGTGTTCTAAGTGATGTAAGTCTACTAAAAAAAACCATGAGGCGAGAGCTGGGGATCTACCTCAGTGATGGTAGAGTAGCTTCCCCTGTTTGACCGATTGAATTAGGCAAGATCACTCCCACACACCATACTCCCCTTAACTATTTCCGAACAATTCCTATTTCTTGAGCGCGTCGTTCGTCTGTTTCCCCATCATTTTACTTTGAAGGAATTAAAACAGAGACGAGACGGAAAAGAAGGGAGAAAAAATAATGGAGAAAAATATATCTTGGGAGAGAAGGGGGTGGGGATGGGGGCTGAATGAGGCGAAATTATGGGGACCTAATCTTTATGGGCGCTTCCAGCCGAGTTCTTAGGAGCAGACAAACATTTGGTTTACGGGCATTTGAAATATGTCTGCTAAACATTTACCGTATTTTACGGACTACAAGGCGCACCTGATTATAAGGCGCATCCCCCAAATTTTACAACAAAATTTAGATTTTGTTCTTATATTTTCTTACTAATTTTTGAGTCATATTATACGGCTCAGGGCTCTTGGTCTGGGAAGAAAGTTTCGCCTTATAGTCCGTAAAATATGGTAGTCCACTAGTCTGTACGACTTGAGGGGGCACCCTGACGGATGTTTTTTGTGAAATATCTGTGTTTCTGTATTAGACATTTTGTTTCATTCGTGTATTGGGAGTCCGTATGAGTATATAGTGAAAAAAATAGTAGAATTGTTGTTAGACGGAAGTATTTCGCGTGAATCATGACTCGCAGACATGAGATTGAATTGTTTGCAGTGTAGAGAACCCTTTACTCTTCAATCTACAGTAAAAGAAAAGGAAAACAAAGGTAATATTAAACAAAGGCAGAAGAGCCGCGAAATTAGTGTGTGTGTGTGTGTGTGTGTGTGTGTGCGTGTGCGTGTGCGTGTGCGTGTGCGTGTGTGCGTGTGCGTGCGTGCGTGTGCATGTGCGCGTGTGTGCGTGTGCGTGCGTGCGTGTGGAACAAACTTCATCCTGGAACAAACTTCCTCTTTCCCGCCGTCAGCAACCGACCCTCTCTGCTTTCAAATCTAACCTCAAAACTCACCTGTTCCCCCGTCATTGAGGCTCCACTCTCTTTCTCTTCTCTCTCTTGCCTTTAGGTCTGTTTGTGCTGTATACCATTTATGTCATACGTGTGTGTTCGTTTGTATTGCATTTTTGTTTGAATGCGTTATGAATGCTAACGTGTGTGTGCGCTTTGATTTGATTTCTATAAAGATTCAGCTGTATGTTGTGTATGTGTGCGTGTGCTTGTGTGCGCGCGCGCGCACGCGTGTGTGTATGTGTGTGCCTGCGCGTGCATGATAGCCAATGTTAGTTCCCAAGAAAGCAATAGCAATGGCAAACCAACACAAAACCAAAACCAAACAGAAAAAAAAACCCAGTCTTGGTAACAATGCCCCTACATTGTAGGGACGAAAATAACACTAGGTTTTTATCAACCCATCTGTATCAGGAATAAGCACAGAACAGACTATCTGTGATATACGAAGTATCAGAGTATAGTATGCAGGTCACAAAAAGTTAAGGATCGCTTTGCATACCTTTGCATTTTGTACTAAGACTGTCTGTGGTATACAAACTATCAGAGCATGGTATGCAGGTCACAAAAAGTTCAGGATCGCTTTGCATACCTTTGCATTTTGTACTGACTATCTATCTGTGGAGAGCAGGAGAGTATAGTATGCATGTCACAAAAAGTTAGGGATCGCTTTGCATACCTTTGCATTTTGTACTGACTATCTATCTGTGGAGAGCAGGAGAGTATGGTATGCATGTCACAAAAAGTTAGGGATCGCTTTGCATACCTTTGTATTTTGTATTAAGACTATGGTATACAGAGTAGGAAAGCATAGTATGCAGGTCACAAAAAGTTAAGGATCGCTTTGCATACCTTTGTATTTTGCATTAAGACTATGGTATACAGAGTATCAGGGTATAGTATGCAGGTCACAAAAAGTTAGGGATCGCTTTGCATACCTTTGTATTTTGCATTAAGACTATGGTATACAGAGTAGGAGACTATAGTATGCATGTCACAAAAAGTTAAGGATCGCTTTGCATACCTTTGTATTTTGTATTAAGACTATGGTATACAGAGTAGGAGACTATAGTATGCATGTCACAAAAAGTTAAGGATCGCTTTGCATACCTTTGTATTTTGTATTAAGACTATGGTATACAGAGTAGGAAAGCATAGTATGCATGTCACAAAAAGTTAGGCATCGCTTTGCATACCTTTGTATTTTGCATTAAGACTATTATGTGGGGTGTAGGGAGGAGCAGGCTATCGTAGGCCTAAGCTAGTCACAACAATAACAACAATTCATTATTTTACAAGTTGGCAAAAAAGAAAGACTTGAGAAGAGCCAAATATGTCTGCACTTTTCAAACCACCATTTTACACTTACCGGTAATTTCAAAACTGTTACATTCCATTAACATTGTTTACCGACGTTGTTGAAATTAGCATACATTTCTGCACTTTTTAAACTATCATTTTACATTTTTAGATGATTTAATAAAGCACAAATGCAATTGCCTAAAATAAACACGAATACGAGTACAAAGAGATAGAGGTAAATCATAAGCTGACCGAAGTTAGGTTGTTTTTTTAAACGTAGATACTGTCTTCTTTTAATATGTTTTGTTGTTGTTGACGAATCATAGCTAAAAGACTCCAGGGATCGTCCCAATAGCCGAAGTACTTGAACACTATGGTACAAATGCATCAGCTAGTCGAAGAGAACATTACGAGCGTGACCGTTTTTGATTACCCAGCCACGTGGGCAGCCACACTCCGTCTTCGGTTTTTGTGTGGAGACTGATGATGTTATGCTAGGAGCTTGTCATGGTTAAAGACAATCCGCGCATAACTATGCATAGCATAACACCATTTTGATATAGCCTTGGTGTTCTAGCATAATTATGTCAATTGGTCTGATATAGCCTTAAGCCACGGCGATATAATAATAATAATAATAATAATAATAATAATAATAAATGAAACTTATATAGCGCTGGTCGACGGTATGCCATCCTCACAGCGCTTTACAAATATTTTTTAAGAAAAACCCACCCTCCACCCCCACACAGGAAAGAACCACTCTCACACAAAACACACATTTAAAATATATATTCACACATGCGCACTCACACACACACACACACACATGCACGCACGCACGCACGCACGCACACGCACACACACACACACACGCACGCACACACACATATATACACACACGCGCGCGCACGCACACACACACACACACACACGCGCACTCACACATAAATAGTATAGAGATGCAATCCGAAAGAAATGTTAAGACACTGAATTTTTGTTGAGTAGTATAGCACTGTATCAATGGTACCCTTGTATTGCGGTTTCTCGGCTTCACACTTGCTGCGCTTTGTCAGTGTCTGGCATACAGAAAGCCAGGTGTCACAGACAGATAACCCCACACCTCTCTCATCAAACGTATCACTATTATACTATTGTTATCACCTCCATCATCACTACTACCATCATCACTACCATCACCATCATCATGACTACCCCCCCCCCCCCCCCCCCCCCCCCCGTGGGGATACGGGGGTCTTTTGTACAAATAGTTCCCCCACCTTCTGGAAGTTCTGTGCTTGTAACTTCCTCTCATTCTGACATTCTCTTTGACTCTGCCTTTTCCCTTTGCTTACTGTCATCTGCTATCTTTCTATCCCACTGATCCATTCTCCTGCCTTTTTAAAAATTATAAATTCTTACCAAAAATTTCTTCAGCCGAAGTCGGACATGCTGGGCCTAACTATTTACTAGTTAGGCGCATAACAGCAGCATGACGCATCTACGCACATGAAACTGTCTGAGCGAACGAAGAAGAAATCATGACTACCATTGTCTGTAGTTTGTCTTTACCATTAACGTGATCTGTACACAGACTTGACTGTGCAGTGCAGACATTAATTAAACAAGAAACAAGAGTTGTTGTTTTATCTGTAGAAAAGGGCAGAGAAATGCAGACATCTATGTAATAGTAAGCCCAGAGGGAGATGAAGAGTAAGAGGGAGGGGAAGAGGAAAGAAGGAGAAGAAGAAGAAGGGAAAGAAGAAGAAGAGGAGGAGAGAGGAAGAGGAAGAGGAGAAGGAGAAGGAGAACAAGGAAGAGGAGGAGAAGACGAAGAAGGCCAGAAGAAGAAGAAGAAGAAGAAGAAGAAGAAGAAGAAGAAGAAGGAGGAGGAGGAGGAGGAGGAGGAGGAGGAGGAGGAGGAGGAGGAAGAGGAGGAGGAGGAGGAGGAGAAGAAGAAGAAGGAGGAGGAGGAGGAGGAGGAGGAGGAGGAGGAGGAGGAGGAGAAGAAGAAGAAGAAGAAGAAGAAGAAGAAGAAGAAGAAGAAGAAGAAGAAGAAGAAGAAGAAGAAGAAGAATCCCTCTTCTCCTTTTTCTTCATCATCTTTTTGCTCTTCTTTCTCTCTCTATCTCTGTTTGTTTGTAGCTGTCTCTGTGTCGTGTCTGTCTGTCTGTCTGTCTCTCTTGCTCTTCTATCCTCATTAATGTATATTCCTAGCCTTGGCATTGATGAGTCAGATGTTGGGCTACGATCTCTGGAACTCTCTTCCATCTGGCAAAGGGCTTGCTTAAACCTTGGCTCGCCCGAACATCTGCAACTGTCATCAACTAACACTCGCACCTGGAGCTTTATAGAAAGTCACGGTCTGCTGACGACACTTTCCCCCTTTAACCCTTTCACCGCCAATGTCGCCAATTTTAGCACCACAATGGTTTAATACCCATGTTACTAAAATGCATCAAATCAGGACCTGCTATCCAAAGACCCTATTTTCTTAGTTTTGGGAAGTAAGGATAGACCTTATTTTAGATGTTACAGAAGAATCCCCAATACTGCAGATGGATTTTATTCTCTACCCAGGTAAATTAAATGGATATTGTTTGGCTGGAAAATGGCTTGCGGCGAAAGGGTTAACCCTCTTCCCCCTTCTCCTCCTATATTATTCTAACCCTGGCAATGGAACTTCAGAAGTTAAGTTGCAAGCATCTCTTGGAGATTTTTTTTTGGGAAGCTGGTTTTCTGGAAGTCTGCAATGGTGATCGGATACACTCGCATCTGGCTGATGAGGCCCCGGTCTGCTGACTACCTGGTTATCTCCCCTCCCTTCCCTCTACCCCCACCCCACAAGTCCTCATATTATGTTATTTTAACCTTGGCATTGGAAGCGCAGCTGTGTTTTGCCATTCAGAAACAACAAAAAGTGAGACGCAGTAGTAGTTAGCAGGCTGATCCTATCTCCTTTCAGTTTACGACAACCATTGTGTTAGTAAGTGCTCGAATGACTCAAGTCGGAGACAGGTGGAGGGGCGAGATACTGGATAAGAATAACTGAGACACCCTCTACTTTACCGCCCAGCCCTCCCCCCTCTCCCCTCTTTCTCGATTACGTCCCCTTTCTCTTTTACATCTCATTCTATTTTAATCCTCCCTTTACCTGCCTGACCCCCCCCCCCCCCCCCATTGCCCCCCCCCCCCCCCCCCCCCCCCCCGTTCCCCACCATGTACTTTTTTAAATTATTATTTAACGTTTCCCCCAACACATTTTATAATGAAACATGAAGAGGACAGAACGCACACATACAAAGAAAAAGACAAGAACTGACCATATCAAATATCGAGAGAAAGAAATAAGCAGATAAATGCACATTGTGTTACCAAGGGATAACCTGGGACGGTATTCATGTCGAGATAGCATGAGACTTAGCATGATGCTAACTTAGAAGCTCTTCCAAAAGTCCTATTAAATCCTATAGGACATTGGAAGAGCTTCTAAGTTAGCATCATGCTAAGTCTCATGCTATCTCGACATGAATACCGTCCCAGAACATTGAAACCAATTAAAAAAAGATCACAGTAGTCATAGAGATAATAATAATAGGGGAAGACGGGGTAAAAAGCGCATGGGCGGGTAAGAAGCCCACCCCAATTATCTCATGAAATGAAGCAAATTTCAGTCTCAATTTGCCCATGAGACGAGCGTTAATGTTTAGCATTCGTCTCATGGGCAAATCTGACTGAAATTTTCTTTATTTCATGAGAGAATTGGGGTGGGCTTCTTACCCGCCCATGCGCTTTTTGCCCCGTCTTCCCCTAGATAACGGTATTAACAATAGCGGCGGTGATATATGTGCACACAGGCAGTGCCTTAGATGCATATTGTATTCAAACAATGCATAATTATTGTGTATTACATGATCATGTATCGACAACAAATCAACAGCAAAGAACAATGACTCATTTTCGTAGGGCCTGAATGTCAGCACATGACCATGAACCTTTTTGTTGTGTTTTTCTCCCTCTTTCCCCTCCCTCCCCCCCTTTTCTGTACATTGTATTATGTTTTGTTTTGTTTTGTTCTTCTTCTTTAAAAAAGAAGAAGGTTTTACGGTGGTCTCGAATATCAGACAACCTTGTGTTAAAAATAGTGGGTGACAAGGACGAGGAGGGAATTGTGTGTGGGGTATATAAGACCATGTGTGTGTGTGTGTGTGTGTGTGTGTGTGTGTGTGTGTGTGTGTGTGTGTGTGCATGTATGTATGTGTGTGTGTGTGTATGCACGTGTGTGTGTGTGTATGTATGTGTATGTATGTATGTATGTATGTATGTATGTATGTATGTATGTGTGTGTGTGTGTGTGTGTGTGTGTGTGTGTGTGTGTGTGTGTGTGTGTGTGTGTGTGTGTATATATATATGTGTGTGTGTGTGTGTGTGTGTGTGTGTATGTGTGTGTGTGTGTGTGTGTGTGTGTGTGTGTGTATGTGTGTGTGTGTGTGTGTGTGTGTGTGTGTGTGTGTGTGTGTGTGTGTGTGTGTGTGTGTGTGTGTGTGTGTGTATATATATATGTGTGTGTGTGTGTGTGTATGTGTGTATGTGTGTGTGTGTGTGTGTGTGTGTGTGTGTGTGTGTGTGTGTGTGTGTGTGTGTGTGTGTGTGTGTGTGTGTGTGGGCGCGTGTATGTGTCTCCGAATGTGCGTGCATATTTACATTGACTCTATTTCTTTCTTTTCTTTGTTGCATCAGTCTATTAAATCGCATCAACCACTAAAAGCCCACACTGAATACGAATTGACCTCAATACAATGCGATTGTGTGACGACGTCTGTGAGTCATGATTGACGTGAAACACTTCCGTCTTAAAATAACTCTACTGTTTTCGTTCACTATGCTCATGTAGACCGCAATACACGAATCACATAAAATGTCAGATACAAAAATACAGATGTTTTATCAGATTCGTGTACGGGAGACTACAAACATAGTGAACATAACTATTAGGATTTCATCAGATTTATTTAGACAGTAGAATGTCACGTCAATCATGCCTCACAAATGTCAAAATCGGATCGTAGTGAATCGGATCATATGCAGTGTGGCAGGTCCTTAACCGGTCAGATCTCTCGCCCGAATGCAGTAATCTTGGTAACCATGTTGGAAAGAGACGTGATATGAGTGTTGCGTTTTCTCTGTGAAGGCCTCCATAATGCTATGTAAAGATACGTAGAGGTACAGTAACTTGAATCCTTCTTCCCCGTGGGGATACCAGGGAGTCTTTCGTAAAAATAGTTCCCGCACCTTTTCCGGAAGTTTTGTGCTTCTAACTTCCTCTAATGTGCCACTCTCTTTGACTCTGCCTTTTCCCTTTGCTTTCTATCATCTACTATCTTTCTGACTTATTGGCTCATTCTCCTGCTTTAAAAAACCAACTCTTTCAAATGATTGTTCTCCCTTGAGCTCCTCCGAAATCGGAATGTGTCGGCTCTACGCAGCGGGGAGACCAGTGAAAATTGAAAACCGGACACATACGTACCTTACCCATTATGGCCATATGGCCTGGGAACGCAGAAGAAGAAGAAGAAGAATCGTCCATAAGAGTCTACGACTGATCGGACGCTAACCTAAACTTCCTCCTACAATTTGATAACGCTGATAATTATCACTGGTGCGGGGATTATCGTTCACGATCTTATCATCATACAGATCATTCATCCTCTCTGTGCCGTCTGGCGCTTAAGGCGACGACAAGGGATCTGCACCTGACTCTGTCTGCTGCTATGAGGGGGGGGGGGGGGGGGGGGGGGGGGGGGGGGGGGGGGGGGGGGGGGGGTGGGGGGGGGGGGGGTGCTGTTGCCAGAGACAGTCCTTTGCCCCTCACCTCTTTTTCCATCGTCTTTCTCCAGGTTTCTTTTGGCCGCCCTCAGTTTCTTTTCTCCTTGTTGTGTCCAGCGTAGCGCCACCCAGGGTGGTGAGTCCGGTGACATTGCGGCAGACGTAACCTTAAACCACCCCCATCTCCTAGCCTGGAAGGTCTCGTGCAACTCCTGCTCTGGTGCGGAGGTCTTCGTTTGAGACGGTGTTGGGCCAAAAGATGATCTTCAGGATTCTTCGCAGACACTTGGTCTGGAACACATCCAGCTTTCGTTCGATGGCGGCAGTGGTCTTCCAACATTCTGATCCGTACAGGAGAACGCTGAAAGACGTTGCTCTTGAACTGTGTTGAAGATTCTGATCTTAGTGTGGATGCTGAGGCCCGTAGTTTTCCAGACGGGTTTGGGGCATGGCAAAGGCTTGGTTCGCTTTTCTGACTGATCCTGGTGTTGATCTCCTTGTCGCAGTCGCTGCCGTAGATATATTAATCCCAACAAAAAGAATCTTTCTTCTCCTTCTTCTGTGTTCGCCCTCCCCTCTACACCCCCCTACCCCACACACTGGTGTCACAATGAATAAGTAGTCGTATGAAATATTTACCTCTGCGCATGCGCATTAGAACAGTTACTTATCTCCCGTGATTACTACTAACCCTAACCCTATCCCTAACCCTAACCCTATCCCTAACGAAGTTGAAACAACGGAAAGAACCAAGAAATAGAGCAGGAGAGTGTAAATCTACATATTTGCAGAGAAATCGATGTACAAAGCCATGCACTTAGTTTCGTAATTATCACAATGGCGGACAAACAAACGATTCTGATTGGCTACGCGGATAGAGGTAAAAATCTCATAGAGGTAAAAATACACTGCCACACCGGGTCATGCCTAGATCCCCAGAGCAGTCCTGATATGAGGGTAAAGTCCGTTGTCTTCCGTAGCGCCTCAGTGGGTCCCCACAGCTTCTCTTGAAACATCACCCCTTCTGGCCAGACTTGACATGTAATCATGAGTGCTTCTTAGATAGTCAACGCGGGTAGTAGTACGTAAATTAGACTTAAACACCCCCCACGTCACGTGTCACATTCCCTCTTATGCTAGGAAGATTTCTTAAGATTTTTTTTACCAGAGGGAAAACACGTGAAAACCGTGATTTTGACACGTGACGTGGTGGGTCTTTAACTCCCCAAACGATTGGTTGTTCAGCCCAATTTGCTACCTGTGCTGACTGTCTGAGACGCATTCATGAATATCGCGGTATGTTGGACATTCCCTGGAGGGTCTTTATAATAGTCCCACAATGCACGAGTAGTAGTATGTAAATTAGACTAAACTCCCCCAAACGATTGGCTGTTCAGCCCAATTTGCTACCTGTGCTGACTGTCTGAGACGCATTCATGAATACCCGACCTGATGTCGCGGTATGCTGGACATTCCCTGGAGGGTCTTTATTCTAGTCCCACAATGGTTTATTTTTCTTCTTGTTCTTTGAATAACCAGAAAACATCTTCTTCGAGTCTCCTATGTTGTGTTAATAGCCCTGTCATGTCAGACCTAATCTTACGCCACTCTCTGGAGGGTCTTTATAATAGTCCCACAATGGCGATCCCAATGGTTTCTTTTTCTTCTTGTTATTTGAATAACCAGAAAACCTCTTCTTCGAGTCTCCTATGTTGTGTTAATAGCCCTGTCATATCAGACCTAATCTTACGCCAAAGAGGAGACCAAAAGATGAAAAAAGTGCGATACACGCAGACAGACAGAGACACTTTCATTAACTAATGGAAAGATGTCCATCTTATTATAAAATAAACGAAATCGTACACCCCTAAAACGAATTATGTGCCAAGGTCTTTTCGGTGCCCTGCTATTGTTAAGTTACTGAACTATAATTTTGTCTCAAGGCATACGCAGATATGATACATAGGGAGGGACACACACACAGACACACACACATACATATACACACACGCACATACATACACAAACGCACACAGAAACACACACACATACATGCACATAATACCACACATACACATACATACACGCACGCACGCATACACGCACACACAGAGTAAGAGAGAGAGAGAGAGAGAGAGAGAGAGAGAGAGAGAGAGAGAGAGAGAGAGAGAGAGAGAGAGAGAGAGAGAGAGAGAGAGAGAGAGAGAGAGAGAGAGAGAGAAGAGAGAGACAGAGAGAGAGAGAGAGAGAGAAGAGAGAGAGAGAGAGAGAGAGAGAGAGAGAGAGAGAGAGAGAGAGAGAGAGAGAGAGAGAGAGAGAGAGAGAGAGAGAGAGAGAGAGAGAGAGAGAGAGAGAGAGAGAGAGAGAGAGAGAGAGAGAGAGAGAGAGAGAGAGAGAGAGAGAGAGAGAGAGAGAGAGAGAGAGAAAGAGAGAGAAAGAAAAAGATAGACAGGGGCAGACAGAGAGAAAGACAAGAGAGAGAGAGAGACACACAGAGAGAGAGAGAGGGGGGAGACAAAGACAAAGACAAAGACAGACATAGACATAGAGAGAGAAAGACAAACAGAGACAGGGACAGACAGACAGACAGAGACTCGCAGGCCACCCAAACACAGTGGAAATTGTACGCCCCTAAAACTAACACCAGTCCCAAGACCTCTATTGTACACCGCTGGCCTGCTCTGGTGGTCACACTTCTGCTCTAAGACATCCCTTAGTTCCTTTGACAGATTTCCCATTACACCCATGTCACCCCCCCCCCCCCCCCATCACACCCACACCTCCTCCCTTCTTCAAATATATGCTCTAAATGCCTTTGTTCTCTCATCTTTCTTCTACCATAGGTCTAATCCCCATTTTCTACATAAAAGGTCGTTGACACAGTATGCTTTAACCATTCTTCTTCTTCTTCTTCTTCTGCATTCCCAGGCCGTAAGACCACAATGGGTACGTATGTGAATGTTTTTCAGTTTTCACTGGTCTCCTCGCTGCATTCAGCCGACACATTCCGATTTCGGAGGAGCTCAAAGGAGAAAACTATATGGACATTTTGTTTGGGGGGAAAAAGGCAAGAGAACGGGTCAGACAGTCAAAAAAGATAGTAGATGATAGAAAGCAAAGGGAAAAGGTACAGTCAAAGAGATAGAGAGACAGATTAGAGGAACTTACAAGCAAAGAACTTCCAGAAGGTGGGGGGACTATTTGTACGAAAGGCCCCCAGGTATCCCCACGGGGGAGAGGGGGTGGTGGTGTTCAACCATACATTTTAAAAGTACACGTATACGTATGCACGCTAATCAGTCGTTTCCGACCATGACTGCCAGATAGCTAGAGGGAGGTTGATGCTATTCCGGCGGGCTGGGCTAGAATTTGTTCACAGCATAGCGGAGACGGCCTTGCCTTGCCCAGGGTACATCCCCACTCTCTCGGCTAAAGGGATTTGAGGGCAACTGGCAGTGGGGGGAAGTTCCTCAAAGGCTAACCCACTCCTTTGGCTGAAGCACCAGAGCAGTTATGTATGTCATGGAAACATCCGTTGAGTATACTGTTGTGCTTTTTCTTTCTTCCTTTAATTAATATGTTTACAAGAAAATAAAGAACACAAATATATTCTAGTTTGCAGCGAATGTTCAAGCGTCTTACACACTTTTCTTCAGGCCTATTGTCTAAATTAATATGTTTACTTATCTGAAAACAAGGCTGGTCTGTCTTTTGTCTGTTCTTTTTGTATCTCTACATTTTTTCCTCCTTTAATTATTTTTTACAAACATTAATGTCCTTTCATTAATTCTTTAATTAAGCAACTAGCAATGTTTGTCTCTCTCTATACTCCTCTCCTCTGTCTCTGTCCTCCTGGACCAAGACACAAATCTTAGTAAATTAAAATACCAGTATGACTGATAGTCTACTAAGACCGTCACAGCTGTGCCAACTGAATGAAAAAATAAAATCCCAATCAAGAGAAAGGACGCTTGAGAGGCCTCGAGGCCTAATCGTCCTACCTGACTTGACCTGACCTGTCTGTCTGTCTGTGTTTGTATATGTGTGTTCTTAAGCCATAAATGGATATTCGGCATGCATATAACCAGCATCCCAACCCCTCATATTTTAAAAAAAAATTCGTGTCTGTAATTGCTTAATTATCATACATCTTAGAATGCCAAGAAATAAAAAGAGATAGAGAGAGCAAAAATAGAGAATAATTATAGAGGCTCGGGTTCGTTTAAAGAAAAACATTTGGGGGCAAAAAAAGAGTAGAGCAAGGAATGAAGTACAGATAAGTGTGTGTGTGTGTGTGTGTGTGTGTGTGTGTGTGTGTGTGTGTGTGTGTGTGTGTGTGTGTGTGTGTATGTGTGTGTGTGTGTGTGTGTGTGTGTGTGTGTGTGTGTGTGTGTGTGTGTGTGTGTGTGTGTGTGTGTGTGTGTGTGTGTGTGTGTGTGTGTGTGTGTGTGTGTGTGTGTGTGTGTGTGTGTGTGTGTGTGTGTGTGTGTGTGTGTGTGTGTGTGTGTGTGTGTGTGTGTGTGTGTGTGTGTACTTTATTGACAATAAAAAGAATAAGCTTGATAAAGCTTTTTTTTTACAGCTTTTGTGTGTGTGTGTGTGTGTGTGTGTGTGTGTGTGTGTGTGTGTGTGTGTGTGTGTGTGTGTGTGTGTGTGTGTGTGTGTGTGTGTGAAGTTAAGTCAAGTCAAAATCATCTTTATTGACGATAAGAGAATAAGCTTGATAAAGCTTTTTTGCATCCTCTGTGTGTGTGTGTGTGTGATTCAGATTCAGATTCAGATTCAGATATTTATTGTCTTTGAAAACCGTAACAGGTTTTATATATATATAAAACTGTCTGGTTCTACTGTCTGTCCCGCGTCCAAGGCCAAAAGCCGAAATATTGGGAATAGTCTACATTCTTTCTTGTTAGTTTTCATTCTTTTTTTGTCCTGCTATATATATATAGTTTGCTTTGATAAAGCTTTTCTGTGTCCAATGTCTTTATTTGTGAACCTCAGAAACAAAACCAGTTAACGTTAACTTTGAGTAATGTTCCGTGTTCTAAAGATAAAAAAATAAAAATATAAAAAATTATATAAATTGTGCTGATTTACTTTTTCTCTTGTAGAATGTCTTTGTACCATTCTCTTGTAGAATGTCTTTTTTGCTCGGGTTGGCATCCACTGGACAGTCAAATTGCAGGCCGATCATACAAACTGATGAGACCTTCTCTTAGGTCGAAACAGCTGTCTTTGCATAAGGCACTGTCCCTCCCCCATTGGGAGAAAAAGTAAATCAGCACAATTTATATAATTTTTTATTTTTTTATTTTTTTATCTTTTGAACACGGAACATTACTCAAAGTTAACGTTAACTGGTTTTGTTTCTGAGGTTCACAAATAAAGACATTGGACACAGAAAAGCTTTATCAAAGCAAACTATATGTATATAGCAGGACAAAAAAAGAAGGGCGGGGCACTAACTGAACGGGAAAATCCCTCTTGGTAGTTCAGGTGGTCAGAAAAGTGTGAACGACATCCGGTCACGCGCGCACTTCCGACCCAACGTCACTTAACCGCCCCCGTGGCCTCTTGGGATTGATCATGCGCGCACCATTGATGACGTCATCGCTTGTAACTATTGTATGGATAAAGAACTAGACGAGAAAAAAAAAAATCTTTAGTGCACGTTATTTCGTGCACACATGACATATGTAGACGGTCCTAACACTAATGATACCGGTGTTGCATAAAATATTTTACCCATAAAATAAACACTCTTTTCCCGCATTCAAATTGTTTGCTGTCTGGGAAAGATTCGCCCCTAAATTCATTCAGAGGCGTCTGGTGGCATGCAGGAAGAACAGAAGATTCATCATTAAATATTGAGAAGTCAGGGATATTTTTCTAACATTTATTATTATATATTTGTGTTTGCACGGATGGTTGTTTATATGGTCCGCCATTTTTGAAAATACGAAACTAAGTGACATGGCTTTGCATATCGATTTCTCAGCAAAAATGTAGATTTACACCCTCCTGCTCTATTATTTGGTTCTTTCCCTGTAGATTGAGCACTTAAATATCAATATCTTAAATAATAGTTGACTTATTTATCACATGAAAGAAGAATGGTTCTAGTGCGCTTTCGAAGGGTATTTATTTCACGGTGGGTACTTATTTCTCACGACACCGGTCACCAGCAATTGTTTCATGAGCGGCATTACTCACAGAGGTTATGCAATCATTTTGGGGGTGGAGGTGGGGGGCTTGCGTGCATTTTCGAACCAGCTGAATGTCACGTTTCCAGATGGGTAATGAGACAGCAAGCCATATAAAGGGAATCCCAATCGGCGATTATTCACAATAACGTATTGGTATTGATTGCATGTAGGCATATATTAAGACTTAGGATGCATGCACAAAACGTTCCTTCTAGCATATTATGACTCCAGTAAACGAGTTTCACTCGAGTATCACTCTAAGTGTCACAAAACAAACTTTTTGTTTTAAAGGGACACCCTGACGGGTGAGTTTTTGCAAGAAGCACGTCGAAATCACCAGAAAGACAGCCTTTTCAAGGATCGGAACACTCACTTTGCTCTGGTTTCCTAGAAATTAAGCCGTCAAAACGGCGATTCCTCCTTGGCGGAGTTGCCGGAGAGAGAAGCAGTTTTGGATGGGGTGGGTGGAGGACACTCAGAGTGGTTGAATCTTTTTCTTCTTCGTAGTGCAGTAAAAAAAAAAGAGAAGCTATTTCCTTTGTTGTGAGCGAAACTCCTTTTGGTAAACTGTAAATAAAAAGGCTTGTATTGTGAAAATTTCGTGATTTTTGTCTAAGCGACTCAGGTGGCCATTACAAAAGAGAACGCACACGTCTTCTCTTTCACTGAAATAATTTGACTTCCAGCACACTGCCCAACACATGATGCTCTACGACGCCAAACCTGGCCAGGGGGTGGTGGAGGGTGGAGCTGCAGGTGCAGCTTTGGGGCAGCCGCACCGACCTGGAGAAGACAGTGGACTTCGTCATGGCGACCAACTTGAAAGTCTGACGCTGCCAGCTACATCGACCGCTGAAGAAGAATAAGAATAAGAATAAGAATAAGAAGAAGAAGAAGAAGAAGAAGAAGAAGAAGAAGAAGACTTCCGGCACCTCCGCCAAGGAGGAATCGTCGACTTGACGGTTTGATTTATAGAAAACCAGAGCAAAGTGAGTGTTGCGATATCTGTAAAGGGTGTTTTCCTTGTGATCTCGACGTGTTTCTTGGAAACACTCATCCGTCAGGGTGCCCCTTTAAACTAAACTATAGTCAGAAGTGGCGTCTCCGACACGACAGAGGTATAGCACCAGACCCAGACCCACAAGTGTCTTCTTCCTCTTCTTCGTCGTTCGATCGCTCAGACAGTAGGTCCTTGTCAATAATTATGAGCGCAGATGCGTCATGCTGCCGTACGTCATGCGCCTAACTAAGAAATAGTCAGGCCCAGCATATTATGTCCATCTTCGGCTGGAGAGAATATTTGTAAGAATGTCTTTGGAGAAGAAAAAGGAGAATGGACCAGTCCGGCAGAAAGAGAGTAGATGACAGTAAGCAAAGGGAAAAGGCAGAGTCAAAGAGGGTGACAGATTAGAGGAAGCTACAAGCACAGAACTTCCAGAAGGTGGGGGAACTACGAAAGACCCCCCCCCCCTCCGGAGAATGGACCAATCAGGCAGAAAGAGTAAATGACAGTAAGCAAAGGGAAAAGGCAGAGTCAAAGAGGGTGACAGATTAGAGGAAGCTACAAGCACAGAACTTCCAGAAGGTGGGGGAACTATTAATACGAAAGACCCCCCCCCCCTCCGGAGAATGGACCAATCAGGCAGAAAGAGAGTAAATGACAGTAAGCAAAGGGAAAAGGCAGTCAAAGAGGGTGACAGATTAGAGGAAGTTACAAGCACAGAACTTCCAGAAGGTGAGGGAACTATTTATACGAAAGACACCCCCACCCCACCCCTCAGTGTCCTCACAGAGGAAAGAAGTGTATAAGATGTGTCAACTCCTTTTCACCAATGCCCATGACCCTTACTTTATGAAACAGGAACATGAAATGCTGATTTTAGCGGAACGATAGTTACGCATTGGAGATTAGGTATATAGGTATAAGGTATTTTATAGTCACAGAGGCATCTCTGTAAAATTCGGGTTGCTCCCACCTGGAGAGCGCGACGCAGCCAGAGGCGCGCCACCCATTTTTTAAATTTAATTAATTCTTTTGCATGCGATTTTTTGTGTGACTGATGAGGAAGGAAAGGGGGGGTGGGGGGTAAATTTTGACCAAATGACAACTTTTTCATTGCCACTGGGTTTAACGTGTGCTAAGTGCATGGGCACACGGGACCTCGGTTTATCGTCTCATCCGAAAGGCTCCACGTTCAGACCGTAAGGCCTAGTGCAAAGTGAGAGGAAAAAAATCCCCTGTACCCAGGTTCGAACTCGGGTTTACTTGACACGAGGTGAACGCGTTACCACTGTTCCACTCTACACCGAAACGACATTAAATGTATCTTGTTCGGTTGCTGTATTGCTCCCCCCCACGACACCACACAGACAGAAGCGTGAAATGCCAATTTGTCGCGGAACGCCAGCGGAGACTGCGGCACAAGACGAATGAAGTGTCGGAATGTTGTTTGTGTTGTTATTTGTGACGCCATGTGGGGGTATTATATATTCAGTGTGTGTGTGTGTGTGTGTGTGTGTGTGTGTGTGTGCGTGTGCGTGCGTGTGCGTGTGCGTGTGCGTGCGCGCGCGTGTGTGCGTGTGCGTGCGTGTGTGCATGTGTGCGCGCGCGCGCGTGTCAGTGTGTGTGTGTGCGCGCGCGCGTGCCTACACACACGTGGCGTGTGCGTAGGACATGCGTGCATGTGTAAGTTCGCACGCGCGTCTCCGCGTGTCGGTATGTGTGCATGTGTATGTGACACATCCCTAAGTTGTGATACAATGCAGTTAACGCCAATAAACAGGATTAGTTACACCCACCCACCCCACCCCCCACCCTCCATGACTAAAACCGTTTCAACCAAACCTATATTCCGACCATTTTTATTCCGGCCTATCTTTGTTTTGTCTCTTGAGGACATTACATCTGTCTTCACGATAAACATCCCAGGGTCGGATCAAGCGGTTCGTAAGGGGGGTCCCAGGGTGCGAAGCCCCCGGACATTCTTGCAATTCAGTTATCTTCTTCTTCTTCTTCGTTCGCTCAGACAGTTTCCTGTCCTATGAGCGTAGATGCGTCATGCTGCCGTTATGCGCCTTACTAAGAAATAGTTAGGCCCGGCATGTCCGACTTCGGCTGAAGAAATCTTTGTAAGAATTTCGAGAAAAGGCAGGAGAATGGACCAGTGAGAGAGAAAGACGGCAAATGACAGTAAGCAAAGGGAAAAGGCAGAGTCAAAGAGAGTGACAGAATTAGAGGAAGGTTCACAGAATTAGAGGAAGGTTCAAGCACAGAACTTCCAGAAGGTGTGGGAGCTATTTGTACAAAAGTCCCCCGGTATCCCCATGGGGGAATTTAGTTATTATTAAGGCATAAATTGAGTCATTTTCTTATTTTTCATCCTTGTAAAGGTGCATGCTTGGGGCAGAGTGTGGGGGGGGGGTGTCCACGAAACCAGGACCCCCCCCCTCTACATCCGGCCCTGCATCCTCCTGTATGTGTTTATCGTGTTATCCCCCCCCCCCCCCCCCCCAAACAAACTGGTTTTAATTCCCGGACACAAAATAGATTCACTCTAGACAATAATCTAAACGGTTTTGAAGGTGAGGCAGTTGGAGAACGAAAGATGCGAAGCTTATTTCCTCCCTTCCACCATTACTCCGTTCCTGTCCTGACCTCATCCCACTATTTTCTTCTTCTTCTGCGTTCCCAGGCCATATGGCCATACTGGGTAAGGTACATATGTGTCCGGTTTTCAGTTTCACTGGTCTCCCCGCTGCGCATAGCCGACACATTCCGATTTCGGAGGAGCTCAAAGGAGAAAAATTATTCGGAAGATTTTTTGAAAAAAACCACCGCAGGAGAATGGGCCAATATGTCAGAAAGATAGCAGATGACAGAAAGCAAAGGGAAAAGGCAGAGTCAAAAGGAGTGACAGATTAGAGGAAGTTACAAGTACAGAACTTCCAGGAAATAATGGTTAACGCCCTCTTTGGCCTTTCGGCCATGTGGGGCAATAAGATTTTACTTGGGGATATAACAGAATAACAGAACTTCCAGATTGTGGGGGAACTATTTGTATGAAGATCCCCCGGCATCCCCACGGGGAGATCCCACTTTTCAATTGTCTGCTTCCATTGTATCCATTCCCCTCGTAATTTCACAAAGCTTAAAAACAGAGAAAAAAGTCATAAGGGAGAAGCACATGGGGTACGGATAAAACAAAATTAACACACAAAAACTCTTCAGAAATTGTTTTAAAAATTTAATTTAAGAATATTTTTTTCAAACTGCCCACAAAATAGTTTCTTATTGCTTGTGGCAGCCAATATTGTATAATCTACTTGTGTTTGAGTGCCTTGTGTAAGCTTTAAGCTTGTTGTGCTCGTTCTCATTTGTTTATGTTGCTGCTTTACTATGTGATTCTCAATTTGTTTTTAACTCGTTTAAACCAAAATAAGAAAACTAAAGTGTGAACTAAAATTTGTTCCAAAACAAGTTGCGAGATGAAGAAAAGGAAATAAACATAAACTGGACAATGCCAGGAAAGCCTAGCATAACAAAAAGGAAAGAAAGACGTGCACAAACTCGTACTCTTCCCTCCCACTATCTGTGGGGCAAAGGACAAAAGTACAGGTTGGAAGTCGGGACAATTGGAGCACAAGACTGGAGAAAACAGTGTGAGAGTCAAACGATACAGCCTTGTAAAATATTTCCAAAAGCGGGATTCTACAAAATGATCACAGAATGATAGATAGCAGGTTCTTTAGACAACAGCTTAGGCGTCCAACAAAACCTCAGAAAAAAGGATTGGACGTCAACAGAAAGAAACAACAACCCGTTCTAGTGAAAAGTCAACACAACCAAAAAAGAAACCGATCTTGGAGGCAAAGGGAAAAGGCAGGGAGACAGAAAACGTGGTTAATATGGATGCATATTGGATACACCAATGTTCAATGTGTTTCTGTCCTTCCATATGGCTGGTCTCCCCGCTCTCCTCCGCTCTCTCTCTCTCTCTCTCTCTCTCTCTCTCTCTCTCTCTCTCTCTCTCTCTCTCTCTCTCTCTCTCTCTCTCTCTCTCTCTCTCTCTCTCTCTCTCTCTCTCTCTCTCTCTTTGTACAAACAAAAGTATTGTAAGAAAAGTGGCTGTTTTTATCTTTAAAACTTTGAAAGTAAGGCAAGATTTACGTAGTGTTTTGTAATGTCAATTTAATAATGTAATGTCAATTGTTTGTGGGCATGGCCTAACAATTAAAAATTTCCTGACCTCTCTCTCTCTCTCTTTATCTCTCTCTCTCTCTCTCTCTCTCTCTCTCTCTCTCTCTCTCTCTCTCTCTCTCTCTCTCTTTATCCTTGTCAAATAAAGTTTTCCAGTGTCCATCTCTCTCTCTCTCTCTCTCTCTCTCTCTCTCTCTCTCTCTCTCTCTCTCTCTCTCTCTCTTTATCCTTGTCAAATAAAGTTTTCCAGTGTCCATCTCACTCACTCTCTCTCTCTCTCTCTCTCTCTCTCTCTCTCTCTCTCTCTCTCTCTTTATCCTTGTCAAATAAAGTTTTCCAGTGTCCATCTCTCTCTCTCTCTCTCTCTCTCTCTCTCTCTCTCTCTCTCTCTCTCTCTCTCACACACACACACACACACACACACACACACACACACACACACACACACACACACACACACACACACACACACACACACACACAGTGAGTACCTTTCATCAGGACCGATTTTTGTAATCACAAACGAATGCTAAAAATCCCTCCTTTCATCAACACCATAATCAGCCCCTACAGTTCAAAGCAAACCCAATAAAGGCATAGCATACCATGCTTCTTAGGCTCGGTGCACATCTTATGTCCGGGCTAATACAAAGCATCTGTTTTGCTTCATTCTGTGTTTTTCTCACACCTGCTGCCATGTCATTCACACCGACTGGCAGTGCATTGTGTACGCATTTGGTCCGCTGTCGCCCATGTTTTTGTTGTTTGGGTCTTGGGAGAGAGAGAGAGAGACCAAAAGAAGCAGACCTGCTTGTGTGCATAACCTGTCAGCGAGTCAAAAGCAACAAGGCGTGTGCTACCTTTCACACGATTGTCAAACATGCTGGGTCCTTAGTAGAACCAGAAGACAGATGGACACCGAGCACAAAAAGCATAGAATAGCTATGTATAGCATACCATGCTTCTGCAGGCATTGAAGGTGTTGGTATTTTCAGAGAATGTATGAAGATCTCCCTGGTTGCTATGTGAAACACGGCAGAAGCGCCAGTGAGTGCAGTCTAGACAGAGACATGTGAGTGTCGACAGCTAACACAGGCCATGTTTCCTGAGAGAAACAAAAAGAGAGATACAGCAAACAGACAAGATTAGCACGAAGAGAAGAAACAAAGGAATGGTGGCTAAGGCCTACAAAAGATAGCCCTATTGGAGTGTATTTGTTTTGGTAAGAAACAGACGAACAGGAAGACAGATGGAGAGAACGAGTTGTGAAACTAAAGTTGAAGAATACCACATATTTAAAAAACGGTTGGTTTTAGAGCGTGTGGTATCTTATGTCAGCACCATGACATACAACCGTTTCCACAAGAGACGGGAGGACATACTACGCCCACACCCACACACCCACACACATACATACACACACACACACACACACACACACACACACACACACACACACACACAAACATATACATAATAATTAATTATTCTTAATAAAAATGTGCAAACACTACAATATGCATCAATGTTCAGAAATGATTTATCATACATTATATACATACATACATACACACATACATAAATACATACAAACATACATACATGCATACATACTTAATACATACACACATACATACATACATACATACATACATACATACATACATACATACATACATACATACATACATACATACATACATACATACATACATACAGACAGACATACAGACAAGGTTTTTTGAAATTTTAATCGAACAATACCACACATTTAAAAACAACAGTAACGGTTTGAGTGTATGCTATCTTCTAAGAGACAGACAGACAGACACGGGCGGACAGACAGCAGACGGACAGTCAGACAGACAGACAATGTATTTTGAAACCTAAGTAAAACAAAAAATACCACATGGTATTTCAAAACAAGGGCAGATTTTTCAGACAGCTCACGTGCTGTGCATTTGAGACTATGCGGTGCACGGGACAAATGTTCCAACCGCTGTCAATGTATGTATAGGTGTAGCTAAGAAGGGAAAGTGTTGACTGCTAAGGTGGGCCAGCATGTTTTCAGTCAAAACAGGAAGATACGGCACTAGGAGACAAGATAAAACACGAGGATGGGAAAGCCATATGAATAGAGCCCCAGTGATTTTGGTCATTTGTTTTGAGAAAATGAGAAAGAAAGGCGGAAAGAAGTGAAAAGAAGAAGCGTAGAGAGTATGGTAGGAAGGAACAAACACGGGCCAAGCACGCACAGAGAGAGAGAGAGAGAGAGAGAGAGAGAGAGAGAGAGAGAGAGAGAGAGAGAGAGAGAGAGAGAGAGAGAGAGAGAGAGAGAGAGAGAGAGAGAGAGAGAGAGAGAGAGGGTGGGGAAACAGAGAGAGAGGGAGAGAGAAAGAGAGAAAGAGACAGAGAGAGAGAGAGAGGGTGGGGAAACAGAGAGAGAGAGAGAGAGAAAGAGAGAGAAAGAGAGAGAGAGAGAGAGAGAGAGAGAGAGAGAGAGAGAGAGAGAGAGAGAGAGAGAGAGAGAGAGAGAGAGAGAGAGATACATAGAGAGACAGACACAGAGAGAGAAGCAGACAGAGACGGAAAGAGAGAGAGAAAGAGAGAGAAACAAAGAGACAGAGAGAGAGAGAGAGACAGAGATAGAGAGACAGAGACATACAGAGAGAGAGAGAGAGAGACAGAGAGACAGAGATAGACAGACAGAGAGAGAAAAACAGAGAGACAAAGAGAGAGAGAAAGAAAGAAAGAGAGAGAGAGAGAGAGAGAGAGAGAGAGAGAGAGAGAGAGAGAGAGAGAGAGAGACAGAGACAGAGAGACAGAGACAGAGAGAGATGAACCATTCTACAGAATGTCTTATGTTAATCCTATCTTTCAAAGACATTCTCTATATGACCGTTGCTACAGTAGTCAGTACTTTTGCGATGGGAACGATTTTTTATCCGAGACAGACTGTACACGACAAAAACACTGGAGAGCATTTCGATTCTACAGTACTTAAATTGAACATTATTTCAAAATGTAACCAAAAGTTAAGCCAAACAAAGGGGCGCCTCCCAGGCGGATAGTCTGGCTGTAGAGACATGGTGCCATTTGTGACCCAGCACCACGAAAGGGACATTAAGTCGCTGGGCTAGTTTCTCACAACAAGTTTGCAAAGTCAAAAATCTTCTTTTAAAAAAAAATCAAATTTGAGTTATGGGTATTTTCGTGCTCTCTAACATCTCATCTTTCATGTTTATAAAGGACAATCCATGCTATGGTCTCTAAATACTCCAAAAAGTGCTTTAAAATGAGTAGGTTGATGCATTTAAAAAACACACCTTTAGACTGTGATTTCTCAAAATGGCCGACACTCACTCTACCAACTTTAAATGCTCATCATATAGTAAAAAGCCGTGTGTGTGTGTTTGTGTGTGTGTGTCTGTGTGTCTGAAACACGAAACGGGCCTTATAACTCCGCCGTTTTTTGCTGTGAGCCCTAACGGGGCGATGGCAATGGCAACCGAGGCGGCCGTATCATTTGCGCGGTTTCGCAAATGCGCCAAACGCGCATTCGCCGGCCTCTCGGCGCCCGTATCTCCGGCCTTCAAATTTGGCAGGTAGATGACCGGGGAAGGGCACTATTAGTGTGCCAAACCGGAAGCGAATCGGTTCAGAAACGCGCGCGCTAGACGCCGCTTCACCTTTTCACGAATAACTCCGCCGTTTCTTAACCGAATCGCCTCAAATTTGCTATCAGGCTTGCTATGGCCCGGACAAAGCCTGGCAGCAAATTCGAAGAGAATCGGGAGAGCGCGTCACTCTCGAAGCAGCGCCAACGTGAAACGGGGCCTTATAACTCCGCCGTTTCTTAAACAAATCGCTTCAAATTTGCTGTACTCAGCGTTACCAGTACTTGGCGTTACCGTTACCAGGCGTTACCAGTACGGTGCATTGCCAGTACTAGGCGTTGCGCTAGTAACTCTAAAACGTTACAAGAATGGTTCTTATATCATTTGAAAGAGAATTATGAAGTTTCAAGCTGTACCATTATTTCAGAATGGTCATTTTGACACTTAATGTCCCTTTCGTGGTGCGAGGTCACATTTGTTGAAGGATACCGGCGGCATCTTCTCTTGTTGAACATGCAAGAGTTTAGGTTTGTTTGGATTGATTGAAGTAAACAGGGACACACACGCGCGCACACGCAGAGACACATGCAACGGCAGTAAATAGGGAATAACATACGCGTGTACGCGTACGCACGCACGCACGCACGCACACACACGCACGCACGCACACACACACACACACACACACACACACATACACAATGCACGTGTATGCACACAGACACACACCTACACAAACTCGCGCGCGCGCGAGTACCACACATAAACACACACACACACACACATACACACACGTAACACATACACACACACGCTACACACACACACACGCACACACATACACACACACACACGCACGCATGCACGTACACAGGCACACACACATACACACACACGCGCGCACATACACACACACACCACACATACCTTTTGTCCCTTACAACCCGAACAAGAAAAATACAGTATCGAATGAAAATTCATTTAAAGTCCTCCGGTCTGAAGCAGACACATATGGGACATTAGTAGATAAAAAGATGGTGGGAACGATCCTGCCTGCTTTTTGCTCCTTTTGCTATATTTGCTGTTTTCTTGTTTGTCTGTGTTGATAAAGGCGCATTCGCCGAAATATCCAGTAGTTTTTTTATTTACTCCCAAAAATCTGCATTTTGTCTCTTGTGAATAAAAAAGGATTCACAAACGCCCCATCACTAATTATACACTTGTCGTGTAGTTTGTTTGTTTGTTGTATGTTCCAGTGACGTTGCAGTCTGTTTCAGGGTTTTTTATATTAACATATTCAAGATTAGAAGGCTACGGCCTGTCTTGAATAAATGTTGAGTTGTTTGTACATATTTCTCTCCTCTAAAACGCAGCTGTATTGTTGCATGCCTGTCTGTCGTTTCCGACTATGACTGCCAGACAACAGAGGAGGCCGCTACTATTCTGGATAGCGTGGCTAGGATTTGTTTGTAGTGGAGATGCCTTGCGTAGGGTACATCTCGCCTACCTCGGCTACAACATAGGATTTTTTTTAGGGCAGCTGGCTTTAGGGAAGGTCCCCAAAGGACAACCAATCTCTTCAGTTGCAGCACTAAGGGTCAATTGAAATGACTCTTGGGGCAGTGGGGTGGATGCATCGTGCCTCCATACGGGGAGACTCGGCTGGAATGCTGGACCCGACTGAGGTTGGTGCGGCAATCCTGTGTTGAGTTGTCCCAAGGTTGATTGCCTGTGTTGAGTTGCTGATGATGTGGTTTGGTATGCCGATTCGGGCGAAAATGGCTTTGAGTGCGCCCCGACCCCTCCACGAGTCTCTCTCCCCTGTGGGGATACTTGGGGGGGGGGGGGGGGGGGGGGGGGGGGGGAATAGAAGAATACCTTCGACAGTGCTGCCTTTCACCTGGGCTTTAAAGACCCCCCAAGTTGTGGCACCCATTTGTCACGTGTCACATTCCCTCTTATGCTAGGAAGATTTCTTAAGTTTGTTTACCAGCTATAAGAGGGAAAACACGTGGAAATCGTGATTTGACACGTGACGTGGTGGGTCTTTAATGTGTGCGCAAGATCTTGTGCATGCGACCTCGGTTTGTTATGTCTCATCCGAAGGACAGTTCCCCAAGGCTGCAGCACAGAGGCAAGTAACGGCTCCTGTTCTGAGACAGAGTCCGTGCTGAGAAATGCTTCTCGTAGCAAATGATAAATTGAAATTAATCAATCATCACACAGGTCTCCATATCACTTTACTGTTTCAGAATTAATATCAACGAGACAAATTCTTTTTAGCATTCACAATGCCACTGGGACCCTATATCCCGCCTGTAGAACCCTCTATACTGTAAGTGAAGGAGTCCCTGGGACCCCTTGTTTTGCGGGACGATTGGGATCCCTGCTTGTAGTGTGTAACAATTTAAAATCACTCAGAACGTGTTGTAAGCGCTTCACAATCGCTGTTTCTTCTTCTTCTTCTGCGTTCCCAAAAGGCCATATGGCCATAATGCCAATGGATAAGGTACGTATGTGTCCGGTTTTCAGTTTTCACGGGGGTACAGCGTACAGCCGACACATTCCGATTCCGGAGGAGCTCAAAGGAGAAAAATTATTTGGAAAATGTTTGTTGAAAAAAAGGCAGGAGAATGGGCCAGTAAGTCGGAAAGATAGTAGATGATAGAA
The DNA here is from genome assembly GCA_017654935.2 of Phymorhynchus buccinoides. NCBI lineage: Eukaryota > Metazoa > Mollusca > Gastropoda > Neogastropoda > Raphitomidae > Phymorhynchus > Phymorhynchus buccinoides. The sequence goes on from CM065707.1 coordinate 4,201,468, forward strand.
AGCAAAGGGAAAAGGCAGAGTCGAAGAGAGTGGCAGATTAGAGGAAGTTACAAGCACATAACTTCCAGAAGGTGGGGGAACTATTTTTTAACAAAAGACCCCCGCCCCGGTATCCCCACGGGGATACAATCGCTGTAAAACCCACAATTGTTAGCAGCCTGGGGGCCCAGGAATGCTCACAACAGGCGGAGGAATACAACTCGTGAATCAGTGAGAAGGTAGCCACTGGTGACAGAATCCTTGATAACCTTCCGCCGTCGTATCCTAATCTAGAACATTCCCATATCTCTTAAGACGGGTTTAAGGTACCAGTGTCAGTTCTCGTAAAGCATCCTCCGATATATGTGTCGAATATCCTCAGATAAGGCCTTTTGTTCAGTTAGGGGGTGAAATAGATACTGACATAACGGCTACAGAGGGTCATGGGTCAAACTGGATTTTTAGATTCAATGGGTAAGTTCCCCTCTTGTCAAAAGAAAGATTCCTCTTCGCGTTAATGTAATGCCAGACTGACTACAACGGTTAACTAGAAGAGTAAGAGGATTTGGGGGCGTAGGGTACATCTCGCCTACCTCGGCTACAACATAGAGACGGGGGGGGGGGGGGAGAGGAGGAGGAGGAGGGCGAGGACAAGAAGAAGAAGAAGAAGAAGAAGAAGAAGAAGAAGAAGAAGAAGAAGAAGAAGAAGAAGAAGAAGAAGATTGATTGATTGATTTGGGTTAAGAAGAACAACAAGAACAACAAGAAGAAAAGTAAGTAAAAGAACAACAAGAAGAAAAGTAAGTAAAAGAACAAGCAGAAGAAAAGAAGAAGAAGAACAAGCAGATGATGATGAAGAAGAAGAAGAAGAAGACACATTCCGAAGAAGAAGAAGAAGAAGAAGAAGAAGAAGAAGAAGAAGAAGAAGAAGAAGAAGAAGAAGAAGAAGAAGAAGAAGAAGAAGAAGAAGAAGAGGAAGAAGAGGAGAATCAGAAACTATGGTGGTTTGTGTCTGATAAGTTGGGTTCAGGGACGAATCCAAAGCAAAATAGTAATACTATCTTTGGTCAAAGTTCCTATGTCAAGTCGTCTAGATTGTGGTCAAGCTCTGGACCAGTTTATGTGTGAGAGAGAGAGAGAGAGAGAGAGAGAGAGAGAGAGAGAGAGAGAGAGAGGTGGTTTGAGAGAGAGAGAGAGAGAGAGAGAGAGAGAGAGAGAAGAGAGATTGAGGTCAGAGAGAGAGAGAGAGAGAGAGAGAGAGAGAGAGATAGAGAGAGAGAGAGAGAGAGAGAGAGAGAGAGAGAGAGAGAGAGAGAGAGAGAGAGAGAGAGAGAGAGAGAGAGAGAGAGAGACAGAGAGAGACAGACAGACAGACAGACAGACAGACAGACAGAAACAGAGAGAATGTGATAAGGGTGGGCGAAAAAGTTAATTGTATCATTTACGCATTGGACTGTAGAGGGAAAGGATTGTGTTTTTTAAATTTTGATCTTGTTGATTTTTTGCTCCTTTTGTTGCCTGATTTTTGCTCCTTTTGCTGTTTTCGTGTTTGTCTGTGTTGATCAAGGCGCGTTCGCCCAAATATCCAGTAGTTTTGTTTTGTCTCTTGTGAATAAAATAACGTCACTTTACACTTGTGTAGTTGTTTGTTTGTTGTATGAAAAAGTACATTGTCAGTTTCAAAGAACGAAATTGCCCTCAGCTATCTGACATGAACTCTGCTCTGCATTCAGTTATGAGTGTGAAGAATAAAGTACCCAGCGCAAGGCACCTGCTCTGTTAAAGGACGACTTTGTTGTTTATTTACTTTCTTGTTCACCAACAAAAAAGCACGATTCTTTTGGCTGCACGTGCTCAAATCTTTCATTGACAAAGTCATAAAATTCAACAAAAAGTGGTTACCCTACCTAGACTTGCTACCTAAGTAGGTCTAAGGTGGGTTGGTTTTTAAAAATGTCTGTGTATGATTTATCATAATATATAGTGTTCAGTCCACTGCATTAATACTTACATTGGGATATTCATGATTTAGCATAATATATAGTGTGTAGTGCACTGCATTAATACTTACATTGGGATATTCATGATTTAGCATAATATATAGTGTTTAGTCCACTGCATTAATACTTACATTGGGATATTCATGATTTATCATAATATATAGTGTGTAGTCCACTGCATTAATACTTACATTGGGATATTCATGATTTAGCATAATACATAGTGTTTAGTCCACTGCATTAATACTTACATTGAGATATTCATGATTTGGCATAATACATAGTGTTTAGTCCACTGCATTAATACTTACATTGGGATATTCATGATTTAGCATAATATATAGTGTTCAGTCCACTGCATTAATACTTACATTGAGATATTCATGATTTAGCATAATATATAGTGTTTAGTCCACTGCATTAATACTTACATTGGGATATTCATGATTTATCATAATATATAGTGTTTAGTCCACTGCATTAATACTTACATTGGGATATTCATGATTTAGCATAATATATAGTGTTTAGTCCACTGCATTAATACTTACATTGGGATATTCATGATTTAGCATAATATATAGTGTTTAGTCCACTGCATTAATACTTACATTGGGATATTCATGATTTATCATAATATATAGTGTTTAGTCCACTGCATTAATACTTACATTGGGATATTCATGATTTATCATAATATATAGTGTTTAGTCCACTGCATTAATACTTACATTGGGATATTCATGATTTGTCATAATATATAGTGTTTAGTCCACTGCATTAATACTTACATTGGGATATTCATGATTTAGCATAATATATACTGTTTAGTCCACTGCATTAATACTTACATTGGGATATTCATGATTTAGCATAATATATACTGTTTAGTCCACTGCATTAATACTTACATTGGGATATTCGCTTTCCTTTGTCATACCTTTGTAATTCTAGTTTCGAAATGTTCATGTTGATCATAACCACATACGCCCCTTTTTCATGTTCCCTTTATGTTCCATTTGTTTGTTTTGTTTTTCTTTCCTTTGTTCTTATATTATAGATAAACCCCTTGTGAAGCTGGTTTTAGGATAAACTAGTGGATACTTTAGAGGAGATTGATTTTCAATAGCTGCTAATGTACATGCTGATTTGCTTTATTTGATAATGATGGCTATTCTGTATGATTGAGTTAATCATTGTGTTATTTAGTTCTTCAAAAGAATATTGTCTTGTTGCAACATGCATTATGGATGAAGAGAACCTTCTTTGCAAGGGGCCCCCCAAAATAAAGTCATAAAATGCCAGCAAAATCGCATGAACCGTTGTGGAAATATCAGACAAAGAGTAAAAGTATGGGTGCATGTGCACCCACAGGGTACGAGAAGGGTTAATACACAACAACCGATCCAATGGTTCAGTTAGCACGCGCTCCTCTCTGAGAAGGAAAGGGGAAGAGAAAGAAGCTTATTTGAAATGGGAAGGGCTCCCAGGGACCCACTTTTGGGGGTCTATGAAGCACTAAAATTCTAAAAGACTCTCTAAAAGAATGTGCAGGGGGTCCCAGGGATGCACTAGAAAAAATATTTTTGGCATTCGCAATGCCACTGAGACCCTCTATCCCGCCTATAGGACCCCTTGTTTTGCGGGACGATTGGGAGGTCTGATGGGATAGTGCTTATTGGAGCAATTTTGTTTTTGTAATACAACCAAAAGTATAGCTTTTCAGGTTTCCTGCATATTATGCTTCTTTGCAGACAAACAATGCCTTTGTTGGTTCTTCCTGTTTTTCACCGCAAGAAGAAGAAGAGGAAGAGGAAGAGGAAGAAGAAGAAGAAGAAGAAGAAGAAGAAGAAGAAGAAGAAGAAGAAGAAGAAGAAGAAGAAGAAGAAGAAGAAGAAATGAAGAAAAAGAAGAAGAAGAACTGAAGTAGTAGTAGTAGTAGTAGTAGAAGAAGAAGAAGAAGAAGAAGAAGAAGAAGAAGAAGAAGAAGAAGAAGAAGAAGAAGAAGAAGAAGAAGAAGAAGAAGAAGAAGAAGAAGAAGAAGAAGAAGAAGAAGATAAAGAAAAAGAACAAGAAGAAGAAGAAGAAGAAGAAGAAGAAGAAGAAGAAGAAGAAAGAAGAAGAAGAAGAAGAAGA
>CM065707.1:4218082-4220582 GCA_017654935.2 Phymorhynchus buccinoides
CTGTGTCTCACTGTCCTTCCTTTTCTGTCTCTCTTTCAATCTCTCTCTGTAGCTCGCTGTCACTGCCTCTGTCTCTGTGTTTATCTCTGTTTCTCTCAGTCCTCCCCCCCCCCCCCCCTCTCTCTCTCTCTCTCTCTCTCTCTCTCTCTCTCTCTCTCTCTTTCTTTCACATTCTCCATCCAACCCACCCCCCTCTCCCTCTATCTCTCAACCTCTCTTTATCATGATATCACCTGCTTTGCTACCTTTATGTTCAAATCTGTATGTGTAATATTATACCTTGCCATGTTTGTATTCTATGTTCGTATATGTACCAAGGACAGATGGGAAGACTAGGCGTTGCCTAAAATCTTTATCCTTGAAAAATAAAGTTAAAGTTTTCAAGTTTTCAACTCTCCCTCTCTCTCTCTCTCTCTCCCTCCCCTCTCTCTCTCTCTCTCTCTCTCTCTCTCTCTCTCTCTCTCTCTCTCTCTCTCTCTCTCTCTCTCTCTCTCTCTCTCTCTCTCTCTCTCTCAGAATTCGTCCAATTCATTCATCAGCTCTGGCATGTGTTTAGCTTGGCACTTTACGGTGTTGTGTTGTGAGCTCGGCATGTTCTGACGTCTGTCTGACGCTCCATTCGGCACACAAAGACTCTCCACTTATAGTTGAATGTCTGAAGCATCCCCTTCAAGGATGAAGTCAAAAGCGAACACATTCTCGGTCAAACAATCAAGAAAGAATATAAGTTACAAGGGAAAACAACCGATCCCAGGGATCGGGTCTTGCTCGTCAGAAAAGCTCTGCCTCGCGGTGGCTCGCACAACAGGGAACAAAGAAGGGCGAACCGTCTCTCTCGCCAGCCGTGATTCAAATGTGGCGCGCGGGAAACGAAAAATGGTGTTTTACGTCCTCTCGGTATGGAACAGACACATATGGGACATTTGTAGATACAAAGATGGTGGGAACAATACTGGAGGCAATGCCCGGAGGCAGTGCAACACCAGTAAATTCCCGATTTTTTAACAATACAGATAGGTGTAGCGGTAACCACGTCTCGGTTAATCATCGGCTATGGTACCGCCACAATTAATCTCAATAATGTGGCGCGGGCTCAGCGCTTCCCCTCTTTTATGGTCCTGTCGCGGGTTTAAGGGGTGCATTTGAAGAGTAAAAAAATACCCGTGAAACTCCGCCTAGGTGTGGGCGAGAGACAAGTTCCTTTTAAAGGTTAAAGTTCCTTTTAAAAGGACAATAAGTCAATAAACCATCTGACTGACAGATTGATTGATTGATTGATTGATTGAGAGAGAGAGAGAGAGAGAGAGAGAGAGAGAGAGAGAGAGAGAGAGAGAGAGAGAGAGAGAGAGAGAGAGAGAGAGAGAGAGAGAGAGAGAGCGAGAGAGAGAGAGAGAGAGAGAGAGAGAGAGAGAGAGAGAGAGAGAGAGAGAGAGAGAGACAGAGACAGGGAGAGAGAGAGAGAGAGAGAGAGAGAGAGAGAGAGAGAGAGAGAGAGAGAGAGACAGAGAGACAGATACATATCTGGGTGTAAAAAGTCTAGGTAGGAAAAGACCCAGGGAGTAAAAGTCCGGGTGGGAAAAGACCTAGGGTGTGAAACATTCGGGTGGGAAAAGAACTAGGGTGTGAAACATTCGGGTGGGAAAAGAACTAGGGTGTGAAACATTCGGGTGGGAAAAGACCTAGGGTGTGAAACATTCGGGTGGGAAAAGACCTAGGGTGTGAAACATTCGGGTGGGAAAAGACCTAGGGTGTGAAACATTCGGGTGGGAAACATTCGGGTGGGAAAAGACCTAGGGTGTAAAACATTCGGGTGGGAAAAGACCTAGGGTGTGAAACATTCGGGTGGGAAAAGACCTAGGGTGTGAAAATTCCGGGTGGGAAAAGACCTAGGGTGTGAAACATTCGGGTGGGAAAAGACCTAGGGTGTGAAACATTCGGGTGGGAAAAGACCTAGGGTGTAAAACATTCGGGTGGGAAAAGAAAAGACCTAGGTGTGAAACATTCGGGTGGGAAAAGACCTAGGGTGTGAAACATTCGGGTGGGAAAAGACCTAGGGTGTGAAACATTCGGGTGGGAAAAGACCTAGGGTGTGAAACATTCGGGTGGGAAAAGACCTAGGGTGTGAAACATTCGGGTGAGAAAAGACCTAGGGTGTAAAACATTCGGGTGGGAAAAGACCTAGGGTGTGAAACATTCGGGTGGGAAAAGACCTAGGGTGTGAAACATTCGGGTGGGAAAAGACCTAGGGTGTGAAAAGCCCGGGTGGGAAAAGACCTAGGGTGTGAAAAGCCCGGGTGGGAAAAGACCTAGGGTGTAAAACATTCGGGTGGGAAAAGACCTAGGGTGTGAAACATTCGGGTGGGAAAAGACCTAGGGTGTAAAACATTCGGGTGGGAAAAGACCTAGGGTGTGAAAAGTCCGGGTGGGAAAAGACCTAGGGTGTGAAACATTCGGGTGGGAAAAGACCTAGGGTGTGAAAAGCCCGGGTGGGAAAAGACCT
>CM065707.1:4228082-4233082 GCA_017654935.2 Phymorhynchus buccinoides
ATTGTTAGGCGGCTTTTAAAGACCCACCAGGTCACATGTCAAAATCACGGGTTTCACGTGTTTTCCCTCTTATAGCTGGTAAGAAATCTTGTTTTGACCAGGTTTGGCTCCCATACAAATGTCCCCAAATTGAAAACGAAACATCATTTTAAAGAGCAGCCTCAATTTGAAGTTGAGGACATTTGTATGTGGGTCACAGCTACCTAGAAAAAACCAAAGGGACGTAATCGTGTTGCGTCAGTGTGTCTTTAAGAAGACACACAGGAAGGGGTTATCTCTTATTGCGCTTTATTATAAGCTCTGTGATAAAGATCGGAAACCTTGACGCAACGTAGGCCTAAATTTAATACATAGTAATTTTAGCAACCTCTACAATCGATATCATCCCGTAACTAAAATAAATATAGGTAAGTACAAGAAATGCATATAGTAGAAGAATTATATAATTATGTCTAAATACAAAAATAAAACATTCAGGTTAAAAACACAAACAAACAGGATAAAAAACCGTTTCCAAAATGTCGACGTTTACTTGTCTTCTATCAACCTACAAATTACACAGCTGTTCGAACAAGTGAGTGACATTCTTTTCTAAGTTATATAAGTTCTATTTTTTTAAATTTATCCAAACAAAGCAAAAATTACACTCTCTTGGCCAAGTCTTAAAGACCCACTGACCCACCACGATTAAAGTCCCTTGCCGTTTTTTCTGGGTAGCTGTGACCCACATACAAATGCCCCAAACTTCAAATTGAGGCTGCTCTTTAAAATGATGTTTCGTTTTCAATTTGGAGGCATTTGTATGGGAGGGAGTCAAACCCGGTCAAAACAAGATTTCTTACCAGCTATAAGGGGGGAAAACACGTGAAACCCGTGGTTTTGACACGTGACCTGGTGGGTCTTTAAAGACCTCCCACGTCACGTGTCACATTCCCTCTTATGCTAGGAAGATTTCTTAAGATTTCTTACCAGCTATAAGAGGGAAAACACGTGAAAACCGTGATTTTGACAAGTGACGTGGTGGGTCTTTAAGACAGAGAACCAGAGCCCCTTGCTTAATGGACCACTCGCTGATGTAGTGTGTTGATTATGAAGGGTCAAAGGGTGTATTATGAAGGGTCGAAGGGTGTACAATACTACAAAACTACCACCTCCTATCAATACAATACTTAGCCACCGCTCACTCTATTCGAAAGGACCCTAAACAACAAGAAAGGCAAAGCCTTCAAGGCTCACTCGCTTTGCACTACAAAAGAAGAACAACAAACAAACAAACAAGTGCTGGAAAGCGAACCCGCAACTTTCGCGTTAGAGGTGAGCGTCTTAGAAAGGCAAGCCTTCAAGGTTCACTCGCTTTGCATTACGAAAGAAGAACAACAAGCAAACAAACAAGTGTAGGTGAAGACGGGGTAAAAAGCCCATGGGCGGGTAAGAAGCCCATGCCAATTATCTCATGAAATGAAGCAAATTTCAGTCACATTTTGCCCATGAGACGAGTGTTAATGTTTAGCATTCGTCTCATGACTGAAATTTGCTTTATTTCATGAGATAATTGGCATGGGCTTCTTACCCATCCATGGGCTTTTTACCCCGTCTTACCCTACCCGTGCTTGGAACCGAACCCGCAACGTTCGCGTTAGAGGTGAGCGTCTTAGAAAGGCAAAGCCTTCAAGGCTCACTCGCTTTGCATTACAAAAGAAGAACAACAAACAAACAATCGAGAAGAAAAAAAAGTGTGCCCATGCCGGGAAACGAACCTTCAACGTTCGCGTTACTAGAGGGGAGCGTCTTACCCACTACTGCTAATGTGGCTCTTACTGTCGTGGGCCACTTGTAACATTATATGCCAAACAAGCAACGACTTCCCTTCTTCCGTTCACATGCACTCTACTGTCGCTTGGAAAGTTAATAACTGATTTATTATCATATCCCTGGCTACTTTTTTTTAAATATGGAGTCACTGAAAACATAATGATGGTATTTATCACATTGCAAAGTTTGGCTGTTCCATTATTTGTAGTTTCCGAGAAAATTACAATGTTGAAGAATTTGGTTTTGAGAAGAGTGCATGTGTACTTAAGGTTTAAGTGCACGTGTTGTTAAAGTTTTGACCACAGACTACCATACATACATACACACAGACACACAACTGAACAATGATGAGAAGATATTATTTATTTATTAGACTCGCTTCGTTAACACGAGTGAGCCAAAAAAGCATATAGGGCTTCAGCTGCAAGCTTTCCCTACTCACCATTATGTAGGGGAGACTGGAGCAAGACAGGGGACGAAAGTTTACCACTGTTAGGGCAGGTTGGTTCAACGGGTGACTTCTATTGTTTATTGCAAAGTGAAATCAGATAGTCCGTTGGGCTTTCCTGGGTTCTGTTTCCACCTGGCTGGATCATCAGATGAAGAGCTGTTTGCTGGATGTCAGGCTATTGGGTTCATTATTTCTTAGAATAGTAGAAATGCAGGGCTCCCAGGGGTTTATGAAGCACTAAAATTCTAAAGGACCCTCTAAAAGAATGTGCAGGGGGTCCCAGGGATGCATTAGCAAATTTATTTTTAGCATTCGCAATGCCACTGGGACGCTCTATCCCGCCTCTAGGACCATCTATACTGTAAGTGAAGGAGTCCCTGGGAACCCTTCTTTCGCGGGACGATTGGGAGCCCTGGAAACGATTTTGTGTGTGTATAAGACGCGAAAACCTCATGCACTTATCCGTAAATATGTACAAGACAGAAGCGCATGAGGCTTCCGCGTCTAATGTGTGTGCACCCTAAAAAGTAAACAACAACAACGACAACAAACAAACAAAAACAGGTATCTGAAAACCATTTTTATTGTCTTATTTTTCAGATCTTACTCCCACTCTGAGCCTTCCTTTTCTCCAATTGTCAAGATCTGAACTCATAAGATCTTTTTTCTTTGATTGGTCCCCCCCCCCCCCCCCCACACACACTTTCTGATTCAACTCCTTGTTATTAAGGGTGGGAGGTAGGTGGGTGAAAGAATGGATGGGCGTAATCTTCCTTTGCCGTCTTTGTTTTTGTTTTTATCATTTCATTTTTAATTTAACGACTTGACAAATTTTTACGAAACGCCTATAGAATGATTTCATACGTGCACATGCGCGGAGTTCATGCATTTCAGTGAGTTATGAAAATACAAGCAATGCTGAATTGGAAGAATTTTCAATCTAAACACCAAGTAAATAAATAAATAAATAAATAAAGACAGAAAGAAAAGGTAACCCTACATCCTTTTGCCTGTTTTGAGCCTCATAAAGACACACTGACCCACCACGATTAAGTCCCTTTTTATGGGTAGCTCTGACCCACATACAAATTCCCCCACTTCAAATTGAGGCTGCCCTTTAAAATGGCATTTCGTTTTTAATTTGGGGGCATTTGTATGGGAATCAAACCTCGTCCAAGATTTTATTACTAGCTATAAGAGGGAAAACACGTGAAACCCGTGATTTTGACACGTGATCTGGTGGGTCTTTAAAGACACACTGACCCACCACGATTAAGTCCCTTGGCTTTTTTTTCTGGGTAGTTGTGACCCACATGCAAATTCCCCCAACTTCACTGCTCTTTAAAATGGTGCTTCGTTTTGAATTTGGGAGCATTTGTATGGGAGTCAAACCTGTCAAATGTTACCAGCTATAAGAGGGGGAAAACGTGAAACCCGTGATTTTGACACGCGATCTGGTGGGTCTTTAAATGATATGAATCAAAGCAATCTTATTTGGCTTGCACCTCCGCACGTGAATCCTACCTTTTAAAAGGTTAATGAACGGATGCAACAATTAACAATGTGACGGTCTCGTTTTCTGTGTGGGTCGCGCGTAACGCTAAAATGTCTGCATTCTTTGGCTGTAGATACCAATACCTTACGTAGGCTACATTGTCTGCCAAGAGAATTAAATACCAACGGTAGACAGGACAATGTTATCGGCAATTTGCCAGGATGCGTTCCCCCATTCCGCTTTGCTGACCGAATCACTGCGTATGCTCCCCACGCGCACACGCGTACACATTTACGCATACACGCACGAGTACAGAGAGACACGCACACACATACATACATGCGCATACAAACATATACAAACTCGCACACATACATACACAAACTCGCACACACATGCATACACAAAAACGCACAAACATAGACACGCAGGCGAGCGATCACACACACACGCGCGCGCGCGCATGCATGCACAACCACACGCACGCACGCACGCACGCACACGCACACACACACATATAATAATATAACATACAGACAAAGAGATAAATACAGACAGACAGACAGAGGCAAATAAAATGCCCATCTTGAAACAAAATGTTGGCTTGGACTTTCATGCAAGCATAAGTGCACGCACGCAAGAACGCGTGCACACACACACACACACACACACACACACACACACACACACACACACACACACACACACACACATACATTCTAGGCTATCATTATAATATTGTATACATGACATCCGAATGTTTACAACCTATGACCCAAATTCTTGAACCAGAATTTCGCCCCAAACACACTGTGACTGGCAATGATTATACTCCACATTTACTTCTGTTTCTGTCTCTTTGTCTGGTTTATCCACACTTTGACAATAAGTATTATACGTGCCTCGCGTTAACTGTTATCCTCCATATAAACAAAGCACAGACAATAAATAAAAGTTGTCTGGTTTTATATATAATAGTCTAGGTCTCTAGGTTTTCTGTACTGTTCTTTTTCTTCGTTCGCTCAGACAGTTTCCTGTCATATGAGCGTAGATGCATCGTGCTGCCGTTATGCGCCTAACTAAGAAATAGTTAGGCCCAGCATGTCCGACTTCGGCTGAAGAAATCTTTGTAAGAATGCATATGTTATATTTTGTTTGCTGAATTTTTGCTTTGCTGTCGTTGCTGCTGCTGGTGCTGCTAATGTTGCTGTTTTTGTTGTTGTTGTTGTTGTTGTTGATGTT
>CM065707.1:4243082-4268082 GCA_017654935.2 Phymorhynchus buccinoides
TTGGGGCTCTTTGCGCAAACATTTTTGTTTCATTTTAAAAATAATAAAAATGTGTATGTAGGCCTACTTTCTGTCGTTTTCATTCATTAAGGGCCAGCCACACGTCCACTAAAATCGCACGACTGTACGATACGATTCGATCACGTGGTCTCCAAGAACAAAATGTGATTGGCGCATTGAGACCATGTGATCGAATCGTATCGTACAGTCGTGCGATTTTAGTGGACGTGTGGCTGGCCCTTGACTTAAGTGTTGTCATCCCTTTCCCAGTTTCCCTTCGCATGTCTGTCTGATTATATGCAAGAACGATTGACAGAAATCGTTTTGCTGAAAGCGTGAATTTTTTCCCCTCAACAACACTAGCATGGCCATGGGCATGGGTGCAACTACACAAAATGAAAAAACCCTGATAGGCCGGGGTCCAGGGGTCCCTCTGAAGCTGAAGAAAAAAATGATTTATGAAGGTATTGCTATTATAGTTTGCTTTTTCCACAATTTATACAAATGCTTATTTCAAAGTGTTGAAAAATACAGTAGACACACAAAGATCTTGTTTGACAAATTTAAAAAAAAAGGAAATTCCTTTTCTCAGTGGTAACTTTCAAAAACAGGAAATCCTTGCATACCAGGAAAAGTTGCCCCCATGCACTAGTTCAGAGTAGACTACGTATCGTATGTTGAGTCGATTAAAACAAACAAACAAACAAACAAAAAAGACTTAAATACCTGTGCAAGCTGAAGCTGAATAACGTACTTTTGGTTCAGTTTAAAATCCACAATTCGTCGTCATGGGAAATTCGCAGACGACTTTTTTGTTCCTACTCAATGGGCATTCACTCGTACACTTATTGGAAATAATTGCACTAGTTATTGCCCTTGATAATTCCAACGTGATTTTTGCCCCTCTTTCTAGGGGGGGGGGGGGGGGAGCTGACAATTGAAATAATAGAAATAATGATAACAAAACAATTTTAATATGTAATATAGGCAATTACAACAACAACAACTTAGTTTTCTTCATTCTTGGAATTGTGTGAGCTCTGTAGAAAAAAGAATGATAGGTAAAATGGCTACGTCTCTCAAAACACGCATCTTATGGCGCGCCAAAGATACAAAACTCTATCTAGCTGTTCGATAGAGTTTCGAAACTGTATCTATCAGTTCGATAGAGTTTGAAAACCCTATCTAGCTGTTCGATAGAGTTTTAAAACTCTGTCGAACAGCTAGATAGGGTTTCCACAAAATAACCCTATCGAGATATAGTTTTTCTATCGCGATTTATGATTGGTACATGGCTTCAGCGACAAGTTTGTGGCCTTGGCAGGGCAGTGACCTGTGAATTTGAATAAGACGATAGGCCTAGGCCCCTAGGGGAAGACGGGGTAAAAAGCGCATGGGCGGGTAAGAAGCCCACCCCAATTATCTCATGAAATAAAGAAAATTTCAGTCAAATTTGCCCATGAGACGAATGCTAGACATTAACGCTCGTCTCATGGGCAAAATGAGACTGAAATTTGCTTCATTTCATGAGATAATTGGGGTGGGCTTCTTACCCGCCCATGCGCTTTTTACCCCATCTTCCCCTACATGTAGTCAAACAAACATGGCAGCTGAGCGATTTCAACGAGCGAATCTTCCCAGCGTTTCATCTGTAATTGAAGCCGCTAAACGAGTTCGTAGAATGCCACCTATTAGGCTAGGTGTAGGTCACAGTCAAAGATACTAGTCCTATCTACCAATGAAATGCTTCGTTTAAAAAAAAGCATCAAAATGCGCGTTCGATAGAGTTTTACGACGAGAAACTCTATCTAGCTGCTCGACAGAGTTTTGAAACTCTATCTAACTGCTAGCTATAGTTTAGAAACTGTATCTAACAGTTCGATAGGGTTTTTAATCTCTGTCGAACTGCTAGATAGAGTTTTGCATCTTTGGCGCGCCATAGCATCTATACCCCCACCCCCACCCCCCTGTCTCTCTCTGGCATTAGATTCTTTTCTTTTGGGCCTAATCACTTTTGCCATTCTTTATTTTATTCTTATGCTATTTTTTTTTAATACGGATACATGCAAGGCTACATTGAAACCAGAGTTGAGAGGGGAATTGTCAAAAATTGAAACTTTAGGATAACTGAAATGTGTGTGTGTGTGTGTGTGTGTGTGTGTGTGTGTGTGTGTGTGTGTGTGTGTGTGTGTGTGTGCGTGCGTGTGCGTGTGTGTGCGTGCGTGTGCGTGCGTGTGTGTGTGTCTGTGTGTGTGTGTGTGTGTGTGTGTGTGTGTGTGTGTGTGTGTGTGTGTGTGTGTGCGTGTGCGTGTGTGTGTGCATGTGTGTGCGTGTGCGTGTGTATGCGTGTGTGTGTGTGTGTGTGTGTGTGTGTGTGTGTGTGTGTGTGTGTGTGTGTGTAGTCTTAGACCATAAGACAATATTGGAACTTTAGGATAACTGAAATGTGTGTGTGTGCGTGCGCGCGCGTGTGTGTAGTATTAGACCATAAGACAATGACGGAGAAATAGGTGCGGGGATGTAAAATAAGGATAGGGAAGGTGGGGATAGGGAGGGTCACGAGAGGAGTGACGTCATACATCCAATGACAATTTAAGCTATGAAGTTCAGGGGAGATGTGTCATTGCGTAAAATGTCACAAATGTGAACAGTGTCAATTGCATGGTTAGCCTACATAAAAGGGGGCACTGCGAATGTGATATTATGATTCTGGCCGTTACCCTTTTTTTGATCGTACCTTTAAAGATGCACTGACCCACCACGATTAAGTCCCTTGGGGGTTTTTTTCTGGGAAGCTGTGATCCATATAGAAATGCCCCCAACTTGAAATTGAGGCCGCTCTTTAAAACGATGCTTCGTTTTCAATTTGGGGGCATTTATATGGGAGTCAAGCCTGGTCAAAACAAAATTTCTTACCAGCTATAAGAAGGAACACACGTGAAACACCCGTGATCTGGTGGGTCTTTAATGCTGCTCGACATTTGACTGAGGGCAGGGCCGGACCTGAGATACAAACAAGGGCGGGGGTTCGGTGGGGTCCAGGGGGCAACACCCCCTGAAGCTGAAGCCTTAAAAAAAAAAAAAATTTAAACTGCCGAAACTCCCTTTAAATTGTACCTTAGAAAAACAGAACAGTAAGGCCGTGTACACACATAAGCGGAGATTATGTGCGGAATCCATAAATAAGTGAAATAAAAAGAAGGGAAAAGATTTGCGCACGTGTCCGAATTTCACATAATTATATGCGTAAACTTTTATCCTTCTTTCTTCCACTTATTTAGGGTTTTCCGTACGGAACCTACGCGTCTAATGTGAACCCGGCCTAAGTAGAACTCTCTGTCTTTCTTTTCTTCTTTCTCTGCCTCTTGTTTTTTTTTTTTTTTTTTTTTTTTTGGGGGGGGGTACAGAACCCAGGTAACCCCCCCCCCCCCCCCTCGTCTGGATCCTGCCCTGGAGAGGATCTCTCTCTCTCTCTCTCTCTCTCTCTCTCTCTCTCTCTCTCTCTCTCTCTCTCTCTCTCTCTCTCTCTCTCTCTCTCTCTCTCTCTCTCTCTCTCTCTCTCTCTCTCTCTCTCTCTCTCTCTCTCTCTCTCTCTCGTACCAATCGCGATGTTTATTGTGCTGGATCAGTTTAGTTTGAATTTTCTTTCGTATTTGTGTTCATTCATATTATATATGGGCCACAGGCCTAACAATAAAACATTTTTGACTTTGACTTGGACTCTCTCTCTCTCTCTGTCTCTGTCTCTCTCTCTCATGCTCTCTCTCTCTCTCTCTAAGCCGACTACACACACGCGCGCGCGCGCGCACACGCACGCACGCACACGCACACACACACGCACGTACACACGCACGTACACGCACACGCACACGCACACGCACGCACACGCACACACACACACACACACACACACACACACACACACCAATTTCCAGTACATAGACGAGACTTCGTTCGTCAAAAAGCGCAGCCGTTCGGCCAAGCCTGGCTACTTAGCTTACTAACTAAAAGAGCCAGGTCATTCCTGGTCATTAAAGTGCTGCAGACATGGCGGCGCCGGATGAGACTACTTTGCAGAGAACCACGTACTTGCACCGCTGGTGCTACAGACAGTGTGGAGATGATAAGAGTTCTTAGTAGAGAGAGAGAGGAAAAAAATAATTAAAGAGGGCTATTAGTGATCCACGAACCAAAGAATGCACCGCTACCGTGCGTATAAATAGGCCTACAGGCATCACCAAAAGTAAGGTACCGTCGGTGCAATAGCCCAAATGTTCGCGATTTGCGGGAGTGACCTTTCGTTAATCGGTAGGTTAACATTGTGTGCCGAAACTTCAGTTTAAAGAGCAGCCTCAATTTGAACTTGGGGAAATTTGTAGGGGAAGACGGGGTAAAAAGCGCATGGGCGGGTAAGAAGCCCACCCCAATTATCTCATGGAATGAAGCAAATTTCAGTCTCATTTTGCCCATGAGACGAGCGTTAATGTCTAGCATTCGTCCCATGGGCAAATTTGACTGAAATGTTCTTTATTTCATGAGATAATTGGGGTGGGCTTCTTACCCGCCCATGCGCTTTTTACCCCGTCTTCCCCTAGTGATCCACGAACCAAATAATGCACCGCTACCGTGCGTATAAGTAGGCTTACAGGCATCACCAAAAGTAAGGTACCGTCGGTGCAATAGCCCCAGCGATTTAGATTTCTATGAATAGCCCAAATGTTCGCAAATAACCAAGGCACATACTTTAGTGATTTGCGCGAGTGACCTTTCATTAATCGGTAGGTTAACATTGTGAAATTTTAGCTTTACGTCCTCCCGGCCGAAGCCATATGGGACAGAAAATTGTGTGCCGAAACATCAGTTTAAAGAGCAGCCTCAATTTGAACTTGGGGAAATTTGTATTTGGGTCACAGCAACCCAGAAAAAACCGAGGGACTTAAATCGTGGTGCGTCACTGGGTCTTTAAAGATACACTGACGCGCCATGATTAAGTCCCTTGGTTTTTTTCTGGGTAGCTGTGATCGACCCACAAGTTCAAATTGAGGCTGCTCTTTAAAATGATGTTTTGTTTTGAATTTGGGGGCATTTGGTGAGACCTGGTCAAAACAAGATTTCTGTCCAGCTATAAGAGGGAAAACACGTGAAACCCGTGATCTTGACACGTGATCTGGTGGGTCTTTAACAACACATCAACATTCCCCAGCATAGAAAATAGAGGGGCCCAAAATAGAGCGAATCCAACTGTGGTCCTTAACTATTCTTGATGTCTGTAGTTATAAAAGGGGGAGGTCATTTACCAGTAGGCCGCATGTAGGCTCGGTTTTAGCATTATTATTTTGTGGTGGCCACTTATTACTTTTGATGGAGGAAGTTCTTGCGTGATGAGTGAAAGAGAGAGGGAGGTGGGGGGGGGTGAGGGAGAGAGAGAGAGAGAGAGAGAGAGAGAGAGAGAGAGAGAGAGAGAGAGAGAGAGAGAGAGAGAGAGAGAGAGAGAGAGAGAGAGAGAGAGAGAGAGAGAGAGAGAGAGAGAGAGAGATTGATTGAATGTTATTAATAGAGGGTAAAAGAGTAAGCAATAACATGCTTTTTTACATCCAGCCCTCTGGACAGAACACATAGGGGAAGACGGGGTAAAAAGCGCATGGGCGGGTAAGAAGCCCACCCCAATTATCTCATGAGATGAAGCAAATTTCAGTCTCATTTTGCCCATGAGACGAGCGTTAATGTCTAGCATTCGTCTCATTGGCAAATTTGACTGACATTTTCTTTATTTCATGAGATAATTGGGGTGGGCTTCTTACCCGCCCATGCGCTTTTTACCCCGTCTTCCCCTATATAAAAGTAGAAAATGGAAAACGAAAATAAACACATACAAAGTAATATAATAAAGCATGCAAAAAACATCCCTATATTGTAACACATCAATAACAAAATCAAACCTATTATTATTAAAGAGAGAGAGAGAGAGAGAGAGAGAGAGAGAGAGAGAGAGAGAGAGAGAGAGAGAGAGAGAGAGAGAGAGAGAGAGAGAGAGAGAGAGAGAACGCATGATGCACCAACATGAGTTATGTATAGTGCTAAGGTCTTATTTTATTTCTACTACGTGATAACGTCAGTGCTACCAAGAAAGAGATACTTTAGCTGACACTTTGCACTGGCAAAGAAGAGATATTTCGGGTTAGATTATTTTCTTCTTTGCTTTTATCACCTGAGCTCATCCGTCGGTTTCTTTTGTTGTCTGTCCATTCACGTGAAAAGGGAAAGCGAAACTGGCAGACATTGATAAGACTGAGAGAAAGCGAAGAGAGAGAGAGAGAGAGAGAGAGAGAGAGAGAGAGAGAGAGAGAGAGAGAGAGAGAGAGAGAGAGAGAGAGAGAGAGAGAGAGAGAGAGAGAGAGAGAGAGAGAGCGAGCGACGGGAAGGGGGGAGGGAGTGAGTTCAGGTAAAGATGTGCCCCCCCCTCCCCTTCTTACATTTCTCAGCTCTCTCCCCACATTTTCGCAGTCTGCCTTTCTTACCAAACATTAAGCTGTATCTTATCAACTTTTTGAGCAAATTATCTTTGTTGAATAATTAATCGCAGTCATGATAAAAGCCATTATCTAATCGGACCCCCACCCCCACCCCCCTATGTGGTGCAGTACACACAACAGCCGCGGAGCATTTGTCACAGTCCTGGTTCAGTCATTGCGTTTTTTCCGTCTTGCCTTTGTCTTCTACTATTATTGAATGCATGTGTTTAATTATGTAAATGGATGCAAATTAGTGTTAAGGAGTTCTCCCCCCCCCCCCCTACACACACCACATACATAGAATAAGTGCGAGAGAGTGGGAGAGAGAGAGAGAGAGAGAGAGAGAGAGAGAGAGAGGGGGGGGGGACCCAGAGAGACAGAGAGCGAGCGAGAGAGAAGATTAAACGTGATGAGAAGATTGGATGGAGAAAAGAACATTTTGTCGGTTAAATTCAAAAACCTCGTAAAAATAGTTTCCCCACCTTCTGGAAGTACTGTGCTTGTAACTTCCTCTAATCTGCCACTCTCTTTGACTCTGCCTTTTCCCTTTGCTTCCTATCATCTACTATCTTTCTGACTTATTGGCCCATTCTCCTGCCTTTTTTCAAAAGTCTTCCAAATAATTGTTCTCCCTTGAGCTCCTCTGAAATCGGAATGTGTCGGCTGTGCGCAGCGGGGAGACCAGAGAAAACTGAAAACCGGACACCTACGTACCTTACCCATTATGGCCATATGGCCTGGGAACACAGTAGAAGAAGAAGAAGGTACTTTTGAGAAGAAAAAAAGTTTTGTAAATTAACCGCGTTTACCACAATTAACTATGATGAACAATTATGTTGTTCAAGACATTGCGAGTTTAGTCCTGTTTTTTGTTAAAATTACTTCTTTTTGTTTGTGGCTCAAGCCACAAACCTATAACTCACTTTGTCGGTCGGTCGGTCGGTCTGTCGGTCGAAAATTGTCGCACTTTCAAATCGAGGCTACATGAATGAAAAATGGTGTTTTACGTCCTCTCGGTCATAGACACATATGGGACATTTGTAAATACAAAGATGGTGGGAACAATACTGGCTGCAATGCCCGGAGGCAGTGCAACACCAGTAAAGTCCCGAGTTTTTAACAATATAGATATGTACTATATGTAAGTAATCTCTCTTCAGTATATCGAGGCTACATTTCAAAATTAATTGAGGCCGCTCTTTAAAATGATGTATTTTAAAAGCGTACAAAATAATAAACATACGTAATACAGACACTACAACAGACACGACGAGTATGCGGTGCTTCTTTCGATGAGTATAAGTAGGATACATAGTTTTAAATGTTTTCCAAAAGATATAAAAAGTTACGAAATGGTGCAGAGATAACATTCTGGTTTACAGATTAAAATTATTGAAAATCCAGGGGAGGTAACTCATGATTGGAGTGGTAAAAATAGACCGCGTGCCACAAACGATTGCGATTTCGCGCTTGTTTTTATAATACCTGGAAAGAACGAATACACCAGGTTTTTGTCCTTAACTAGATCTGAATTTGGGACTTACGAGTTTTCTTCCATTTTCACCACCTCATTCACCCCAGAAGGAAAGTCGTTAGATATACGAGCTTTTGGTGGAAGGTGGCAGAAAAAATGAGAGAGCTGACTATGTATCTTAACTAAAAAAAAATAAAAAATTGAGATACGAGGTTTTTTAATTTCACCGACGATTTGCTGCTTTGCGTATTATTTGTGTGTACACACGCGTACCCTGACTAAAAAAAATCCAGGGATCATCCCAACAACCGAAGCACTTGAACACTATGGTACAAATGCATCAGCTAGGGATGAGAACATTACGTGTTTGACCGTTTTTGATTACCCCGCCACGTGGGCAGCCACACTCCGACTTTGGTGGATTTGGGAGACTGATGATGTTATGCTTGGACATAAAAACTAAAGACAATCCTTGCATAACTATGCATAGTATAACATTTTTTCATGTAGCCTTGGTGTTCTAGCCTATGTCAATTGGTCTGGCATGCATGTGTGCGTACATGTGTGTGTGTGTTCTGTCTGCGTGCGTACGTTGTGTGTGAGTGTATTTGTATGTGTATCCTCTAACGTTTGTGTGTGTGTGTTGGTGTATGTGGTCAGTCCGTGCAACTCAGTTGCTATGGCTTACTGAAGGAAAGATGAATAATGAGTCGGTGTCGATAAATGTGTGTGTGTGAAAGAGAGAGAGAGAGAGAGAGAGAGAGAGAGAGAGAGAGAGAGAGAGAGAGAGAGAGAGAGAGAGAGAGAGAGAGAGAGAGAGTTGCATTGTTGCTGGTTTGTGTCATTCTTAAACTCAATTCTTGTTGTTCACTTGTTGATGAATATTCAATTGTAAAGCGCTTTGGGCTCATTTGAGGCAAAGCGCTATATAAATGTACTATTATTATTAATAATTATGGCGAATGTATTTTTTGTTCTTACAGATGTGTGTGTGTACCTGCATGCGTGTGTATGAGAGAGATAACGACTGACAGAGACAGGGGAAGATACTAATCCCTATCGGATTTACGGTAACACTGTTTAACACCTGCCCCTTTTGTCAAGTTTTGGCAAGTGAGAGAGAGAGAGAGAGAGAGAGAGAGAGAGAGAGAGAGAGAGAGAGAGAGAGAGAGAGAGAGAGAGAGAGAGAGAGAGAGAGAGAGAGCCCGATTATCAAGATGACTCTGGATAGAAAAATCTGAAACAGTGATGCTGTGTGTGTGTGTGTGTTTGTGTGTAGAAAAATCTGAAACAGTGATGCTGTGCGTGTGTGTATGTGTGTGTGTGCGTGCATGCGCGTGTGCCTGCGTGCAAGTGTGTGCGTGCGTGTGCGTGCTTCACACACACACAAAAATCACAGCTTGAAAACAATCCTCCAACAAATAAATAAAATAAAAGATTCATTTCAACAACAAACCACACCCAGTGTATACATTACATCATCATTTTATTCCTTCACTGTAAGTGTAATATAACACTGACTGAGATGAAAGAGTGATAGGAGGCGGAGGTGGGAGGTGGGGAGGGGGATACATGGACAAGGAGGGAGGGTATTGGAATAGAATCGACAAGAATGCACTCTCAGGCATCAGAATAGGCTGAAGTCCAATCCCCTGAAAACCGCGATAAAGGGGTCATCAAGTCCCTAGACTGCATCTCTTGAGGGACAACACTGAAATGAGTTCCCAACACCACCAAAAAGGCTTAAATATAGCGAGGAATTACTTTAAAATGCTATTTAACAGAAAAGATAACACTGACTGAATAAAAAGGCAAAACTTCTGACAAGAGAAGCCAATCCTCGGTCAGAAATTCTTAATCCTCTGAAACTAGCAGATCCTCTGACAATTCTGATGCCCGACTCTTTTCAAATTCTAACCCTGCATTTCTCTTTCAACATGTTTTCTACCGACTTTCTCCTGCCTGCCCCGGCCTACCCCCTCACCCCCACCCCCACCCTCATGCATGTGCATGTGCTTGTTTGTGTGTGTGTGTGAGAGTTTTGTCCATGTGCCGTCTGTGTATGGGTTTGTGTCTGTGCGTGCATGCGCGTGTGTGTGTGCGTGTTCTTGATCTTTTTTTCTTTAGCCTATTTCTCTGCTCTTATTTCTTTATTATCTTCTTCTTCTTCCAGTAATGTCCACCTGCCGTTTATCGGCAATTATTGACATATACAGGGGCTCAAAGATGAAGATGTGCAACACGGGATGTGAAAGGATTTAAGAAATATATTAGATACTAGAAAAGCGTTTGTTGTTTACAATGATATCCTCTGTGTGTGAGAGTGTGTGTGTGTGTGTGTGTGTGTGTGTGTGTGACTGTGAGTGTGCATGCATGCGCATGTGTGTTTTTGTTCTTTAATTTTGTTAGCATATTTCTCTGCTTATTTGTTTATTATTCTGATTAATAATTGTAAGTGCTTAGAGCTTGCTTACGATTAACTTCCATAAGTGCAAAAAATGCTCATTATTATTATCATTATTAATAGGACAGGAATAGGGCATTTGCCGCATGCTGGCGACCTTGAATTGCACCAAGTTGAAATTAGAGAGTTGAATTAGAGAGGTCACGGGAACTCAGGCAAAAACAAGCGCAAGCAATTAATGTAAGAAAATTTACATAGCGCTTCACCTTTAAGCTCTAAGCGCTTACAATTTAGTACCGTAGTCTTGTATAGAGTACGAACACTCGTGGCAAATGCCCTATTGAGAAAGGGAGGAATACAAGGGAGGGTAATACTAACAGGATGGGACACAACCACCAGAGTTAACTGTTCTTTGCGATCCCCTGAAGTTTCTCCACAGTTAGAGTACCAACAGGTCTGCGGGTTGGTTGGGTTACTTATTCACAGGGTTTCCGTACGGAAATAAAAAAGATGTGTGTACACGGCCTAAGACAAAATCACATATAATAATTTAAAAAACCCACAATCAATAATACTCTAAATAAGCCACAATTCGATCCAAATAAGACATTGTTTCAAACCATGGAACATTTTTCCATCAAGCATTTTGCACGATGTGTGACTGAAATGCAAGGTGACCTCCAAAATGTTCAAAGCTGGCATCCTTAAAGACCCACCAGGTCACGTGTCAAAATCATGGGTTTCACGTGTTTTCCCTCTTACAGCTGGTAAGAAATCTTGTTTTGACCAGGTTTGACTCCCACGCAAATGCCCCCAAATTGAAAACGAAACATCATTTTAAAGAGCAGCCTCAATGCTCAACCTAGCTCACCAATATGACCGCCAGGTGGCAGCCAACTCAATAGGGGCTTATCTCGTGATATCTTTAGTTGGGGGGCAGAGAAAGAGAGAGAGAGGGAGGGACTCCTCTTCCCCTCTCTCTCTTTCTTTATACCCAACTAAGAACATAGAGAGGATTAGCCCCACTCGAGCGTTTTGCCACATGGCGGTCAAAAAAAGCCAGCTGAACTGCTCGTTTGAAGTTGAGGACATTTGTATGTGGGTCACAGCTACCCAGAAAACCCCCCCAAGGGACTTGAATCGTGGTGCGTCAGTGTCTTTAAAGATACACAGACGCGCCACGATTAAGTCTCTTGTTTTTTTCTGGGTAGCTGTGACCCATATAGAAATGCCCCCATGTTCAAATTGAGGCTGCTCTTTAAAATGATTTACTTCTTTGAATTTGGGGGTATTGTATGGTAGTGAGACCTGGTCAAAACAAGATTTATTTCCAGCTATAAGGGGGAAAACACGTGAAACCCGTGATTTTGACACGCGATCTGGTGGGCTTAAAAAAAAAAAAATGGTTAGGGGTGGGATGGAGTGGGGGGAGAGTAAGGGTGGGGGTGGGGGTGGGGTGTGTGTGTCTGAATCACTTGGTGAGCTGGGAAGGGGGTGAGAAGAATCCAGCGCCCTGCTTGCTGGCTGCCCGCGACGGTGCCAGACCCAGCATCTTCTGAATGTTCTGAGAAACAGAGAACAAACAAAAAAAGGAAATGTGGGAATAGTATGTGACGAATGAAAAAAAAGAAAAGATATGGTAACAATATTCTAAGATGTTGTCAACACTAATATGGTGGAACCTCCCTTATAAGACCTTCAAAAACCATCCAAAATGAGGTCCTATAAGGGAGGGGTCTTATAATGGAGGTGATTTTAATACTTACAAAGAAGGGCAATGTCTCAGAGAAGTAGGTCTTATGTGGGAGGGAGTCTTATAATGGGAGGTGGGAGGTAATTTTAATACTTACAAAGAAGGGCAATGTCTCCGAGAAGTAGGTCTTATGTGGGAGGGAGTCTTATAATGGGAAATCTTATAAGGGAGGTAATTTTAATACTTACAAAGAAGGGCAATGTCTCACAGAGAAGTAGGTCTTATGTGGGAGGGAGTCTTATAATGGGAGGTCTTATAAGGGAGGTTCCACTGTATAACAAACTACAATCTTTTTCTTTTAATTTTCAGTTCTGAATATATTTTCTGAACAGAGTAAAACCAAAGGAAAGGTTACATCAATGATCTGTTAACACATGCAAATCAAAGAACAAAGAAATACACCAATCTCGCGTTAAGAACGAAAAAAAATAGGAAGATGTAATGACGAGGTAAATTGTAATGATAGATACCTGTCAGTGTTACCTGTCAGCGATACCTGTCAGTGTTACCTGTTAGTGTTACCTGTCAGCGATACCTGTTAGTGTTACCTGTCAGCGATACCTGTTAGTGTTACCTGTCAGCGATACCTGTCAGTGTTACCTGTCAGCGATACCTGTTAGTGCTACCTGTCAGTGTTACCTGTCAGCGATACCTGTCAGCGATACCTGTTAGCATTACCTGTCAGCGATACCTGTTAGCGTTACCTGTCAGCGTTACCTGTTAGTGTTACCTGTCAGCGATACCTGTTAGTGCTACCTGTCAGCGATACCTGTCAGCGATACCTGTTAGCATTACCTGTCAGCGATACCTGTTAGTGTTACCTGTCAGCGATACCTGTTAGTGTTACTTGTCAGTGCTACCTGTAAGTGTTACCTGTCAGCGATACCTGTTAGTGCTACCTGTGAGTGTTACCTGTCAGCAATACCTGTCAGCAATACCTGTCAGTGCTACCTGTCAGTGATACCTGTCAGTGTTACCTGTCAGCGATACCTGTCTACAGGTAGGTCTAATTACCTGTCTGATGGACATGGTGCACAGGATGTAGAGGAAGATGAAGGAGCAGTGGGTGTAGTCCTCCCCGGGCAGGTTGCGGTGGGAGATGCCCTGAATCAGGGAGATGGGGGTGAAGGGGAGGTTGGCCACCACGCGACCATCAAATCTGGAGAGAAAAAACAACACCATCTTCTAGCCAGGGCTCCTAGGGACCCCCATTTGGGGGTCTATGAAGCACTAAACTTCTACAGGACCCTCTAAAAGAATGTGCAGGGGGTCCCACGGATGCACTAGAAAATTTCTTTTTAGCATTCGCTATGCCACTATAGGAACCCTCTATCCCACCTCTAGGACCCTCTATAATGAAAGTGAAGGAGTCCCTGGGACCCCTTGTTTTGCGGGACGATTGGGAGCCCTGCTAGCGTTACCATGGGTTGGTTTTTTTACGTTCTTGGTTAACCGTTGCATCTCATTCAACCGACACCGACACACTATTTTTTCCCAAGTGCGCGCATGTATTGCTTTTAACAAACAGACATAGAGTAGAAAGGGGGGTTGCGCACTCCTTAAAATGATGCACACAGTGACGCAAGCATGACATGTTTCTCTACAATCTCTACTATTTCAAGGGGGGGTACGCGTGTACCCAGACCTGTTTACCCCTATTTTGCAAAGTTGTAATTTCTTAAACAAAATAACGTAATTTGGAAAAAAATACTGTAATCCAACGCGTGACCAATGAACGTCAATATCGTACTGACCTGAGTGTGCAATACTAAATATCCGTCGAGCAGTAGACACAGAACACATGCTCGTCACCTAGTGCTGAAATTCCTGGAATTTTTAGGTCACTTTCCCGGAATTTCGGTGCCATTTATTGATTTAAGTGACTTTTGACGTCTTTTCTTTTGATATTTTCGACCAGAAGATACAGAAGCTTCGGAATGCACTCGCTTGGACGCCATTTTGAAACGGAAACGGAAATGGCGCGAAATGACTTTTTACCGCATCGTTTCAAAAGCTTCGCTTACCGATGCAACTGTAGTGGGTTTTTTTTATATTTAGGATTTTATTTTCCCGTATTTTTTTTCCATAGCCGTAATTTGACTTTTTTCCTGTAAAAATTATGGCAAAATCGTAAAGATAAACAGGTCTGGCGTATCCCACCAACGTGCACAAAAAGCTCTAAAATTAAAATAATAAAAAGACAAACGCATGGCAGGGTGCTTAACTGAGCACTCCGCTATCGCAGACATCCCATACGGACAAGTTTGGCCAGTCTGTAGGGTGGTCACACTGCTGAGGTTCCACTGTATCCAGTCAAAGATATTCTAAAGGGGAAGATAAGCATCCGGTCTCTTTTCCCTATATGAGTAGTGAGGACAGAAACACTGGTTATGTCCCTTTTAAACAGGACACATTTTACACGTCGATAGGCCAGTTGAATTCTCCGTTCAAATTCCAGTCTGAGTTTTTGGATAGCCTCCACTGTGAAAAGTGTACTGTCCCCACTCTATCAGCCCGGTTCGCCGAGCTCTTAAGTAATCCATCTTACCCTTTTACTTAGTTTTAGAATATCTTTGATCCAGTATAGCGACCACCTCCCTATTAGGGACAAGTTTGGCCAGTCTGTAGGGTGGTCGCTATACTGAGGTACCACTGTACTAGTACTACTGCTGTACAAAACAATGCTGTTCCTGCTGCTGTTGCTAATAATATTGCTTAACCCTTTCACCGCCAATGTCGCATTTTTGCACCACAATGATTTAAACACCCATGTGATTAAAAGAATAAAACCCTTGAAATCAGGGTCTGTTATTCAATGATATTATGTTCCTAAATATGGGCAGTAAGGATTGACACTATTCTAAATGTGTCACAGAGAAATCCCACAATATTGCAGACAAAATATTTTCTGTAGCCAAGTAAAATTAATGGAAATTTTTGGCTCAAAGATGGCTGGTGGTGAAAGGGTTAAAAACAAACTGACCAACAACAAAGAAAAGAAAATACACACACACACATACATACATTGAGCACACACACACACACACACATTGAGCATACACACACACACACATATACATTGAGCACACACACACACACACACATTGAGCACACACACATACATTGAGCACACACACACACATTGAGGATACACACACACACACATATACATTGAGCACACACACACACACACACACACACATTGAGCACACACACACACACACACATTGAGCACACACACACACACACACATTGAGCACACACACACACACATTGAGGATACACACACACACACATATACATTGAGCACACACACACACACACACACACACATTTGAGCACACACACACACACACACATTGAGCACACACACACACACACATTGAGCACACACACACACACATTGAGGATACACACACACACACATATACATTGAGCACACACACACACACACATTGAGCACACACACACACACATTGAGCACACACACACACACATTGAGCACACACACACACACACAAAAAGCCATCTTCAACAGAAATACAGTGTAATAATTCTGGCTATATCTTTTTCTTTTGCCTGTAACTTTGTAAGGGAGATAATCAAACACTGCGATATACAGAACAAAATCTCCCAGTCACTGAATTATGGGAACCCCCCCCAAAAAAAAGTGGATTTCACCCGTTTTTCCAATATTACTCACATGGTGTTAAACATGCTGAGAAGAGCTGTGAAGGCAAATCCGATGGCAAACATGGACTTCATTTTCACCTGCAAACATACATATCAATTATGAAAACAAAAAATTTGTGACAAATAAAACATTGATTATATTGATTTTCTAAAACACTTTTACAACTATCACAGTAAACAAAAAACTAGCAAAAACAACAAATGTCCATCCTTTTATATTATTTTAAACAAAAGATTTTTGTCCAAATTTCATCAAAATAATTATGTTTGTAAACTGTGAAGAGGCCGACAGTCATTCCAACTGTCTTTTGACATTAGAAAGGACTTTGGCATGATAACATTTTATTTTCTTATGACTCGACATTAATTCATACGTTTTTCAATCCTTTTAATTCTTTTTCCCCCCCCGATCGCTGAGTTGCCTGTCATATGAGCGCAGATGCGTCATGCTGACGTTATGCGCCTAGCAAAGAAATATTTAGGCCCAGCATGTCCGTCTTCGGCTTGATCAAAATCTTTGTAAGACTTTCTTGAACAAAGGCAGGAGAATGGACTCAGTAAGGCAGAGAGATAGTAGATGACAAAGTAAGCAAAGGGAAAAGGCAGAGTCAAAGAGAGTGGCAGATTAGAGGAAGTCACTAGCAACAACAACAACATACAGTATTAATACGGCGCTGAATCTTGATAGAAATCAAATCGAAGTGCACACACACGTTAGCATTCATAACACATCCAAACAAAAACACGATACAAAGCGGACGCACACGTATAACATAAATGGAATACAGCAGAAACAGACCTCTATAGGCAAGCACATACATACATCCAAAAGGTGAAAGAAACTGACAGACCCTCAGAAGATAGCAGAGGCAGGGAAAAGGCAGAGTCCACCCCCCTCGGTATCCCCACAGACTCATGGAGGGGGCGGGTCATCCAACTCCTTGTATGGAGGCATGAGGCATTCACCCACTGCCCCCCTTTTGATTAAAAACAATAATTTATCTTTCATTCCTCTCAGAACGAACGCCAGCACCAAAGTAGAAAATGGGCTCACCATGGACAAATCTCGACTGTGGTTCTTCAGCCTTTCTTCTTGTCTCTCTGCACAAATATTATAAATCATGTTACAAAAAACTGTTTTTCAGGGTTCATACAAAATTCTTACCTCAAACTTCCCACTTTTCCCAAACCCTACTGACCATTTTCCCAAACCCTACTGACCATTTTCCCAAACCCTACTGACCATTTTCCCAAACCCTACTGACCATTTTCCCAAACCCTACTGACCATTTTTCCAAACCCTACTGACCATTTTCCCAAACCCTACTGACCATTTTTTCCAAACCCTACTGACCATTTTCCCAAACCCTACTGACAGAACAAAGGCAGGAGAACCAAAGGCAACCCTACTAGGACAAATTTTCCCAAACCCTACTGACCATTTTCCCAAACCCTACTGATCATTTTGTCCAAACCCTACTGACCATTTTCCCAAACCCTACTGATCATTTTGTCCAAACCCTACTGACCATTTTCCCAAACCCTAATGACCATTTTCCCAAACCCTACTGACCATTTTTTCCAAACCCTACTGACCATTTTCCCAAACCCTACTGACCATTTTCCCAAACCTTACTGATCATTTTTTCAAAACCCTACTGACCATTTTCCCAAACCCTAATGACCATTTTCCCAAACCCTACTGATCATTTTGTCCAAACCCTACTGACCATTTTCCCAAACCCTACTGATCATTTTGTCCAAACCCTACTGACCATTTTCCCAAACCCTAATGACCATTTTCCCAAACCCTACTGACCATTTTCCCAAACCCTACTGACCATTTTCCCAAACCCTACTGACCATTTTCCCAAACCCTACTGACCATTTTCCCAAACCCTACTGCAGAGAGAATGAACCATTTTCCCAAACCCTACTGATCATTTTGTCCAAACCCTACTGACCATTTTCCCAAACCCTACTGACCATTTTCCCAAACCCTACTGACCATTTTCCCAAACCTTACTGATCATTTTTTCAAAACCCTACTGACCATTTTCCCAAACCCTACTGACCATTTTCCCAACGCCTACTGACCATTTTCCCAAACCTACTGATCATTTTTTCCAAACCCTACTGACCATTTTCCCAAACCCTACTGACCATTTTCCCAAACCTACTGATCATTTTTGAAAGAAACTACTGACCATTTTCCCAAACCCTACTGACCATTTTCCCAAACCCTGGACTGACCATTTTCCCAAACCCTACTGAGGCATTTTGCCAAACCCACTGCCCATTTTGATTAAAAACAATAATGATCTTTTTCCTCTCAAACGAACTACAGACCATTTTAGAAAATGGGCTCACCATGGACAAAAACTCGACTGTGGTTCTTCCAGCCTTTCTTCTTGTCTCTCTGCACAAATATTATAAATCATGTTACAAAAAACTGTTTTTCAGGGTTCATACAAAATTCTTACCTCAAACTTCCCATTTTCCCAAACCCTACTGACCATTTTCCCAAACCCTACTGACCATTTTCCCAAACCCTACTGACCATTTTCCCAAACCCTACTGACCATTTTCCCAAACCCTACTGACCATTTTCCCAAACCCTACTGACCATTTTCCCAAACCCTACTGACCATTTTCCCAAACCCTACTGACCATTTTCCCAAACCCTACTGACCATTTTCCCAAACCCTACTGACCATTTTCCCAAACCCTACTGATCATTTTTTCCAAACCCTACTGACCATTTTCCCAAACCCTACTGACCATTTTCCCAAACCCTACTGACCATTTTCCCAAACCCTACTGACCATTTTCCCAAACCCTACTGACCATTTTCCCAAACCCTACTGACCATTTTCCCAAACCCTACTGACCATTTTCCCAAACCCTACTGACCATTTTCCCAAACCCTAATGACCATTTTCCCAAACCAGGCATCTCGCCACATGCGGTTAAAGTCGGTCGCGAAACCCTAGATGTAAAGGCACAAGCAAAGGAGCGACAACTCCTCGTCGACTTCCGGCATGAAAAGCGAAAAGTAGTCAAACGGCGATAATCACAAAGTCGGCCCCTTTTGTTGGTTTGCTTTGTTATTGTTTGTGGCTCAAGCCACAAACCTATAACTCACTTTGTCGGTCGGTCGGTCGGTCTGTCTGTCTGTCGGTCGGTCCAAAATTGTCGCACATATTGACAAAATTGTCGCACTTCAAATCGAGGCTGAACTTCAAATTGAGGCCGCTCTTTAAAATGATGCATTTTAAAGCGTACAAAATAATAAACATACGTAATACAGACACTACAACAGACACGACGAGTATGCAGTGCTTCTTTTGATGAGTATAAGTAGGATACATAGTTTTAAATGTTTTCCAAAAGATATAAAAAGTTACGAAATGGTGCAGAGATAACATTCTGGTTTACAGATTAAAATTATTGAAAAGCCAGGGGAGGTGACTCATGATTGGAGTGGTAAAAATAGACCGCGTGCCACAAACTATTGCGATTTCGCGCTTGTTCCATAAAAGTTTTTAAGGGTAAAGAACCAATTTAAAAGATCTGTTCACACACACACACTGGCCACTAAAACAAATATTATGCCGACTTGTCAAAATTCCCAAACTTTCACAAACCTCTGGGAAAATTCCCAAACTTTCCAGGACTTGAAAATGGTTCCTCATTTTCCCCAAATTGTCCCAAACTGTATGAACCCTAAATATTGGCTTAGACTAGTAAGGCACAGTGGCAGCGCGTTCGCTTCGTGTCAAGTTGAACCTGGGTACAGGGGATTTTTCCTCTCACTTTGCACTAGGCCTTACGGTCTGAACGTGGAGTCTTTCGGATGAGACGATAAACCGAGGTCCTGTGTGCCCATGCACTCAGCACACATTAAACCCAGTGGCAACGAAAAAGTTGTCATTTAGTCAAATTTTACCACCACCCCTTTCCTTCCTCATCAATCACACAAAATCGCATGCACAAAAAAAAAAAGTTGAGTGGCGCGCCTCTGGCTGCGACGCGCTCTCCAGGTGGGAGCAACCCGAATTTCACAGAGACACCTCTGTGACTATAAAGTACTTAAAGTTTGGTCTCTGGGTGAAGAGACATAACAGTGATTGAGCTAACCTCTACTCTAGGCAAGCATTCACAGCAAGTTGAAAATGGGCATTTAATTATAACAAAAATGAAGATCAGTTTCTTACCCAGTTTTTTCTTCGCATTCCTGTCTGCATTCTCCGACGCTTCTTTCTGTTTCTCCACTGATGGAGAGAAGAAAAAAGAAAAGAAAAAAAAAGTTTAATGTGATCCAGACAAAATCAAATTTAAGCGTAACATTTCACAAACTTTGATGTGAATAGCTTTCCAGAGAGGCTTTTCAGCTTGACATTGACCGAGTACAATGTTATTATACGCAAAGCAGACATCTTTTTTTCTCTTTAGTAGTGCATGATTATGAATATTGCTTGAGCAAATAAAATCATTTAATAACTCACTTCTGAAATCAAAATTCGAAAGTCAAACATCTCATCAACTGTAATAAAAAGGCTCGCACTGCACCTGCAAAGCAGCAAGACACACAAATCATAAACATGAACTGCGCAATTTACAAATGAAAAAGATGAGTTGATATGTAAACAATCAGATCAAGTTACTAATCACTGCTTTTTTAAAATTTATTGAACACAAAAAATGGGCATGAGAAAGTTTTGAAAGATTAAATGCTAGCATGTCCCGAGCTGACTCAGTCAGTGCTAATTCTCCCTTCAAAATCAGGGGGCAGCAATTCTCCCTTCAAAATCAGGGGGAGATAATTCTCCCTTCAAAATCAGGGGCTGACAATTCTCCCTTCAAAATCATGGGGAGACAATTCTCCCTTGAAAATCAGGGGGTGACAATTCTCCCTTCAAAATCAGGGGGCGGCAATTCTCCCTTCAAAATCAGGGGGAGATAATTCTCCCTTCAAAATCAGGGGCTGACAATTCTCCCTTCAAAATCATCTCCCTTCAAAATCAGGGGGTGACAATTCTCCCTTCAAAATCAGGGGGCGGCAATTCTCCCTTCAAAATCAGGGGGAGACAATTCTCCCTTCAAAATCAGGGGCTGACAATTCTCCCTTCAAAATCATGGGGAGACAATTCTCCCTTGAAAATCAGGGGGTGACAATTCTCCCTTCAAAATCAGGGGGCGGCAATTCTCCCTTCAAAATCTGGGGGAGATAATTCTCCCTTCAAAATCAGGGGCTGACAATTCTCCCTTCAAAATCAGGGGGAGATAATTCTCCCTTCAAAATCAGGGGGAGACAATTCTCCCTTCAAAATCAGGGGCTGACAATTCTCCCTTCAAAATCATGGGGAGACAATTCTCCCTTGAAAATCAGGGGGTGACAATTCTCCCTTCAAAATCAGGGGGCGGCAATTCTCCCTTCAAAATCAGGGGGAGATAATTCTCCCTTCAAAATCAGGGGCTGACAATTCTCCCTTCAAAATCAGGGGGAGATAATTCTCCCTTCAAAATCAGGGGGAGACAATTCTCCCTTCAAAATCAGGGGCTGACAATTCTCCCTTCAAAATCATGGGGAGACAATTCTCCCTTGAAAATCAGGGGGTGACAATTCTCCCTTCAAAATCAGGGGGCGGCAATTCTCCCTTCAAAATCAGGGGGAGATAATTCTCCCTTCAAAATCAGGGGCTGACAATTCTCCCTTCAAAATCAGGGGGAGATAATTCTCCCTTCAAAATCAGGGGGAGACAATTCTCCCTTCAAAATCAGGGGCTGACAATTCTCCCTTCAAAATCAGGGGCTGACAATTCTCCCTTCAAAATCATGGGGAGACAATTCTCCCTTGAAAATCAGGGGGTGGCAATTCTCCCTTCAAAATCAGGGGCTGATAATTCTCCCTTCAAAATCAGGGGGTGACAATTCTCCCTTCAAAATCAGGGGGCGGCAATTCTCCCTTCAAAATCAGGGGGAGATAATTCTCCCTTCAAAATCAGGGGCTGACAATTCTCCCTTCAAAATCAGGGGGAGATAATTCTCCCTTCAAAATCAGGGGGCGGCAATTCTCCCTTCAAAATCAGGGGGAGATAATTCTCCCTTCAAAATCAGGGGGAGACAATCAGTTGCAAGCAATGGGTCGCGCCAATGCATGTTTCTGGCATATTTGACGCGTTTAAAAAATCGCTGACGCATTTTTACGGCGTTTACGCGTAATCCGTACGCAAAATGATGTCCACTCAAAATCGCATTTGAGTCTAGATGGTGAATCAGACTTTAGAAGTCCTACGGTCCCTACACGTATAGTGGTTCTGCTACACCAAACATTGGAACAGACTATAGAAAAGCGCCACTGCTTTCAGAGGAGGTAAGTATCCCATCCTTTCTCTTTCATTAGTTATCCAGATTCCGTCCAGTAGGCGCAGTGCAGTGTGGCTAGAAAATCACTGTAAGCGCATTGGGGTGATCAACAGGGCTCGTGTCGACTTTGAGGATCGCCAGGATCGCCGGAAATGACTGGTTAGTGAATAAAAATGCATGTTTTTGTTGCTGGTCATGTTTTCATTGTTTTTAGCTTAGATTTATCATTTTGTTCTTTGACGCAATTTTTTGCTTCCCTTACGCATTTTTTTGCCGACGTCGCGTAAGCAAAACGCGTTTTCAAAAACACTAGCGCGACCCCTGTGCAAGAAATGTGCCTCTAGATTTTTAACCCTTTCACCGCTAAAGTCGCATTTTAGCACCACAGTGATTTAACACCTATGTCACTAAAAGGCATCAAATTGGGGTCTATTATCCAAAGACCCTATCGTCTTAGTTTTGGGAAGTAAGGATAGACCTTATGTTATATATGTCACAGACGAATCGTCAATACTGCAGATGGATTTTGTTCTCTGCCCAGGTAAATTTAATACAGGGATGCATCTAGAAATTTCTAAACTGGGGGGCATTGCCCCCCTTGGTGTGGAAATTTGGGGGGATCTGGAAATAGTTAGGGGGGCGGGGGTAAATCAATGCCAAGGGATGCAGTGCGGAAATTTTTACAACCTGTGGTGAACGCATTGTTCTTTTTGCTTTGTAAGCACCAGTCATAAAACATTGCTTTTGATTCACTGTCAAATTCTAGCCAAGGTCTGCTTTTTTTCCAACTTTCCATGAACTCATGCTTTCGCTTTTTGAAAGGTGGTGGAGCGACACTACTAGCAATGGGATCGTCGGTGACATCACAGTCCTGATCCGATGCTTCGTCATTCGATGAACTTTCCCCGTTGTCATCACTAACTGCTGATGAGGAATAACAAGGTTGTTGATCAATGTTGCACTCCACAGTCGCACTGTTTTCTTTCTTTTTAGAAGTCACACTCACAGTAAAATAATCCAGAAGCGATGCCATTTTTGAGCGGGCTCGCTTACACTGCGCCCGGAAACAGTAAATGAAAGAGAAAGCCGTTGATTGGCTATGCTATTTTTAAGACCCAATCAAAATGCTTGTTCTTTACTGTCGAAAGGAAATGCAGACTCGGTACAGCCCACGCAATCTAGGCCTAGTGCCGAACAAGTTATTTGCAAACGATTTTTTCGTTTGCGGGATTTCACAAAATTGGGGGGGATTTTCCCGCAGCATATTTTAATTTTTGCAGGAACATCAACAATTTTGCGGCAATGCCGCGCTCTAGATGCATCCCTGTTAATGGACATTTTTAGCTGAAATATGGCTGGCGGTGAAAGGGTTAAAGGATCACCTGGTTATTTCTAAGGGGTCCCTCTATTTTGTTATAAATTTTTGGTATATATTCTAGTCACAGAGACTTATCTCTGTAAAATCTGGGTTGCTCTCCCCCGGAGAGCACATCACCGCAAGTGCAGCGCCTACCCAATTTTTATTTCTTCAGAGAAGTAGGTTTTATGTCTTATAATGGGACAGGGCTCCCACTCCCAGGGACCCCCATTTGGGGGTCTATGAAGCACTAAGATTCTCAAGGACCCTCTAAAAGAGTGTGCAGGGGGTCCCAGGGATGCACTAGAAAACATCTTTGAAGTATTCGCAATG
Organism: Phymorhynchus buccinoides; assembly: GCA_017654935.2. NCBI lineage: Eukaryota > Metazoa > Mollusca > Gastropoda > Neogastropoda > Raphitomidae > Phymorhynchus > Phymorhynchus buccinoides. Next base: position 4,266,978 of record CM065707.1, read on the forward strand.
CCACTGGGACCTTCTATCCTGCCTCTAGGACCCTCTATGCTGCAAGTGAAGGAGTCCCTGGGACCCCTTGTTTTGCGGGACGATTGGGAGCCCTGATGGGAGGTCTTATAAGGGGGTTCCTAATAGAAGCACATCAGTGCTTAAGATTGAACACCGTGACTCACATTTTTTGCTCTGCTTCTCCACCTCGGCCTTCAGTTTCTGGTACTTTTCAGTCCGGTACACCATCACCCACGTCAGCCCTGAAAACAACAAGAAATCCACCATTTAATGACAAAATAAAACAGTTTTAACCAAACAAAATACCATATTTTATGGACTAGTCAAAGTCAAAGAGACTCAAAGTCAAAAATACTTTGTTATCACATCAGGTCAAATTACAGTGTGGTCTCGTACAAGCACAATACAATCACGGAAACAAAATTTGCATTCATTAAAAATGGAAACAAAACTTAAGGAAAAATGGACTTGCAACAAATCATGCTTCGCAAGAAGTTGGACGTAATAGGGTCGATACAAGCGACTATCAAAACATTAAGAACTGCCCTCTTTCCCACCATTTCTATCCTCACATTCATTTATTCACCCCCACCCCACCCCAACCCTCTCCAATTCACCCCAAGTTTTCACATATTTTGGGTCCCTTCCCGTTCCCAATATTTCATGCGCCTCCCTCGTCTCTCTATAACTTATAGAGTGCTTATACTCATAAGGCGCACCTGGTTGTAAAAATATAAGATGCACCCCCAAAATTCAGATTTTGTTACTCTATTTTCTTACTACCGTGGAACCTCCCTGTTATATAAGACTCCCTCCCATATAAGACCTATTTCTCTGACTCTGAGACATTGCCCTTCTTTGTAAGTATTAACATAATCTCCCTGATAAGACCCCTCCCTTATAAAAAAAAAGTTATATTAAGTTATAAGACCTCATTTGGGAAGATTTTTGAAGGTCTTATAAGGGAGGTTCCCCTGTATATTTTCAGTCACATTATATTTATACGGTGCAGGGGTCTCAGTGACAGTCTGGGGGGGGGGGGAAATTATCACCTGGGGGGAAAAGTATCACCCTATAGTCCGTAAAATATGGTAGTAAAACTAGT
>CM065707.1:4273082-4405582 GCA_017654935.2 Phymorhynchus buccinoides
TGCCTTCGAATATGTGCCAGAGGCTGTTCTTGTCTGAAGAGCTTGTCGTTCAATGAAACGATTTCACGGGAGTTCTCTTCTACGGTCGGGAGGGGGATGGACCCTCCCAGTGGCGGTATCTTGAATCAGTCTGACAATGACCGAGACGATGGAGTCGCCTGGCCACTTCTCGCTTGGGGGAACCATGCAACAGGTCCCCTATCCAACTCGCTCAATTTTCGTCGTGGACGCATTGACAAATCAGGCCTCATTCAGTTGTGGGAGCCACAAGGAATTATCTCACACGAACATCAGTAAGTATAGTGGAGACTGTATCCATTGAATACGCAAATTGCTGTGAAGATGACTTCCCTTTGCACAATCATGGCTTTTTCCGCCAAGTTTAGTAATAGAGAATCACGTGCAATGTTTCGTGATGAAACGTTGCCCACTGCTAACAAGAATATAACAATTTGGCTTGACTGAGAAAAAAATAACGGGAGCGAACGGATTTATTGCGCATGTTTTCTCATAGTGCTCCTTAACTTTTTGTGAGTAGTGTAGTTTGGATCGTCTTTTGTGTGGGCGTGCCGAAAATAACCAAAGTGTTAAGCAAATTTGCATGTTTTTTTTGTAATTTCGTAACGCTAGTTCAATAGTTCAGTGACTACACTCTACAGAGGAAAATCCGTGTAACGTCCTCCGATCAAGAACAGGTTCATAATAATGGGACATTTATAAATTATGTACAGGTTGTGGTGCATATTTTTGCCCCTAAGGGAGACCATTTGATGACAGAAAAGAGCGAAACTGGCAACTCTTTCAGTCTTTCCGCTAACAGATCATCTTCTCTTTCGGGCGAAAAATGTGAATTTTGCCAGTGGGGGGATCCTGGAGGTACTGCAATACCAGGAAAGAACCTGGACTAATGTGAAGTTGTGTACCGTTCAAGGCAATATCGCGATCAAGCACCCGTAGCCTTTCCTTCGAAGTACCAGAACCAGAACCGTAGCCTTTGGTTTATTCCCAAACAGTTCGATTCCTCGATTGCGCAGGCTGCTTGAAATGGTCCCACTTAGAATAAACCTGGACCCCCACCCTTATCCAAATTCCTCAATTCCCCCGAAGTCGGAGTGTGGCTGCCTGTGTGGCGGGGTAATGAAAAATGGTCACACACGTAATGTTCTCATCCGTAGCTGATGCTCGCTCTTGTACCATAGTGTTCAATGCTTCTGCTATTGCGATGATCCCTGGAGTCATTTAGCCAGGGTACAACTCTCAACCACATCCTTTCCTCTTTTTTAATCTCATCTTTCCATGGGTGCAGCTCGTTTCAGTTTCACGCTGATTTCAGTTTCTTTTGATTTCACCAAAAACAACTTCAGGTTTAAAAAAAAAAAATCATACCCCCCAAAATCGACCACAAGTGATGTGTGGGGCAATTTGAACATTTCTATCTCGGAAGTCTCTCTCTGGGAATCTTGAAAACAGCTAAGCATAGCATAGCATAAATGGTATAGAATATTTTGTTTCAGCCTTTTGCCCTCTAAATATGTTTTTGATTTTTGTTAGGTTAGGCTTCATTCACTGATGTCTACTAAGTCAGTAAGTGATGCCATATTGTTCCACATATAGTACATGGTGATGCCATATTGTTTTCAAAGGCAATGTAAATGGAATCATTTTACAAAGCTTATCAGACTTTCAGTCCATCATTTTAAGTCATAACTGTCTCGTTATCTCTCTCTTGCGTTGCCTCCCTCAATTCTCTAGTAGGGCTCTGCTTTTAGTAGGGCTCTGTACCCTGCCGATGTTTCAGAGAAGTAGGTTTTAAAGGGGCACCCTGACGGATGAGTTTTTGCAAGAAACACGTCGAGATCACCAGGAAAACTACACTTCACAGAGATCGCAACACTCACTTTGCTCTGGTTTCTTAGAAATCAAACCGTCAAATCTGCGATTCCTCCTTGGCGGAGGTGCTGGGAGTCAAATTCTTTCAGTGAACATGCCTTCTCTTTTCTAATGGCCGCCTGAGTTTAGACCAAATCATTTGCACAAAATTTTCAAAATACAAGTCTTTATTATTTTTTTTCTAAAATGTACAGTTTTACCAAAAGGAGTTTCACTCACAACAAAGGAAATACTTTTTTTTTTTTTTTTTGCAAAATTTACTGCACAAAGAAGAAAAAGCTTTAACCACAATGAGTGGCCTCCACCCACAGGTATCACTGTATTGCTAATAGGACATTTTCAGTTTGAATAGGACTGTACTGTGTAAAGTGTAGAGTGGCGTTCGCTTTGTGTCCCCAATGGGTACAGGGGATTTTTCCTCTCACTTTGCACCCACCCCATCCAAAGTCTTTCGGATTCTCTCCCCGTGGCATCTCCGCCCCCCCCCCCCTCATCAGGAGGAATCGCTGTTTTGACAGTTTGATTTATAGGAAACCAGAGCAAAGTGAGTGTTCCAATCCTTGAAAAGGCTGTCTTTCTGGTGATCTCGACGTGTTTCTTGCAAAATCTCATCCGTCAGGGTCCACCTTTAATAAAAGTGGGACTGGGTCAGTGGGGGTCTTATTTAAGGCAGGTATCACTGTATTGCTAATAGGACATTTTCAGTTTGAATAGGACTGTACTGTGTAAAGTGTAGAGTGGCGTTCGCTTTGTGTCAAGTAAACCCGAGTTCATATTCATGAACCTGGGTACAGGGGATTTTTCCTCTCGCTTTGCACTAGGCCTACGGTGGTCTGAACGTGGAGTCTTTCGGATGAGACGATAAACCGAGGTCCCCGATGTGCCCATGCACTTAGCATACGTTAAACCCAGTGGCAACAAAAAAGTTGTCATTTGGTCAAAATTAACACGTTACCCCCCCCACCCCAAAGAACTGAAAGCTCATCAGTCAGAATGACAAAAAAAACAGAGAGATCGCATGTCCCCCCCCAAAATGGAAGAAAGTCGTAATGACGGAAGTCGTAGCCCATTGGACTAGGCCTAGCCACTATTGGATGCAAGGGGGAATAACCCCCAGGTCATGGTCGTTGGGGCTACTTTGCAGATCTATTTTTCTTAATTTCCCATACCGCATGTAACCGCAAGTGCCGCATTTTCCCAAACCGCATGTAACCGCAACCGCGATACTTGCTTCGTTTGCAACCGTTACTAAAGGAAGAGAGAACTCTCTAGTGAAGAAAGGAAGCTTTAGCGACTGCCGTAAAGTGTTCTACTTCTTCTTCTACGGCGCCATTTGTCTATTGCTTTCAGTTTTGTCAATTGTTATCGAATTTTCATCAAGTTTGATTTTTGTGGAAATTTTTCCTCAAAATGGCGGATCGTCCCAACATCGAGGATGATATTTTTTACGATTTGATCGAAGAAATGTGTCAAAATCATGCACTAGGCTTGGGAATTGACGATGAAAGTGACGTTAGTGTGGGGACAGAGTCGTCTGCTTCGTCAGCGAGCAATTGCGATCGATCTGACGATTCGGATTCGGATTCAATCTCAACTACTGGTGACACTGATTCGGACGAGTGGTCAGATACTGTTCGCGATTACGATTTTGAGGATTTAATTACTCGCGATGTTGTCACTTGAAGCAGAGCCAGTGGAGTATTTCTACAAGTTTGTTGTTTCCACGCACGTATATTCAGTGCAATAATTTTGTGTTTGTGATCGCAAGTGTGTTCCGTGGTACTCTGCCACTGCATTCTTTTTGAGGCGGTCACTCAGAAAAACACCGTCTTTTTATTAATAAAATGAATATTTTTATGAATAATTTTATGAATAGTTGATGAATGTATGAATCTTCATAAAAATACGCGTTTTCTGAATATTCTTTTTATGAAGATTTTATGAACTTGGTTGCATGCATAAAAACTTCTTGAAAATTCATATAAAATATTTCATGAATACGAATGCATGAAGTGCTTTGTTGAATCGTTCATGAATCTGCTTGAATCTTCTTGAAAATCCATGACTTCATGAAATCGTTTTCGCCAGGGTATGTCCTGAAGTTCAGGATTTTTTTGTCCAGGATGTCCTGAAGTTCAGGATTTGTTTGTGTCCAGGATGTCCTGAAGTTCAGGATGCATGATTTTTGGTTATAGAGGTCATGAAGTTTAACCAGAAGTTCAGAAAGTGCATTTGCATGCTGGTTATAGAGGTCATGAAGTTTAACCAGAAGTGAAAGTGCAATTAGTCTGTCAATTACATAACTGGAAACTGTTGTTTCCCTTCAGCTTCCAGGGGGTATTGCCCCCCGGAACCCCCAGGAGGGGCGCTGTCCCTGCACTCCGCCGGGGCTTGCATGATTGTTTTATTTCCCAGGAGCACCCATATTGCAAGTAATGCAACTCCTATAAAAAAACAACTAAATTTTAAAAATTCGTGCTTGCTTTTCTCCAACAGACTGCCCCGAGTCCAAACTTCCACCACAGACAGTTGACCGCCCGGTGGTGCACAATGGTCAGGAGGTCGTGTGGGACTGGCCCGGGGGGCTGGTCAGTGCCCTGGTGTCTGGCGCTGCTGCTGGTCGTCGGCTGTGTGGGAGTGGCCGGCGCCTTAGTGGACCTCTTTGGCCTCCACTACGATGACGATTACGACAATTACGATGATGCCCTGCGTGAGATACTGGGCAAGGACCACCTTCACGAAGGTTAGTGTTTGGGGTTTTGGTGGTGATGATGATGATGATGATGATGGTGATATTGGTGATGATGATGGTAATTACAACGATTACGACGACGCCCTGCGTGAGATGCTGGGCGAAGACCACCTTCACGAAGGTTAGTGTTTGTGGTTTTTTGGTGGTGATGATTGTGATGATGGTGATGGTGATGATATTGGTGATGATGATGATGGTAATTACAACGACGCCCTGCGTGAGATGCTGGGCGAAGACCACCTTCACGAAGGTCAGTGTTCTGGGTTTTGGTGATGATGACGATGACGATGATGGTGGTGGTAGCGATGGTCGTGATGATGATGGTAATTACAATTACGACGACGCCCTGTGTGAGATGCTGGGCAAAGACCACCTTCACGAAGGTTAGTGGTGTTTTTTTTTGTGGTGATGGTGATGCTGATGGTGATGGTGATGCTGATGGTGGTGGTGGTGGTGATGATGATGGTAATTACGACGATTACGACGATGCCCTGCGTGAGATGTTGGGCAAAGACCACCTTCACGAAGGTTAGTGGGTTGTTTTTTTGGTGGTGATGATGGTGATGCTGATGGTGGTGATGGTGGTGATGATGATGGTAATTTCGACGACGCCCTGCGTGAGATGCTGGGTGAAGACCACCTTCACGAAGGTCAGTGTTTGCGTTTTTGGTGGTGATGATGGTGATGATGGTGACGTTGATGATGGTGATGATGATGGTGATGATGATGATGATGGTGATGATGTGATGATGATGGTGATAATGATGATGGTGACGTTGATGATGGTGACGATGGTGGTGATGATCATGATCATAATGTTGATATTGATGATGATGATGATGATAACAATGACCATGATAATGACTGATGATGATGACTACAGATGATGCGTGCCCCCCTCACTCGACTAGCTGTATGGACGGGACTTGCATCGAAGAAACATGGATGTGTGACGGATTTGAAGACTGTATGGAAGGCGAAGATGAACAAAACTGCCACAGTGAGTGCAAGATTGATAAAAACAAAAGAACAAACAACAGTTACAAAAATTATATGGAGTAAATTTTTGTTAGTCTTTAACTCAATCACATCATGGCCATTGCAAGTGACTAAGCCGTGAACCTAGAAATCGCATGATTTTGAGTTATTCAAAATCTCAATGAATCACTCCAGCTATACACACAAACAAAACAGGCATAAACGAAAAGAGAAACGAGAGATTACAGGTTTTTACTTCAGGTTTAGAAATAGGGAAATGGCAGTTAATACTTTTTATAGAAAGACTTTTTACAGAAATTGGTTTCCCCGCTACAGACCATTACAAACTCAAAGTAAGATGCGTAAGCATGGTGCAGGGGAGCGAAGCGAGTTTAGAAATGACCAAAGTATGTTGTGCACACAGATTTACTTTCCTTGAAGGGAATTCAAGCTAACAGCTTTGTGTTGCTTCTGCATGCAGTTAGGCGATTCATCCTCAATAATGACGTCACATATTGCATTTATTTATGCAGAAGGATGCGAGTGAGTTAAAGGAGACCCTTTAAAATGATCACTTTAGTTAGATTTGTTGCCTTTTGATATAGTTCGCACGATGGACAGCAAGCTCACTCCTGTCTGTCCCTTTTCGATCCTCGGTGCATCACTGCAGTACAGATGCACTAATGGTGTGGTACGGATCAGAGCTCCCAATCGTCCCGCAAAACAAGGGGGTCCCAGGGACTCCTTCACTTACAGTATAGAGAGTCCTAGAGGCGGGATAGAGGGTCCCAGTGGCATTGCGAATGCTAAAAAGAATGTCTAGTGCATCCCTGGGACCCACTGCACATTCTTTTAGAGGGTCATTTAGAATTATAGTACTTCAGAGACCCCCAAATGGGGGGCCCTGGGAGCCCTAGGTACGGATGCACTGATAGTGTGGTACGGATGCACTGATATTGTGGTACGGATGCACTGATAGTGTGGTGCATGTTGGGTGTTTCAGCACAGGGGTGTTTTCCCTATGAGTTTGCGTGCACCAACGGGATGTGCATCGGGGAATCGCTGGAGTGTGACCGAAAAGTGGACTGCTTTGACGCCTCGGACGAAACGCACTGTGAGTTTGTTTGTTTGTTCTCTGTCTCTTTCTATAGATTGATCTGTCTTTCTCTTTCTCTTTCTCTTGTCTCTCTGTCTTTCTCTGTCTCTTTCTCTTGTCTCTGTCTTTCTTGTTTTCTCTGTCTCTCTGACCCAGGGCTGGGTGGAAAAAGTATATAACCTGCTTATCTCATGTTCCCTGGTTAAATAAAATTTCGTTTTCGTTTTCGTTCTCTGTCTGTCTCTGTCTCCCTTATAAGACTTCTCCCTTATAAGACCTCATTTTGGATGATTTTTGAAGGTCTTGTAAGGGAGGTACCACTGTAATCCGTTAAGTATGGTACCGATTTTGTCTTGCGATAGTTTAATTTCAGGGCGGCGAAATGTAAAGTTGTAATCAGTGAGAGAAAGTAATACTCACATTATCTTACATTTTCTTTATTAATGAGTAAGAACATTTTACCCTTTCATCGCCACTGTCGCCTCTTGGCACCACAATGATTTGACACCCATGTCACTAAAAGGCATCAAATGAGGGTCTGGTATCCAGTGACCTTGGGTTCTTAATTTTGGGAGGTTAAAGGGCAGGCCCTATTTTATGCATGTCACAGAGGAATCCTCAATATTGCAGACAGAATCTGTTCTCTACCCAGGTAAGTTTTATTGAAAGTTTTGGCTGAAAAATGGCTGGCGTTGAAAGGGTATGCAAAAAAACACTCAATTAGAGGCAGGTTGATTTTGGTCCCTTGTATTTGAGATAGCACAAACATTACTGGCTGTAAGCCCGTCTTCAAGTATTCTCAAACATTTTTAATGGATTTAAAAACAATTGAAATTTTTTTATTTTATGTCCACATTTGTTTTGCATTTTTTGATGCGCGCAGGTAGCCATACTATCCTGTGTGAAGAGGGTGAACATGGTACCCATTTTGACTTGCGATAGTTTAATTTCAGGGCGGCGTAATGTAAAGTTGTAATCAGTGAGAGAAAGTAATACTCGCATAATCTTACATTTTCTTTTTTCATGAGTAAGAACATTAAATTTATTTTTTTAGTGGATAAAAAAAAAAATGTAAATCTATTTTTCAAGTATTCTCAAACATTTTTAATGGATCTAAAAACTATTTTTAAAAAATAATTTTGTAATGTCCACATTTGTTTTACATTTTTTGATGCGCGCAGGTAACCATACTATCCTGTGTGAAGAGGGTGAAGTTCTTTGCGGCAACAAAGTGGAGTGTATTGCCAAGGACGCTTCTTGTGACGGAAATCCGGACTGTGCCGACGGCTCTGACGAACAAAACTGTAAGTTCAGACTGTAAAGTAATTGTCTACTAATTACACAAGGTATTAGGTATTAGGTACTTTATAGTCACAGAGGCGTCTCTGTGAAATTCGGGTTGCTCCCACATGGAGAGCGTGTCGCAGCCAGAGGTTGACTCAAGCAAAGGTGGTCGTATTTTGCCTAGTTCTGTCAAAACAATCTTCAGAACGACAGAAGTTACACTCACGCCGCTATCCGGATATCCATATGATGAAGCACTTTTATGCATTGTCTGCGTCAGAGAGCTCAGAAAAGTCGGAATTGAAAAACACAGAGTAGATGAGTTTTGCTCGAGAAGCATCATCGACATACTTGTCTGCCATGATTGTTATGGCTTTTGCTATCGAAACTGAGGCTGTGATGTCATATCCTGCTTCAACACACACACACACACACCATTTTACTGTGACTGTCGTCTGCTTCATTGGCTTCATTTACGATTTCTGCCTGATAATCGATCTCAATATGAATGAAATTCATGACTTTGTTTGAGCAGATTTTAGTCATACACTAGACGCAACGCATTTTAAAATGCAGGGGTCTGAGTTGGGGGAAAAAGTATCGCCTTGTAGTCCGTAAAATACGTTAGGTTTTTTTACAGCCACAGAAAACTCTGCCCCTGACTCGTCCCTAGGTGGTATGGTCAAGTCAGTCCTAAAATTATTGCCCTTTCGTGTCGCCATATGACGGGAAACTGAGCGATCAACAAAACGAAAAAAGTTGAGAATTATAGTGGTTCTCCCTGCTAAGATCTTCCACATTAACCCCTTCCCTGCCCAGTCCCATGTCTACTAGGTGGTATGTGATGTCACTGATGATGTCATAACTTTTGATGTCATAGCCCTGGAATGATGGTTTGTTTTTGCTTAGACAAGTCAGGAAAGACATATCTCTAGACCGTTTTCTCAGATTGAGTCTTCTTCTTCTTCTTCTTCTTCTTTGCCTTAGGCAGCCTTAACAGGTCTCTTAAATTTTACGATAAGAAAATCAATAATTTCTCAATTTTTCTCTGGCAGTGGAGGGGTTAAAACTCCCTCCCACGCCTACCTCTCTGAGACATTGCCCTTCTTTTTGTAAGGGTTAACTCATTCGCATCGCAACAATTTTGAATGATTAAAAAACCCTCACAAATTGCTCCAGCCATACACACAAACAAAACATACAGAAACAAAAGGAGAAATGAAGGAAGATTACGGGTTTTTACTTCAGGTTTAGACATGGGGAAGTGGTAGATCAGACTTTTTTTTACATATAGGCTTTATATAGAAAAACTCTACATCGATGGGTGTCCCCACAACAAACCACTACAAAAGCAAAATCAGAGGCCAAATTGTGGTCTAAGGGAGCGAAGCGAGTTTAGAAGTGACCAAGGTATGGTGTGCACACAGATTTAGTTCCCTTGAAGCAAATGCATCAAATTGACAGCTATCTATTAATTCCGGACGTTTATATAGCCAGAGCGACTTGAATTAGTTAAAAATTATACCTCCCTATTGCAACCCCCTCCCACTAAAGACTTTATTTTGGACGATTTTTCACAGTCTTAACCCTTTCACTGTGTAGTGATATTATTAATATAGGTGTGTAGCCATAGTTACAACAACTACTAACCTTATTCTTCCTTCTCTATCACTCATGCTCTTCACGTGTACATCACATGCCACACATCCCGATTGGTCAGTCTGGCACCAACCAACGCTGTCTTTCCCTTCCTCTCTGCCTGCTTGCACTCTTCTACTAGACACGCTATCAACAGCAAGCCTTTCTCTGTGTTCCTTGATCCCTCAATACTGTGTAGTTTTAATAAACGTGCTCTTACATGATCCTTGGAGTCAGCTGTGTTTCTTCTTGATGCACACATGTGTGAACCCACAACAACCACAACAACAGACAACTTTATACACTGAGCCATTTTCAGCCTTCTACAGTGGAGACCTCAATATTGTGAATTCCTCTGTGACGTCTATAACATTAGACCTTGCCCCCATTATAGGGTCTTTGGGTAGACTCCCTCCCTTATAAGACTCCCTCCCACATAAGACCTACTTCTCTGAGACATTGCCCTTCTTTGTAAGCATTAAAACTACCTCCCTTATGAAACCCCTCCCTTATAAGACCCAATTTTGGATGTTTTTTGAAGGTCTTATAAGGGAGGTTCCACTGTAGTGACATGGGAGTTAAGCCATTGTGGTGCATAAATAATAATAATAATAAAGAAAACTTATATAGCGCACATTCCAGGCTAGCTGCTCATGGCGCTTTACAAAAAATACATTTAACCAAATCACATCAATACCCATGCTCGCACGCACACAAGCACACACACTGACGAACACAGCATATCATTTACATGCGCATGCACACATACATACAGTACATGCATACATACATACGTACGTACGTACATACATACATACACACAGACACAAACACACACACACATACCCACACACATGCATAAGCACATGCCAGCGCGCGCATGCACACACACACTTTCTGTCTCCCACCTTTCCCATGCCATTCCTCATCCGCACACGCTTTCATTCTCACAATCCGATCATGGTGGACAGTAGTGTTCAGAGAATAGATGGGTTTTCAGATTGGTTTTGAAAACTGACAGGGAGTTGGAATGTCTGAGAGACAGAGGGAGTTTGTTCCAAGTAGCTGGGGCCTGAAAAGAAAAGGATCTCTCGCCATAAGTTTTCGTTTTAATTGAGGGAGGCTGTAGAATACGAGAATCAGAAGAAGAACGAAGCTGACGAGATGGAATGTAAGTATGAAGTAGATCAGACAGGTAAGTAGGAGCAGAGCCAGAAATGACAGCAAAGCTAAGAGCAGAACCATCCAGGCAGACAATGCGACACTGGCGGTGAAAAGGTTAACAGGGAGGTTCCGCTGTAAGACGATTCAGGCATTTTTGTGTTCTTGTGTCGGTAGGTGTGGAGTTCACCTGCGGTACCGGTCAGTTCCGGTGCGGCAACACCACAGACTGCATCCCCAACTCCTGGAAGTGTGACGGGGAATGGAACTGCCTGGATGGTTCTGATGAAATATGCAGTAAGTAGAGAGAGAGAGAGAGAGAGAGAGAGAGAGAGAGAGAGAGAGAGAGAGAGTATGTGTGTGGTAACAGGTAGACTGCATCCCCAACTCCTGGAAGTGTGACGAGGAACGGAACTGCCTGGATGGTTCTGATGAAATATGCAGTAAGTAGAGAGAGAGAGAGAGAGAGAAAAACTTGAAAACTTGAAAACTTTAACTTTATTTTTCAAGTTAAAGTTTTCAAGTTTTCAAGAGAGAGAGAGTATGTGTGCGGTAACAGGTAGACTGCATCCCCAACTCCTGGAGGTGTGACGGGGAACGCAACTGCCTGGATGGTTCTGATGAAATATGCAGTAAGTAGAGAGAGAGAGAGAGAGAGAGTATATGTGTGTGAGGTAACAGGTAGACTGCATCCCCAACTCCTGGAGGTGTGACGGGGAACGAAACTGCCTGGATGGTTCTGATGAAATATGCAGTAAGTAGAGAGAGAGAGAGAGAGAGAGAGAGAGAGAGAGAGAGAGAGAGAGAGTATATGTGTGTGAGGTAACAGGTAGACTGCATCCCCAACTCCTGGAGGTGTGACGGGGAACGAAACTGCCTGGATGGTTCTGATGAAATATGCAGTAAGGAGAGAGAGAGAGAGTATGTACAGGTAGACTGCATCCCCAACTCCTGGAAGTGTGACAGGGAACGAAACAGCCTGGATGGTTCTGATGAAATATGCAGTAAGGAGAGAGAGAGAGAGTATGTACAGGTAGACTGCATCCCCAACTCCTGGAGGTGTGACGGGGAACGAAACTGCCTGGATGGTTCTGATGAAATATGCAGTAAGTAGAGAGAGAGAGAGAGAGAGAGAGAGAGAGAGAGAGAGACAGAGAGAGAGAGAGAGAGAGTATATGTGTGTGAGGTAACAGGTAGACTGCATCCCCAACTCCTGGAGGTGTGACGGGGAACGAAACTGCCTGGATGGTTCTGATGAAATATGCAGTAAGTAGAGAGAGAGAGAGAGAGAGAGAGAGAGAGAGAGAGAGAGAGAGAGAGAGTAGAGAGAGACTGAGGAGAGAGAGGGGAACGAGACAGAGTTCTATGTGTGTGAGGTAACAGGTAGACTGCATCCCCAACTCCTGGAGGTGTGACGGGGAACGAAACTGCCTGGATGGTTCTGATGAAATATGCAGTAAGTAGAGAGAGAGAGAGAGAGAGAGAGTGTATGTGTGCGGTAACAGGTAGACTGCATCCCCAACTCCTGGAGGTGTGACGGGGAACGGAACTGCCTGGATGGTTCTGATGAAATATGCAGTAAGTAGTGTGTGATTCTTTCTGTCCATTTTGCCTGTCTGTCTTTCGTGATGTGTGTCTGTATAATATGTGTGTGTTTGAGTGTGCATAGGCATTTGGAAGCAACTGTGCATGGGTGACTGTGGGATCTATGGGGTGAAAGGGTGGGCGGTTTGCAATGCTCATTTTTATTTGCCATATTTTTCGGACTATGAGGCGCATCTGATTATAAGGCGCGGCCCCGCAAAGTTTACATAAACTTCAGATTTGGCTGTAACAGTTTCTTACTAATACTACAGTGGATTACACTTAAAGACCCAGTGACGCACCACGACTAAGTCCCTTGTTTTTTTCTGGGTTGCTGTGACCCACATACAAATTTCCCCTTATTCAAATTGAGGCTGCTCTTTAAACTGATGTGTCGGTTTGAATTTGGGGCCATTTATATGGGAGTCAGACTTGGTCAAAACAAGATTTCTTTCCAGTTATAAGAGGAAAAACATGTGAAACCCGTGATTTTGACACATGATCTGGTGGGTCTTTAACACTAAATTCAGGGACAAAGATTTTGTTGTTGTTCAGATTTGTGTGCGTTCACCAATATTTCATGTTATCCAGTTTTGTTTTAACAGTACTCCTCTGTAGTCACTAGAGTTGAGAACCGGTTCAAAAATCCGAACCGGTTTTAAACTGGTTTCCCCTCTTCGAACCGGTTTTACCAAACCGGTTCTTTTAACCAGTACTCGCATCACTAGTTTCACCTATGCAAACACATATTTATTTTGTCAGAATATTCACACACATGCACGCACGCGCAGACATACACACACACACACACAATAAAGAAACTTATGACACGCACACACTCAACTCAACACTCAGCCAATGTCAAAGCCATACACCACCACAAACTAGAAACAGCTTACTCTTGGTTTACAAACACCCAATCTGCGCTGAGAATCAGTGTTGTTCTTCGAAAAGATTGCGTTATTCTAAGAAAAACTTACTTTCAGTTTGCAGTTAAAAAACCCGTTCACAGCAACTCAAACCGTTTTTTCGAACCACGAACGTTTAGCACCGGTTTTTCGGTTCAAACCGTTTTTTCTCCCCACCTCTAGTAGTCACATTATAATATAAGACGCAGGGGTCTGAGTCTGAGAACAACGTTTCGCCTTGTCCGAAAAATACAAACCCCCATAATGTGTGTGTGTGCGCGCGTGCGTGTGCATGCATGCGTGTGTATGTTGACTTTTCTTTTTGAAGATTTCCATGTAAAAGATTTCACCAAGGAGCGTAATTTTCAAACCCGTCCTTTTCAGAAGAAAAAAAAAAGTTGGTGAAACATTCCGAAAAAGAGATCATTTCCACAAAGCATACTTTAAATGCTGTAACTGTAGTATGTAAAATAATGTGTTTGTTCAGGCGAGGAAGTGCTGAGCTGCGAGACGTTTCAATGCGAGGACAGGACCAAGTGTCTGGACTACCGGGCGGTGTGTGACGGGCGGAGAGACTGCCAGGACGGCTCCGATGAGGCCTACAACTGCTGTAAGTATGCCTACACAATGTGATAGTGCATGTGCTTGTTACAATATAAGGACAAATTGTTTCAGCATCCGCGTTGCTAACTTATGGAATGGGTTACCTATTAATATAAAATGCGCACCTAATACTAACACGTTCAAAAATCGCTTGGATGATTTTCCAAAATATTTTAAAAAAAATTATGTTTAGAGCCTTTGACAATTGATTTTTCATACCTGCCAACCCTCCCGGGTTTTGTCACCTCTCCTGGTCTTCCCAGAATTCACACGAAACTCCCGGATTTCGAAATTTCCAGCTTAGATGACCTTAGAAATGAGTGTTATGAAACCCGAAAACAGAAACTGGAGAAGTGACCAAAGTGTGGTGTGCACACAGATTTACTTCCCTTGAAGCAAATGCATCAAATTGACAGCTATCTATTAATTCTGGACATGTATGACCGGAATGACTTGAATGAGTTATCGTAATTTGCGGCCTATTAGTCGCAACTTTTTTTACTGAATTTTGACCCCTGCGCCCAATCCAGCGCATGCGCCCTTTCTATGCTCTAAACAGAAAAAAGTAAGGGGGTCGAGAGTTGAAATGAACAATTCACCATGCTCTGGTAGCTTCCACAACAAACCGACAACAGTTCACTCACATTGCACTTTCGCTTCACGATCGTATCTCTTCCGTCACTGGCCCTGTAATGTTACTTTCGCTGATCGTTTCGTTCTTCCTTTTTTTTTATTTCTTTGGTTTTTTTGCACCTTATCGGGTGTATGCGCCCTATCTTTGTTCAAATTATGAGAAAAAAATTAAAAGCAGGGGGTGCGCTTTATGCGGTGTGTTACCTAATAAATTACGGTAATCTACTTTTCTGTGATTTCCAGCTGTGGCCTGTCGAAGGAAGATGTGTTCCTACACCTGTGTGCTGAACGGCTCTGATGTGAGATGCGTGTGTCCTCCAGGATTTGTCATCAACCCTGACACCAACAATCTCTGTCAAGGTTAGATACCTGTGTGTGTCAAAGTCAAAGTAAAAAATACGGTAAAGGTAAAGATGTGCCACCCCCCCTGCATTCCTCGGTTAATTGTATTTTTCCGTTTTTGCCTTTCTTACCATACATAAAGCTGTATTGTAGGAACATTTTTAGCTAATAACCTTTTTGGAATACTAACCCTATCCCTAACCCTAGCCTTAACCCTAACCCTATAAGACGGAAAAACGCAACGAACCACAACTGTGACAAATCGATGTGTACTGCAGTACATAGTGGGGGGTAGGGTTAGGATTAGGGCTAGGGTTAGGGATAGGGTTAGTATTCCAAAAAAGTTATTAGCTAAAAATGTTCCTAAAATACACCTTTATATATGGTAAGAAAGGCAAAAACGGAAAAATACAATTAACTGAGAAATGCAGGGGGGGTGGCACATCTACACATTTGCATGCATTAAAGATGGAAACAAAACTAAGGAAAAATGGACAACAAATCAGGCTTCGCAAGAAGTTGGACATAGTTAGGGTCGATACAACATGGTACGGAAATGATGGCAACTTTCTCTTTGGACTTTAAAGGAACAGTGTGTAATTTTCTCTATGCTAAAAATGTTCAGAACAATGCACAAGGATTCCTCTTATAAATTATGCAGTATGATAAGGGAAAAACGCTTGTGGATAAATCTTTACTCCCGTGCAAACACTGGCAGGATTCTTCTTTCTCCAATTAACGCTTTCAGTACCATGGGCGAAAATATTCACCCAAGACATCACCCTACTCTCCCACCAAGGGTTGATGTGTGTGTGTGTGTATGTGTATGTAATAACAATAACAATCAAAATGTCTTTAACCCTTTCGCTGCCAGCCATTTTTCAGCCAAAGAATAACCATTAACCCTTTCGCCGCCAACGTCGCATTTGTGTACAACAATGTCTTAACACCCGTGTCAGTAAAAACCTTGACTTCAGGGTCTGTAATCCAATGATATTTGTGTTCTTGATTTGGGGAGTTAAGGATAGGCCTTTTTAAACATGTAGTAAAGGAATCCCCAATATATCAGACAAAATATTTTCTTGACCTATGTAAGTTTATTTGATAATTTTGGCTAAAAAATGGCTGGCGGCGAAAGGGTTAATAATAATAATAATAATAATAATAATAATAGTGAATCATTTATATAGCGCATTCCTCCACCAATGTGGAGCTCTATGCGCTTAACAACACAAATTAAAAACAACAAATTCAACAACAAAACCAAATAATCGCTCACGCACATGCAAATAGGCATACACATACACACCCCACCCACACATGCACGTACGTACACACACACACACACACACACACACACACACGCACGCACGCACGCACGCACGCACGCACTCACACACACACTCACACACACACACACACACACACACACACACACACCGTTACCATCACCACCACTCACCCCACCCAAAAAACACAATACAAAATACAATCAGTTGAACAAAGCATCAACACACACACACACACACACACACTCTCTCTCTCTCTCTCTCTCTCTCTCTCTCTCTCTCTCTCTCTCTCTCTCTCTCTCTCTCTCTCTCTCTCTCTCTCTCTCTCTCTCGCAACAAAGCTGACGTAGACATTGCAGTCAACACACAGTGAAGCTAATATGGGGGGAGGGGAGTGTGTGTGTGAGAATAGTCCAGAAGTAATGTGGCCTAAAGGTTGTGATGTAACTTGAACAGGTGATTTGAAACATTGCTTAAGTAACAGGGTAAAGAAAAACAATCTGCAATATTGGGAATTCCTCTGACATGTATAACATTTAGGCCTAGCCTTACCTCCCAAAGTTAAGAAAATAGGGTCTTTGGATAACAGGCCCTGCATGATTTCATGCTTTTTAGTCACATGGGTGTTAAGCCATTGTGGTGCATAAATGCGACATTGGCGGTGAAAGGGTTAATCATTTGTTTCAGGCCATCTGGCCCACAGGGACAGGAGAAGTGTAAAGTATGCATTTAAACATTAGGCGAGCTTAGAATCGAAGTAATGTGAAGTATCGCTCGTTATCTCTGATGTTCATGCATTCACAAATATACAGAGCAACTTTAGGCGAGCTTAGAATCGAAGTAATGTGAAGTATCGCTCGTTATTTCTGATGTTCATGCATTCACAAATATACAGAGCAACTTTAGGCGAGCTTAGAATCGAAGTAATGTGAAGTATCGCATGTTATTTCTGATGTTCATGCATTCACAAATATACAGAGCAACTTTAGGCGAGCTTAGAATCGAAGTAATGTGAAGTA
Source organism: Phymorhynchus buccinoides (assembly GCA_017654935.2). Lineage (NCBI taxonomy): Eukaryota > Metazoa > Mollusca > Gastropoda > Neogastropoda > Raphitomidae > Phymorhynchus > Phymorhynchus buccinoides. Next base: position 4,290,260 of record CM065707.1, read on the forward strand.
TCGCTCGTTATTTCTGATGTTCATGCATTCACAAATATACAGAGCAACTTTAGGCGAGCTTAGAATCGAAGTAATGTGAAGTATCGCTCGTTATTTCTGATGTTCATGCATTCACAAATATACAGAGCAACTTTAGGCGAGCTTAGAATCGAAGTAATGTGAAGTATCGCTCGTTATTTCTGATGTTCATGCATTCACAAATATACAGAGCAACTTTAGGCGAGCTTAGAATCGAAGTAATGTGAAGTATCGCATGTTATTTCTGATGTTCATGCATTCACAAATATACAGAGCAACTTTAGGCGAGCTTAGAATCGAAGTAATGTGAAGTATCGCATGTTATTTCTGATGTTCATGCATTCACAAATATACAGAGCAACTTTAGGCGAGCTTAGAATCGAAGTAATGTGAAGTATCGCTCGTTATTTCTGATGTTCATGCATTCACAAATATACAGAGCAACTTTAGGCGAGCTTAGAATCGAAGTAATGTGAAGTATCGCTCGTTATTTCTGATGTTCATGCATTCACAAATATACAGAGCAACTTTAGGCGAGCTTAGAATCGAAGTAATGTGAAGTATCGCATGTTATTTCTGATGTTCATGCATTCACAAATATACAGAGCAACTTTAGGCGAGCTTAGAATCGAAGTAATGTGAAGTATCGCTCGTTATTTCTGATGTTCATGCATTCACAAATATACAGAGCAACTTTAGGCGAGCTTAGAATCGAAGTAATGTGAAGTATCGCTCGTTATTTCTGATGTTCATGCATTCACAAATATACAGAGCAACTTTAGGCGAGCTTAGAATCGAAGTAATGTGAAGTATCGCTCGTTATCTCTGATGTTCATGCATTCACAAATATACAGAGCAACTTTAGGCGAGCTTAGAATCGAAGTAATGTGAAGTATCGCATGTTATTTCTGATTTTCATGCATTCACAAATATACAGAGCAACTTTAGGCGAGCTTAGAATCGAAGTAATGTGAAGTATCGCATGTTATTTCTGATTTTCATGCATTCACAAATATACAGAGCAACTTTAGGCGAGCTTAGAATCGAAGTAATGTGAAGTATCGCTCGTTATTTCTGATGTTCATGCATTCACAAATATACAGAGCAACTTTAGGCGAGCTTAGAATCGAAGTAATGTGAAGTATCACTCGTTATCTCTGATTTTCATGCATTCACAAATATACAGAGCAACTTTAGGCGAGCTTAGAATCGAAGTAATGTGAAGTATCACTCGTTATCTCTGATTTTCATGCATTCACAAATATACAGAGCAACTTTAGGCGAGCTTAGAATCGAAGTAATGTGAAGTATCACTCGTTATCTCTGATTTTCATGCCTTCAAAAATATACAGAGCAACTTTAGGCGAGCTTAGAATCGAAGGAATGTGAAGTATCGCATGTTATTTCTGATTTTCATGCATTCACAAATATACAGAGCAACTTTTACAGGTAACACACCCAAAAACGGTTACCCTTCTCTTGTCGGTGGAGATGTAACTGACAACCAAGAACGTCAAAAAATAAAGAAGAGTTGATACACTTCTAGGAGAGTGAATTTGTTGGGATTTGATTTTTGTGTTTTATGCTGTATCATACTGATTTGATAATGGTTCTCGGACCTGTCGACCCATAGGATTTCACTATATTTTGTACACATAATTGGCCAAAATATGATAAATATGGTTACATGGGAGAAAACTATGGTGAAATGGTGAAAAATATATATATATCATTTGAAAACTGTATATAATTTAGAACTGTATATTGCCTGATTCAGGAAATTGGTGCGCTTTGTGTGTGTGTGTGTGTGTGTGTGTGTTGTAAATTTAAATGGATGATGCTTTTGACAGTATTTCAGCAAGTTATAAAAATGTATGAATGTATGTTTACACTCCGTTGTGGAAACTTTCTTGTTGGAGTACTCCTATTTTGCGAAAAATACACTTATTTTGGATTTTGAATACATGAAGCCCAATTTCAGGGTAAACAGGTCTGCGCGTACGCCTTTATTGCAGATATTGACGAGTGCAGTTCAGCGAAATACGGAAAGGTGCCCTCTTGCAGCCAGCGGTGCATCAACACAGCCGGGTCGTACTACTGTCGGTGCTACGATGGATACGCCATGGAACCAGACAGATTCACATGCAGAATGAAACGTGAGTGTCTGTCTGTGTGGACTGCCTTGCAGCCAGCAATTATGTATCAACACGGCTGGGTCGTACTACTGTCGGTGCTACGATGGATATGCCATGGAACTGGACAGATTCACATGCAGAATGAAACGTGAGTGTCTGTCTGTGTGGACTGCCTTGCAGCCAGCAATTATGTATCAACACGGCTGGGTCGTACTACTGTCGGTGCTACGATGGATACGCCATGGAACCGGACAGATTCACATGCAGAATGAAACGTGAGTGTCTGTCTGTGTGGACTGCCGTGCAGCCAGCAATTATGTATCAACACGGCTGGGTCGTACTACTGTCGGTGCTACGATGGATACGCCATGGAACCGGACAGATTCACATGCAGAATGAAACGTGAGTGTCTGTCTGTGTGGACTGCCGTGCAGCCAGCAATTATGTATCAACACGGCTGGGTCGTACTACTGTCGGTGCTACAATGGGTATGCCATGGAACCGGACAGATTCACATGCAGAATGAAACGTGTCTGTCTGTCTGTGTGGACTGCCTTGCAGCCAGCAATTATGTATCAACACGGCTGGGTCGTACTACCGTCGATGCTACGATGGATATGCCATGGAACTGGATAGATTCACATGCAGAATGAAACGTGAGTGTCTGCCTGTAGGGGAGTGTGAGTTCGAATCTCCTCTGGATACCCCTTTTTTTCCCCTTTTTTTTTGGGGGGGGGGGGGGGAAGGGAGGCTGCATATTCTTTTGTGTGTGTGTGTGTGTGTGTGTGGGGGGTGCATTAGCGTGTGACTTTCTGACTCTTCGTGTGGGGGATGGTTTAGGGTCGCCTCACACGGTTACACCCACTCGAAAGAAAATGGATCAACTACAGCCCGGGCGAAGCCGGGTTTACTTGCTAGTATGTCCCCGTGGGGATACCGGGGGGTCTTTTGTGAAAATAGTTCCCCCACCTTCTGGAAGTTCTGTGCTTGTAACTTCCTCTAATCTGCCACTCTCTTTGACTCTTGCCTTTTCCCTTTGCTTTCTATCGTATCTTTCTGACTTACCGGCCCATTCTCCTGCCTTAAGTCCAAATAATTTTTCTCCTTTGAGCTCCTCCGAAATCGGAATGTGTCGGCTGTACGCAGTGGGGAGACCAGTGAAAACTGAAAACCAGACACATACTTAATTTACCCATTGTGGCCATATGGCCTGGGAACACAAGAAGAACAACTTACTAGTATTTTCTTATTTCTCCAGACCCTTCCCCTGGGCTGTACGCAATGGGGAGACCAGTGAAAACTGAAAACCGGACACATATGTACTTTACCCATTATGGCCATATGGCCTGGGAACGCAGAAGAAGAAGAAGAACCTTATGAAACGATGCGGTGAAAAGTCATTTCGCGCCATTTCCTTTTCTGTTTCAAAATGGCGTCCAAGCGAGTGCATTCCGAAGCTTCTGTATCTTCTGGTCGAAAATCAAAAGAAAAGACATCAAAAGTGGCACAGAAATTCTGGGAATGTGTTACCTCAAGGTGACGAGCATGTGTTCTGTGTCTACTGCTCGGCGGACATTAGTATTGCACACTCAGGTCAGTACGATATCGACGTTCATTGGTCACACATTGGATTAGTTTTTTTCTTCAAAATTACGTTTTTTGGTTTCAGAAATTACAACTTTGCAAAATAGGGGTAAACAGGTCTGCAATATGGTCATATGGCCTGGGAACGCAGAAGAAGAAGAAGAAGAACTTAGCAGTATTTTTTTATTTCTCCAGACCCTTCCCCTGTGCTGTTTGTGAGCGGGCCCAGCGGCATCCTGCGGTACAGCCTGCGTCAAAAGGGGACGGTGTTGGAAACGGTGCAGACAGGGCTACAGTCTGTGGAAGATATGGGTGAGAGAGAGAGAGAGAGAGAGAGAGAGAGAGAGAGAGAGAGAGAGAGAGAGAGAGAGAGAGAGACAGTCTGTGGAAGATATGGGTGAGAGAGAGAGAGAGAGAGAGAGAGAGATACAGTCTGTGGAAGATATGGGTGAGAGAGAGAGAGAGAGAGAGAGAGAGAGAGAGAGAGAGAGAGAGAGAGAGAGAGAGAGAGAGAGAGAGAGAGAGAGAGAGAGTGGAAGATATGAGAGAGAGAGAGAGAGAGAGAGAGAGAGAGAGAGAGTGAGAAGTCTGAGAGAGAGAAGTCTGTGAAGAGTGAGAGAGAGAGAGAGAGAGAGAGAGAGAGAGAGAGAGAGAGAGATAGTCTGTGGAAGATATGGGTGAGAGAGACCAGAGAGAGAGAGAGAGAGAGAGAGAGAGAGAGAGAGAGAGAGAGAGACAGTCTGTGGAAGATATGGGTGAGAGAGAGAGAGAGAGTGAGAGAGAGAGAGAGAGAGAGAGAGAGAGAGAGAGAGAGAGAGAGAGAGAGAGAGAGAGAGAGTCTGTGGAAGATATGGGTGTGAGAGAGACCAGAGAGAGAGAGAGAGAGAGAGAGAGAGAGAGAGAGAGAGAGAGAGAGAGAGAGAGAGAGAGAGAGAGAGAGAGAGAGAGACAGTCTGTGGAAGATATGGGTGAGAGAGACCAGAGAGAGAGAGAGAGAGAGAGAGACAGTCTGTGGAAGAGATATGGGTGAGAGAGACCAGAGAGAGAGAGAGAGAGAGACAGTCTGTGGAAGATATGGGTGAGAGAGACCAGAGAGAGAGAGAGAGAGAGAGAGAGAGAGAGAGACAGACAATCTGTGGAAGATATGGGTGAGAGAGACCAGAGAGAGTGAGAGAGAGAGAGACAGTCTGTGGAAGATATGGGTGAGTGAGAGAGACGAGAGAGAGAGAGAGAGAGAGAGAGAGAGAGAGAGAGAGAGAGAGAGAGAGAGAGAGAGAGAGAGAGACAGTCTGTGGAAGATATGGGTGAGAGAGACCAGAGATTGAATGAACGAACAAATGTACAACATTTTCTTTATTCAGGGTTATGAGATACGCTTATTAGAGAGAGAACGAACGAATGAATGAATGAACATACAAACAAAACAAGAATGCTTAATCAGAAAGGCCATTGGCCCATTGAGAGAGAGATGGAGATCGACAGAAACTGCATTATCATTACAGAGTTAACCCCTTCACTGCCTGCCCCGTGATGACAATGATGTTGGAGATGATGATAATGACCACAATCATGATGAACATGATGATGAGGATGCTTATGGCAACAATGATGTTGAAGATAATGACCACAATCGGGATGATAATACAGAGGTGGATCGCCACGGCAATCGTCTGTTCTGGATCGACGAAGGGGACGTGATCTACTACATCAATTTGAAGTGGAAAATCATATGATAACGGTGATGATGATGATGATGATGATGATGATGATGATGATGATGATGATGATGGTGATGATGGTGATGATGATGATTTATTACAGAGGTGGATCACCACGGCAATCGTCTGTTTTGGATCGACGAGGACATGATCTACTACATCAATTTGAAGTGGAAATATGATGATGATGACAGCGATGATGATGATGATGACGGCGATGATGATGATGATGACAGCAATGATGATGATGATGACAACGATGATGATGATAATGACAGCGATGATGATGATAATGACAGCGATGATGATGATAATGACAGCAATGATGATGATAATGACAGCGATGATGGTGATATTGACAGTGACGATGATGATGACAGCGATGATAATGACAGCGATGATGATGATAATGACAGCGATGATGATGATAATGACATTGACGATGATGATGACAGCGATGATGATGATAATGACAGTGATGATGATGATAATGACAGCGGTGATGATGATGACAGCGATGATGGTGATAATGACAGTGACGATGATGATGACAGCGATGATGATGATAATGACAGCGATGATGGTGATGATGATGATGGTGATGATGACGATGATGGTGGTGATGGTGATGATGATGGTGATGATGGTGATGATGATGATTTATTAACAGAGGTGGATAGCCATGGCAATCGTCTGTTCTGGATCGACGGTGGAGACAGGAAGATCTACTACACCAGTTTGAACTGGGACGAATCTCATCACACCGACAGCCCTATCTACGTCAATGTCGGTAAGAAAATAGTTCTTGTATTGTGATTTTTAATTTGCGCAAATGTGTACAAGGTAATATGGTGGTTTTTTAATACAAAACTTGCTTATTCAAAGAAAAAGGAACAAAAACAAAGACAGTTGAGTGTTTGTTGTTTCCGTTCCCCAGCTTGAACGCTCTGGGGGCACACCCAGTGCCATGTGAACATTTCGCATGGCCTTGGGTGGGAGGATTACGTGTATGGCTGCTTTTAAAGAGCCCCGCCACATGGGCGGCCATACTCCGACTTCAGGGGACTTCGCTCCATTCATGGAGCCACCCTCACATTCACTCCACCCGTGGAGTGACAACAACCAACAATTCTTTACGGCGTGTAGGGAGAACTGCCACTGGTAAAGACAGCTTCCATTGGGCACAGCCGCATCATTTTAATATTGGCCATGGGTCAGTTTCACTTGCATCACATGTACAGACACAGTGAATAGCCAAGGACCCTTTTTTTCTCTCGTGCAGGTCTGGTCTTTAGAGTGATGTACCGAGCATTGAATAGTTTGTCCTTTCACTGTTCAAAAAGTGCATTTTTTCCTCCTTTTTTTTCTGGTGCAGGTCTGGTGAGTCCTCGCGCCCTGTCCTACAACTGGCACGCCGATCTGCTGTATGTGCTGGACAGCTTTCAGGGGTTGATTGCCGCCTGCACCGTGGAGGGCGTCGCCTGCGCCGTCGTCGTCGACAACCTGCGCCCCCGGCAACCCTCCGACCTCCTGGTCGACCCCTTGGCAAGGTCAGGGTCTCTTTTGAGTTGCAAGTTTAAAAAAAAAAATTATGGGTTTTTTGGGGGTCATTGTGATGGTATGGGATTGGACGAAATGCTGTCACTAACGTATTATCATGCATCCTTTGCCTCTCTGTAATATCGTTAAACTTTAAGGAAGCACAAAAAACTCCTCTAGCGAAAGGAAAAAAACACGAAAAAAAAGGAGAAATTCTTGGGAAACGCAAAGAACAATAACTCTGGAGAAACTCTAGGGAAACGCAAAGAACAATAACTCTGGAGAAACTCTAGGGAAACGCAAAGAACAATAACTTTGGAGAAACTCTAGGGAAACGCAAAGAACAATAACTCTGGAGAAACTCTAGGGAAACGCAAAGAACAATAACTCTGGAGAAACTCTAGGGAAACGCAAAGAACAATAACTCTGGAGAAACTCTAGGGAAACGCAAAGAACAATAACTCTGGAGAAACTCTAGGGAAACGCAAAGAACAATAACTCTGGAGAAACTAGGGAAACGCAAAGAACAATAACTCTGGAGAAACTCTAGGGAAACGCAAAGAACAATAACTCTGGAGAAACTCTAGGGAAACGCAAAAAACAATAACTCTGGAGAAACTAGGGAAACACAAAGAACAATAACTCTGGAGAAACTCTAGGGAAACGCAAAGAACAATAACTCTGGAGAAACTCTAGGGAAACACAAAGAACACTAACTCTGGAGAAACTCTAGGGAAACGCAAAGAACAATAACTCTGGAGAAACTCGAGGGAAACACAAAGAACAATAACTCTGGAGAAACTCTAGGGAAACGCAAAGAACAATAACTCTGGAGAAACTCTAGGGAAACACAAAGAACAATAACTCTGGAGAAACTAGAGAAAAGCAAAGAACAATAACTCTGGAGAAGCTCTAGGGAAACACAAAGAACACTAACTCTGCAGAAACTAGGGAAATGCAAAGAACAATAACTTTGGAAATTGTGTCCCATACCATAGTAAAAGTAAAACCCTAAATAAGTGGAAGAAAGAAGGATAAAAGTTTATGCATATAGGGGAAATTCGGACACGTGCGCAAATCTTTTCCCTTCTTTGTTTCACTTGTTTATGGATTGCACGGGTTTCCGCACGGAATATCCGCTTATGTGTGTACACGGCCTTATGCAAAGCGATCTGAACGTCTCAATCGTCGTGAAAAATTTCCCGGCTGCTCACATATAATTTTCGAATGGACTAAAGGGCCCAGTACACTGCATACTGCATGTAGAGTGGCACAGTGGTAGCGCGTTCGCTTCGTGTCAAGTAAACCCGAGTTCAAACCTGGGTACAGGGGATTTTTTTCCTCTCATTCTGCACTAGGCCTTAACGGTCTGAACGTGGAGTCTTTCGGATGAGACGATAAACCGAGGTCCCGTGTGCCCATGTACTTAGCATACCCAGTGGCAACGAAAAAGTTGTCATTTTGGTAAAAATTTACACCCCCCCCCCCCCCTCATCAGTGACAAAAATCGCATGCAAAAAAAAAAAAAAAAAAAAATTGGGTGGCGCGCCTCTGGCTGCGACGCGCTCTCCAGGTGGGAGCAACCTGAATTTCACAGAGACGCCTCTGTGACTATAAAGTACCTAATACCTAATACCTACAATTTGATTCACTACGATCCGTTTTTGACATTTGTGAGGCATGATTGACGTGAAATTCTAGTCTAAATAAATCTGATGAAATGTTATGTTCACTATATTTGTAGTCTCCCGTACACAAATCTGATAAAATATCTTATTTTTATATCAGACATTTTATTTGATTCGTGTAGTGCGGTCTACATGAGTATAAGCTGTGGTGAAAGAAAATCTTATTTTTAGACAAGTATTTTACGTGAATCATGACTCACAGACATCGTCATAATCGTATCGTACTGGGGTCAAATGGCATGCAGTGTGTCTGGGCCTTAACATCGTCATAATTGTATCGTACTGGGGTCAAATGGCATGCAGTGTGTCTGGGCCTTAACATCGTCATAATCGTATCGTACTGGGGTCAAATGGCATGCAGTGTGTCTGGGCCTTAACATCGTCATAATCGTATCGTACTGGGGTCAAATGGCATGCAGTGTGTCTGGGCCTTAACATCGTCATAATCGTATCGTACTGGGGTCAAATCGCATGCAGTGTGTCTGGGCCTTAACATCGTCATAATCGTATCGTACTGGGGTCAAATCGCATGCAGTGTGTCTGGGCCTTAACATCGTCATAATCGTATCGTACTGGGGTCAAATCGCATGCAGTGTGTCTGGGCCTTAACATCGTCATAATCGTATCGTACTGGGGTCAAATCGCATGCAGTGTGTCTGGGCCTTAACATCGTCATAATCGTATCGTACTGGGGTCAAATCGCATGCAGTGTGTCTGGGCCTTAACATCGTCATAATCGTATCGTACTGGGGTCAAATCGCATGCAGTGTGTCTCGGCCTTAACCCCCAAAACAAAACTTTTAGAAAAAAAGAAAATGATAGTAATAGTGATAATGGGCATTTCTGCCGCTTATTCTTAAATAAGCCCAAAGCGCTTACAATAATAAATAAGTTATTAATAAACCATCAATAGAAAAAAATGAACATAAAAAATATGTTAAACACACGCACACACATGCACGCACGCACACGCACACACACACACACACACACACACACTAAATGCACGCACACGCACACGCACACACACACAAACACACGTGCATGGAAGGGGCAAAGTACTTTGAAAGCAAATGAAGCAGACTATGATTTGAAGAGAGTAGTTTTGAGAGAAGACTTAATACTGTACATGCGTGTGTTAAAAAATACCGGTGTGTTTCAGATACCTATAATGGGCGCCGAGAACAAAAATAACTAACGCCATGATTTGGATGGAAATGTTTTTCCTTCTGTTCATGTATAATTTTCCAAATAGACAACCCCACCCCCCCCCCCACACCAAAAAAAAAAAAATTATAGAAAAGAGAAGATACACGTGTTAAATTTGTGTTTCACCTTCAGATACCTCTATTGGGTCGAAAACCAAACCCCTAGCGCCATAATGCGAAGCGATTTGGACGGGAATCGGCGGGAGGTTTTCCTGGCAGCTCACATGTCTCACATGGATCACCTTGTGATCGACTACCCCACCAACCAGCTCTACTGGATGGACACCAAGATGGGAGCCATCTTTCATATACCTCTCGATGCTCCGGCGGAAAACAGGATCAAGTCTATGAGGGTGAGACCCTTTCTCTTTGTCATCTTTCTGTCTGTCACTCATAGACTACCCCACCTGTCAACTTTGCTGGATGGATACCAGGAAGGGAGCCATCTTTCACGTCCCCCTCGACGCTCCGGCGAAAAACAGGATGAAGTCTATGAGAGTGAGATTCTTTCTCACTGTCTCTTTCTCTTTGTCTGTCTGCTCTCGCTCTCGCTCTCGCTCTCGTCTCTCTCTCTCTCTCTCTCTCTCTCTCTCTCTCTCTCTCTCTCTCTCTCTCTCTCTCTCTCTCTCTCTCTCTCTCTCTCTCTCTACCTCTTTCTCTTTGTCTGTCTCACTCACTACTCCACCTATCAACTTCCCTGGATGGACACCAAGATGGGAGCCATATTTCACATTCCCCTCGACGTTCTGGCGAAAAACAGGATCAAGTCTATATGAGGGTGAGACTCTTTTTTGCTGTCTGTCCTGTATCTTTAGCATCAAAAGTGAAGAAAAAAACTTTTTTTCAAGTTTTTGTGGCCTTTGGACTTCATCACCTAACAGTGGGGGAGGGGCGGTGTTAGTGATGTCAGTGAATGTATGGTCTATCTTAACGTCAAAAGTGAAAATGTTAGTGAAAGTATGGTCTATCTTTAGCGTCAAAAGTGAACACGAAAAACCCTTTAAATCTTCAGGTTTTCATGGCCTTCGGACTCAACCACCCCACCTCCCTGTCGGTGTTGGAGGGGAGAGTGGTGTGGGAGGGGAGGAGTGGGGTGGTGATGTCAGTGAAAGTATCGTCTATGTTTAGCGTCAAAAGTGAACATTTTTTTTTTATATCTTCAGGTTTTCATGGCCTACGGACTCAACCACCCCACCTCCCTGTCGGTGTTGGAGGGGAGGGTGGTGTGGGGGGAGGGAAGGAGCGGGGTGGTGATGTCAGCCAGCCAATGGAACGGCGGTGATCGGCACCGTCTGATGAAACACGACAGTCGGGTGACCGGGGCCGTGGCCTTGCACCCTGCGCTGCAGCCCAACGGTGAGTACTTCCTTTTTTTACCTCCCCAAGCCGTAACGCCATAATGGGTAAGCAGACCTGTTTGCCTTTACGATTTTGCCATAATTTTTACGAAACAAAAGTCAAATTATAATTACGGCGACGGGGGAAAACCCCCCGAAAAAAACACCTGAAAAAAACCCCCACCACTACAGTTGCGTTGGCAAGCGATGCTTCTGAAACAATGTGGTGAAAAGTCATTCCGGTTCCAGCATACAACGCGCGTCAATTTCTTTTCATTCTGTTTCAGGATGGCGTCAAAGCGACCGCGTGGTGAGAGTTCTAGGTGCTGGGCCACATATGACAGGAAATTGTCTGAGCGATCGACTAAGAAAACAAATGTATGGATGATAATCATGTTTTGATTATTTAAATTCTAGTAATGGTGGATTTTGTGCAATTTTGTTTTTAGCGGGAGAGAACACCTGTCATCGTGCACGGTGCAGTCAAGTTTGTGTGGAAAGCCGCAACAAGAACGGCTTCACCTGCCTGTGCCCTCCTGAGATGGTTCTACACACCGATGGACTCACTTGTAAATGTAAGATAATCAGGATAATGATAGGGATAATGTAGTCAACAAGAACGGCTTCACCTGTCTCTGCCCTCCAGAGATGGCTCTACACACAGACGGACTCACTTGTAAATGTAAGATAATTGAAATAAAGCGAGATAATGATGGGGATAATGCAGGCAACAAGAACGGCTTCACCTGCCTGTGCCTTCCTGAGATGGTTCTACACACCGACGAACTCGCCTGTAAATGTAAGATAATGCGAGATAATGATAGGGATAATGTAGTCAGGGTTGTGTCGAAAGCCGCAACAAGAACGGCTTCACCTGAGATGGTTCTACACACCCTGACGGACTGTAAATGTAAGATAATCGAGAAAATGGAATATCTTCTTCTTCTTCTTCGATCACTCGGACAGAATCCTGTCAATTATGAGCGGCGATGCATCATGCTACAGTCATGCGCCTAACTAAGAAACAGTTAGGCCCAGCAAGTCCGACTTCGGCTGGAGGAAATCTTTTTGAAAGTGTTTCTTGAAAAAAGGCAGGAGAATGGACTAGTAAGACAGAAAGATAGTAGATGACAGTAAGCAAAGGGAAAAGGCAGAGTCAACGAGTGACAGATTAGAGGAAGCTACAAGCACAGAACTTCCAGAAGGTGGAACTATTTATACAAAAGACCCCCCGGTACCCCCACGGGGGGTACTGAAATATAAGATGATAGATGGGAGGCAGTTAAGTGTGTGCGTGAAAAGCAGAAGCAAGAACAGTTTTAGCCCCGGACAACTTGAAAAGCACGGACAGGAATGTGTCTGTCTGAGATTATGGTCTTACTTTCCAAAATAAAGATAAGGTTCTTCTTTTTCTTCTTGCGTTCCCAGGCCATATGGCCACAATGGGTAAGGTACGCATGTGTCCGGTTTTCAGTTTTCAAACTGGTCTCCCCGCTGCGTACAGCCGACACATTCCGATTTCGGGGGAGCTCAAAGGAGAAAAAATATTTGGAAGACTTTTTTTTTTAAAAGGCAGGAGATTGGGCCAACAAGTCAGAAAGATAGTAGATGATGGAAAGCCAAGGGAAAAGGCAAGAGTCAAATAGAGTGGCCGACCAGAGGAAGTTACAAGCACAGAACTTCCAGAAGGTGGGGGAACTATTCTGCCGAAGACCCCTCTGTATCCCCATAGGGAGAGACTCGTGGTTGCCCTCCTGACCCCCCAGGGGTCATGCCAGGGGACTGAGCGGATCCTGGACCCCTGCCTTGCCTGTTTTGGGATTTTCTCCAGTTGCATCCATGTTAATATCATAATGATGACAGTAATGATGATTATTACGATGAAGATAGTGAGGACAATGATAATGAAGAAGATGAGAATGACGAGGATGATGATGAAGGGCAATGATGATTCGTGATGGTGATTTATTCTCGTGACCTTTCATTTTCCTTAGGGGTCAGAACCACACCGTTCCTGCTGGTGGGAAGCAGCGACAAGATCATTCAGATGCCGTCGTTCAACATCGGCCACATCAACATTCGCCAGCTGAGCGCCGCGGGGCTTCAGGGGCTGCGACTCATGGACATCAACCCCATGACCATGGAGATGGTCATCGGAGTCGTCTCCCCTGCCACGGGAAAGCCCGCCGTCCTCAAGTCCAACTTCGTCTGGAATTCCGAGTTCTCGTGAGTGGCTCATTGAAGAGTGGATCATGCGAGCTCACAAATTCCTAAACAATATATGGATGTAAAACGATATTACGAGAAAGGCAGAGAGAGAAGAAGAGAGGGGGACGGAGGGGGGAGGGGGGGGGGGGGGGGGGGGGTCATACAGTGGGGGGGGGGAGGTCATACAGAGAGATAGAGAGGGAGAGACAGAGAGAAAGAACACGCACACGCACACACACACACAGAGGCACACTTTACACAGGGTTTGTGTGGGAGTTTGAAATTGAAATTATGAAAGGGGAAGGAACTTTTTGAACAGATGAGTTTTAAGGCCAGACTTGAATGCAGACAGGGACAGAGCGGACCGGAGGTAGAAGGGGAGCGAGTTCCAGATGGTGGGTACTTGATAGCTGAAAGAGGGGTGACCAAAGGACTTGAGTTTCATGCGGGGGACTTTGAGGAGTTTCTCGCTGCTAGAACGGAGAGTGCGGGATGGTTGATAGGTGATGAGATGGTTGGACAGGTATGTTGGTAAAGTGTTTTGAAAATGGCGGAAAGCGAGGATTGCTAGTTTGTGCTCAATGCGAGCATGCCAGTGTAGTTTGATCAGAAGGGGTGTGACATGTGTTCTTTTAGATTTCCTCAGGACATATGTATGTGGGTCGCAGCTACCTAGAAAAAACAAGGGACTTAGTCGTGGTGGGTCAGTGTTTCTTCAAGAGCCAGGGCTTTCCGCACGATCTTGTAGAGTATTCAGTAGATCTAGGCTTGCAACTCCAGCTTGTGGCAGTGGAAGCATACTTTTGTTCCCACATACCGCTAGTCCCACACAATGTCTCTCTGTGCGTGTGTGTCAAACTCACATAAACGCACAAGCAACAGTGTGTGTGTGACTAGCGGTATGTGGTAACAAAACTATGCTTCCGTGGCAGTAGGCAGTAGATAGGCCTAGCAGACCATTGAAATTCGAGCAAAAGTCATTATTTTATTGAAAAGTGATGACTGTTAACGCGCACATCATTAATCATTTCGCCGCCAGCCACCTTTGAGCCAAAGATGTCCACTAAACTTACTTGGCTACAGAAAAGATTTCATCTGCAATATTGTGGGGGATTTCTCTGTGACACATTTAGAATAGGGTCAATCCTTACTGCCCAAATTTAGGAACACAAGAGTTTTAATGACATGGGTGTTAGATCATTGTGGTGCAAATTGGCGGTGAAAGGGTTAATTAATCTGTGATGATGATGGTGATGATGATGTGCAGAGTCAGTGTGATCGAGGACCGGGCAGACTACTTAGGACCCCCCCTCAGCCTGGCTGTGGACTGGGCCGGGGACCAGGTCTACTGGCTCAACGGACCCAGGGTGAATCAAAGTTGTTCTTTTTGTTTTAGATGTTTGTGGTTTTTGGACTTTTCTTCACCCTCCACCTTTCCCACTGCTAGCTGTGGTTTTCTTCTTCGATCGCTCAGTTTCCTGTCAATTATGAGCGCAGATGCGTTATGCTGCCGTTGTGCGCCTAAGAAATAGTTAGGCCCAGCAAGTCTGACTTCGGCTGGAGGAAATCTTTTTGAAGGCGTTTCTTGAAAAGAAGAAAATGAAGAGAATTAACCCTTTCACCGCCAATGTCACATTTATGCACCACAATGGTTTAACACCTACGTCATTAAATGGCATCAAATCAGAGCCTGTTATCCAAAGACCCTATTTTCTTAATATTGTGAGGTAATGATAGGCCTAATGTTATAAATATCACAGGGGAATTCCCAATTTTGCAGATAATTTTTTTCTCTACCCAGTTAAGTTTAAAGGTATTTTTGGGCTGAAGAAATGCCTGGCGGCGAAAGGGTTAATACAAAAAAACACGGTTTGGATTGGAAAAACATGGATTTAGATAAGTTTTAGACTTAGAAATCGCTGTTCCGAGAATACTCAGAATTAGGCCATGATTGGCGTTCTCCTGTTCCGAGTATACCGTAATTTTCGGACTATAAGGCGATATTTTTTTCTCCAATTTCGACCTATGTGCCTAATAAACGAGGGCGCCCTATAAGTGAACAAAATCGTGAGAAGAGAGGCAACGATTGCCGTGCTCAGTACAGTCTACTGTGAGTCACAACATCGAAAGTGGTAACGAGTCGCCGATACGACGAATACTCACGTTAAAATGCTACAAAATCCCTGTTATCGTCCGAGATATACCGTCCAACAGATGCCACAACCTTTCATTGGATGTAAAAAGCATCGTTGTAAAGCTTAAAATGCCATAATTCTACCAGTTTTCGCGAAGAATTGTCCAAACACAACAACCAGAAGTCGCAAAAATGGAAGTTTCGATTATTTGAGAAGGGAGCCAACTCTCGATTACGACAACAATAATGGCGGTCGGTAAGCGTTTACAGGATGTGTACGGGCTTCAAACTTCGACTTTCTTTTGCAAGGTGTGTATCGCCTTATAAACGAGGGTGCCTTTTACTTGGATTTTGTCAGATTTTTCTTGAAAATTGCCCTATTCGCCTTATACACAGCAGTGCATAATGAGCCGAAAAATACGGTACTCTGAATTGGTCTGCAATGAGTTAAGTGCACTCCACGGTGCTTTAAACAATTTCTGAAGCAAAATGTATGTAAGTCAGCAGGGATAACGTGTATTCAGAATGATTGTAGGAATGTTATTATTGATCAAGGCCAAGTCAAATTATGGAAATTGTTTGATGTGGCATATTAGGTATTAGGTATTATTAGGTACTTTATAGTCACAGAGGCGTCTTTGTGAAATTCGGGTTGCTCCCACCTGGAGAGCGCGTCGCAGCCAGAGGTGCGCCACCCAATTTTTTTTTAATATATTTTTTTTTTTGCATGCGATTTTTGTCACTGATGAGGGGGGGGGGGGGGGGGGGTAAATTTTGACCAAATGACAACTTTTTCGTTGCCACTGGGTTTAACGTTTGCTAAGTGCATGGGCACACGGGACCTCGGTTTATCGTCTCATCCGAAAGACTCCACTTTCAGACCGTTAAGGCCTAGTGCAGAATGAGAGGAGAAAAAATCCCCTGTACCCAGGTTCGAACTCGGGTTTACTTGACACGAAGTGAACGCGATATAACAGTGTGCCACTCTACACCATGCATATGTGCATTTCTTACGTTTCTCAAAGGAATTGAACAAGCTTTATGAAACGTGTGTGTGTGTGTGTCTCAGGCATCAGAATTGTCAGAGGATTTCAGAGGATTAGGAATTTAGAGGATTGGCTTCTACTGTCAGATGTTTTACCTTTTTTATTCAGATTTATTTGGGGTTAAATATTATTTAATTTCTCACTGTACTGAGCCTTTTGGATCATATTGGGAACTGATTTGAATTCAGTGTTGTCCCTCAACACTCTGGGGCCTTGGTGGCCTTTTTACTGCGGTTTTCAGAGGATTGGACTCCAGACTTCTGATGTGTTGATGGGTTTTTTCAGAACACCGTAGAGATTTTCCGCACGGACGGCAGCAGCCACAGTCGTCTGAGTTTTGAAGGGGTGCGACACATGAGAGCAATCGCTCTCAACGTCACTGAAGGGTGAGAAATGTCTTTGTTGCTATGTTGAAAAACCCACATGATTTTAACCCTTTCACCGCCAATGTCGCATTTTTGCACCACAATAGTTTAACCCTTTCACCACCAGCCATATTTCAGCCAAAAAATTCCATTAAATTTACCTGGGTAGAGAGTAAAATCTATCTGCAGTATTGGGGATTCTTCTGTGACAAATATAAAATAAGGTCTATCCTTACTTCCCAAAACTAAGACAACAAGGTCTTTGGATAATAGAGCTAGACCCCAATTTGATGCCTTTTAGTGACAGGGGTGCTAAATCACTGTGGTGCTAAAATGCAACTTTGGCGGTGAAAGGGTTAACACCCATGTCGCTAAAAAGCATCAAATCAGGGCCGGCCTGTTATCCGAAGACTCTATTTTCTTAATTTTGAGAGGTAAGGATAGGCCTAATGTTGTACATGTCACAGAGGAATTCGCAATATTGCAGATTTTTTTTTCTCTACCCAGGTAAGTTTAATGGTCATTTTTGGCTAAAAAAAATGGCTGGCGGCGAAAGGGTAGGAGAGAAAGACCGAGTGAGAGAGGGAGGCAGAGAGAAAGAGGGAGGGAGAGACAGAACGAGAGGGGGGGGGGAGAAACAGAGGGAGATGGGGAGGGAGAGGGAGGGGTGGGGGGTAAGGAAACGGAGAAGAGGGACAGGAGGGGATGACGAAGATTACGTCTTTTCATTCATTATTTTCTTTTACTTTTATCGTCATCATATTATCACGTCATAGTACTAGTATGCGTCATCCATTAACTACCGTCATTGTTAAGTTTAGTGTGCTGTCTTCATTCACCTCGTCAGTCTTTTTAAAGACGGAAATTTGGTTTTATTCGCCGTGTTTATTGTTGATTTCATCTTCATGTGCTTGTGTGAGTGTAGCGTTTTGATGCTTTTTAGTTCAATTGTATTTTTTCTTTTGAAAGGTTTCTGTTCTTCTGCACCTGGGGAGAGCAGCCTCAAATCGTGCGGTGCCACATGGATGGCACGCACTGCACGACGATCGTGGACCGCAAGATCCACCGGCCGTACCGTCTGCTGTCGTTTGGCGACCGTGTGTACTGGAGCGACGTCACTGTCGGCTACATCTCGTCGGTGCTCTATGACGGCAGTGAGCGGATTCAGCATGTGGCGTGAGTACACGGAATTCCTGATTCTAACAACAAATGGACTACACGACAAGTGTAAAGTGACGTTATTTTATTCACAAGAGACAAAACTAAACTACTGTTAGATCCTTGTTAGTCGGAAACCAAAGCCTACAAGTATATTTTCTGTGGCTGACTTTTCGGATGAACAAAAAATTGATCACATGTATCTTAACTCTTCTAGGGCCATGTTGTCTGTGACGTTCTTGGCAGTCCGTTACATCTCAACCAACAAGAGGGGAGTAACTATTTTTTTGGAGTGCGCATGCCTCGCTTTTATAAAGACCCCCCACGTCACGTATCACATTCCCTCTTATGCTTGGAAGATTTCTTATGCGCCTTGTGCTTAAAATACGGTAATGCTTCAGCAATTTGGACGAGGTTAATTTTTGGTCTTCGTTTTCGTCATCACGACAGGTTGGACTCGCCCAAAGAGTTTGCCCTGCACCGCCACCTGTATTACCATGACAACCGCACGGAGAGCATCCACCTCTACGACTTGGACAGCCGGGCGGCCATCACCGACTACCACTTCCCCTCTGTTGAAGTCCGCGATCTGCTCATGCTACTTCCTCTGCATTCGGGTAAGAAAGGGTGTGTGTTGACCCTCTATCTCTCCAGATCCCTAGGTATAAGCTTTCAACTGTTGGTCGGCACTCTTTTGCTGTCTCAGGACCGACCTTCTGGAACAAACTTCCTCTCCCTCCGTCAGCGACCGACCCTTTCTGCTTTCAAAGCTAATCTCAAAACCTACCTGTTTCCCCCGTCATTAAAGCTCCGCTCTCTTTCTCTTCTCTCTCTTGCCATTAGGTCTGTTTCTGCTGTATTCTATGTGTGTCATCCGTGTGTGTTCGCTTAGTATTGCGGTTTTGTTTGAATGTGCTATGACTGCTAACGTGTGCGCACTTTGATTTGATTTCTATCAAGATTCAGCGCCGTATAAATACTGTATGTTGTTGTTGGGGTGGGGTGTGTGTGTGTGTGTGTGTGTGTGTGTGTGTGTGTGTGTGTGTGTGTGTGTGTGTGTGTGATCTGCTCATGTTGCTGCCTCTGCATTCGGGTAAAAAAAGGTGGGTGGGAGGGAGGTGTGCTTGTGTGGGTAGGTGGGGGTGATGTGTGTGTGCGATCTGCTCATGTTGCTGCCTCTGCATTCGGGTAAGAAAGGGGTGGGGGGGAGAGGGAGGTGTGGGTAGGTGGGGGTGATGTGTGTGTGCGATCTGCTCATGTTCTGCCTCTGCATTTAGGTAAGGTGTGTGTGGGGAGGTGGGGGTGTGGGGGGTGTGTGTGGGGGGTGTGTGTGATCTGCTCATGTTGCTTCCTCTGCATTCGGGTGGGGTGGGGGTGGTGGGGTGTGTGTGTGGGGGGGGGGGGATGTGTGTGTGTGTGTGATCTGCTCATGTTGCTGCCTCTGCATTCGGGTAAGGTGGGGGTGGGGAGGTATGTGTGTGTGTGTGTGTGGGGGGGGGGGATGTGTGTGTGTGTGATCTGCTCATGTTGCTTCCTCTGCATTCGGGTAAGGTGGGGGTGGGGAGGTGTGTGTGTGTGTGGGGGGGGGGGGGGGATGTGTGTGTGTGTGTGATCTGCTCATGTTGCTGCCTCTGCATTCGGGTAAGGTGGGGGTGGGGAGGTATGTGTGTGTGTGTGGGGTGATGTGTGTGTGTGTGTGATCTGCTCATGTTGCTGCCTCTGCATTCGGGTAAGGTGGGGGTGGGGAGGTATGTGTGTGTGTGGGGGGGGGGGGATGTGTGTGTGTGTGATCTGCTCATGTTGCTTCCTCTGCATTCGGGTAAGGTGGGGGTGGGGAGGTGTGTGTGTGTGTGTGTGGGGGGGATGTGTGTGTGTGTGTGATCTGCTCATGTTGCTTCCTCTGCATTCGGGTAAGGTGGGGGTGGGGAGGTGTGTGTGTGTGTGTGGGGTGTGTGTGTGTGTGTGTGATCTGCTCATGTTGCTGCCTCTGCATTCGGGTAAGGTGGGGGTGGGGAGGTGTGTGTGTGGGGTGATGTGTGTGTGTATGTGATCTGCTCATGTTGCTGCCTCTGCATTCGGGTAAGGTGGGGGTGGGGAGGTGTGTGTGTGGGGTGATGTGTGTGTGTGTGTGTGATCTGCTCATGTTGCTGCCTCTGCATTCGGGTAAGGTGGGGGTGGGGAGGTGTGTGTGTGTGTGGGGGGGGGGGATGTGTGTGTGATCTGCTCATGTTGCTTCCTCTGCATTCGGGTAAGAAAGGGGTGGGGGTGGGTAGGGTGGTGTGTGTGTAGTGTGTGTGTGTGTGTGTGTGGGGGGGGGGGGGGGGGGGTCATGCTCTCTTTCTTTCAGTCTCTCTCCCTGTTGTCTCTATCCTTTGCCCTTTCCCTCATTCCCTCCCTCCCTCCTTTCATCATTCTCATTTTCAAAGTTAATCGGTTTTGTTTTTCCCGAAACATGAAAGCAGTTTCGTGCCTTTTTCTTCTTCTGGGCAGTTTTGATGTTGATTTGATCCCGATTGAATGTGGCAGGCGACTCATGCACTGTTCGGTCCACATTCGGATGACTGTGTCCTCAGTGCCATATTTAACGTGGTGACAGCACTGACATGACCTGAGTTTGTCGACCGGAGGCTATGATTTTAATCTTAATTTAATTTTTTGTTAATAATGTGTACAAAAAATGTTTAAAAAAAAGAAAAAATGTGTTTTTAAAGACACACTGCCCCACCACGTTTAAGTCCCTTGTCTTTTGGGGGTAGCTGTGACCCACATACAAATGCCCCCAACTTCAAATTGAGGCTGCTCTTTAAAATGTTTTGTTTTCAATTTGGGAGCATTTGTATGGGAGTCGAACCTGGTCAAAACAAGATTTCTTAACCAGCTATTTTAGAGAGGAACACGTGAAACCCGTGATTTTTGACACGTGACCTGGTGGGTCTTTAAGTTCACTCATCTGGGTCTTTAAATGTTGATGTTCAGTGCCTTACCTGCCCTGTGCCCACGAGAACGGCCATTGCTCTGACGTCTGCGCCTCCATTCCCGACCACAAGCACGTCTGCCTGTGCCCCCTGGGAAAATCCCTCGCCCTCGACCAGAAAACTTGCCACGGTAAGAAAATGAGTTTGAGCTTAATGATTTTTTTTTAAAACTCAAAAGTTACCTCCACCCACCCCCTCCAAAATGGCTTCTCTCTCCCAGCATCTCCGCCAAGGAGGAATCGACGTTTTGACGGTTTGATTTCTAGGAAACCAGAGCAAAGTGTGTTGCAATCTTTGAAAAGGCTGTCTTTCTGGTGATCTCGACGTGTTTCTTGCAAAAAACGCATCCGTCAGGGTGCCCCTTTAATGTTCTCTCTGTGCAGTGGTGGAGAAGGTGTGTTCAGCCGATGAGGTGCTGTGTAAATCGTCCGACACGTGCATCCTCAAGTCGGACCTGTGTGAGGAACGTGCCTTCTGTCGGAGCCCCATGGAGAGAGTGCAGTGCGTTCTGGACAACGAGCCAGGTAGGATGTTGTATACATGCCTCCCCCTCCCCTTTTTTTCTCGCTCAAAAATGTCCCTTTACTTTTGTCAGAAGCTCATCAATTATTGCATTTATTTTCTAAGAATGTTTTTCATTTGAAAATGCTTTAACTCTCTTGTGCGGTGAACGGTCGTGAACGTTCAAAAAAAAATCGGATCGGAAACGTCTAGAACGTTCGGGAACGTACGGATTCCACGTGGCCGGTTTGGGCGCTTCCATTTTGTTTCTATCACATGGCAGTCACGTGAGTGCTTCAGCCTCGCTTTCGCTATAGATTACACTTCCGTCCTGTTGCTTGCAATGGCTTCTAGGCCGATTGGTTTGAAAGATATGAATTTTTGAAAATTAGTGACCGACTTCGGCATTTTCGCGATATTTCCAATATGGATGACGAACAGTTATGGCGTCCATTGACTGAGGAAAGCGATGAATAGTCGTATTTTTGTGAAAGATGGGACTTAAGAGATCGCGAAGTGATGAGTAAGGAGTGTATTCTGACCTATTTCGGCAGCGAACTTGTGTTTGTTCGATCGATGCGAATTTTTGAAGTCGTGTTACTGACATCGGCATTTTCCCGACTTTTACATCATGGATGATGAGTCGTTATTGCATCCACTGAGTGATGACAGCGATGAAAATTCCCTTTTTTGTGAAAGATAGGAATTATAAGATCGTGAAGTGAAAGGGTAAGTGAATGGCTTTGATCTACATTTCCATTTCAGTCGTCTTAGGCTTCAAGTTGAAGTTCAACAGTCTGCAAAAGTAGGCAGTGAATGACTAGTGAATGCAGTTTGCGCATACACTTTGGTATTTTGATTTTTTTTGTGGAGCCATGCATCCCCATAACATCTTGGAATTCCTTTTGCAACTCAGACAGACATCTCGGCAACACATTCAAAACAAAAAACCACACAAAATCTGGTAGGGTATATTTTATTTTATTATTTTTCTGACGCTACCCCGCCTTTTGTATGGAGTGATGTCCCTCTTTACGCGCGTATGTGGGTGTGGGCGTGGGCGTGTGCATGTGTGCGTGTTGTGGCTGTGGGCATGTTTGTGATAGTTGATATTGTAGTAGCTTATTTATGATTTATGTATTTATTTAAACAATTGTGAAGCACCGTGAGCTCAAGAGAGAAAGGGCGCTCTATAAATGTTATTTATTATTATTATTATTTACGTTCTCCCGGTCCAGCGGACACATGCGGGACATTCATCCCAGTTTCGTTTTTGGCTGAAGTGGCGTCACGTTTGTTCTTGCCTAGTTATTCCGGAAGTGGGGGTGGAGTGTCCGCAGCCTGACTGGTGCCGCCAGGTGTGCATCATGGAGGACGGCTCTCCTGTGTGCTCCTGTGACCATGGATACCACCTCACTGACGATCAGCACACCTGTGAAGGTAAGAGGCAGTGTTTTCCGGATCGTTAGGCACTTGTGTATAAGGCGAATAGGGCAGTTTTCAAGAAAAATCTGGAAAAATTAAAGTAAAATGCGCTCTCGTTTATAAGGCGATACACACCTCGCAGAAGAAAATCGAAGTTTGAAGCCCGTACACGTCCTGTAAACCCTTACCGACCGCCTTTACTGCTGTCATAAACAAGAGTTGGCTCCCCCTTTACGACTTCCTGTTTTTGGGTTTGGACTTTTCTTCGCGAAAACTGGTAGAATTATGGCATTTTAAGCTCTACAACGATGCTTTTTACATCCAATGAAGGGTTATGGCATCTGTTGGATGGTATCTTGGATGATAATAGGGATTTTGAAGCATTTTAACGTGAGTATTCGTCGTATCGGTGACTTGTGACCACTTTCGATGTTGCGACTCACAGTAGACTGTACTGAACACGGCAATTGATACCTCTCTTCTCACGATTTTGTTCACTAATAGGGCACCCTCGTTTATTAGGCACATAGGTCAAAATTGGAGAGAAAAATATCGCCTTATAATCAGAAAATTACGGTACTCATCATCATCATCATCATTATCATCATCATCATCATCATTATCATCGTCATCATCATCGTCATTGTCATCATCATTGTCATTATCATCATCATTGTCATCATCATTGTCATCATTATCATCATTGTCATTATCATCATCATTGTCATCATCATTATCATCATCATCATTGTAATTATCATCATTGTCATTATCATCATCGTCATTATCATCATCGTCATTATCATCATCATCATCATCATCATTGTCATCATCATCATCATCGTCATTGTCATCATCATCATCATTGTCATCATCATCATTGTCATCATCATTGTCATCATCATCATCATTGTCATCATCATTGTCATCATCGTCATCGTCATCATCATCATCATCATTATCATTATCATCATCATCATCATTATCATCATTATCATCATCATCATCACCGTCATCATTGTCATCATCATCATCATCATCATTGTCATCGAGAATGCACAAGTCTGCGTGACCACAGGCATTGCCTGAAAGTTAAGGTAACTACGAGTGAAGGTAAGAAAATGACGGTGATGTTCACAATGACGATAATGATGATGATGAAGAAGACCTTAAAGACACACTGACCCACCACCATTAAGTCCCTTGGTTCTTTTCTGGGTAGCTGTGACCCACATACAAATGCCCCCAACTTCAAATTGAGGCTGCTCTTTAAAGTGTTTCGTTTTTAATTTGGGGGCATTGGTATGGGAGTCAAACCTGGTCCAAAAAAGATTTCTTACCAGCTATAAGAGGGAAAACCCGTGATTTGGACACCTGATCTGGTGGGTCTTTAATGACAATAGCAATGATGATCTATATTGATAACGATGATGATGATTTGATATGCACCACCACTTAAAAATCAGCAGCAACAGAACATGCGCTGTGACTAACACAAGGTCCAAGGCGGGTAAGCTTTGTACCTTGAAGAATAGTGTGAGCTCCTTTGCAGTAAACGTACATCATATAAATGTTGGCATACACAGGTCGTTCCGGCCGTATGTGTCCGGAATTAATAGATAGCTGTCAATTTGATGCATTTGCTTCAAGGGAAGTAAATCTGTGTACACCTTGGTCACTTCTAAACTCGCTTTGCTCCCTTAGACCACAATTTTGCCTCTGATTTTGCTTTTGTAGTGGTTTGTTATGCGGTAACCAGTCGGTTTAGAGTTTTTCTATATAAAGTCTATATATAAAGTCTGATCTACCACTTCCCTATGTCTAAACCTGAAGTAAAAACCTGTAATCTTCTTTCCTTTCTCCTTTTGTTAATGTGTATTTTGTTTGTGTGTCTGTATGGCTGGAGTGATTTGTGAGTTTTTTTAATAATTCAAAACCGTTGCGATGCGAATGAGTTAATTTCGATTTTGACAGATGTTGACGAGTGTGCCGTCAGGAACGGTAACTGCAGCCAGCTCTGCCACAACAGCAGGGGAAGCTACTCTTGCAGCTGCGTGGACGGCTACCGACTGATCAGCGACCGAGTCACCTGCCATTCTGCTGGTTAGTTTCCTGGGATTTGTTGGGGGTGGAGTGGAAAATATGGAAGGGGAAAGTCTGTATCCCCTCTCCACCCCTTTAGTACTCCACCTTTTAGTACTCCCCCCCCCCCCCCCCCCCCCCCGAACTACCAGTTTGCCTTGCTCAGTTCTATGTCACATCTTTCACACAGTAGGCTCACAATCGGATACCAAGCGGATCCCAATCTTGGGCCGCTTGCTAAGCGATTTGCAGTTTGCCTTGCTCAGTTCTATGTCACATCTTTCACACAGTAGGCTCACAATCGGATACCAAGCGGATCCCAATCTTGGGCTGCTTGCTAAGCGATTTGCAGTTTGCCTTACTCAGTTCTATGTCACATCCTTCACACAGTAGGCTCACAATCGGATACCAAGCGGATCCCAATCTTGGGCCGCTTGCTAAGCGATTTGCAGTTTGCCTTGCTCAGTTCTATGTCACATCTTTCACACAGTAGGCTCACAATCGGATACCAAGCGGATCCCAATCTTGGGCCGCTTGCTAAGCGATTTGCAGTTTGCCTTGCTCAGTTCTATGTCCCATCCTTCATACAGTAGGCTCATAAGCAGATCCCAATCTTGGGCCGCTTGCTAAGCGATTTGCAGTTTGCCTTGCTCAGTTTTATGTCCCATCCTTCATACAGTAGGCTCATAAGCAGATCCCAATCTTGGGCCGCTTGCTAAGCGATTTGCAGTTTGCCTTGCTCAGTTCTATGTCCCATCCTTCATACAGTAGGCTCATAAGCAGATCCCAATCTTGGGCTGCTTGCTAAGCGATTTGCAGTTTGCCTTGCTCAGTTCTATGTCCCATCCTTCATACAGTAGGCTCATAAGCAGATCCCAATCTTGGGCCGCTTGCTAAGCGATTTGCAGTTTGCCTTGCTCAGTTCTATGTCCCATCCTTCATACAGTAAGCTCACAATCGGATCCCGATCTTGGGTCGCTTGCAAAACCGACTGTGGGCCGCCTCTATTAAACACTGTCTGCCCCTGGCATTGCCGGGTGTTGAGCCGCTGTTGGGCCGACCAGTCTGTGTTATGTGAGATATGGACTTCTTCTTCTGCGTTCCCAGGCCAAAAGGCCATAATGGTAGAGTATGTATGTGTCGGGTTTTCAGTTTTCACTGGTCTCCCCGCTGCGTACAGCTGACACATTCTGATTTCAGAGGAGCTCAAAGGAGAAAAGTTATATGGAAGATTGCTTTGAAAAAAGGCAGGAGAGTGGACCAATAAGTCAGAAGACGACAGTTATGTGAAGAGGTACCGTAGTGGGCCTTGATGGTGGTTGTGTGCCCTTTAGGGATTAAAAGTACTCTGTTTATTGAAACGTGTGTACATTTTGACCAAATTACAACTTTTTCGTTGCCACTGGGTTTAACGTGTGCTAAGTGCTATGTTTTTACCTGCAAAATCTCACACCCTTTTTTTGTTGCCCCCCCCCTTCCCCCCAGACCACGACCGAGCCTACCTGATGGTGCTGACCCAGATGGGTTTGACCGTGGTGGAGATGGACGGGGAGAGGGAGTTCCCCGTCTCCCTGCTCTCCCTGAGCCCTCTGACCTTTGACATGACCCTGTTCCCTGATTGGCCCACCTACCACTCCCGCCTGCGACGCCCGGGCTCCGTGGATAAGGCGCTGATTCGCACCAACGTCATTGTGGTCGACTCCACGGTGAGTTTGCATGTCGTGTTGTGTTGCGTCGCTTTATCTCTCCTATGTAGCATTGCATTGTTTCCTATGTAGCATTGCATTGTTTCCTATGTAGCATTGCATTGTTTCCTATGTAGCATTGCATTGTTTCCTATGTAGCATTGCATTGTTTCCTTTGTAACGTTGCATTGTTTCCTCTGTAGCGTTGCATTGTTTCCTTTGTAACGTTGCATTGTTTCCTTTGTAACGTTGCATTGTTTCCTCTGTAGCGTTGCATTGTTTCCTCTGTAGCGTTGCATTGTTTCCTCTGCACTGTTGCATTGCTTCCTCTGTAACGGTGCATTGTTCCTTTGTGATCTTGCATTGTTTCCTCTGTGACGTTGCATTGTTTCCTTGCACTGTTTCCTTTGTATCTGTGCATTGTTTCCTCTGTAACGGTGCACTGTTTCCTCTGTAATGGTGCATTGTTTCCTCTGTAACAGTGCATTGTTTCCTCTGTAACGGTGCATTGTTTCCTCTGTAACGTTTCCTCTGTAACGGTGCATTGTTTCCTCTGTAACGGTGCATTGTTTCCTCTGTAACGGTGCATTGTTTCCTCTGTAACGTTTCCTCTGTAACGGTGCATTGTTTCCTCTGTAACGTTGCATTGTTTCCGCTGTGGCGGTGTGTTTCTTCTGTAGCATTGCATTGTATCCTTTGCAACGTTGCATTGTATCCTCTGCAACGTTGCATTGTTTCCTCTGTAACGTTGCATTGTATCCTCTGTGGCGCCGCATTGTATTCTCTGGCGCTGCATTGTTTCCTCTGTGGTGTTGCATTGTTTCCTCTGTAGCATTGCATTGTCTCATCTGTGGCGGTGTGTTGTTTCCTGTGTGGGGTTGCATTCTTTCCTCTGTGGCATTGCATTGTTTCCTTTGTAGTGTTGCATTGTTTCCTCTGTAACGTTGCATTGTTTCCTCTGTGGTGTTGCATTGTTTCCTCTGTAGCATTGCATTGTCTCATCTGTGGCGGTGTGTTGTTTCCTGTGTGGGGTTGCATTCTTTCCTCTGTGGCATTGCATTGTTTCCTTTGTAGTGTTGCATTGTTTCCTCTGTAACGTTGCATTGTTTCCTCTGTGGTGTTGCATTGTTTCCTCTGTAGCATTGCATTGTCTCATCTGTGGCGGTGTGTTGTTTCCTGTGTGGGGTTGCATTCTTTCCTCTGTGGCATTGCATTGTTTCCTTTGTAGTGTTGCATTGTTTCCTCTGTAACGTTGCATTGTTTCCTCTGTGGTGTTGCATTGTTTCCTCTGTAGCATTGCATTGTCTCATCTGTGGCGGTGTGTTGTTTCCTGTGTGGGGTTGCATTCTTTCCTCTGTGGCATTGCATTGTTTCCTTTGTAGTGTTGCATTGTTTCCTCTGTAACGTTGCATTGTTTCCTCTGTGGTGTTGCATTGTTTCCTCTGTAGCATTGCATTGTCTCATCTGTGGCGGTGTGTTGTTTCCTGTGTGGGGTTGCATTCTTTCCTCTGTGGCATTGCATTGTTTCCTTTGTAGTGTTGCATTGTTTCCTCTGTAACGTTGCATTGTTTCCTCTGTGGTGTTGCATTGTTTCCTCTGTAGCATTGCATTGTCTCATCTGTGGCGGTGTGTTGTTTCCTGTGTGGGGTTGCATTCTTTCCTCTGTGGCATTGCATTGTTTCCTTTGTAGTGTTGCATTGTTTCCTCTGTAACGTTGCATTGTTTCCTCTGTGGTGTTGCATTGTTTCCTCTGTAGCATTGCATTGTCTCATCTGTGGCGGTGTGTTGTTTCCTGTGTGGGGTTGCATTCTTTCCTCTGTGGCATTGCATTGTTTCCTTTGTAGTGTTGCATTGTTTCCTCTGTAACGTTGCATTGTTTCCTCTGTGGTGTTGCATTGTTTCCTCTGTAGCATTGCATTGTCTCATCTGTGGCGGTGCGTTGTTTCCTGTGTGGGGTTGCATTCTTTCCTCTGTGGCATTGCATTGTTTCCTTTGTAGTGTTGCATTGTTTCCTTTTTGTAACGTTGCATTGTTTCCTCTGTGGCAGTGCATTATTTCCTCTGTAGCATTGCAATGTTTCCTGTGTAGCGTTGCATTGTTTCCTCTGGCGGTGCATTGTTTCCTCTGTGGCGGTGCGTTGTTTCCTCTGTGGCGGTGCATTGTTTCCTCTGGCGGTGCATTGTTTCCTCTGTGGCGGTGCGTTGTTTCCTGTGCAGTGTTGCATTGTTCCCCCTGTAGCGTTGCATTGTTTCCCCTGTAGCGTTGCATTATTTCCTCTGTAACGGTGCATTATTGGTTTAACTAAATCTTTGTACAGCAATACATTGTATATTGTATAAATTGTCTCATCCGAAAGACTCCACGTTCAGACTGCAAGGCCTAGTGCAAAGTGAGACGAAAAATCCCCTGTACCCAGGTTCGAACTCGGGTTTACTTGACACGAGGCGAACGCGCTACCACTGTGCCACTCTACGCCTTGAATGCTATGGTACAAATGCACAGGGATGAGAACATTACGTGTGTGACCGTTGTTTTGATTACAGCCGCACTCCCAACTTCGGAGGATAAAGTGGTGCTGACATATCTTTCAGGTTCCGCTGGTGGAGCAGTGGAACGGCAGCTCGGAGGTGGTGCACGCGACCAAGATGGCGGTGCGAGTCGTCCGCGTCGACCAGACGACGAGAAACGTGTACATGGTGTGCGGCCACCTGGGGGCGGAGCCAGAGCGAGGCTCCGGCTCCGGCGGGGGCAGCGGAGGGGAGCGTGGTGGGGGGCGCTACAGTGTTGTGGTCTGCGACAACGCCTTGCAGAGGTGCGCCACTTTGATGAACCTGCATCGTCACTGGGAGCCGGCCAGTCTGGTGTTCCATCCTGCCAAGAGGTGAGGATGCACTCAATGTTTTTCATTTTTAACCCTTTCACCGCCAGCCATATTTCAGTTAAAAATGTCCATTAAATTTACCTGCCCAGGTAGAGAACAAAATGCATCTGCAGTATTGGGGATTCTTCTGTGACATAATCATAGAATGTAAATGTAAATAAAACTCAACTTTGATATTTTTAGCCTCAGTCATTTCAACTGCACATAGCTCGAGACTGCTGCTGGCGACTTGTCCATGATTTTCGCATGCAGCATCACATATATAAAATAAGGTCTATCCTTACTTCCCCAAACTAAGACAATAGGGTCTTTGGATAATAGACCCCAATTTGATGCCTTTTAGTGACATTGGTGCTAAATCACTGTGGTGCTAAAATGCGACTTTGGCGGTGAAAGGGTTAAAAGGATGATTACATTAACAGACCTGTTTACTCTACTCTTTTTGAGTAGTATTCTACTCAGTTTGGACCTCTACTACTCATTAAAATTGGTGATAATGCTCTTTAACTCTTGATTGCTACTCATTTTCAGTGAACAGTGTTTGATGGTTTTAATCAATAAGACTACTCATTTCACACCAAGACTACTCATTTCAGCTATCAAAGCTACTCAAGACTTGTGTAGGGGGTAACCAGGTCTGCATTAAGAAAAGGGGGGTGGGGGGAGGGACGGCTTAATTGGAAATAATTTGGAGTTTTATCTCTTTTTTTTCAAAGGAACGAAAAAAAATCTAATGATTTTGGCAACAACCCCTGGTTTGGAAAATGTTTTGAAAATGAAAACGAAGAAAAGAAGTGTCTAGCAACTGAAAGAAGCATTGGTTTACACCTTTAAAAAAAAAAGAAGACTGATTACGTTTTGTCTGAATTGTGTACAATGAAACATATTTTTCCGGAATTTAATTTTTCTGCTGATCAATTTATTTGTTTCGCTCAGAACCATGTACTGGAACGACCTGGCCTCTCGCACCATCGGCTCAGCCGGCATGGACGGGCAGGGGAGGCGAACGGTGACGGGCGACGTGGATTGCGTCCCTTACGGGCTGACCGTCTGCACCATGCAGGACCGCCTGTACTGGATCGACACTCGCCAGGTGGCGCTGGGCTCTGCCATCATCACCGTCAAACTGGACGGCTCCGACAGGTCAGTGAGGGTTGCTGTTTCTGGTAATGTCCATTTCTCCCTTTTCTAATTAAAGCGTGGCTTTGTGTGTTCTGGACTAACCTTTAGAGTTTGAATCTCAGCTGTTAAATGAATAAGGGGAAGGAACTTCTCGTACTTAACTCCCTTTTACCAGAGTTATTTATGGCACCCAGGGCTCCCAATCGTCCCGCCAAACAAGGGGTCCCAGGGACTCCTTCACTCCTTCACCGTGGACATTTTCGAGGGGTTCCTGTTCCTGATGGAGAAGTACACACTATCAATGTCTGATTTCAGATACACGCTGAAGAGCGTGCCCCACAAGACGCTGGTGTCCGTGGACATTTTCGAGGGGTTCCTCTTCCTGATGAAGTACACACTATCAATGTCTGATTTCAGATACACGCTGAAGAGCGTGCCCCACAAGACGCTGGTGTCCGTGGACATTTTCGAGGGGTTCCTCTTCCTGATGAAGTACACACTATCAATGTCTGATTTCAGATACACGCTGAAGAGCGTGCCCCACAAGACGCTGGTGTCCGTGGACATTTTCGAGGGGTTCCTCTTCCTGATGAAGTACACACTATCAATGTCTGATTTCAGATACACGCTGAAGAGCGTGCCCCACAAGACGCTGGTGTCCGTGGACATTTTCGAGGGGTTCCTCTTCCTGATGGAGAAGTACACACTATCAATGTCTGATTTCAGATACACGCTGAAGAGCGTGCCCCACAAGACGCTGGTGTCTGTGGACATTTTCGAGGGGTTCCTCTTCCTGATGGAGAAGTACACACAATCAAGTTCTGATTTCAGATACACGCTGAAGAGCGTGCCCCACAAGACGCTGGTGTCCGTGGACATTTTCGAGGGGTTCCTCTTCCTGATGGAGAAGTACACACTATCAATGTCTGATTTCAGATACACGCTGAAGAGCGTGCCCCACAAGACGCTGGTGTCCGTGGACATTTTCGAAGGGTTCCTCTTCCTGATGGAGAAGTACACACTATCAATGTCTGATTTCAGATACACGCTGAAGAGCGTGCCCCACAAGACGCTGGTGTCCTTCGAAGGGTTCCTCTTCCTGATGGAGAGAAGTACACACTATCAATGTCTGATTTCAGTTACACGCTGAAGAGCGTGCCCCACAAGACGCTGGTGTCCTTCGAAGGGTTCCTGTTCCTGATGGAGAGAAGTACACACTATCAATGTCTGATTTCAGATACACGCTGAAGAGCGTGCCCCACAAGACGCTGGTGTCTGTGGACATTTTCGAGGGGTTCCTCTTCCTGATGGAGAAGTACACACAGTCCCTGTACAAGATGTCCGCCTTCTCCTCACGCCCCGTGCTGGCCCAGATGAGGCGCATGGGCGCAGTGGTCAAGGCCATCAAGGTTATCCACAGCCCTCAGAAAGGTAGCTAACTGCCCAAGTGTTTTTGCTTTAATACTGTGGAACCTCATTAAAGACCCACGAAGCCGGCTGGATTAAGTCCCTTATTTTTTTCTGGGTCGGTGTGGCCCACATTCAGACTTTCCTCGTATATGACCGAGGCTGCTCTTTAAAGTGATGTCTCGTTTTCAGACTTTCCTCGTATACGATCGAGGCTGCTCTTTAAAGTGATGTCTCGTTTTCGTGCATGAGGCAATTTGTATGGGAGCAACACTTGGTCAAAATAAGATTTTGTACCAGCTATAAGAGGGAAAACACGTGAAAACCGTGATTTTGACACATGATGTGGTGGGTCTTTAAGAGCTTGAAAAACACATGCACACACAGACTTGCATACACACTTTCTTTACTCGCGCACGCACACGCACACGCACGCACACGCACACGCACACACACACACACACACACACACACACACACACACACACACACACACACACACACACACACACACACACACACACACTGTCTCTACCAAGTATTCTAAGCAATTATTCTGTTCTTGATTCAGTTTGTAAATGTTTATTAAGTAGTTCACTTAGTATTTATCTTTAATACTGTTCATTGTTTGGTTATATTCTTTAAATGTAAATTTAACTTTTTTTTAATGGGGGTGGGGTTATGATTAGGTCTGCATCACTATCCTATCGCTTACACACATTTACAGGCACACCCACTCACACTCACCACACCAACATCGCACTACAATATAATACTGTGAATCACTTTTAGTGGAAGGATGTTAAACTGAAGAACAACACGCACACACACACACACACACACACTTTGTATAATCTCTCCCGCCCCCCCCCCCCACACACACAGTGTACTAACAGTGCTTTGTATGAAGTGTCAAACCCTTGCAGCTCCATGCAGTGCAGCGACCTGTGTGTGTTGAGTCCATCGGGGGGAAAGTGTGTGTGTCCGCAGCGGGTCTTGTTCGCCCACAACGCTGATGGCTGTTCTCAGGGTAAGCTCCCTTTCTTTCTCTCTATAGTAGTAGCAGACCTGTCTATCCATAAGATTTCACCATATTTTGTACACAGATTTGACAAAAATGTGATAAATATGGTACACGGGACAAAAATATGGTGAAATGGTGAAAAAAATATATCATTTAGAAACTATAATTTATAACTGTATGTTGCCTGATTCAGGAAACGGGTGCGCTCTGTGTGTGTGTGTGTGTGTTGTAAATTTAAATGGATGATACTTTTGACAGTATTTCAACAAGTTATAAAAATGTATGCATGTTTACACTCCGTTGTAGAAACTTTCCTGTTGTGGAGTACTCCTATTTTGTGAAAAATAGACTTATTTTGGATTTCGAATACCTGAAGCCAAATTTCTGGGTAAACAGGTCTGTAGCAGTAATAGTTGTAGTAGTATTATTATTATTAGTAGTAGTATACATGCTTAGATATTAATGCTGCTTACAATTTCTTGATTTTTTTTCCCCTGCCTGTTTCCTTATCTACTCGTTAATTATTTGAGTATTCCATTTTCCATTGTTCTTTACTTTGATGCTTTGCTTCATCATGCATGCTTATATCTGTTTGTCTAATTGTTTTGTATTAGTCTAGTTTTGTATTAGTCTAGGTTTCGTTCCAAGGACAGATTGGAAGAATGGGCCCAGACCAAAATCTTAATCCTTATGTAATAAGTTTTTCAGTCTTCAGTCTCTCCCTCTGTCTCTGCCTCTCTTTGTCGGTCTTTCTCTTTCAATCTATTTTCTCTCTTTCTTCTTCTTCTTCTTCTTCTTTTTCTTCTTCCATCGCTCAGTTTTCTGTCATTTATGAGCGCAGATGCGTCATGCTGCCGTTATGCGCCTAACTAAGAAATAGTTAGGCCCAGCAACAGGTTCGACTTCGGCTGGAGGAAATGTTTTTTTGAAAGTGTTTCTTGAAAAGAGGCATGAGAATGGACCGGTAAGGCAGAAAGATAGTGTAGATGACGGTAAGCAAAGGGAAAAGGCAGAGTCAAAGAGAGAGATTAGTTAGATTAGAACTTCCAGAAGCTGGGAGAACTATTAATTTAAAAGACCCCCCCCCCCCATCCCCCTAGCATCCCCACGGGGGGTTCTGTTTCTTTTTTGTTTTTTTTTGTTTTTTTTCTCTCTTTCTCTCACTCTTTCTCTCTCTCTCTCTCTCTCTTTCTCTCTCTCTCTTTGACAAGCCTTAAAATGGAAACAAAACAAACTTGTCTGCATCATTTTCAGGCCAAACCTCGTCTCCTTCACCACGACCACCACCACCACCACCCCCCCTAAACCCCTGCCCCCTCCACTTCCTCCTCAACAGACCCCTGCACCCTTCCACCCTTCCCCCTCCCCCTCCACACCTCTCCCTCACTTTCCCCCCCTCCCCCCCGCCGCCAGCCCCACCACCCACTTTCTCCCCCCCCACCCAAGGCTTGGTGGTCGGGTAGGAAAGTCGGGTTTGCTGGTGTGACGGCCCCGCAGCCACCGAAACCCCCCCCCCCATTCCCACCCCTACTACTACTACTACTACTACTACTACTACTACTGCCACAACCCGGCCCTCTGCTTTGGACTTGTGTCGGGGAGTGTGCCTGAATGGAGCTTTCTGCAAAGTGGTGAATGGAAAACCCATGTGCTTGTGAGTATTATTATCTATAATATAATGCACTAAGGCCGGAAGTGTTAAAAAGAACGTAAAATCTCGGATACCGCGGAAATGTCGGACTCTTGCTTGCCACACAGTTCCAGAAGAACGCGTTGGGACGCGATTCCGCGATGTCTGGTTCCAAATTTTGGAAAGTTGATTTTGAAGCAAAATGTATGAAATTTACTTGAAATTTTGTGTCGTCTGCGTCGCCCGAGCTGTGTCGGAAATTGCTGAATCTACCTTGGAAAACACGAATGTCGAACCCGTGTTTCGTAACTTCCGCCCTTTTCTTTCCCGTCCTTTACTTTCCGGTGTGATGTTGGCCAACTTTGTGGTGCAGGGAACTCTCTTACATTCACAGACAGCATATATGTTCTATCAATGTAACATTGAATAAATTATCTTTGCATTTCTAACATTGCAGACCTGCCTACTGCTACGATTTGGCCGTAGCAGCTACGAAAAATAAAGCTTTGCTACAGAGCTACGGCAACCTTAACATTGCTACAGAGAAAAAAAAATGCTGCCGCATTTAATTTTTGCTTATGCCGTTCCCAGTTTCTAAGAGCAGACGCCGTGTCATGCGCGATAACCTAGTCACTTCCGTTTTTATCAGTGACTGCGCATGCGTTCTTATTACTTTCTCTGAAAAAAATGGCGGACTCCAGCAGCAGTAGCGAATCGAGAGATGTTTCAAACGAAAAAACCCGAACCCAAACCAGAAAACGAAAATCTTCTGGCACCATCTTGTTCTAAGAAAAAACATTGACCTGACCCACAAGTTTTCAAAATAGCTTACACGGAGG
Organism: Phymorhynchus buccinoides; assembly: GCA_017654935.2. Lineage (NCBI taxonomy): Eukaryota > Metazoa > Mollusca > Gastropoda > Neogastropoda > Raphitomidae > Phymorhynchus > Phymorhynchus buccinoides. The sequence continues at coordinate 4,325,969 of CM065707.1, forward strand.
AGTGGCCTTGCATCGTCAGAAGTCGACTTGGTGCGAACCATGCTCACTGCAACCTCTGCCATGCAGACTTCTCTGTGAATCATGGCGGTAGAGACGACCGTCAACACGTTCAATCGGCGAAACATAAACAGTACGTTTCGGCTCAGGAAGAGAACAAATTGATTGCCGTCGTTTGTGGATGCTACAAAAAATTTTTCCCGATCTACTGAAAATTGATGGCTGGGCTACTGATTGGGAAAATTCCAAGTAGGCAGGTCTGACATTGTATTTCTGGGCCCGTGTGAATAACGGGTGTAGCTAGTTATGTATAATAACGATTACGCCTTGGCATAAGGCTAGTGTTGGACCAATTGCGATTTCTAGATTCACAGCTTAGTCAGTGTAATGGCTGCGATGCGATTGAGTTAAAACGAGCGATACTTTGAATAATACTTGTTATCCAACTTTATTTCCAGATGCAGCCTAGGTTTTACCGGCAAGCGCTGCGACGTCCCGGACCTCCACTTCACCGGTGACGGGGGTGATCTCCCCTTGAACGGCAACGGCGGCGCCACCAGCCTGGCTCCCAACGTCACCGTGGCAACACCCCCCTCAGGGGGGGTAACTAGCGGGGCGACGGTGGCCATCGTTTGCATCGTCCTGCTGGCCTTGGGGATTGCCGGCGTTGTCGCCTTTGTTTACCACAAGAAGAGGTGTGTGATCTTTTTTTATATTTTTTTAAAAGAACTTCAGCGTGGGTTTACGTTCACATTTTTTTCTGGAGAGAGGTTTGAAATGGGGAAAATCTATACACTTTTCTTCAGAGTACAAAATACCTTCTAATATTCCTGTGGTAGAAATTAAATTGCGGTTACATAGTTTTTTGTGTTTGTAATAAACCAACTCTTCTTCGTTGTTGATCACTCAGTCTGCCGTCATGTGAGCGCATATGCGTCGTGCTGCTGTTATGCGTCCATAAATTCCAAGACTGGCCTTAGACTGCATCCAAACATCAAAATCCTAGTGTGTCTAAAGAGCCTCATCGTAGCTAAGTACTAGGTACATCTAATATTGCTTTCCCTAAAATATCGTTTAAACACTTTTGATACTGTTTGATAAATTTGGCATTCCATTGAAAGTGTTTACTGCATCTGTAAAAAAAAAAGTTTTTTTTTTTTTTTTTCAAATTGGCACACAATTTTAACCCTTTCTAAGGAGGCGTCATACTACTCCTTGCCGACACGAAAGGGCGATAATTTTAGGCCCGAAGTGACGATGCCCCCTGGTGATGAGTCAGGAGCAGATCATTTTCTGTGGCTATATAACTACTAGTTCCTGGCAGGCAAGGGCGATAGTCTTAAGTAGGTGGCGTTCGCATCTCAGGGCACGAGACAGGGGCAGAGAATGTTCGGTATAAAAAGCCTAATTCACAGTTGAGGGCCCTGGAAGACGGCAACAAGATGCGTGTGTAAGGACAAAGTTCTGTTAGCAATTATCACAGACAGCAAGCAAATAGTAAGAGTTCAAAATAGAAAGAGAAGTCCGAGTTGAAATTAAGATATAAAAGGAAGACTGAGTAGATATCATTTCTAGAAGAAAAAAAAGTAGGGCAATATGAATAACAAAGTTGAGAGAGAGGTACTGAGTAAGTGTTAACTCTAAGAAAGTAAATGCGTACAATTTGACTTGTCAGAGGAGCTCACAGACGCACACGCACACACACACAAATACCTATGGTGGGTGTTCAGTTTCCTGTGTGTTGTTTTCAGGGCTGAGCAGTACAGCTACTCTGGCGTGGAGTTCAGAATGGAGAGCGACGAGGCGTCCCTGGTGCCAGGCGACAAGCACGGAGACGTGAGTCTACGTTTGAACCCTTTCAACGCTAGCCACTCCTCAGCCAAAACTTTCCATTCAATCTACCTGGAGAGAGAAAATATTCTGTCTGCAATATTGGGGATTCCTCTGTGACGTGCACGAAATAGGACATATTCTTACCTCCCACAATTAAGAACATAATGTCACTGGATACCAGACCCTCATTTGATGCCTTTCAGTGACATGGGTGCTAAATCATTGTGGTGCCAAGAGGCGACGGTGGCCATGAAAGGGTTTGAATTAATCTTCACCCTTTCAACCCCCCCCCCCCCTCTTCCCATCCCCACCATCGTTAGTATGATAGAGTGCATTGTGCTGAAGTTAACGTATTTTTCGGACTATAAGGCGATACTTTAGACTTAGGCCCATGCACCTTTTGACTACTCCCTTTAGTGTGATAGAAATGAGCATAGTACAGTTACTACAGTATTTAGGTATTATTATTAGGTATTAGGTACAGTCACACAGGCATCTTTGTGAAATTCGGGTTGCTCCCACCTGGAGAGCGCGTCGCAGCCAGAGGCGCGCCACCCAATTTGTTTTTCTTCTTTTGCATGCGATTTTTGTGAGGAAGGAAAGGGGTGGGGTTATATTTTGACCAAATAACTTATTCGTTGCTACTGGGTTTAACGTGTGCTAAGTGCATGGGCACACAGGACCTTGGTTTATCGTATCATCCGAAAGACTCCACGTTCAGACCGTAAGGCCTAGTGCAAAGTGAGAGGAAAAATCCCCGGTGTCCAGGTTTGAACGCGGGTTTACTTGACACGAGGCGAACGTGCTACCACTGTGCCACTCTACACTCTACTACTACTGTACTTTAGAAGGACTTCTAAGATATAACAAGTCTCACACTATCTCAACGTGAACACAGTAACTACTTGCATGCATGCACATGCACACACAACTTACACATACATCGTCGCTGTCCGACGCTAAGCGTGTATTTACACAATCAGTGATTTTACAGGAGCATCAAAAAACATGTCGCCTGCTACAAAGTCAATCCCCATTTGATATACCCTTGACCCTTCTTCTTTACCGATGAGTAAACATGTGACACAATAAAAGTTGCATTAACACCCAAACTTTTCGTAATAATTCAGTTACACGGTTAGTCACACAGTTAGTGCATTGTTCTCACAATGGGAGATACGACAGCTGCCGGCAGTTACACGATTATCGTGACCAGTTACACGCTTATCGCGTCAAAACCAGCAATAACCCGCCACATACACGATTATTTCCGTGGTATCATGTTACAAATTTGAGCATTTTCATTGGTCGCAGACACAAGATATTTATAGAAGACCTGCGTGAGGTCACTGGAAGGAGTTTCAGTAAAAAATCTATTTTTGTCAAAGTTTGTAGATGCACGGTTAGCGTCGGACAGCGACGACATGGCTTAGAGCTTCATTCCTTTTAGTGTGAGAGAAATGAGCACAGTACAGTTACTACATTCGCAAGTTTTACTTTTCTAACCGAGTTGTTCAATACTGGAATAATTTGTCAACTAACATTAAGGCTGCACCTAACATAAATATATTCAAAACTCTTCTGGACAAAGACACAACGATGTCGAATTTTTATACTACTTTCGATGAATAAAAAAAGAAAGAAAAAGTCCATTCTATAATTTTGTTAAAGTTTATAGTTTAGTTGTAGAAAGCAAGCCACCTTGAAACAAACCAAAGTCACGAACGAGAAAGGGCTGCGAGGCCCTTTTCTAAGCCTAATTACTACTACTACTACAGTAGCTACATAGTGCTATACGGAGGATCAAAAATTGATAAGACAAACTGTCCTGAGACAAGAGAAATCAATAGGATAATGTACATCCTGGCTCTTGCAGAAATCAATAGGACAAAAGCGTGCCAGTGTTAACATTTTTTAATCAAGACATTTGTCCTGACAGGGGAGAACACAATATGCATTTTCAAATTTAATAGGTCAATGTTCTATGACCGGGGCCTTGGGACATCACTGGCTACATGCATGAAGCATGCTCACACACAGAGAAAATGTGCTCGCTTGCTCTCTCTCTCTCTCATTCTCTTGTCCAGTTTCGTTTCCTTCGGTCTTTCACCCACTCAGTGAAACACTTATAAGTCTCAAGAGTAGTTTGGTCTAGCCATTCATTATTTATGTCGCATTGGTTGTTACTGTTAATCAGTAGATGTTTTATTACAGCATCGTTTATGGAATTATGTCCAGTCATTTACGGTTAATTTGGTACTTTAATTACTAGTCTAGGAGGAGGCTTATGGATTGTTTTCCATTGCGTTTAAGGGATTTTTTTTTAGGGTTGCCAATAGATTTAGACCTCAAAAAATCAATCCAAACCAGGTCTTAAGTGGGAGGGAGTTGTGTAAGGGAGGTAATTTTGATACTTACAAAGAAGGGCAATGTCTCAGAGAAGTAGGTCTTAAGTGGGAGGGAGTTGTGTAAGGGAGGTAATTTTGATACTTACAAAGAAGGGCAATGTCTCAGAGAAGTAGGTCTTAAGTGGGAGGGAGTCTTATAAGGGAGGTAATTTTAATCTTACAAAGAAGGGCAATGTCTCAGAGAAGTAGGTAAAGTGGGAGGGAGTTGTGTAATACTTTTGATACTTACAAAGAAGGGCAATGTCTCAGAGAAGTAGGTCTTAAGTGGGAGGGAGTCTTATAGGGAGGGGGGGTCTTATAAGGGAGGTTTCACTGTACTGTTAAATCAGTGTGGTTTGCTTTATTGGTCGACTTATAAGTTGTTCACATTAACTTTTTCGCAACACACCGCTAGAATACTAGCAATGCCCGAGTTTACCGTTGCCGACATGCTGCTAGTATTACAGCAACAGGCAAAATGCCCCTGAGGCCCACAGTGGTGTGGCTGCTTTCAACTCATTCGCTTAAGCACAGTTGGCTTTCACATTTTGTATCATTTAAAGGGTTAAAGATAAACCTAAACCACTACGCAGAAATGAAGTCCCTGTGATCTCCAGAGTTTTTAACCCTTTCGCTGCCGCCAGACATTTTTTAGCCAAAATATACCATTAAACTTAACTGGGTATAGACAAAAAATGATCTGCAATGTTGTGAATTCCTCTATGTAACATTAGGCCTGTCCTTACCTCCCAAAATTAACAGAATAGGGTCTTCCGATAACAGGCCCTGATTTTATGCTTTTTAGTGAACACGGGTGTTAAACCATTGTGGTGCATAAATGCGACATTGGCGGTGAAAGGGTTAAAGAGAATTTATTGAAAAGGTCCCAAATCGGGTCTCTTGAGGGGATTTCTCCTCCCTGACTGCAGTGTCCTGAGGGAATACGGAGCAGCGAGAGGGGTTGTGTGGAAAGGGTTAAGACGGGTTTCAATAAACGGGGTTGGTCTTAGGTGGTTTTTTTGTTTACACACTATAGAATATATTGGAAATTTATGTCATAAGTTTCTTTATTGTCCCTTGGCGTGGTACAACGCACATGGAAACTTGTCTTCCACTGTGTAAAATAAAAATATTAAATAAAAAATATGAAACATTCAGAAATATGTAACTCTCACACCACACCCAATGATTCATCCGCTCTCGGCTATCTTGCTCACTCATCATGCAACCCACCACCACTTCCGCCTTCATTTTTAACCCTTTCTTTCCTCGTTTTTTTTTTCCTTGTTCTTTTTCCCCCCCCCCCCCCCCCCCCCCCCCCCCCCCCCCTTTTTATATATATTTTTGTTAGACTATAGAACACCATTTTGTGCATGGTGTATCGTTTCAGAAAATATAGTGACACACACTTTGTGGCCTTCCCCACAGGAGGAGTCCTTCTACTGCAAGTGGGATCTGGACGGAAGCCTGCTGGACAGTTCCGGAAGTTCCTGCGACTCTGCCGTCTACAGTAACACCAACAGCCCCTCCTCCCCACCCGTCTACAGCCCCCCCGCATCAACAACCACCACCACTCCCTCCACCACCACCACTTCCTCTACGTCTTTCCACCAGCACCACAACCCATTCAACGACCCTCCTCTTTGATCGGGAGTTATCTGCCCCTTTTGTGTTTGCCGAAGAGACGGAATCGCTGAACTAATACAAACGGAAGCTGTTTTTGAGGCTTTTTGCGCTGCCTCTCGCTCTTTCTAGGTGGAGATTTATTATGTATAATTTGAGCGGGGGATTTTGTTTGTTTTTGGCTTTCAGTTTTTATTTCGATTTTTCTCCCAAGATTTTTCTTGTTCTCCACGAGAATTATTCAAACTTTTTTTCTTCTTTTCTTCTAGATTAACTGTTGAATATTCAATTTTTCATCTTGATGCTCTTTTTCTGAATGCTATTGTGATGAGATTTTGTGTTTGTTAATCTTTTCTTAATCATCTTTTCAAGATTGGTGACATTTTCTTGAGAGTGGCTGTCCAATTTTTCAAATTTGTGTCTTTCTTTGTGGTTGGATTTTCTTGTTGTTGTTGCTGCAGCCTTTACTAATTTTGTGGATGAACGTACTTGTGGCGGTGCCATAGCCGATGAGGTTTAACCGAGGCGTGGTCACCGCTACAGCTATCTGTATTAATTAAAAAAATCGGGACTTTACTGGTTTCGTACTGCCTCCGGGCATTGCCTCCAGTATTGTTCCAACCATATTTGTATTTACAAATGTCCCATATGTGTCTGATTCAGACCAAGAGGACGTAAAACTCTATTTTCTCTCTCTATTTTTGTGGATATGTTTATGGATTGATGAAAGAATTTTGAGAACAGTTTATGGAAACCATTTTTGTCAGGGATTGCTGCTGGTGCTATCGTGTTAAAAACATAAATTTGGCCTGTTTTGGATGGACTACGCAGATGGACTACATATTTATAACAGATTATTGAGAGCTTTCTGTATATTTTTACATTTTCGTTGTTGGTGTTTCTTACTCTTGTTGTTATTGTTGTTGAGTTGTATTGATTCCAATATTGATTTGTTGCATGCTGTTATATTGTGATTGTGTTTTTGGTCAGGAATTTTTAATTCGACTTTTTTTCCCCATCTCAGATAAGATATTCTAAGATAAATTATGTTAAATGAATTTATAAAGAAACAAGATTTGTGGACCATACACGAAGATGGTCCGAGTCTGTGATGAAATAGTATTATGTCCGAGTTATGCTCATCTGCTAAACTAATGATGCGAAGATGGTCTCTGTCTGTGATGAAATATCATATCATCAATTATGCTCGTCTGCTAAACCAATGAAATTATGCAGGGACTTCCATCCTTTCTACTTTGATTCCTGAAAAACTTGAATGTTGCGAATCTTGGGATCGTTCAGTGTTAAAGCCCCCCCCCCCCACGTCACATGTCACATTCCCTCTTATGCTAGGAAGATTTCTTACGTAAGAGGGAAAACACGTGAAAACCGTGATTTTAAGAAACTGAAGTTTTGTTTTTTGTCGACCTACATTTTAAAAATAATTTGTTTCTACTGATTATTAATAATTTTTTTTATACGTTTATTGGTAAAGGTCAAGATGTGCCACCCCCCCCTACATTTCTCGGTTAATTGTATTTTTTCCGTGTTTTGCCTTTCTTACCATACATAAAGCTGTATTTTAGGAACATTTTTAGGTAATAACCTTTTTGGAATACTAACCCTAAACCCTAACCATAGCCCTAACCCTAACCCTACCCCCCACCCTATAAGACGGAAAAACGCAACGAACCACAACTGTGACAAATCGCGGTGTACTGCAGTACATAGTGGGGGGTAGGGTTAGGGTTAGGGCTAGGGTTAGGATTCCAAAAAGGTAATTAGGTGAAAATGTTCCTAAAATACAGCTTTATGTATGGTAAGAAAGGCAAACACTGAAAAATACAATTAACCGAGAAATGCAGGGGGGGGGGGGCACATCTTTACCTTTACCCATTTATTTGTGCAAAACTGCAATGGACTGCTCCATACAATGTTGATGTACATTTATTTATTTAACCCTTTCACCGCCAATGTCGCATTTTAGCACCACAATGGTTTAACACCCATGTCACTAAAAGTCTTCAAATCAGGACCTGTTATCCAAAGACCCTATTTTCTTAATTTTGGGAGGTAAGGATAGGCCTGTTATATATTAGGTAGAGGTATTCGCAATATTGCAGATTTTTTTTCTCTCTACCCAGTTAAGTTTCATGCTATTTTTTGGCTGAAAAATGGCTGGCAGCGAAAGGGTTAAGAAAATTTACATAGCGCTTCACCTTAAAGCTCTCGGCGCATTTCAAGAAGTAATATATTATAATAAGTTGTTAAATATTCAAAAGTAATATATAAATGAAAAATAATGAATGTATTGAACATTTATTTACCGTCGTTGTGTTCGAACATATCTTTTGTTGATTATCATGTTTTGAATTTGTTGTATCAGTTTTGGAAATATTGAAAGAAATAAAAGATATTTTGAGCAATTTGCTTGGTACATTGTGAAAGTGAAAAAGAATGCTGAAAGATTGAGAGAAATAACAAATATCTTGAGCAATTTGCTTGGTACCATATTTTTGTTTGTGGCTCAAGCCACAAACCTATAACTCACTTTGTCGGTCGGTCGGTCTGTCGTTCCAAAATTGTTGCACTTCAAATCGAGGCTACACTTCAAAATTAATTGAGGCCGCTCTTTAAAATGATGTATTTTAAAAGCGTACAAAATAATAAACATACGTAATACAGACACTACAACAGACACGACGAGTATGCAGTGCTTCTTTTGATGAGTATAAGTAGGATACATAGTTTTAAATGTTTTCCAAAAGATATAAAAAGTTACGAAATGGTGCAGAGATAACATTCTGGTTTACAGATTAAAATTATTGAAAATCCAGGGGAGGTAACTCATGATTGGAGTGGTAAAAATAGACTGCGTGCCACAAACTATTGCGATTTCGCGCTTGTTTGGACTATTAGGCGATACTTTTTTCCCCAGACTGATTATAGTAAGAAAATGGAGTCACAAAATCTGAATTTTGTGTTAAATTTCGGGGTGCGTCCAAGGCGTTTCTAGTTCTAAGGCCCTGAGTTTAACTAAAAATGTGAATTTAAACATACACAAGGCGCAATGTATTTGAAGGCGCATGCAAAAAATTAAACAAAAGCAAAAAAATAGATGAAAAACACGAGATCAGCTCAAACAAAGGTCGTATTTTGCCTAGTTCTGTCAAAACAATCTTCAGAATGACAGAAGTTACACTCACGCCGCTATCTGGATATCCATATGATGAAGCACTTTTACGCATTGCGTCAGAGCTCCGAATTGAAAAATGATTAGATTTCTACAATGAGATTTGCTGGCCTTGAGCAGCGTCATACTTTTCCGCCATGATTGTTATGGCGTTTGCTGTCGAAACCGAGGCTGTGACATCATATCCTGCTTCAACTCCTCCACCCCCCTCCCCTCCCCTCCCCCCTTTTACTGTGAATGTGTCGTCTGCTTCGGTGGCTTCATTCACGATTTTCGACCTGATAATTGATCTCGGTAGGTACGTTATGAATGGAATTGACAACTTTGTTTGATCAGATTTCAGTCATACACTAGGCGCAAAGCATTTTAAGGCGCAGGGGTCCGAGTTGAGGAAAAAAGTATCGCCTTGTAGTCCGTAAAATACGGTACTTATTTCTGATATTGTGAAAGTGAAAAAGAATAGTGACATATGTACTGCTAAAAAAAAAGTAAGGAATAATAAAGTATTGACTTTGTAATGTCGCCAAAGAAAACGAAACGCTTGATTGCTAGGAAACCAGAGCAAAGTGAGTGTTCCGATCCTTGAAAACGCTGTCTTTCTGGTGATCTCTACGCGACGTGTTTCTTGCAAACACTCATCTGTCAGGGTGCCCCATTTGGGGTTTTGGGGCTGTAAGTCGAACAAGAATGACCAAAATGGCGCTGGGTATGTGCACAGCTATTTAACCCGACAAAGTAAAGCTCCTCTTTAGCTGTTCTTGTTCCCTGGTGGGAATCAAACTATTACTAACCTTTGACGAGAAGTTCGACTTCTTAAAGGGGCACCCTGACGGATGAGTTTTTTTTGTAAGAAACACGTCGAGATCACCAGGCAAAACACCCTTTACAGAGATCACAACACTCGCTTTGCTCTGGTTTCCTGGAAATCAAACCGTCAAATCTTCCTTGGCAGGGTCACTGAAAGAGAAGGCGTGTGCCGTCTCTTTTTTAATGGCCGCCTGAGTTCAGACCAAATCGTTTGCACGAAATGTTCGCAATACACGCGTTTTTATTTATTTATTTATTTATAATTGTATACAGTTTATCTAAAGGAGTTTCGCTCACAACAAAGGAAATAACTCCGTTGTTTTACTGCACTACAAAAAAACAGAATGGGATTGGTCTCCACCCACCCCTTCCAAAATGGCTACTGTCTCCGGCATCTCCGCCAAGGAGGACTTGATGGTTTGATTTCTAGGAAACCAGAGCAAAGTGAGTGTTCCGATCCTTGAAAACGCTGTCTTTCTGGTGATCGCGACGTGTTTCTTGCAAACACTCATCCGTCAGGGTGCCCCTTTAATGCGCTTTTGGGGTTTGTGCTGTTGGGCTCAAACAAGAATGACCAAAATGGCGCTGGGTCTAAGCACAGCTATTTATCCCGACAGATGCAGAGACAAGCTCCTCTTTAGCGGTCGCTATTCCCTGCTGGGAATCGAACTATTAACCTTTGAAGAGAAGTTCGACTACTTAAGTCTCAGGACCTGCTTCTTGACAAAGGCTTGATATCAATTGTTTTTTTTATCTGTGTGTGTGTCAAGTCAAGTCAAGTCACAATTATATTTAAGTTAAGTCAAAATTTTATTTATAGATGGACATTGAATAAGCAAACATGCATGCTTTTTTTTAGGTGTGTGTGTGTGTGCGTGCCTGTGCGTGCGTGCGTGTGTGTGTGAATGTGTTTAGTTTGTGTGTACTTTGTGCATATATCATTGCATTAAAAAAAATATCCTGTAATAAGGACAATAGTCTTTGAAAGCGCCAATAACAAAGTAAGAGTAAGAAACGGATGAACTGGGAGTACGCTTTTATGGCATTTGTCATCTTGTCATTGATAGGCTAGTGTGTAGAGTGAACCCAGGTTATCACCCCCCACACACACACACACACACACATACCGCTTTATTCAAATGTATTCATTTGTTCGTTCGTATGCCCTCTATAACGATTTGTTTGACATTTTTCGTTCAAGTAGACCTAAGGATACAATAATATATATATATATATATAAAGCATTCTTTCTCTTCTTTATTCACCCCCTCTCTGTCTCTGCCTCTGTCTCAGACTCTCTCTCTCTCTCATTCTCTCTCTCTTAAAATATTTCCGCGTTCCAAGAAAAAACAACACAACACAACATAACATAAAAGGGGCTGTTGACATAAGTCCTTAAAATGTTTCCGAGTTCTGAGTTCCGAGTTCTCTCTCTCTCTCTCTCTCTCAGCATAAACCTGTGTATTTTTTCGTTCTCTCTCTCTCCCCCCTCTCTTTCTCTCTCTATCTATCTCCCTCTCTCTCTCTCTCTCTCTCTCAGCATAAACCTGTGTGGGTTGTTTTTTCTGTCCTTCTTGGCATTGCGTCTTGAACAGGACTGGTTTATCCTAACTTAAGTCTGATTTATCATGTATCTCCGGCTTAAGGAGAGCCAACCATGTATTTCCCTTCAAAACTTTTCAAATACTTTCGTTGTGCCAGATGTGCCAGATGAGCCCATTGTGCCAGATGTGCAGGCTGTGCCAGTTGTGGGATAATCCTGATCCTATAGCACTATAGTCACATTGCAGGCATGTACACATGATGTAGTTGGGATAATCCTGATCCAGGTAGTTGTACTGACTGTTGGTTTTGTTGCTGTTGAAATGTAGATAATCCGGATCCTATAGCCCTATAGTCACACTGCAGGCATGTAGTTATGATCCTATAATCCTGATCCTATAGCACTATAGTCAGACTGCAGGCATGTAGTTTGGATCCAGGTAGTTGTACTGACTGCTGGACGTGTCCTTGCTGTTGAAATGTAGATAATCCGGATCCTATAGCACTATAGTCACACTACAGGCATGTAGTTATGATCCTATAATCATGATCCTATAGCACTATAGTCACACTGCAGGCATGTAGTTATGATCCTATAATCCTGATCCTATAGCACTATAGTCAGACTGCAGGCATGTAGTTTGGATCCAGGTAGTTGTACTGACTGCTGGACGCGTCCTTGCTGTTGAAATGCAGGTAGTCCTGGTCGGTCGTCTGTTTGGTCCACGTCCTCTTCACCGACCGAATGCGGTGGCTGGAGTTGTGACACCCTGACTCCACAGAGCCCTCGCTGAAAACACACAGATTAGCGATCACCAATCAGTGAGCAGGAAGAATATATGTAACTACCAATCACAGAACAGGCAGCATACCGCTACCAATAGGAGAACAGGTGCAACACACAACTATCATTCAGAGAATAAGCACAATAAAAATCAACCAATCGAACACAACCTGTATTCAAGATGCGCAAACGGCAATTGGGGTGAACAGACGCAAATGAGCATCGTACTTTGCATACACATCCATGTGCACAAAAATCAAACAAAATCATGTGCACACAACCTACATTCAAAACCTCCCCTCTCCTCTCAAAAATAACAAAAAAAAGGAAAACGGATTTTTTAAAACTCAAAACCATAAAAACAACATTGAAAAACTATAAATTGTCCCCCCTCCTCCTCTCCCCCCCCCCCCCCAAACAAAAAAAAGACAAGACAAATCTTACAAAAACAACTTAAAATCTGTCTAAATTCAAGATGTGCAAACAAACAAAAACAACACCAACAGAAAAAAAAAAAAGAAAAAACCCCAACCAACCAAACAAACAACCCTTCCCCCAAACAAGTAAACTATGAATGCCTTGGAAAAAAAAGTGGTCAGAGGAGATAATCCTAATATTCACGCAATATTTCACGTATGTTGTATATATAATGTCTACGTCTTGTAAACTTTAAACGCTTGTAAATGAGGTAGAAGGGCATTTTTGTTCTGGCAAAATTTGTCTATCATAATTAGACATCAGCGATGTCATCAAGCACATGCATGATACGCTACATGGCAGTTAAAGAGCAGAGGTGATTCCTGCTGCCTGGTATGAACACAATCGGCCACCCAGGTCTAGCACCCACCTTTGGAAGCACGTTTCACAGAAGTCGATGGAGGTGGTGGAGGGGCAGTCAACGCAGTGCCACCTCACCCCCACTATGGGGGCGCAGCCGCACCGGTCACACTGAAAACAGAACAACATCAGTTATAATAATAATAATAATAATAATGAGCATTTATATGCGCTTAACCCTTTCGCCGCCAACGTCGCATTTTAGCACCACAATGATTTAACACCCACGTCACTATAAGGTATCAAACCAGGGTCTGTTATTCAAAGACCCTATTGTCTCAACCCTTTCACCGCCAACGTCGCATTTTAGCACCACAATGATTTAACACCCACGTCACTATAAGGTATCAAACCAGGGTCTGTTATCCAAAGACCCTATTGTCTCAACCCTTTCACCGCCAACGTCGCATTTTAGCACCACAATGCTTGAACACCCACGTCACTATAAGGCATCAAACCAGGGTCTGTTATTCAAAGACCCTATTGTCTTAACTTTGGGAGGTAAGAATAGGCCTTACTTTATGCATGTCACAGAGGAATCCCCACTATTGAAGATGATTATTTTTTCCCTACCAGGTAAGTATAATGGAATTTATTTGCTGAGAAATGGCTGGCGGCGAAAGGGTTAATCTTAAACAAGCCCTAAGCGCTTACAATAATAAACAAATAAATGAATACCCCCCTCCCCCCCCCCCCACAAAACAAAGACAAACAACAACAACCAAAAAACACACACCACACCACACCACACAACACAACACACGCCCGCACAAACCACACACTGCACACAAACACACGCGCAGAGAAGGGACACAAATGACTTTCCAAAAGAACAGAGCAGGCTACGATTTGAAGAGAGTGGTTTTGAGGGAAGACTTAAATGAAGAAAGGGAGTTGGCAGAACGGAGAGGAAGAGGGAGTTTGTTCCAAGTAGAGGGACTGTATCCTCCCCCATGGGGATACCGGGGGGGTTCTATAAATAGTTCCCCCACCTTCTGGAAGTTCTGTGCTTGTAACTTCCTCCAATCTGTCACTCTCTTTGACTCTGCCTTTTCCCTTTGCTTACTGTCATCTACTATATTTCTGCCTTACCCGGTCCATCCATTCTCCTGCCTTTTTTCACGAAACACTTTCAAAAACATTTCCTCCAGCCGAAGTCGGACATGCTGGGCCTGACTAGTTCTTAGTTAGGCGCATAACGGCAGCATGACGCATCTGCGCTCATAATTGACAGGAAACTGAGTGATCGAAGAAGAAGAAGTACAGTGGAACCTCCCTTATAAGACCTCCCATTATAAGACTCCCTCCCATATAGGACCTACTTCTCTGAGACATTGCCCTTCTTTGTAAGTATTAAAATTACCTCCCTTATAAGACCTCATTTTGGATGATTTTCGAAGGTCTTATAAGGGAGGTTCCACTGTATTAGTACAGTCATTTTCGGACTATAAGGCAATATTTTTCTCCAATTTCGACCTATGCGCCTAATAAATGAGGGCGCCCTATTAGTGAACAAAATCGTGAGAAGAGAGGCAACGATTGCTGTGTTCAGTACAGTCTACATAGAAAGTGATATGATGAATACTGACGTTAAAAAAATAAAAATGCTTCAAAATCCCTATTATCGACTGAGATACCGTCCAACAGATGCCATAACCCTTCATTGGATGTAAAAAGCATCGTTGTAGAGCTTAAAATGTCATCATTCTATCAGTTTTCGCGAAGAATTATCCAAACACAACAACAGGAAGCAGCACAAACGGAAGTTCGATTATTTGAAACGGGAACCAGCTCTCGTTTATGACAGCAGTAATGGTGGTAGGTAAGCGTTTACAGGACGCGTACGGGCTTCAAAGTTTGACTTTCTTTTGCGAGGTGTATCGCCTTATAAATGAGGGCGCCCTTTTCTTTATTTTTTTTCCAGATTTTTCTTGAAAATTGCCCTACTCGCCTAATACACAGCAGCGCCTAATGATCCGAAAAATACGATAATAGAGTGAGGATGCTTTCCGACTGTGGGGTAGTCATATTCCGTGTGTTCTTGAAGCCACAGAGATAAGGGAAAGGAGGCCAAGTCTCAACAGAGACCTAGGGTATGACTTGCCCCCTATCTACAGTCCCCTCCTGAACAATGCTCACCCCACAAATGACAGCTCAGTGGACAACACCAACAGCTCCCACCACAGCCAGTCAGACAAGGTTGAAAAAGACAAGCAGTAGCTTGTCAAGAATTACCCAAGGTATTTTTTTATTTTTTTATTTATAATTTTTCTTGATTTAAATGAAATATAATATTAGTAATACTACCGTATCTTACAGACTATCTTCTTCTTCTTCTTCTTCGATCGCTCAGACAGTTTCCTATCAATTATGAGCGCAGATGCGTCATGCTGCCGTTATGCGCCTAACTAAGAAATAGTTAGCCCCAGCAAGTCCGACTTCGGCTGGAGGAAATCTTTTGGAAAATGTTTCTTGACAAAAAAGCAAGGAGAATGGACCAGTAAGGCAGAAAGATAGTAGATGACAGTAGGCAAAGGGAAAAGGCAGAGTCAAAGAGAGTGACAGATGAGAGGAAGCTACAAGCACAGAACTTCCAGAAGGTGGGGGAACTGTTTACACAAAAGACCGCCCAGTATCCCCATGGGGGGTTACGGACTATAAGGCGACACTTTTTTTTCCTAGACTGAGACCCCTGCGCCTTATAATGTGACTGATAATATAGTAAGAAAATATACTAACAAAATCTGAATTCCCCCGCTTCCCCCCCCCCCCCCCCCTCCAAACACGGGGTGTTTCACCTTGAAGCCATGGTGCTGAGGGAGGGAGGGGTCGAGGGTCGTCAGCTTTTCCTCTCGCAGTTTCTTCAGTTGTTTCAGTTCTCTGTACTCCGCCGTGTGCCGAAGTTCCTCTGGCATGTCTTCGTCCTCCTGGAGAGAAAAATCAATCAGTCAATCAATCAATCAATGTCAATCAATCAATCAATCATTCATTCAACTGACTGTCAATCAATCAGATTCAACTGATTGTCGGTTAATCACTCAACCATTCAACTGATTGTTGGTTAATCACTCAACCATTCAACTGATTATCAATCGATCACTCAACCATTCAACTGATTGTCGGTTAATCACTCAACCATTCAACTGATTATCAATCGATCACTCAACCATTCAACTGATTGTCAATCGATCACTCAACCATTCAACTGATTGTCAATTGATCACTCAACCATTCAACTGATTGTCAATCAATCCCTCAACCATTCACTGATTGTCAATCAATCACTCAACCATTCAACTGATTGTCAATCGATCACTCAACCATTCAACTGATTGTCAATCACTCAACCATTCAACTGATTGTCAATCCCTCAACCATTCAACTGATTGTCAATCAATCACTCAACCATTCAACTGATTGTTGGTTAATCACTCAACCATTCAACTGACTGTCGGTTAATCACTCAACCATTCAACTGACTGTCGGTTAATCACTCAACCATTCAACTGATTGTCAGTTAATCACTCAACCATTCAACTGATTGTTGGTTAATCACTCAACCATTCAACTGATCATCAATCACTCAACCATTCAACAGATTGTCAATCAAACAATCATTCGACTGATTGTCAATCAATCAATCATAGCTGATTGTCAATCAACAGATTTATAATCAATGAATGAATGAATCCATCCATCAATCAACTGATTATCAATAAATCATTCAACTGCTTGTCAATCAATCAATCAATCGATTTATCAATCAATCAACTGATTGTCAACCAATCAATCGAACAATCAATCAAGTCAACATTATTATCTCGTAAATTGAAAAACAAATTGCATTCAATCAATCAACTAATTTACTAACACATTCATCAATCAAACAATATCTTTCTTGATTCACAGCTTACACGATTAATCAATTTATCGATTCATCCACAGATTTTCTTTAACCAATCATGTAATCAATAGTGATTCTCTGCTTTTTATCCCTGCTCCGTCTCTTTCTGAAATAGTCTCTTTCTCTCTCTCTCTTGCTCTTCTTCTCTCTCTCTCTCTCTCTCTTCTTCTCTCTCTCTCTTGCTCTTCTTCTCTCTCTCACTCTCTCTCTCTCTCTCTCTTGCTCTTCCTCTCTCTCTCTCTCTCTCTCTCTCTCTCTTCTCTCTCTCTCTCTCTCTTCTTCTCTCTCTCTCTCTCTCTCTCTCTCTCTCTCTCTCTCTCTCTCTCTTCTCTCTCTTCTCTTCTCTCTCTCTCTCTCTCTCTCTCTCTTCTTCTCTCTCTCTCTCTTCTTCTTCTCTCTCTCTCTCTCTCTCTTCTTCTCTCTCTCTCTCTTCTCTCTCTCTCTCTCTCTCTCTCTTCTCTCTCTCTCTCTCTCTCTCTCTCTCTCTTCTTCTCTCTCTCTCTCTCTCTTCTTCTCTCTCTCTCTCTCTCTCTTCTTCTCTCTCTCTCTCTCTCTCTCTCTCTCTCTCTCTCTCTCTCTCTCTCTCTCTCTCTCTCTCTCTCTCTCTCTCTCTCTCTCTCTCTCTCTCTTCTCTCTCTCTCTCTCTCTCTCTCTCTCTCTCTCTCTCTCTCTCTCTCTCTCTCTCTCTCTCTCTCTCTCTCTCTTCTCTCTCTCTCTCTCTCTCTCTCTCTCTCTCTCTCTCTCTCTCTCTCTCTCTCTCTCTCTCTCTCTCTCTCTCTCTCTCTCTCTCTCTCTCTCTCTCTTCTTCTCTCTCTCTCTCTCTCTCTCTTGCTCTTCTCTCTCTCTCTCTCTCTCTCTCTTCTCTCTCTCTCTCTCTTGCTCTTCTTCTTCTCTCTCTCTCTCTCTCTCTCTTCTTCTCTCTCTCTCTCTCTCTCTCTCTCTCTCTCTCTCTCTCTCTCTCTCTCTCTCTTGCTCTTCTTCTTCTCTCTCTCTCTTGCTCTTCTTCTCTCTCTCTCTCTCTCTCTCTCTCTCTCTCTCTCTCTCTTGCTCTCTCTCTCTCTCTCTCTCTCTCTCTCTCTCTCTCTCTCTCTCTCTCTTGATCTTCTTCTCTCTCTCTCACTTTTTATCTTTGGCTAAACACACACACATACATCCCAACAACACCACAACACACACATATATTCTCTCTTTGTGTGTTTTCTGTAATGAATGAATGAATCTTTAATTTAATGTCTTTTCACATAGATCGTGATTTTAGACAGCATGCCAACATTTTTTTTTTTTTTTTTGGGAGGGGGAAAAAAAAAAGAAGGTAAAATAACATGCATAAGAACGACATATTAAAAAAAGTAAAGAAAACCTCTACAGTAGTCTTCCAATAGTTGAGGACAGCATTGCTTTTGCAATTACAGTAATGTCAATTTCTGCGTCATTTAAAATATCCTTGGTATTATTATACTTACGAAAAAAGTCCATATTGATCATATTGATATTGTTTTCTGTAATTAAAACATTCAAGTTTTTGAGTTTCAAAACATTTGAGTTTCTCCCTCTCTCTCTCTTTTTCGCCCTATATGTCTTCTTCCCTACTCTCTCTCTCTCTTTGTCTTATTCCTCTCTCTCTTATTCTCTCTCTCTCTCTCTCTGTATTAGTCTAGTTTTCATCCCAAGGACAGATTGGAAGAATAGGCGTAACCTAAAATCCTAATCCTTGTGTAATAAAGTTTATTAGCCTGCAGTCTCTCTCTCTCTTGGTCTTATCCCTCCCTTCTCTCTCTCTCTCTCTCTCTCTCTCTCTCTCTCCGTATTAGTCTAGTTTTCGTCCCAAGGACAGATTGGAAGAATAGGCTTGGCCTAAAATCCTAATCCTTGTGTAATAAAGTTGTTCAGTCTCTAGTCTCTCTCTCTTTGTCTTACCCCCCCTCCTCTCTCTCTCTCTCTTTGTCTTACCCTCCCCTCCTCTCTCCCTCTCTCTGTTATTTCCCCCCCTCTCTCTTATTCCCCCCTCTCTCTCTCTCTCTCTCTGTATTAGTCAAGTTTTCGTCCCAAGGACAGATTGGAAGAATAGACTTGGCCTAAAATCCTAATCCTTGTGTAATAAAGAATTTTTAGTCTGTAGTCTCTCTCTCTCTCTCTGTCTTCTTCCCTACTCTCTCTTTCTCTCTTATTCCTCTCTCTCTATATATATTAGTCTAGTTTTCGTCTCAAGGACAGATTGTAAGAATAGGCCTGGCCTAAAATCTCAATCCTTAATTGCGTAATAAAGTTTTCAAGTGTCAAGTGTCCTTCTCACCGACAATTCCTGCACAGCCGTCATCCTCTCCTCCCCCCCAGCAGTCTCCGAGGGCTGCAGCGGCGACAGATAACTCGGACCTGGCTCCATGAACGACGACATCGATGACGACGAAAACGACATAAAAGACGAGGACGACGACGATGTTATCACCTCCTCCCCCGCCCCCTCCTCCTCCCCGTCCTCCCTCATCGCCACTGGGGCCGTGTATTGCTGGAGGAAGGTCGATTCGCGGAACTGCCAGCTCTGACGCTGCTGACGATGACCTCCCTTTGAAAAAAATAAACACGGTTAACGTCAGTCGCTCATGTGCACTGTTCTTGTTTAACCCTTTCACCGCCAATGTCGCATTTTAGCACTACAGTGATTTAACACCAATGTCACGAAAAGGCATCAAATCAGGGCCTGTTATCCAAAGACCCTATTTTCTTAGTTTTGGGAAGTAAGGATAGACCTTATTTTATATGTGCCACAGAAGAATCCCCAATACTGCAGATGGATTTTGTTCTCTACCCAGGTAAATTCAATGGAAATGTTTTGACTGAAATATGGCTGGCGGTGAAAGGGTTAAAAACACCATGTAATAACATCATTAACCCCTTCACTGCCAGAGGAAAACTAAGAAATAAATTATCGGATTTCTTATTATAAAATTTAAAAATGACCTGGCTTTTGAGGGTAAAAAGTTTACACTGAGCAAAAAAAAACCAAGCCTCTGCCAGCAGAAGTAAATCCTCAGCCAGCCATTCATAATCCTCTGACGTTTGCAAACCCTGTGACAATTCAACATAAATAAATGAAATAGATGCACCAAACATAAGTGACACGAAGGCGGGAAGAGTGACAAAGACGAGTAACCTGAAGAAAACATAGCTTGGATTGAGAAAACGTGGATTCAGACGAGTAACCTGAAGAAAACATAGCTTGGATTGAGAAAATGTGGATTCAGACGAGTAACCTGAAGAAAACATAGCTTGGATTGAGAAAATGTGGATTCAGACGAGTAACTTGAAGAAAACATAGCTTGGATTGAGAAAATGTGGATTCAGACGAGTAACCTGAAGAAAACATAGCTTGGATTGAGAAAATGTGGATTCAGACGAGTAACCTGAAGAAAACAGCTTGGATTGAGAAAATGTGGATTCAGACGAGTAACCTGAAGAAAACAGCTTGGATTGAGAAAACGTGGATTCAGACGAGTAACCTGAAGAAAACATAGCTTGGATTGAGAAAATGTGGATTCAGACGAGTAACCTGAAGAAAACAGCTTGGATTGAGAAAATGGATTCAGACGAGTAACCCCTGAAAACAGCTTGGATTGAGAAAATGTGGATTCAGACGAGTAACCTGAAGAAAACAGCTTGGATTGAGAAAACGTGGATTCAGACGAGTAACCTGAAGAAAACAGCTTGGATTGAGAAAACGTGGATTCAGACGAGTAACCTGAAGAAAACAGCTTGGATTGAGAAAATGTGGATTCAGACGAGTAACTTGAAGAAAACAGCTTGGATTGAGAAAACGTGGATTCAGACGAGTAACCTGAAGAAAACAAGCTTGGATTGAGAAAATGTGGATTCAGACGAGTAACCTGAAGAAAACAGCTTGGATTGAGAAAATGTGGATTCAGACGAGTAACTTGAAGAAAACAGCTTGGATTGAGAAAATGTGCGGACAGACGAGTAACCAAGAAAACAGCTTGGATTGAGAAAATGTGGATTCAGACGAGTAACCTGAAGAAAACAGCTTGGATTGAGAAAATGTGGATTCAGACGAGTAACTTGAAGAAAACAGCTTGGATTGAGAAAACTGTGGATTCAGACGAGTAACCTGAAGAAAACAGCTTGGATTGAGAAAACGTGGATTCAGACGAGTAACCTGAAGAAAACATAGCTTAGATTGAGAAAATGTGGATTCAGACGAGTAACCTGAAGAAAACATAGCTTAGATTGAGAAAATGTGGATTCAGACGAGTAACCTGAAGAAAACAGCTTGGATTGAGAAAACGTGGATTCAGACGAGTAACCTGAAGAAAACAGCTTGGATTGAGAAAATGTGGATTCAGACGAGTAACTGAAGAAAACAGCTTGGATTGAGAAAACTGGATTCAGACGAGTAACCTGAAGAAAACAGCTTGGATTGAGAAAACGTGGATTCAGACGAGTAACCTGAAGAAAACAGCTTGGATTGAGAAAACGTGGATTCAGACGAGTAACCTGAAGAAAACAGCTTGGATTGAGAAAATGTGGATTCAGACGAGTAACCTGAAGAAAACAGCTTGGATTGAGAAAACTGGATTCAGACGAGTAACCTGAAGAAAACAGCTTGGATTGAGAAAATGTGGATTCAGACGAGTAACCTGAAGAAAACAGCTTGGATTGAGAAAACGTGGATTCAGACGAGTAACCTGAAGAAAACATAGCTTGGATTGAGAAAATGTGGATTCAGACGAGTAACCTGAAGAAAACATAGCTTGGATTGAGAAAATGTGGATTCAGACGAGTAACCTGAAGAAAACAGCTTGGATTGAGAAAACGTGGATTCAGACGAGTAACCTGAAGAAAACATAGCTTGGATTGAGAAAATGTGGATTCAGACGAGTAACCTGAAGAAAACAGCTTGGATTGAGAAAATGTGGATTCAGACGAGTAACCTGAAGAAAACAGCTTGGATTGAGAAAATGTGGATTCAGACGAGTAACCTGAAGAAAACAGCTTGGATTGAGAAAACGTGGATTCAGACGAGTAACCTGAAGAAAACAGCTTGGATTGAGAAAATGTGGATTCAGACGAGTAACCTGAAGAAAACAGCTTGGATTGAGAAAACGTGGATTCAGACGAGTAACCTGAAGAAAACATAGCTTGGATTGAGAAAATGTGGATTCAGACGAGTAACCTGAAGAAAACAGCTTGGATTGAGAAAATGTGGATTCAGACGAGTAACTTGAAGAAAACAGCTTGGATTGAGAAAACGTGGATTCAGACGAGTAACCTGAAGAAAACAGCTTGGATTGAGAAAATGTGGATTCAGACGAGTAACCTGAAGAAAACAGCTTGGATTGAGAAAATGTGGATTCAGACGAGTAACCTGAAGAAAACAGCTTGGATTGAGAAAACGTGGATTCAGACGAGTAACCTGAAGAAAACAGCTTGGATTGAGAAAATGTGGATTCAGACGAGTAACCTGAAGAAAACATAGCTTAGATTGAGAAAACGTGGATTCAGAAAAGTTTTAGACTCGAAAATCGCTGTTCCGAGAATACTCGGAATTAGGCCCTGACTGGCGTTCTCCTGTTCCGATGTCATGAGAAATAAGTACCTACCGTGAAATAATTACCCTTCAAAAGCGCACTAGAGCCATTCTTCTTTCATGTCATAAATAAGTCAACTATTATTTAAAATATAGATATTTAAGTGCTCAATCTACACGGAAAGAACCAAGAAATAGAGCGGGAGGGTGTAAATCTACATTTTTGCCGAGAAATTGATATGCAAAGCCATGTCACTTAGTTTCACATTTTTCAAAATGGCGGACGATATAAACAACCATCCGTGCAAACAAAAATAAATAATAAATATTAGAAAAATATCCCCGACTTCTCAATATTTAATGATGAATCTTCTGTTCTTCCTGCATGCCACCAGACGCCTCTGAATGTATTTAGGGGCGAATCTTTCCCAAACAGCAAACAATTTGAATGAGGAAAAGAGTATTTATTTCATGGGTAAAATATTTTATGCAACATCGAGTATACTCAGAATTCATCCGGACTGAAAAAATAATGAATAAAAATCACTTGACAACTGACCCTTTTGAACCTGGTTGCCAGGCGGTTGGGTACACGCCCCGGGACGGGCAGCTTGTTCTTCCCCAGTTTCAGGAAGTACTTCTGCACTCGACTGGCGATCTGGGAAGAGAAATAACGGATATTAACTCATTCGCATCGCAATGATTTAGAATTTCTAAAAAAACCTCACAAATCACTCTACTCCAGCCACACACACAAACAAAATGTACATAAACAAAAGAACAAATGAAAGAAGATGACGGGTTTTTACTTCAGGTTTAGACACAGGGAAGTGGTAGATCAGACTTTTTTTTATATATAAACTGAAAAACTATATAGAAAAACTCTACACCGATTGGTTCCCCCACAACGAACCACTACAAAAGCAAAGTCAGGGGCAAAATTGTGGTCTAAGGGAGTGAAGCGAGTTAAGAAGTGACCAAGGTCTGTGCACACAGATTTACTTCCCTTGAAGCAAATGCATAAAATTGACAGCTATCTATTAATTCCTGTCATATATGGCATGAACGACTTGAATGAGTTAAGTGTAACTTTTTTTTGTAATGTATGCCAGTCAGGTCATAATTTCATGCAACAAATACAGAACAGGGTTAATCACTTTACTGCCGGAGAAAATTTGACTACCTTCTTTATTACTGTAAAATGAAAACGAGATCCTGTTAGACTCAATCTGAGAAAAAAAAATGGTCAGGAGGTGTATCTTTCCTGATTTGTCTAAAACAAAAACTAGCATTCCAAACACAGGGTTCCCAGGGCTTTCAGCTATCCCCAAGTAAGGACCATGTAAGGACCTGTAGGCCTAAGGATAATCTCCATCTTTTAGCCAACGATCTTGAAAGGAACACTTTCCCAGCAATGTCAACAATGTCTAAGCAGATAGAAAAAGTATGGCTGACACAGATATACGCGTTTTCTCATAAATCGACACAAGGATAAATAACGAGATTTCAGTCCAATTTATCTCGACAACTCGCGGTGCATCGTTCGTGTGCTAAGCGGTCAGTTGACATGAGAGATGTTTCTCAAGTGTAAAAGTGCTGCTTCTGCGATCTATTTTGAGTATGGTCTTGCTGCTCAGGGCAGTTTTTGGCAGCTGTCAGGACTTGTAAGGACCTTGAAGTGAATGTAAGCACTTGTAAGGCCTTACTTGGAGATTTCAATTGGTCAAGACTTATAAGGACTGGTAAGGCCCCTATGAACCCTGCAAACAGGGCTATGACGTCAAGCTTCAAAGGGTGTGACATCATCAATGACATCACACTTCCAATAGTAGAGACAAAACGAGACATTGAAGAGACAAAACGTTCTCAAGAATGGTGCTGAGAGTGGCTAAAGATGGTATCACGATGATTTGTTATGTTTTAAAGGTGGACCCTGACGGATGAGATTTTGCAAGGAACACGTCGAGGTCACCAGAAAGGCAGCCTTTTCATTGTTTTCAAGGATTCGAACACTCACTTTGCTCTGGTTTCCTAGAAATCGAACCATCAAAATGGTGATTCCTTCTTGACAGAGTTGCCGGAGAGAGAAGCCATTTTGGAAGGGGTGGGTGTTTATAAGGCCACTCAGAGTGAGTGAAGAGTTTTCTTCTTTGTAGACTAGTGCAGTAAAAAAAAAAATATTGGGGCTATTTCCTTTGTGGTGAGCAAAACTCCTTTTGGTAAACTGTATAAAAAGGCTTGTATTGTGAAACGATTTAGTCCAACTCAGATAGCCATTAGAAAACTTCTCTTTCACTGCAAGAATCTGACTCCTAGCACGTCCGCCAAGGAGGAATCGCCAATTTTGATTTCTGGGAAACCAGAGCAAAGTGAGTGTTGCGATCTCGGTAAAGGGTGTTTTCCTGGTGATCTCGACGTGTTTCTTGCAAAAACTCATCCGTCAGGGTGCCCCTTTAAATGTTTTTAAAAAAAAAAATTTATGTGCTGTAATATTCAGCCTAAGAGACGCTGCACTGCATACAACACCCCCACCCTCACCCTCCAGCAGATAAGGCATGAAGAATGGGACAGAAACAGGCACAAATTTAATTGACACACTCGGATTGGCTAGATTTCAAAACGAGCACGCGAGGAGAAGCAGGTTAAGGTCACAAGCTTTCCAGAGACATATAGCATGATGGGGCCCGATCAGTGTTTCAGTTTACAGTTTTCAATAAAAACTTGAGTCTTTACGGGCGATTAAATAGGATAATTGCTGTGGAGTATGTCATTTAAAATGTGTTTTTAATGCATTTACAGTTTGAATTTCACTTAGTCCAATGCATGAAGTTGAAGTTTAATGGTGGCAGAATCCATTTCAAGTGAAAACTCAAAATCCATATTTTTTTTATGTAATTATTATTTTTTTTTTTGCTGTCCCATCTTCTGGGCTGTACAGTGGCGTTGCTCCCACGCCGCTCATTCCGAATCCCAATTCACAGCTACACCCGGGTTTGTTCAAGTCGCAGAAACCGAGACCAGCAGTCCAAGGGGAGCGAATCTATGTTAGGTCGTCAGGAGGCAACCAACCGAGGAGACACTGCACTTCTGCTGAGTCACTTCGGTGGAGTTCAGTGGAGCCTGTTCAGGACACCACCTACTAAGCCCCCTACTGACGACACTATTCTCTTAGTCGCGGAGCCAGCGTGAGTGAGGTCCTCCTCCGAGGGCGCCACCACGACCGTCCACCGACAGCTCCCCAGAACACGCTGATCCCCATGACTTTGACCCGAACGCACCAAGGCACAGACTGGATTGGAAACCGAAACTGAGGTCACCATGAGAGCAGGGCATGCAAAGCCACAGAATTTGAGACATTTTTAAAAATTTTATGATTGATGGAAAATGAGGCCGATGATGATGATGCTATGGAGTTCCGTATCGGTCTGAGACTGCATGGCAGGGCTGTATTCTACGCTTCCTTTCATAATGATATCCCGGCGTTAACCAGGCCCGAGAACTACAGACACCTGCAGTGTTGGTCTTGCAATTATTCTTGCAATCCATATTTTTGACCCAATGATCCTTTTTCGGGCCTCTACCACAATCACTGCTTGCGAGTTAAGACCCATTCCGTGAAACCGCTTCACATATATGTTTTCCCTTCTTTCTTTTACTTATTTCCATTGACGGGTTACGCATGAGGTTTCCGCATCTAGTGCGCATTTGCGCTTATTGTACCTGTTGAGGAGTGCGGTCCCCGAAAGCTGTGGCAATCTTTCTCCATCGTCTGGCCTCCACCTCTTCCGGGGGATATTTGATCAGCAGCTCATCCAGTCTGCAGACATAATTAACTCATTCTTTACTGGCCGATTGCTTCCCTTTACAACCGTTCAATACTATCGTACGCTATAGCGTACACAGCGTTTAAACCATTCACAATTCACAACCCCGCGAAGCCTGGCAACCCAAACTGGTATAGAAGTGTTCCTCTACGGTCCCTTAATAGTTTTCAACCAATGAAATCATTTTCCGTCTATTTTTAGTATCGCAATGAATAAAAACGAATCACTACCCCTCTCTTCGTCTTCTTTGTCATGCTTTTTTTAAAAATCTGCTAATAATAAAAATTTTACTTTGGAATTACAACATATGCTAGCTTTTATTATTATAAACAATACCGCAAATTTTCAATTTAAAAAAAACTGTGCGGTTAAGCATTATTATTTTAATATTTTGTATGTAATGATGCAAACCCACCTAGTATGGAACACTTGTGTACATCAGGTACGCTATAGCGTACCATAGTAAAGAGAGAGTTAAATATTATCAGACCTGTTTACGCCCTACACAAGTCTTGAGCAGTCTGGATAGCTGAGATGAGTAGCTTTGGTGCAAAATGTGTAGTTTTATTCATTAAACCATCTAACAATTTTCACTGAAAATGAGTAATTAGAGCATTATTTTCAATTTTGAAGAGTAGTAGAGGTCCAAATTGAGTAGAATACTACTCGAAAAGAGTAGAGTAAACAGGTCTGTCATTATGCATATACAATCTATATACATTTTTTATGCATAGTGGAACCCCGCTTAACCCTTCGACTGCCGTATAACGCATAATCATAATAATAATACATTTATATCTATAGCGCTTTTCCTCAAATGAGCCCAAAGCGCTTTACAATCGAATATTCATCAAGAAGCAGACAACAAAAATAGTGTTTAAGAATGACACTAACCAGCAACAACGCCTATACAAAGCAACTCACACACACACATTACTACAGGCTAATGACGATCGATCATAAGTCATCTGAGTAAAAGCTCGCACTATGCTATTGGCCCAATACTACAGGCTAATGACCACCAATCAAAAGTCATCTGAGTAAAAGCTCGCACTATGCTACTGGCCCAATACTACAGGCTAATGACGACCAATCATAAGTCATCTGAGTAAAAGCTCGCACTATGCTATTGGCCCAATACTACAGGCTAATGACGACCAATCAAAAGTCATCTGAGTAAAAGCTCGCACTATGCTATTGGCCCAATACTACAGGCTAATGACGACCAATCATAAGTCATCTGAGTAAAAGCTCGCACTATGCTATTGGCCCAATACTACAGGCTAATGACGACCAATCAAAAGTCATCTGAGTAAAAGCTCGCACTATGCTATTGGCCCAATACTACAGGCTAATGACGACCAATCAAAAGTCATCTGAGTAAAAGCTCGCACTATGCTATTGGCCCAATACTACAGGCTAATGACGACCAATCAAAAGTCATCTGAGTAAAAGCTCGCACTATGCTATTGGCCCAATACTACAGGCTAATGACGACCAATCAAAAGTCATCTGAGTAAAAGCTCGCACTATGCTATTGGCCCAATACTACAGGCTAATGACGACCAATCAAAAGTCATCTGAGTAAAAGCTCGCACTATGCTATTGGCCCAATACTACAGGCTAATGACGACCAATCAAAAGTCATCTGAGTAAAAGCTCGCACTATGCTATTGGCCCAATACTACAGGCTAATGACGACCAATCAAAAGTCATCTGAGTAAAAGCTCGCACTATGCTATTGGCCCAATACTACAGGCTAATGACAAAAACATGACCAATCAAAAGTCATCTGAGTAAAAGCTCGCACTATGCTATTGGCCCAATACTACAGGCTAATGACGCACCAATCAAAAGTCATCTGAGTAAAAGCTCGCACTATGCTATTGGCCCAATACTACAGGCTAATGACGACCAATACAGCGGGGAAAAAAGGGATGGTTGTAGTCTTTCGGCTGTAGGGGCCTATGGACAGGAGAGGCCGCAGCGAGCGGGGGAAAAAAGGGATGGTTGTAGTCTTTCGGCTGTAGGGGCCTATGGACAGGAGAGGCCACAGCGAGCGGGGAAAAAAGGGATGGTTGTAGTCTTTCGGCTGTAGGGGCCTATGGACAGGAGAGGCCGCAGCGAGCGGGGAAAAAAGGGATGGTTGTAGTCTTTCGGCTGTAGGGGCCTATGGACAGGAGAGGCCGCAGCGAGCGAGATTCGAACTTAGACAAGTGACCTAAAACTGCCACCGCTTCGTTTGTATATACTGCCGGTGTGGCTTTAGTTTAAGAGAGAGAAACAAAGAGAGAGAGAGAGAGAGAGAGAGAGAGTGACCTAGAGAACTGAGAGAGAGAGAGAGAGAGAGAGAGGTGTAGAGAGAGAGAGAGAGAGAGAGAGAGAGAGAGAGAGAGAAACAGAGAGAGAGAGAGAGAGAGAGAGAGAGAGAGAGAGAGAGAGAGAGAGAGAGAGAGAGAGAGAGAGAGAGAGAAACAAAATGAGAGAGAGAGAACTGAGAGAGAGAGAGAGAGACACTTGAAAGAGAGAGAAACAAAGAGAGAGAGAGAGAGAGAGAGAGAGAGAGAGAGAGAGAGAGAGAGAGAGAGAGAGAGAGAGAGGAGAGAGACCCAGAGAGAGAGAGAGAGAGAGACAGGTCCCTGTCAATTATGAGTGCAGATGCATCATGCTGCCGTTACGCACCTAACCAAGAAACAGAACTAAGAAATAGTTAGGCCCAGCAAGTCCGACTTCGGCTGGAGGAAATCTTTTTGAAAGTGTTTCGTGCAAAAAAATGCAGGAGAATAGACTGGTAAAGGCAGAAAGATAGTACTAGATGACAGCAAGCAAAGGGAAAAGGCAGAGTCAAAGAGAGTGACAGATTAAAGGAAGTTACACAAGCACAGAACTTCCAGAAGGTGGGAGAACTATTTATACAAGACCCCCCGGTATCCCCACGGGTGGGGGGGGGGGGAGGTGTGCCTTATGCTAGTCCGAAAAATACAGAAATCAACATTTCTCACCCACACACTAACAGCACAAAACGGTTTTCAACCCACAAACACCACTCACTTTCTCTGTTCCTCCGGCGTCCACAGTTTGTTAAATGTGACCGACTTGGACTCATCCTTGTAGCGGCCCCTGACGAAGCCTTCCGCCGCAGTGCTGTCCCCTGAGTCGCCTCCCCTCTCTAGCTTGTACTTCAACTGCTGCAGATGTTCATCTGTTTTTTGTGTGTGTGACAAAAACTAAGGTTTTATAACCATATTTTACGGACTGAGCATGAAAATCTGTTTAACGTCCTCCGGTCTGAAACAGACACATATGGGACATTAGTAGAAATAAAGATGGTGGGAACGATCCTGGAGGCAATGCCCGGAGGCAGCGCAACCCCAGGAAAGTCCCGAATTTTTAACGATACATATAAGTATTTGATGATAAACTTAGAGTGTAGTTTTATTACCGTATTTTACGGACTAAAATGCGCTTCTAATCGTAAGGCGCACCCCCTGAATTTTAACAAAACATCTGAATTTAAACCCGTACACAAGGCGAAATGTATTTTAAGGCGCAACATATTTTAATAAGGCGCATGCAATATGATCGAACAAAAATATGGCGAAAACACGAGGTTGACTCAAACAAAGGAGGTCAGTGTTTTGCCTAGTTCTCTCCAAGTCCAAACAATCTTCAGAACGACAGAAATTACACTCACGTCGCTATCCCGATATCCGTATGAAGAAGCATTTTTACGCACAGTCTGCGTCAGAGAGCCCAGAAAAGTTGGAATGGAAAAACACGGAGTAGATTTTTACAATGAGTTTCGGCTCCAGTGGCTCTATGTCCGTCATGTTTTGTTATTGTCATTGGCTGTCGAAACTGAGAGTGCGTCGTCATATCCTGATTCACTCCCCCCCTCCTCTGTGTGAATGTGTCGTCTGCTTCGGTGGCTTCGTTCACAATTTCGGCCTGGTAGTCGATCTCAATACTTATCACATGAATGGAATTCACAACTTTGTTTGATCAGATTTACTTTTTACCAACTTTTGTTAAAAAAATATCAAAAACCTTCATTATCGTTGGCCATGTTCTTGAGGCGAGCGGACTGGCGGTACGCTCCGAAGGACTTGAAGTCCACGCTGCTGGTGTACCTCTGCCAGTCGATGACCGGAAGCTCCGCGATCTTCTGCCGACCCGGCACAGCTATCCCAAGATCCCCTGTCCTCTGCAGACGATCCACGAAGCTGATTGGATCCTGTAGGACCTGTAGGTTGATTTTGGTTAGTCGTTGGTTTTTTAAAATTATATAGATGCAGGTTGGAATTAGTGTGAATCAATTTTATTTTTTTTAGCGTGAATCAAATCTTAATCTTAGAAAAAAGAACACAGACACAGGTTGGAACGGTATGAGATTTATGTGTGTGTGGGTGGGTGTGTGTGTGTGTGTGTGTGTGAGAGAGAGAGAGAGAGAGAGAGAGAGAGAGAGAGAGAGAGAGAGAGAGAGAGAGAGAGAGAGAGAGAGAGAGAGAGAGAGAGAGAGAGAGAGAGAGAGAGAGAGAGAGAGAGAGAGAGAGAGAGAGAGAGAGAGAGACTGTGTGTGTCACACATGTGTGTGCACGAGTAGGCACATGTGAGTCTGTGTGCATGTGAGTGCTTGTGTGCATGCATGAGAGTGTTTGCACACACAGACGTGCCTACATCTATACATGTGATCACGTGAGCATGTATTTGGATGTGCACACATGCACGAGCAGGTACGTAAGTAAGATTGTGTGCATGC
The DNA here is from genome assembly GCA_017654935.2 of Phymorhynchus buccinoides. NCBI lineage: Eukaryota > Metazoa > Mollusca > Gastropoda > Neogastropoda > Raphitomidae > Phymorhynchus > Phymorhynchus buccinoides. Next base: position 4,356,998 of record CM065707.1, read on the forward strand.
GAGTTCTTGTGTGCATGCATATCATCATATATGTGTGACTGTGTGAATGTGTGTACTTAGGAATGCATATGCCAGCATGCACTTGAACTTGCACATGTGTGAGTAGGTACATATATATTTCAGGCATGGGAATTGGAAAAGTATTAAAACAAAGCTGAAAAGTGGGGGGTCTGTGGGTAGCAGAAGGTCCCAAATTGAGGTCCAGGGGGCAGTGCTGAAGCTTTGGGGTAACTGAAGCCCTACAACAGCATTAGAATGGCTAAATCAATGTAGTTATGTTTTGCTTTTTCGGCAGACACTTTTTTTGTGGAAAAGCAATGTCATTTGGGCGGAAATTTGCTGTTTGGCGGACAATTCCCATCCCTGATATTTGTACATATAAATGGGTGTGCATGCATTTGACTATGAGCGCAAGCCATGTGCATAGAATCACTTCATATTTTATGTCCTAGTAGATTTCACATGAAGCCGATGTGTATTATGCAATTATTGCATCTACGGCTGTGTGTACGCATACAAACACGCTTCTTTCTCAGTTATTGAAACACAGTTTCGGGGCAGTGGGTGGATGCCTCGTGCCTCCATACGGGGAGCTGGACGACACCGCCCCCTCCACGAGTCTCTCCCCGTGGGGATACCGGGGGGATCTTTTGTAAAAATAGTTCCCCCACCTTCCGGAAGTTCTGTGCTTGTAACTTCCTCTGATCTGCCACTCTCTTTGACTCTGCCTTTTCCCTTTGCTTTCTATCAACTACTATTTTTCTGACTTGTTGGCCGGCCCATTCACCTGCCTTTTTTAAAAAACAATCTTCCAAATAATGTTTCTCCTTCGAGCTCTTCCGAAAATGGAATGTGTCGGCTGTACGCAGCGGGGAGACCAGTGAAAACTGAATACCGGACACATACGTATCTTACCCATTATGGCCATATGGCCTGGGAACACAGAAGAAGAAGAAGAAACACAGTTTACCACCTGCTCTTTGGCCTGATACAGCTGCTCCATGTCCTGGATGGCCTGGGATCGCTGCGCCTCCAGCAGGCAGATGGTCTTCAGCAGCCGGTGGTAGTCTGCATTGGTCTTCAGTGCCACATGGTCAGACTCGAAGCAGTACGAGTCGCCGATCGTTTCGTCCACCTCATCCAACGCAGAGGCTTCGTCTGTGCATTCTTCTAGACTTTCGGTTTCGCTTTCCATTGTGATCGTTTTATCTGGGGAAAAAAATTACGAGAATTTTATTACCAAAAATATATGTGATGGTGCATGGGAAAAACAGACATAAAGTCGCTCAGAATATTTTTGAGCAAAACGCCAAAAATAATCAACACCCCCCAAAATATCAATGTTCTGTTTAGAGCATTATATGTATTCTGGTCAGTATCCACCACATGAAATACAATTTAGAATGATTTCTTTGTTTATTTGATTGTCTCCTGGGCTCCCAATCATCCTGCAAAACAAGGAGTCCCAGGGACTCCTTCACTGACTGCATAGAGGGTCCTAGAGGAGGGATAGAGGGTCCCAATGATGTTGCAAATGCTAATTTTTTTAAATTTTATTTCAAGTGCACATGATGAGTAACTTGACAAAAGTTTTCAGAACAGGGCTCCCAATCGCCCCACAAAACAAGGGGTCACAGGGACTCCTTCACTTATAGCATAGAGGGTCCTAGAGGCAGGATAGAGGGTCCCAGTGGCATTGTGAATGCTAAAAAGAATTTTTCTAGTGCATCCCCGAGAGTGGGACCCCCTGCACATTCTTTAGAGGGTCCGTTAGAATTTTAATACTTCATAGACCCCCAAATGGGGGTCCCTGGGAGCCCTGGTTTCTTAAATCAAGTCAATATAGAAACAAAATGGCACAATTCTGTCTTCAATGTCCGATTTCTGCAAATCACAAATGTAAAACTTCAAATGGCTATACAATCTAAACTTAACACAAGATAACTCAATTCCGTTTTTGTGTGTGTATTGACTAGGAATCGTTGCTTCATCTTGTAAAAACAAAATCTCAATTTATGCCAAAATTCCCTTTTGTCTGTTTTTCCCATGCACTATCAGTATCACATAAGTGTGGAGTAACTGGACCAAAACAAACCCACAAAAACACACTCCTTGTTTTAGAATTGGGAGAGAGATTGAATTTAACCCTTTCACCGCCGATGTCGCATTTTAGCACCACACTGATTTAACACCCATGCTACTAAAAGGTATGAAAGTTGGATCAGTTATCCAATATTCTTATATTGTTAACTTTAGGAGATAAGGAAAGGGTTTATTTGATGCATGTCATTGGGGGATTCACAGTACTGCAGATGCCAACTTTTCTTTACCTAGGTAAGTTTGAGAGAAAATTTTGGATGAAAAATGTCTGGCGGCGAAAGGGTTAAACAAACAAGCAAACAATTATATTTATACTGGTCTGATGATTTTTTTTAATTGTTTGCCTGCTTTTTTGTAAAAATTTTAACATTAAAAACAATCAGCCCTGTGCCACCCCCCAAAAACCCCCAACCCCACCCAACAACAACAACAACCCAGAAATGAAGAAGCAAAAATGAATAAGTACTAATGAAAAACAGCAGAAACAAAAAATCAATTCAAAATAAAGAAATCACTTCATACATCTATGTTAAGAAGGGTGAGAAATAAGCACACAGGGAGATAGAAGATTTGAGAGAGAGAGAGAGAGAGAGAGAGAGAGAGAGAGAGAGAGAGAGAGAGAGAGAGAGAGAGAGAGAGAGAGAGAGAGAGAGAGAGAGAGAGAGAGAGGGAGAGAGAGAGAGAGAGAGAGAGAGAGAGAGATCAAATCAAATCAAATAGGTTTTTATTGCCATTAGCATACATAAGCCTTTATGGCAAGGGGATACTGTCAAATAATATAGATCATTTTTGTAGGCAAATAAAGAAAATCACTCTATTCTTAATGAAATAAATAAATAATAATGCCCCAAAAAAGACAATTATTTAGAAATAAAGTAAAATTAAAATACAATTATTCAGTGGGCAATCTTTCTCGTAACGCTTCCTCCTCTATTTTCACCTGCTCTTTCCCTTCACCCCCCCCCTCCCTCTTCTCCCACATGTATACAAAACCATCCGTCCACATTTATAATTAACTAAGCATACTGTAATTATTTATACACTGTAAGTACACACACAAAAAGGGAAAAAGAAAATACTTGACGTGCTTACAATATGTAAAAGTGGTTATGCTTACACATTGTGAATATTTAATTATCAACTAATCTTTTCCGCAAACTGCTTGCCTCTGCAATAAATTTTGCAAAGGATATAATCCATTCTTCTTTTTGAGTTAATAATAACAGTGACAGGTCTCGTCCTTGCACAACTGTTTCTTTGAACACCATACATTTCCTCCGAATTTCTTCATAAGCTGGGCAGACAAAAATAAAATGAATTTCATTTTCAACACTGTTTGCCATAAAGTATTTTGATTAGAATTTTCAAACCATCGCTTATTGGCGTTAAGTCCTAATGTCCTTGTTCGGAGTCTAGCTAGGCTAGTTCTATGCCACTTATTTGTAAGACTTTTTAAATATTGTTCAGTTTTAAACTCATTTTTAAAGGACAAAAACCAGCTGTATTTAGGACTTTCTTCTAAACTTGCATGCCAGTTTTGTTTTTGACAACATATCACTCTATCTTTAAATTCAGAAATGAACTGACCTATATTTCCCACCCCTTGAGAAAGCCAAACTAACCCAAAACCATTCTCTGTCAGAACCTTTTTAATACAGGAGACCCAGTTTACTTTTCCCTTATCATGTTGTATTACTAGCATTTCATACGCCTGCCTGGATAATCTGCTATTGGGTAAATTAACCAGTCTCAACCAGTATCTTACTGCTTTTGTGTATGTTCTTGAATATAGAGGGTAGCGTCCTGTTTCACCGTACACAATTTTGTTAGAAGCATGTATGGGCACATTCATAATACGTTTTATGGCATACGTATGGATCTTTTCCATAAAAGGGTTATTCAATAGTCCCCAGATTTCTGCTCCGTATGTCATCATAGGTTCAATTTGTGCATCGAATAGCTTCCAAAAAAGGCTTATATCAATAGAATTTAATCTTCTCATTGTTCGTAATATCTCTATTAGTATTACTCCCCTTTTCCCTTTTCTAAACATTTCAGACCAGCATTTATTTAAACTTAATTTTGTTGTAAACCATATCCCTAAATATTTATAGCAGTTACTTACCTTTACCTCAGTTTCACCATAAAACCATTTTTCATGACGTGCTAAGTGACCCCCTTTTCTAAACACCATCACATTTGTTTTGCTTAAGTTAATAGTTAGCTGCAATTTGTCAGCTTCTTGTTTTAAAGCATCTAATTGATTCTGCAGGCCCACCGGTGTATCAGATAACAAAATAATGTCGTCCGCAAACAACAACAAAAACAATTCGGCAAGACCTGGCACCATCTGAATTCCGTGTTTACCCTTCTTTATTATTTCTAGAGCAAGCTCATTAATAAAAAAGGCAAATTGTTGGGGGCTGAGAGGGAGAGAGAGAGAGAGAGAGAGGAGAGAGAGAGAGAGAGAGATTGTTTTTAAGCTTCAGGGGTCAAAATGACCCTTAATTGCCGAAAATGATGGTCAATTTCCAAAATAACGGGCCTGGCCTGCTGTAGTATTAAACTTAATTGCAGACTTTGTGGGTCAGATGACCCTTGGCTGCACAAAATGAGGGGTCAAAACACCAGAATATGGGTCAATGGCCCTGGCCTGCTGACAATCTGAAGCCATGGAGGGAGGGAGAGAGAGAGAGAGAGAGAGAGAGAGAGAGAGAGAGAGAGAGAGAGAGAGAGAGAGAGAGACTCGAGAGAGAGAGAGAGAGAAAGATAACGGAATTATATAGTTTTTTCCAATTATTGCTTTTAGTTTTAGAGAGAGAGAAATAGAGTTTGGAGCCGCTGTGGCTCAGTAGGTTGAGTCGCTGGCTCATAATCCGTCAGGTTAGCGAGTGTGCGGGCTCGAATCCAGCTCGGGTCACAGTGGTGTGTCCTTGGGAAAGGCACTTTACTCCTATTTTCCTCACTCCACCCAGGTGTAAATGGGTACCTGACGTCAGTTGGGGAAAAAGTCCTTCAGATGATTTTTTAGACTTAAAACCAAGGTCCTGTGTGCAAACGCATGCACAAGATCTTGCACACGTTAAAGCCAATTCCACTATGGCTCCAACCCACCTGCGTGCGCATCTCGACCCTTCCAATGGAAGTGTCACCATCTTAGTCCTTATTTGTGTGTAAACAAAGTGAAAATGTTATCTAAACGTGTAAAGAAAACATCCAGATGTTATAAATACAATTTAGGTAAGTTTCGAATTGGAACAGCCAAATACGCAGCATCGATCTGGAATTTTTCAAACAAAGTTAGTGACTAAGATGGTGGTCTCCCATAATATGGCGCTCCTTGTGGCCGGATATGACGACACGTGGGTACCAGCCATTCGAAAGGACTAGGCCATGTTGCGCCATCATGCATGCTGAGTCATCTCATAGACTCATACCAGCTGCCAGCCTGCAGGACTCAGTACCGCCAGCAGTTATTTTTCCCTTGGACCATTGCCGTTGTGGAACAAGCTTCCTCTCGTGGCAGTATCATCAGCCACGGCGGAAGCCTTCAAAAACCGGATCTAACCCTCCCCCCTCCCCCCTCCCGTCCCCCTTTTCCCTCCTCCCTTGCCCCTTCTTCACTTCCACGATGCCCTCCCTTTCCCATGATGCCCCCCTCCTCCACAACCTACCATAACAAAATAAGATAACAAACCTAAGTGCAGAACCTCTTCAAGCTTAATCATCAGTCTTCACTACCGTACATTGAAGTTGGATGATCAAATGATGAAGATGAACTCATATAGCATGCATCTTGTGCGCCAAATGCACTGTAAATGAAGACTTTGGGCGAGGGGCAAGATAAACATCCCAGTAGGAAGAAGAAGAAGAAGAAGAAGAAGAAGAAGAAGAGAGAAGAGAGAGAGAGAGAGAGAGAGAGAGAGAGAGAGAGAGAGAGAGAGAGAGAGAGAGAGAATAAATCAGCATTATACAGACAGAGAGAGAGAGAGAGAGAGAGAGATTATAGAGACAGAGAGAGAGAGAGAGAGAGAGAGAGCTTGAGCTTGGAACCGACCTCTGACCTATTATTGCAGTGGAGAAGATACAGAAATGTCAACAAATCCAAACCTTTGACTAAAATTTTGCAAACTAGTAAACAAGGCTGCTAGTGCTAGCTATCCAGCGGAAAGGAACTTGTGAAGTGACTGTAGTGACTCTGCGGCTGATTAGGCCTACCTAACTCCCGACTGTGGCTTGTTAGTCATGCAACCCGGAAACACGTGTTCTTCACAGTTATTTCCCTTGGTACGGCCAAATTAAGGCCTTTCACGGGTTGCCATAATCACTAAATTTATTACACAGTGCGTTAAATAATTCTTCTTGCATACACGATCCTTTATTGTTATAAATAATTGTTTTAAAACCACTAAACACAGTTTACATACATTAAACAACCACTAATGTTTAGAAAAAAATAAATCGCAACACCTTGGCAGAGCCTTAAAATGCATCATTTGAAGGAAAAAAAATACATGCTTCGCGGAAATACGCAATAGATTGCTTATGCAGACTTGCGAAGCCTTAAAAAATCGGTCAGACGCCATATTTAATTCTTCTCCTGCTTGTTTTTTGCAACGTAAGTGCATGATTTTTGGCAAGTACCTAATCAGAAGCGATCATTCATTTGTTTATCTCTAGTTGTGTTGGCGAGGGGTCGGGGAACAGTGAAGGACGGTTTCGGTCGCAAGGTCATGGCCAGAGGTGCAAGAAGTCTGCTCCCAAATCCGAGGCAGCTGCACGGTGCTAGGTTTTGGATCCTGAAAATATCCAGACCCACACTGTCTCTTTTCTAAACAAAACCGCAGAATGGCAAGCAGTAAGTATGTAGATCTTCTAACCCTTCTAGCAGGTTTTCGCCTCAATCGGATCGGAGGCGATATCGGTTTTGATCTTCATTGTTTTCAAACTTGGTCAGCCACATGTGCCAGAGCGAATGGCCTTCACCGTCACCGACTTTTCAGTCTCGACGCGTTTCCTTGTTGAACTCGACGGGCACACAATCGGGTCATTTTGAGAGGGAGAAACGGCTTGTTTGATCAGTTCCTTCAGTTGCACTAACCTTAAGACTCATTGTTTGTCAATAATTGCCAGAAATAAGGACTGATCGAGCAAGAATGTTTGGAGCAAAAGTCGAATGAATTTGTGGCTTTATTGATGGAGCCGATCGCGAGACCTTGACACTGGAGCTCAGAAGGGGCAACGGCTGCACGTTTCATCGGTAGGCCTAGGCCTACTTGTTGAGTGGACCGATAGGCCTGAAGACCAAGAAAAATAATGTAATGCCTCCCCCCCCCCCCTCTTTCATAGGTAAATTTGCCAATGCAACACTAATGATTCCACTTGTGCATAGACAAAGAAAGTAAACAAAGGAGGGAAATCATGATAATGGTACTTGAGCAAATAGGAATTGTTCAGAAATAAATAAGGGGAGTAATTTCATGCCAATCATGGTGTGTGGGAGTGATCTTGCCTAATTCAATTGGTCAAACAGGGAAAGCTACTCTACCATCAGGTAGCTCCCCAGGTCTTGTGCCTCATGTGTTTGAGTAGACTTACATCACTTAGAACACCGTGCGTCATTGATGTAATTTATATTTTTTGACGTCACATTTGGCAAGTTCTATCGGTTTGTGAATACTGGCCGCCCCTCATTTTTCTAAAAAAAAAGTTTGCAAGTCGCTGACTCGCATCCTGCGGTTTCAAGCTTCGCCGCCATTGTTGCTATGGTTTTAAACCGAGTAAAACGAGGTAATCAACTCTAATTTTCACGAAGTGCTCTCCCCTAGTTTTTCTCTCTCCGAAAATCGTCTATTGAGAGAGAGAGAGAGAGAGAGAGAGAGAGAGAGAGATGTCTAATCAGCTAGATTAGTCTTCAGCTGTAAAGAAATAATGATAAAATGGAAGTTCAGTTTAACGTCGCGTATCGGCTTTCGCCATGTACGACGGGCTGAACAAACAAACCATGGTATAGACAAAAATGTATGTTCCTGGATCACTGTCTTAGCCAAAAGGCCGAGAAGCGATCAGTATTCTACAGTCCTATAATGATAATATATTTATGATATACTATATTATAAAAAAAATTCTAGTATAAACCCCCCCCCACAAGAAACGATGAATTAAGATGTTCAAAATTTTGGCCCCACATGGCCGAAAGGCCGCAGAGGGCGTAAAGCCCTATTTCATCGTTGGTTCAAAATTTATTTTCAAATGCATTGACCAAAGATTTTTTTACTTTGTAGAAAGAGGGAGAAAAAAACTGGGAAACTGCAGGCTTTGTTTGCCAAGCTCAGATTCATAATTTCAATGCAGGGGAGGTAACTGGTATAATTAACACATTTTACCCCATCTGTGCAGATGCATTTATCTTCCTTGGTTCAGCTGTGCAGAGAGCTGAGCATAACTATCAAAATGTTTAGAAACATTCCTATAACTTTGAAACTATTCGCTGTATTGCTTTAGTTTAAAATTTTATGTTAACTTAGGAACACAAAAAAAAAGAAGTCTGTTTGGGGTTATATCAGTTTGAAAAATAAGGTAGGTAGGTACTAGGCTTTTTTTTTATTTTTAAGACCTGTGTTCGTCCATGTGTGAATATATTTATATATTTTAATAAAAACAAAAGAGTGTTCTTTTGCACTTATGATGTTTTATGTTTCTGTTTGCTTGCTTAGTTTCGTTGTTTTTTCCCGGGTTTTTTCCCCCATTCATCAAAAAAAAGTTTAGGGGTGGCGGCCAAAAACTAGGGTCAGTCGGGAAACAAGAAACCAACATTTTTTTTAGTGTGGCCTTATTGCAAAATGGGTCTTTTAGAACATAGAAGTTTACAACATTTTGTAGAATTTGAAGTTTGTGTAATAGTTCTTAAAATAGCTTGTACATGTATACACAAAAACCACTTATATAGACAATATTTGTTCTTTAAGTAGTGATCGAAAGTAGAGTTTTCTACTTCTAGATTCTCTAAAAACTCGATAGAAATTAGAATCGATATTTTTTTCCGATTTAAAAAAAATGGATTTGGAAAAATATGAGAAATCTGCTCCATAAGTGATCAAAACTGAGTGTGACCGTACAGGCTGAAGCTACCAAAGTGAACAATTTGTGAATGAAAACCAAGCTAGACGCTTCAGTTTGAGGATGGATTTGTGTTACAAGTTAACTCGTAAACGGGCAGATATGGTTGGCATGAGTTTGAGTATTGTTTGTAAACGGGTAGAATGAATTAATCAGACAAGACTAGAACCCATTTCCTTTGTGCTTTGCAGCTGCAAAGCTTGTTCACGCATGAGAGTGAGAGAGAGAGTTCATAGTATCATAGCCTAATCAAAAGCTAATGCTATAGTGATTCTTTTTCTGCTACCAATAAATTGAATAATGTCCACCTGCCGTAACCGGCTATTACTGACATGTACTGGGGTTCAAAGAATTATGCAGCGCGGGAAAAACTAAAATAAAGCTAGATAGATAAGAGGGCGTGCATGACTGAGCACCCCTGGCTAGTCCGAGAACACCCAGCCGCACATGAGAAAAAAAAATGGTAGTGTGTTTTTATTCATGGAGCTTCAGCACCTTCGAGATGAAGAAGCTGAGCGTGGGGGACTGGACGGTTTCTGATGGTAGGGAGTTCCAGTTGCGGACAGTTCTGGGAAAGAAAGAGTTGTTGCGTTAGTCGGTTCTAGCGGGGATTCTTTGGAACTGCTTGTTGTGGTTTTGGGGACTTTTGCCTTCTGCTGCTGGGGGGCATGGGTTTGAGGGCGCTGCATTTCACACAGGCCAGACCATTTGTGATCTTGTAGATCATGGATTGCCTGGAAGCGCTACGGCGCTCGGCCAGTGATGGCCATTGTAGCTGGTGGAGCATGGTGCTGACACATGTGACATGGTGCTTGTCAAGATTTCATCCAAAGCCATTCATGTATACATTTTTAAGCCGGGAAAAGTTGAATTTGATGAAAACATTCTCATTTCCTATAACAAATGTTTTTACTATATTTGGTATTCTGTAACTAAGATCCAATTTCCAAGGTGAAGTTAATTTTTATCAGAACAGCTTATTAATTTTGTTTTTTAAACCCACACATAAAAAAAAGAAAAACACTAACTGTGACTAAGCCAAAACCTTTACTAGGGGAAACAATTGAGGTTAGACAACTTTTGCAAATATCAGATGACTTTCCAAGGTACCATATTTTTCGGACTATAACTATAAGGCGATACTTTTTTTCCCAAGATTGAGACCTCTGCGTTTTCTGATATGACTACTAAAATAGTAAGAAAATATAATAACAGAATCTGAATTTTGTGTAAAATTTGGGGGGTGCGCCTTATAGTCTGAAAAATATGGTATTACTAAAATGTTAAGATTTAAACTAAAGACTTTTTTGTGTGTGTGATTTAAGGCTGGCGTTACATTTACATTTTTCAGCCATGTCTGGAGACGTGGGCATCTCCCCAGTGCTGCTGCAGGCCATCTCGCTCAAGTCCCTGGAGAGTCTTCCATCTGACTCCCGCCACCTACCATCCGACGACCCTGCCATGGAGCAGCACCCGCAACCACAGCCACGACCACAACCCCAACAAACCAACAGCCGCGTGGTCACGCACCTTCTGCAGGGCATGAACGAGCCCGTTTCTGCTCTGCTGGCGGCGTCTTCTTCTTCTTCTTCTTCTCCTCGCGTCATCCCGGTTGAGCCCCCACAGCTGAGAACTCAGGCCGTAGTGAAGCAAGAGGAAGTGCTGCTCAACTCCAGCATCCAGGAGCGGTTGGCCCAGCAGATCGCCATCAAACAGGGACGGGTGGTGGGGCAGACTACAGCCCTAGAAGGAGGAGGAGGGGGTGAAGTGAGCATGGTTAACGTTTTGAACGCCCTCGCATCTCAGCACCGTCGCGCCATCGTCAAGCAAGAAGAGCCGGAGGTGTTCACGTCAGTCGTTCAGCCGAGTGTCGTCAGCACGATGCCGGTGACGGTCACAGCGGCGGATGTGGTGGTACGCAGCGGCGGCAGCTGCAGCAGCAGCAACGCGGAGGTGGTTGTCGGTGGGAGCGAAGAGCGGATGCAGCCACAGATCATCATCTACTACAACAACGGCTCCGTCCCCTCCCCGGCCAACGACATCATCGTCGGGGAGGTGGAAAGCGAGGGGGGTCAGAGGTCGGTTCAGAACTACCACATAGTGATGCATCATGGGGGTGAGGGCGTTGTTCCCACGGTGACCACGCTGCCGGAGCCGACCCCCGTGCAGATGGTTGTTAACGAAACGGTTGTCGCCGCTGCAGCCAACAGTGCTGCTGGGGTTTCTGGGACCATTGTGGCGGCGGACTCGAGTTCTGTAGAGACTTTGACGTTGACAGGGAATTGCCCAGTGTGTGGGGATAAGTTGTCAGGTAAAGAGATGAGGAGTGTGTGTGTGCGTGTGTGTGCATGTGTTTGTGCGCGTGCATGCACTTGTCTGTATCTGTTATGACCCAAATAAGACACCACGGTAAGATATATTGATGAGTGTTTTGTACTAAGTGGTCAAAACTTTACGCGGTGACAGTCCTGAGATGACCGTAGCTGTTGACGGGACTATAATGGAAAAAAAATTAAAAAAATACACCATACTTACTTACTACTACAGGGAAGCACTGAAGAGTGTTTCAATGTGTGAGAGCTGAAGTGATTTTTCCAAAAAACACAATACAGATCTAGAAGACCTTAATTTGCCACAAGGGAACAATTTTTATTTTTTTTATTTGATTTGATTTATTTCATGATTTTGACCCAAATATCAGACCATACTTTCTTACAGGGTACCAATATAGTGTTTTCACATGCGAGAGCTGTGAAGGTTTCTTCAAATGGACGGTACAGAACAAAAAGACCTTCATGTGCCACAGACAATATGGTTGTATCTAATTTTGATTTTTTTATGATTTTGACCCCGATAACAGACCATACTTTCTTACAGGGTACCACTATTGAGTGTTCACGTGCGAGAGCTGTAAAGGTTTCTTCAAGCGGATGGTACGGTACAAAAAGGACTTCATGTGCCACAAGTAATATTTTATTGATTTGATAGGATTTCTTTCTTGATTTTGACCCAAATAACAGTCCATACTTTCTTGCAGGGACTACTATTGAGTATGCTAGAGCTGTGAAGGTTTTTTTTTAAACGGATGGTTCAGAACAAAAAGACCTTCATGTGCCACAGACAATATGGTTGTATTTAATTTTGATTTTTATGATTTTGACCCAAGTACAGACCATACTTTCTTACAGGGTACCACTATGGCGTGTTCACGTGCGAGAGCTGTAAAGGGTTCTTCAAGCGGACGGTACAGAACAAAAAGACCTTCATGTGCCACAAGTAATATTTTATTGATTTGATATAATTTCTGTCATGATTTTGACCCCAATAACAGACCATACTTTCTTACAGGGTACTACTAAGGCGTGTTCACGTGCGAGAGTTGTAAAGGTTTCTTCAAGCGGACAGTACAGAACAAAAAGGCCATCATGTGCCACAAACAATATGGTTGTATTTAATTTTATTTTATTTTATGATTTTGACCCAAATAACAGTCCATACTTTCTTACTATGACGTTTTCACATGCAAGAGCTGTAAAGTTTTTTTTCAAACGGACGGTATGGTACAAAAAGACCTTCATGTGCCACAAGTAATATTTTATTGATTCAATAGGATTTCTTTCTTGATTTTGACCCCAATAACAGACCATACTTCCTTACAGGGTACCACTATGGCGTGTTCACGTGCGAGAGTTGTAAAGGTTTCTTCAAGCGGACGGTACAGAACAAAAAGACCTTCATATGCCACAAGCAGGGAGGGTGCGAAGTGAACAAGTTCAACAGGAAGAAATGTCCCGCCTGTCGATTTGCGCGATGTCTCCAGTCAGGGATGAAGCTAGAAGGTGAGAACCCACGTTAGTAAGTTTAACCCTTTCGAACCCCTTGAAGATTAACCCTTTCACCGCCAATGTCGCATTTTAGCACCACAATGATTTAACGCTCATGTCATGAAAAGGCCTCAAACCAGGGTCTGTTATCCAAAGAGCCTATTTTCATAATTTTGGGAGGTAAGGATAGGCCTTACTTTATGCATGTCATAGAAGAATCTCCAATATTGCAGACAATTATTTTTCTCTACCCAGGTAAGTTTAATGGAATTTCTTTTGCTGAAAAATGGCTGGCGGTGAAAGGGTTAAACCCCTTTTGTACCATATTTTGTTTCTGAATAGTTCTTCTGCCAATTATGTCCACCTGCCGTAACCGGCAATAACTGACATATACAGAAGTTCCGTTAACCTACCAAAAGTTTCGGTGGACAGTACCGGCAACAGGAAAATATTCTGGTACTGGCCATCACAGTTCACACAGCCGGTGCAATCAAACTTCGCTGTGCAGAAAATATCTGTACATAGATCTATGCGATCGTAATGCGTCATTGTATGTTGCCTTTTAAGACCAAGTTACGTCACTTCTGTGATGTTGTCGTCATCATCAGACAAACAGAACGACAGAAAGACGTCAGAGGGGGGTGATGGGGAGAGCTACACAATCTATGCAGATAAGAAACCGGAGAGCAGAGAGCGGGAAGCCCACAAGCGGGAACACAACCTTGCTATTTACGTAAGCATGACGCAAAACGTTTATCGCGCATCTGCCTGACGTAGGTGTGTGACGCAGGGTCTTTCCTTACCAGCTCGAAAGAAAGTCTCAGGTACCGGTACGCGATACTGATGACATTAATTTTGATCGGTACTAGACCAAAAAATATCGGTAAAAAACGGCATATGCCGGTCTAACGGAACCTCTGCGCTGCGCGGGAGGAAACAAACCAAAAAAAAAGAAAAGAAAAAAGGAATACAGTAGAATCTCCCTATTAAGATCTTCCCTACTATTAGTACTAAGATCACGTTACCCAGACATTTTTTACTGATTTTTTTCCCCTTTCAAAGTCAAAAGTCAAAAATACTTTATTATCACGTTAGGTGAAATTACAGTGTGGTCTCGTACAAGCACATTACAAGCAAGGAAACACATTAACAAAAAGGGGGGCGGGGGGGGGGGGGGGGGGGTGTAGGAAAAAGGGGGGGGGGGAGGGGGGAAAAGAGAAAAGGAACAAGAAAAAAAGGAGGAAAGGAAGGAAAAAAGAAAAGAAAGGGTTAAAAATGAAGGCGGAAGTGGTGGTGGGTTGCATGATGAGTGAGCAAGATAGCGGAGAGTGGATGAATTATTGGGTGTGGTGTGAGAGTTAGATATTTGTTATTAAATGTAAATTTATGTTTCATGCTTTTATTTACCGTATTTTTTCGGATTATAAGGCGATTCTTTTTTCCCAGACGGATGACAGGGATTTTGAAGCATTTTAACGTGAGTATTCGTCGTATCGGCGACTCGTTACCACTTTCGATGTTGTGACTCACAGTAGACCGTACTGAGTACGGCAATCGTTGCCTCTCTTCTGACGATTTTGTTCACTAATAGGGCGCCCTCGTTTATTAGGCGCATAGGTCGAAATTGGAGAAAAAAATATCGCCTTATAGTCCGAAAATTACGGTATCTAAAATGGAAGAAATATTATTTTGGTACTCTCTCAGCAATCCGTCAGGACAGAACGCGGGGCGGCCGGAGCTCTTACGACGGCTGCTCCCCGCACAACAAGCCCCGCCCCCCATCACAGCTGCAGAAGAAGCCCAAACGGCCCAAGGGAGAGAGTTCCTCCGTCGCTGCTCCGGGAGGAGTGGCGGATCTTGGGGATGGAGGAGGGGGGGAGGCGGGGGGAGGAGGAGGGGGCAGTGACGGGGGCAAGAAACATCGGCAGTTGGTGGCCATCTTGAACCACTCCACCATGCCCGACCAGCAGGTGGGTTTGGTAGTAGGTATTAGGTACTTTATAGTCACAGAGGCATCTCTGTGAAATTCGGGTTGCTCCCACCTGGAGAGCGCGTTGCAGCCAGAGGCGTGCCACTGAATTTTTATTTTTATTTTTTCCACCATGCCTGACCAGCAGGTGGGTTTGGTATTAGGTATTAGGTACTTTATAGTCACAGAGGCATCTCTGTGAAATTCGGGTTGCTCCCACCTGGAGAGCGCGTTGCAGCCAGAGGCGTGCCACTGAATTTTAATTTTTTTTCTCCACCATGCCTGACCAGCAGGTGGGTTTGGTATTAGGTATTAGGTACTTTATAGTCACAGAGGCATGTGTGAAATTCGGGTTGCTCCCACCTTTTTTTTTTTTTTTGCATGCGATTTTTGTGTGACTGATGAGGGAGGTGGGTGGGTAAATTTTGACCAAATGACAACTTTTTCGTTGCCACTGGGTTTAATGTATGCTAAGTGCATGGGCACACGGGACCTCGGTTTATCGTCTCATCCGAAAGACGAGTGTCAGTGTTGATGAATTATCGTAGAGTGGTAAAATTTATGCCGCTCACGGGGCTCCCAATCGTCCTTGCAAAACAAGGGGTCCCAGGGACTCCTTCGCTTACGGCATAGAGGGTCCTAGAGGCGGGGTAGAGAGTCCCAGTGGCATTGCGGATGCTAAAAATAATTTTTTCTAGTGCATCCCTGGGACCCCCTGCGCATTCTTTTAGAGGGTCCTTTAGAATGTTTGTACTTCATAGACCCCCAAATGGGGGTCCCTGGGAGTCCTGCTGGAGCTTTTTTTGTGATTTATTGAGTGTTTTCACGAAATAACTGATTGAAATGTGGGCAGTAGACCTCTTTGCTTCAGATACCCCGCCCGCCCTCATGTTTACGACACTCATGTCTCAAGTTCAGCTTCTTTCAGTTTAAATCAGGGATTATTCTTAGCACCGGTCATCAGTCATTGACTGATCAAATTTTGAAATGACCTATTGTTTTTGCAGGAAAGAGGTCATATGACTTATTTATGTTTGCTTCGTGTATGTTAGCAACATAAAGGATTTTGATGTGCGCTGCAAGTGCATCTGATTTCCATAGTGATCAGATTCACTTTGGTGAAACAACAGACTGTAAACATAATTGCCCTGTTATTATTTTATATTGTGTAGTACTGTACTAACTTTTCTCATGAAAAAAAAAAATGAATATCAAGAAATAAAACGGAACAAAACAAAACTTTTCTCGTGTCATTCTTTGAACATGCAGTCTGTGAAACTATGCGATTGATTGCAACAGAGCGTCCTAGAAAACAGTTTTTGTTGCACTGAAGTTGTATTTCTTTTTTCTTGTTTTTACATTATCGATTATGACTTATCGTTTTATGAAAATGACCTATTATATTTTCATCAAACTGACAGGAAACTATCTGAGTGGTCGACACCCCCCCCCCCCCCCCCCCCCCCCCCCCCAAAAAAAAAAAAAAAAAAAAAATCTGTGCTGTGACGATATCAGGTGGCGGACGGTCAAGGTCAGAGGATACCGGAACTGCTGACGGACATCATGAATTTGGAGGCTCTGCTGACGGACGACGACATCGTCACGGAAACGGGTCACGAGGACCCGAATTCTGAGCAGGCGTTGTACAAGTACCTGATGCAGCTGACGGAGCTGCGTCTGTACAAACTGGTGCGCTGGGCCAGGAATCTGCCGCAGTTTGGGGCCATTGCTGTAAGTTTGTGCACAAAGGAATCGTTGATGAGACAGAGCAGTTGCTCACACAAGCATTCAGGCACTTACTCACACACATTCCTGACAAAACTATGTATCTACGAGCTGGCTAGATGGGCCAGGAATCTGCCTCAGTTTGGGGCCATTGCTGTAAGTTTATTGATGAGACCGAGCATG
The DNA here is from genome assembly GCA_017654935.2 of Phymorhynchus buccinoides. Lineage (NCBI taxonomy): Eukaryota > Metazoa > Mollusca > Gastropoda > Neogastropoda > Raphitomidae > Phymorhynchus > Phymorhynchus buccinoides. Next base: position 4,373,918 of record CM065707.1, read on the forward strand.
TGCTCACACAAGCATTCAGGCACTTACTCGCACACATACCTGACAAAACTATGTATCTACGAGCTGGTTAGATGTGCCAGGAATCTGCCTCAGTTTGGGACCATTGCTGTAAGTTCGTGAATGAAGAAATTGGAGGCGAGAGTGTGTGTGGTCACACAAGCATTTACGCACACATACGCACAGATATACACACACACACATACACACACTGATACAGATGTGCACACACACATGTGCTCACATACATGAATAAGCTGACAAAGCTTTTTTTCATCCTGTCCTGTGAAAAAAGAAGCAGGCAACTGCAAGCGCTCGCACACACACTCACACATGCATTTACACGCACACGCACACACACACACACACACCAAAACTATGCATCTGCAAGCTGGTCATATGCTCTTACATACACACATCGATCTGTCTGTTTTACAGACAGACGACCAAATCTTGCTCCTTCAAAACTGCTGGTCAGACCTGCTGGCCCTGGGTGTGTGCTGGCGGTCAGTGTCCACTCCGGACGTGCTGAGCATTTCGGCCACGCGGTCCATCACACAGGAGCAGGCCGTGGCCCTGGGGTTCGGCGATGTGGTCAGCCGCCTGCTCAGCGTCACAGAGATGTTCCGGAACCTCCGTGTGGACCAGTATGAGTATGTGGCTCTCAAAGTGCTGCTGCTTATCACGCCAGGTAATTGTGCGTGTGTGTGTGTGTGAGAGAGAGAGAGAGAGAGAGAAATATTTTCAGAAACCTTCATATGGATCAGTATGAGTATGTGGCGTTGAAAGTACTGCTGCTTATTACACTGGGTGTGTGTGTGTGAGAGAGAGCGAGAGAGATATTTTCAGAAACCTTCATGAAAGTACTGCTGCTTATTATGCCGGGAAGGTTTGTGTGCGTCTCTGTGTGTGTGTGTGTGTGTGTGTGTGTGTGTGTGTGTGTGTGTGTGAGAGAGAGAGAGACAGAGAGAGAGAGTGCGAGAGTTTTATTTGACATTGAATATTTGTTAGCGTCACCGAGATGTTCCGGAACCTCTGTGTGGATCAGTATGAGTATGTAGCTCTCAAAGTGTGATGCTTATCACGCCAGGTAGGGATGTGTGTGTGTGTGTGTGAGAGAGAGAGAGAGAGAAGATGAACATTTCAGAAGATTAACCCCTCGGAAACCTGCACATTTCAGACGATTAACCCCTCATAAACCTACACACATTTCTGACGATGAACCCCTCAGAAACCTACACATTTCAGACGATTAACCCCTCGGAAACCTACACATTTCAGACGATTAACCCCTTGTAGACCTACACACATTTCAGATGATTAACCCCTCGTAAACCTGCACACATTTCAGACGATTAACCCCTTGTAAACCTACTTATTTCTGACGATTAACCCCTCGTAAACCTGCACACATTTCAGACGATTAACCCCTCAGAAACCTACACACATTTCAGACGATTAACCCCTCAGAAACCTACACACATTTCAGATGATTAACCCCTCATAAACCTGCAGATTTCAGACGATTAACCTATCAGAAACCTATACACATTTCTGACGATTAACCCCTCGGAAACCTGCACACATTTCTGACGATTAACCCCTCAGAAACCTGCACACATTTCTGACGATTAACCCCTCAGAAACCTATACACATTTCTGACGATTAACCCGTTGTAAACCTGCAGATTTCAGACGATTAACCCCTCAGAAACCTATACACATTTCTGACGATTAACCCCTCGGAAACCTGCACACATTTCTGACGATTAACCCCTCGGAAACCTGCACACATTTCAGACGATTAACCCCTCGGAAACCTGCAGATTTTTAGACGATTAACCCCTCAGAAACCTACACACATTTCAGATGATTAACCCCTCGTAAACCTGCAGATTTCAGACGATTAACCCCTCAGAAACCTATACACATTTCTGACGATTAACCCCTCGGAAACCTGCACACATTTCTGACGATTAACCCCTCAGAAACCTGCACACATTTCTGACGATTAACCCCTCGGAAACCTGCACACATTTCTGACGATTAACCCCTCGGAAACCTGCACACATTTCTTAACCCCTCGACACATTTCTGACGATTAACCCCTCGGAAACCTGCACACATTTCTGACGATTAACCCCCTCGGAAACCTGCACATTTCAGACGTGAAGGGGTTAAGGGAGCCGAGCAAGATTCAGGAGCACCAGGAGAAGCTCTCTGACGCCCTCCAGGAGTACACGGGCCGCCACTTCCCCCACAGCCCCAGCAAGCTGGGAGAGATGCTGCTGCGGCTGCCTGAGCTGGCCCGCGTCTCCTTCCTTGCCAAGGAGATCCTCCTGCTGGCCCTCCCGCCCTCCTCGTCCTCCTGCGGGCTTCTGGTGGAGTTGTTGAAAGGGGAGAACGCCGTCAAGGAATAGATAGAGAGAGGGGGGGGGGGGAGAGAGAGGGAGAGAGAGAAGTATATGGGCGAGCATGCACCAACAGACAGACGCATGCTTGTGTGAAAACACACACACACAGACTTGCTCCGGCCCTCTTCAGCTTCGTGTGGGCTTCTGGTGGAGTTGTTGAAAGGGGAGAACGCCGTCAAGGAATGATAGAGAGAGGGGGGGGGGGGGAGAGAGAGGGAGGAGAGAGAGAAGTATATGGGCGAGCATGCACCAACAGACAGACGCATGCTTGTGTGAAAACACACACACACAGACTTGCTCCGGCCCTCTTCAGCTTCGTGTGGGCTTCTGGTGGAGTTGTTGAAAGGGGAGAACACAGTGAAGGAAGAGAGAGAGAGAGAGAAGGGTGGGAAGAGAGGGAGAGAGAGACATGTACTGAGCAGAGAGAGTGTGCACATTCACAGACACCAAGTTTAAGTTCAAGTATACTTTATTATCTCGGAATGAGAAATTGCGCATGCATATTGACAGACACACGTGTGCACACACACACACACACACACACACACACACACACACACACAACACACACACACACACACACACAGAGTCTGATACATGCACACACACATACACACACACACACTCGCGCGCGTGCGCGCCTCTTCTACGTGAAGAGATAGAATGGTGTTATGAAGAATGGGTGTCACAAACTGAATCAATTGTATGCTAAAACGGGGATTGTTGTGCGGAAACTGGGTATCATTTTGTACCGAAACCATGAAAGTTCAATGTCTAAAACTTAGATTTGTACAAAAGTAAAAAGTAATGTTTTTGTACACAAATTGGGGCCATTTTTATACTGAAGGTTCATTGTCTAAAACAAATTAGGCCCCATTCTGTACTCATGCTATTTTAAAGAAATTGGGTCGATTTTTGTATTAGACATTCATTGTTTAACATTTAATGTCCGTTTTGTTCCAAAGTAATGCTTTTAATTGTAAATATGTGGGGTCCATTTTATTCTAAAGATAGATGGTGTTGATAAATATAGATTTTCTTTTTTTAACAGGAGTGCCATTATAAACACAATTTCTTCTAAAGATTAATGATTAACAGTACAGACAAAATTGAGACCAAGATTTTGTTGTTGTTCAACTCAAGGAGCGTTATCGTACAAGAATCAGATCCATTTTGTTGTAGTGAAGGATTGGTGTACACAAATTGGCGTTGGCCACGAATCAGATCCATTTTGTTGTAGTGAAGGATTGGTGTACACAAATTGGCGTTGGCCACGAATCGGATCCATTTTGTTGTAGTGAAGGATTGGTGTACACAAATTGGCGTTGGCCACGAATCGGATCCATTTTGTTGTAGTGAAGGATTGGTGTACACAAATTGGCGTTGGCCACGAATCGGATCCATTTTGTTGTAGTGAAGGATTGGTGTACACAAATTGGCGTTGGCCACGAATCAGATCCATTTTGTTGTAGTGAAGGATTGGTGTACACAAATTGGCGTTGGCCACGAATCGGATCCATTTTGTTGTAGTGAAGGATTGGTGTACACAAATTGGCGTTGGCCACGAATCGGATCCATTTTGTTGTAGTGAAGGATTGGTGTACACAAATTGGCGTTGGCCACGAATCGGATCCATTTTGTTGTAGTGAAGGATTGGTGTACACAAATTGGCGTTGGCCACGAATCGGATCCATTTTGTTGTAGTGAAGGATTGGTGTACACAAATTGGCGTTGGCCACGAATCGGATCCATTTTGTACTTAATTAAAGGAATGCACAAAATTGGTTCAATTTTTTTTTACCGATAGACGTTGTACAAGTTGGGTCCAGTCTGTGCTTGAAGGTTTGTTGTTGAACTCAAATTGGGTCCACTTGTGTGTTGAAGGATTGCTACTTTTCACTATGTCAGGATGGCGATAATACACCCATGTTCAACTTGTGTAAGAACAGGTACACGTTGAAATTACTTTAGCAGAGTGAGTTGGACTGTGCCCCTCTGTGATGTGGTAAGATTGAACGTGGTGACAGCCCTGACAGGGCCTTAGTTGTCGACGGGGCTATCATTTTTAATCTTAATCTTGTTGCTCTCTTCCTCAAACTTGCTTCACTTCACATCCCCAAGGCATCTCTGAACGATTTCTTAGTTATCATACAGCCGTGTTGTTTATTAAAAAGAAGGAAGAAGAGGATCAGATTTGGATTCATTTTTGTGGATAAGTTAGATATCTTCTGGTAAATAAGCAGTCCATTGAGTTTTGCAGTTAAAAATGAGTCATTTCTGTGGTCTTTTTTTTTTGGGGGGGGGTCTTTCGTACAAATAGTTCCCCCACCTTGTGGAAGTTCTGTGCTTGTAACTTCCTCTAATCTGTCACTCTCTTTTGACTCTGCCTTTTCCCTTTGCTTACTACTACTGTCATCCGCTGTCTTTCTATCTTACTGGGTCCATTCTCCTGCCTTTTTTCCCTATAAATCCTTACAAAGATTTCTTCAGCCGAAATCGGACATGCTGGGCCTAACTATTTCTTAGTTAGGCACATAACGGCAGCATGACGCATCTATGCTCATATGACAGGAAACTGTCTGAGCGAATGAAGAAGAAGCTAGACGTTATGAACATTTAAAAAAAAGTAGCTTTGAGTTACTCATTTCTTGTTAGTAAAAGGAAGGTTGAAATGAAATAGTTTCTTCCCTTGAAAATGACAAGGATCTTTTATGTTTGATTGGCTTTTTTTTTGCTTTTTCTTTTTAAATTTTCTTGGCTGTTGTTTTGTTGTTTGAAACTGAAATAATCAGAAAGGACACATTAAGAGGCCGCGAGGCCTAGTTGTCCTCATTCTCTGACCTGACCTGACCTGACCTGAAAGGTTGAACTTATTCATATCCCTTGTCAATGAACGGAACTGTCTCCAGACTCATTTATTTGTGAAATTAATGGGGGGAAAAAAATCTGATAATCAACTTTTACGTAGAGTTGCAATAATAATAGGATGTATAATTACGTCAGCGTGACATGCTTATAGTACTGGTGATATTTACCAAGCATGCCAAGACAGTCTCATAATTCTTTAACCCTTTCACCGCCAATGTCGCATTTTTGCACCATAATGATTTATCACCCATGTCATTAACCCTTAGCCTGCCAGGGATTTCAGCCAATGACGTACAGTGTTCAAGAGGTCGCCTCGTGTACACTGACGTTCTGGAACGTCGGAATGGCAGTGTAGAGTGCACGTAATAGCCGACGTTCTGGAACGTAAGCAGTAAGGATTCTAAACGTGTCACAGAGAAATCCCACAATATTGCAGGCAAAATCTTTTCTGTAGCCAAGTAAGTTTAATGGAAAATGTTGGCTCAAATATGGCTGGCGGTGAAAGGGTTAAGCTCTGAAATAATTATTCTGATTTTATAAAAGACGACCAATTTGCATATTAGTCTTTTCTTCATTTTTTTAACGCTTCAAGGGTGTCATGTGCAATGAGAAACGTCTCCACAAATGATGAAATGGCGGCATGTACTTACGTTATTGGAACGCTCGATTTGTTTTAAGATTTGTTATACAGACAAACCCCTATTTTACGACCCTCTGTTAAGCGACCACCTCTCATTTGAGACCGGATTTGTTGGCATGGATGCATTTTACTATGTAAACGACCTCTCTTAAACGACTTCCTCTAAAACGCGACTTATGACCGCCATTTTTTAAATTTTTTACGACCATTGTTGTCGTCTGCATAGAATTCGAGCAAAGGGAAACAACCACGGTCAAGGGCCTGAAAGCGGAGTCGCTTCCCTCGTTGTAGAAAAGATGGCGGAAAGCGTAGGAAAAGCACGAAAATCACTGACTTTGGACGAGAGTGGAGGTGATTAACAGAAGTCGGCGAAGTGAAGCTGTAATACATCGATTGCACAATCCTATGAAGTTGGAAAGACCCAAATCCAGCTTTAATATGTCATTGTATGTGTGCATGAAGAAGAGAGTATGAACTGTGCTGAACTTTTTCTTTCTACGACTGCCAGTGAAAACCTCCGTCATACCTCCCCCCAATTTACGACCGATTTTTCCGGACATTTTGGAAGTCTTAAAATAGAGGTTTGTCTGTATTGTGGACATTTTGGAAGTCTTAAAATAGAGGTTTGTCTGTATTGTGGACATTTTGGAAGTCTTAAAATAGAGCTTTGTCTGCATATGGAAACAATATTGTCTGAAGACTCTGTCAGTACCTGATACGCATGGATGCAACGTTGCCTCGGATACAAGGCCACGCCTGTTTTGCAAACTTTTGACCCCCCCAAAACAAATTTGATTCAAAGTTCCAGGGGAAAAAAGTGTTGAATTCTCACTTTACAAGCCTGGAATAAGCTTCAAATTGAGTACGATTTTGCTTTTTCTTCAGCTTCAGGGGCCCAACGCCCCCCAGACCCCCCGGGCCGCCTTGCCTGTTTTGGGATTTTCTTCAGTTGCATCCATGAATATGTCAAGACATAATGTACAATGTTGAGTTAAAATCTGTGTACATATATAATATCTTTATCTTACGAACGATAATGTCAAAATAGTCTTAGAGCGTAATACCAAGACATAATGTACAAAATTGTATGAAACGTGTGTACATTGTAAGTACGTGTTGCATGCAGTACATCAAAAGACAACGTAAACTATGATGTTGTGTGAATACTTTGTGTTGATGTAAAGGTAATATATTCTGTTGTGTAAAGGACCTGTATTTATGTATGTCTGCAAAAAAAAGATAATGCAGAAATAATCTGTATTGTACAAGAATATTTATTTTCTAAAACGGCGCAGTTCACTATTTATTTTCAATAATTATTATTGGTTGTCCTGGACAGATACATTTAGAAACTCAAAGCTAAAGACATAATTTTTGAAAAAGAAAACATTGGGAGCTCTACTAGTAGTACTAGTACAGTGGAATCTCCGTTACAAGACCTTCAAAAATCATCCAAAATGGTCTTATAAGGGAGGGGTCTAATAATGGAGGTAATTTTAATACTTACAAAGAAGGGCAATGTCTCAGAGAAGTAGGTCTTATGTGGGAGGGAGTCTTATAATGGGAGGTCTTATAAGGGAGGTTCCACTGTACTTACAAAGAAGGGCAATGTCTCAGAGAAGTAGGTCTTATGTGGGAGGGAGTCTTATAATGGGGGGTCTTATAAGGGAGGTAATTTTGATACTTACAAAGAAGGGCAATGTCTCAGAGAAGTAGGTCTTATGTGGGAGGGAGTCTTATAATGGGAGGGAGTCTTATAATGGGAGGGTCTTATACGGGATAACATGGGTGCAACTCTTTCAGTTTTACATGGATTTCAGGGTTTTTTCGTTTTACCCAAAACAGATCTTCAGGGTTTTTTAAAAATTCCCCCCCCCAATTTTTTATATAAAAAAAATGACTACAAGCGATTCTGGGCGTTTTGAACTTGGTTGTTCTATCCTGGAAGTCTCTCTACTCTGGGAATCTTGAAAACAGCATGGTGATGCCATATTGCTTTCACTGGCAATGTAATCATTTTACGAGGCTTATCGGACTCAAAACTGTCTCTGTCCATCATTGTAACTGTCTGCCTGTCTCGTTATCTCTCTTTATCATAATATCACCTGCTTTGCTACCTTTATGTTCAAATCTGTATGGTGTAATATCATGCCTTGCCATGTTTGTATTCTATGTTCATATATGTATCAAGGACAGATTGGAAGACTAGGCGTTGCCTAAAATCTTTATCCTTGAAAAATAAAGTTAAGGATTTGAAGTTTTCTCTCTCGCGTTGCCCCCCTGAATCGTCCAACAGGGCTGTGCGCCCCTGTACCCTGCCAGGGCCCCAGGGCCTCAGGGTCCCTGAACCCCTGCCTTTCAGTTTTTTGTTCATTTTGGGGGAGTTGCACCCATGGCATAGAAAGATAGATATCGCTGCATTGCCCTCCCCGGGGGGATACCGGGGGGGTCTTTCATAAAAATAGTTCCCCCACCTTCTGGAAGTTCTGTGCTTGTAACTTCCTCTAATCTGCCACTCTCTTTGACTCAGACTTTTCTCTTTGCTTTCTATCATCTACTATCTTTCTGACTGATTGGCCCATTATCCTGCCTTTAAAAAAAAAAAATCTTCCAAATAATTTTTTTTTGTTGAGCTCCCCCGAAATCGGAATGTGTCGGCTGTACGCAGCGAGGAGACCAGTGAAAACTGAAAACCGGACACATACGTACCTTACCCATTATGGCCATTTGGCCTGGGAACGCAGAAGAAGCTGCATTGCCAACAGCACACTTTCCCTGTGACTAGGGTAGGCCAAGCAGAACTGTATCAGTGTACGCACTGCTAGGTGATTGGTATCGTAATCAACTTTGGTGGAGGGGAGTTAATTAGAAAGAGAGTATTAACCCTACGTTCAATTTCTGTATCAGTGTCGATTTTTGCGCACAGATATGCGCAGGGTTCCTGAAAACGTAGAGAGAGAGAGAGAGAGCGTATTTACGCACAGACTTCTCAAACCCCCCCCCAGAATCTCAAACCATGCGTGAAATTTACCCTTTGAAATCTCCAGTAAAGGGTGAGATGGCGCAGTACAATGACAAGACGTGCTTTAACGTAGTCGTTCATTTTTAATATTTTTTTTACTAAGCTTACAACGTTTTTTTAAAAGTATTTCAATCGTTTGCTAGGCTAGTCTTAAGTAGTCGAAAGAAATGTGATTCTCATATTCTCATTTTAACATTGTATATACTGTGCGTGTGTTTTTAATTTTTTGCGGCCATTGCGATCACAGAACTATAATATTTATTGGTGTTCAATGATATTTACAAATGATTTTCTTTCTTTTGAACAAACGAACAATAATTTTTAACCACTTGTGCTCTTTGCATGCACTATATTATTACGTATGCCTATTGTTTTTATTTTATGAAATTAAGCGAAGGATCCATTTCAACTGTTTTGCGCAGTTACGTTTGTATATATTTTTGTAATCATGCCATTGGTGAAGTGACGGAAAATACTTTTATGGGCAGCATGGGATTTGTTTATTCCGGTGTTGGTCGGTGGTTGGTGCCTTCTTGTTTTGGATGGCGGACATTTTTGTTGAGATATTGTGGGTATTTAGTCATTTTTTTTCTTTTCTTTTCTCGGTTAAGTCTTTTTGTCACAGTCGGATCTTTGAATATATTCATACAATACGAAGAATTTCATTTCACTCTCAAAATATTTTTGTCCTTGCCACACTATTTTTTTTTTCTCCACGAAAATAATTTTATTGTGTTCCATTGTTGTCAGGAGTTTTGATGTGTGTGTGTGTGTGTGTGTGTGTGTGTGTGTGTGTGTGCATGGGTTCTACTCTTTCATTTTTATACTGATTTCAGTATTTTAAATTTTACCAGAAACTTAACTTCAGATTTTTTTAATTCATCCCCCCAAAAAAAGACAAGCGATTTGAGGCGTTTTGAACTTAGTTGTTTTATCTTGGAAGTTTTCAAAAGCAATGTAATAATTTTACAAGGCTTATCAGACTCAAACTGTCTCTGTCTATCATTTTAACTGTCTGTCTGTCTGTGTCGTTATCTCTCTATCTTAAGTTGCTCCCCCCCCCCCCCCCTTCGCCTGAATCGTCCCCTATACCCTGCTGGGTCCCTGGACCCCTGCCTTTCAGTTTATTTTCATTTTCGGGGAGTTGCACCCATGTATGTGAGTGTGCATGCATGTGTCTGTATATGTGTGTACCTGCGTGCGTGTGTATGTGAGCATGCCTGTGTGAGATTCCTCATTTAAATTGTCCACGTGCAGTTAGCTTTTAGTCATTTTTGTGGTTATTATTACAGTCTCCACAGCTCTCGTGCTTTGTTTGCGAAGGTTTGCGCTGCGTCAGTGTGCGATGACACCACTAACACCACCTGCCCATGTTAAAGCCAGTGGCAACGAAAAAGTTGTCATGTGGTCAAAATTTACCCGCCGTCTTTCATCAGTCACACAAAAAATCGCATGCAAAAAAAAAAGAAAAAGGGTGGCGCGCCTCTAGCTGCGACACGCTCTCCAGGTGGGAGCAACCCGAATTTCCCAGAGACGCCTCTGTGACTAAAGTACCTAATACCTAATGTAGTGTGCTGCTACTGTGTGCTTGTAAGTTGATCCCCCCAAAATAGCAGAACTATTCTGGAAAGCTGGGATTCGTTTTACAGGGTTCGTAGCAGTTTGGGAAGGTTTGGGGAAAATAGACTTCATTTTCAAGGCCCATGAAAGTTTGTGAAAAATGAAAAACCAAGAGTAGTGTCTGTCAACTCTTCATCAATCTGCCCCCCCAAATCGCCCAGGACCATAATTTTGAATCATCGTGCCAAGAAAAAAAATTATAATTATGAAATAAAATGAATATTTTGATGCATACGATCGGTGAGACTTACTTTCGATTTTTAAGCGGAATTGGCGCGAGTTGCTTCCCTTTAAAGACATCCGGGTCTTTACGCGTACCGCACAAAATGCTGGGCAAATGTGTCTTCAGTGAGCTTTGGCTCGAAAATTCTGCATATAAAGTATGGCTGCGAAAGGATGCAACCAACAAGCGCTCAGCATATTGTGCGGCTTGCCGAAAAACCTTCGATGTGGGAAAACCCTAAAGTTGGGCTTTGAAAGTTAGTGAAAAGTTAGTGAAAATTAGGATGCTGTTTGGCTATGAACCCTGTTTTATTTCCCAGGGGGTGTCCCCGTGCACTCTCTCCCGTGAGCGCTTAGGGCAGGTGGTGCTAATGGTCAAATACATGCAGGGATCATTCTTAGCACCGGTCATCAGTCATTGACTGATACAATTTTGAAAAAAATGAGCTATTGTTTTTCCAGGCAAGAGGTCATATGACTTATTATGTTTACTTCGTGTCTGTTAGCAAAATACAATTAAGGAATTTGATGCGATTCCATAGTGATCAGACTGACTTAGGTGAAACAACAGACAATAATTGCCCTATTATTACTGTACATTGCATAGTACTGTACTACAGTACCCCCTCACGAACTTTTCTCATGCAAAAAAAATATGAATGACGGATCGTTTTTCTTCTAAACTTGCCTCCTCATTTACGACTAACGCGTTCTACGACCGTAAATCTTGAATATTTTACGACCGAAACACATTCTGACCTTCTCGCACTCAGTTCGAACGCACAGCTGGGGTAACTGTTGTTAACTCAAAAACTTTTCACGCAAATTGAAGAATTTAATTATCACGATCTGACCACTAAATGTCACTTTTATGCACATGTGCATCACTGAGCATTTATGATCAAAGTTTGAACTGAAACCTCGTGTCGATCTTTACGCTCTGTGCACACGTAGGCCTAGAAAAAAGTTGAAACTAGGTGATCGGTCACACTCCATAAGTTGGAACTCAGTGAATTCTCACTATTACAAAAAATTTGAAAAGCAGCTCCTTTCCGTTTTCAAACTGATAAATCGGCGTTAGTGCGTGCACTAAACACTTTTCTAATTGAAAGCTGGTCATTAGCGTTTGCCGTGATTTCTATTTGCGATGTGTGCGGCGCCATTTTGTCAGCCGAGTGTATGCGCGGTAAAAGTTCCGTGTGTGCACTGTGACTGAAAATGAACTGCCAGAGCGTAAAATGGCGAAAATTAGGTCTGCACTGCTGTTATGTGTAGTTTGTGTGCGAGTGCAACAGGGGCCGTCGAGCACACTTTCTGTTTTCGCTCGTTTTCGTATATTAGCTAGACCGCGGATGTTTCATTCAAGAATGACGGAGAAAGCATGTTTTTGTTTTAGTGTATGCATGTGCTGTGCGGTGTAGTGAGTCACTGAGTGCATTGTTTTGGTCACCCCCGATTTAAGACCCCCCTCTTTTACGACCGATTTTTCGCGATTTTTTGAATGTCTTAAAAGAGGGGGTCGACTGTACTACCAAAGACTGTATAGGGGAAGATAAGCATCCGGTCTCTTTTCCCTATATGAGTAGTGAGGACAGAAACACTGGTTATGTCCCTTTTAAACAGGACACATTTTACACGTCGATAGGCCAGTTGAATTCTCCGTTCAAGTTCCAGTCTGAGTTTTTGGATAGCCTCTGTGAATGATGTACTGTCGACACTAACGATAACTCTATCAGCCCGGTTCGCCGAGCTCTTAAGTAGTCCATCTTACCCTTTTAGAATATCTTTGCTACTACTAGCTTTTCTCATGCAAAAAAAATGAATAGGGGAAGACGGGGTAAAAAGCGCATGGGCGGGTAAGAAGCCCACCCCAATTATCTCATGAAATGAAGCAAATTTCAGTCTCATTTTGCCCATGAGACGAGCGTTAATGTCTAGCATTCGTCTCATGGGCAAATTTGACTGAAATTTTCCATTTCATGAGATAATTGGTGTGGGCTTCTTACCCGCCCATGCGCTTTTTACCCCGTCTTCCCCTATAAAAAAATAAAATGAATATAAAAAACAAAACAAAACCCCAACTTTTCTCATGTTGTTCTTTGAACATGCAGTCTGCCACTGTGAAGCTATGTGTCCTAGAAAGCGTTTTGTTGCATTCAATTGGTATTTCATATTACATTGACTTATCGTTTTATGAAAATGACCTATTATATTTTCTTTGAACTGGTCAAATGACCTAGGATGTCCTGTGATCCCTGTACACGTTGTTATTTTTCACTCTTTCCCCATGGCAATCCAGTCATACGATCGTAGTACAGTGGAGCCTCCCTTTTAAGGCCTTGAAAAATCGTCCAAAACGAGGTTTTAATGACCCCACCCTCCCCATCACCTATCACATTCCCTCTTTATGTTTGGAAGATTTCTTAAGATTTCTTACCAGCTAAAAGAGGGAAAATACACCGGAACCTCCCTTATAAGACCTCCCATTATAAGACTCCCTCCTACATAAGACCTACTTCTCTGAGACATTGCCCTTCTTTGTAACTATTACAATTGCCAACCTTATAAGACCCCACCCTTATAAGACCTCATTTTGGATGATTTTTGAAGGTCTTATAAGGGAGGTACCACTGTACATGATTGCCATGATTTTGACACGTGACGTGGTGGGTCTTTAAATACATGGGTGCAACTTTTCCTGGTATACAAGGATTTCCTGTTTTTGAATTTTACCTGAAAAGGAAGTTCCTTTTTTTTTAAAAATTTGTCAAACAAGATCTTTGTACTTCATACTGTATTTTTCAAACACTTTAAAATAAGCATCATATAGTAATTTAGCAAGTGTCCGTGTGTGTGTGAAACACAAAACGGGCCTTATAACTCCGCCGTTTTGACCGAATCGCTTCAAATTTGCTGTGAGCCCTAACGGGGCGATGGCAACGGCAACCGAGGCGGCCGTGTCATTTGCGCGGTTCGGCAAATGCGCGAAACGCGCATCCGCCGGCCTCTCAGCGCCCGTATTGCCTTCGAATTTGGCAGGAAGATGACCGGGGACGGTGACTATCCGTGTACCAAACCAGAAGCGCATCGGTTCAGAAACGCGCGCTATATGACTCCGCCGTTTCTTAACCGAATCGCTTCAAATTTGCTGTACTCAGCGTTACCAGTACTTTGCGTTACCGTTACTAGGCGTTACCGTTACTAGGCGTTACCGTTACTAGGCGTTACTGGTACTCAGCGTTGCGCTAGTTTGTATAAATTGTGGAAAAAGCAAACTAGAATCCCTTCATAAATCAAATTTTTTTTCTTCAGCTGCAGGGGGACATTACCCCTTTACCCCGGTTTTTTTTTTCATTTTGTGTAGTTGCACCCATGTAAGCTGGAGGGAGTTGTATAAGGGAGGTAATTTTAATACTCACAAAGAAGGGCAATGTCTCGGAGAAGTAGGTCTTAAAGACACACTGACGCACCACGATTAAGCCCCTTGTTTTTTTGTCTGGGTAGCTGTGACCCACATCCAAATTTCCCCAACTTCAAATTGAGGCTGCTCTTTAAACTGATGTGTCGGTTTGAATTTGGGGCCATTTATATGGGAGTCAGACTTGGTCAAAACAAGATTTCTTTCCAGTTATAAGAGGGAAAACACGTGAAAACGTGAAGGCAGTAGATTTGCCTACCTTACCACAGAAAATGAACACATGTGCACAGAGCAACAAAAAAATAGAAATTCTCCTATTACAATAGGAGTATTTGATGCTCAAAATGTGGCTAGAAACAAATTTTATTATACTGATTAATATAGAATTGAAAGAATCCACAGATAAGCCGCATCAGTCTATAAGCCGCATGGGCCAAAGTTGAAGAAAAACGTAGCGGCTTATAGTCCGCATTTTATGGTAGTTCAAAGTCAAAGTCAAAGTCAAAAATACTTTATTATCACGTTAGGTGAAATTACAGTGTGGTCTCGTACAAGCACAATACAATCAAAGAAACACAACTAAGGAAAAATGAATGACAAATCATGCTTCGCAAAAAAAATTGAACATAGGGTCGATACAAGCGACTATCAAAACAATAAGAACTGCCCTCTTTCCCACCATTTCTATTATCGCATTCATTTGTTCGTTATAGTGGAGATGACTTGCCCAACCCATGCCCACCCTCTCCAAAGGGACCCAGGACTGCTGGCCTCAAAGGCACCCAAAGCTATCTCTTATAAAAGGCTGCAGAACTAATATGTATGTATGCTAGTCACTCGTTTCCGAGTCATAGTCTTCCAATAGCAGAGGGGGCTGTACCATGCTATTCTGGCACCGTAGAAAACCATCTATTTTGACCTGCCTATATGGAGATGACTTGCCTATTTTGTACATTTTGCCCCAGTACTCTCGGCCAAAGGGAAATTGATACGACAAAGCTGGCGTGGGGGAAGGTCCCCTAAGATTGGTCAACCCATCCCTTTTGCTGCAGCACCAGAGCCGGTGCAAAGGCCCCCCCCCCCCCCCCCCCCCCACCTCGTTTGAGAGTCATAGTCTTCAAAAAGAGACTAAAAAGTACCGGATTTTTCATTTACCGTAGAAAACCATCTATTCAGACCTGCCTACCCATATGATTTTTCCGTATTTTGTACACGATTTTGAGCCCCAGTACTGCAGTACGGTAAATGGAAAATTAATACGGCAAAAATTTGAACTTAAGGTCTTCTAAGATCGGTCAAAATCGAGTGTTTTTCGTCATTTCGCATGGCATGTTTAATGTTCTTAACCCTTTGAAATACGGAATTTTGAGAAAAAGTACGGAATTTTATTTTGTGGAGTACCTAAAAAAAGAAATTGGGAGTAGGCAGGTCTGTCTATTGTGCAGCTCTCGTGTTACTGTTGGCCCCCTGCTACAGGCTGATGTCAGCCAATGATAAATACCCCCCACATCATGTGTCACATTACCTCTTATGCTAGAAAGATTTTCTTACCAGGAAAACGCATGAAAATCTTGCTTTTGCCACTTGATGTGGTGGGTCTTTAAAGTCCTCTGAGCAAAGGCCATACTAAGCTCCAGTTCAAAATGCCTCTAGTCATTGTTAAAACAGTACAAATGATTACAGTGGAGTACACTCACCACAAAACTGGATAACATGAAATATTGGTTAACGCACAAAAATATGTTTGAACGGACAAAACCCCTCTTTATTATTACTATCGTTATTGCTTTAACACAAATACTGGTTAACACACACAAAAAAATCTTTGTCCCCTGAATTTCGTCTCAACCCCTTCGAGACTTCACTGCCAAACATCATGACTGGCCTGGGCTTGCCTAGAGGAAAAAACAAATAAGCGCAACAAAACTCAACACTGTCAATGATTCAGTTTTGACAACATTACTGGTTGATCCGAGTTTATTTTTCGCTTTGAAATCGTGGTTACTTGCATTAAAATCGGAATCATTAGTCTCCTTATTACTATCACTGTTAATGAAAACATATTGGAGTATTTTCTGAGGCTCGTGTAAGGCCGATGTTTTTGGGGGACATTTTCAACATTAAAAATTGAAACAGAAGTGCCAAGTGATGAAGAGAAGTAACTCGATAAACGTGGTTTGGATTGAAAAAAAACATGGATTTAGACATGGATTTAGACAAGTTTTAGACTACTAGAAATTAGGCTGTTCCCTGTTCTGAATACTCGGAATTAGGCCCTGAATGGCGGTCTCCTGTTCCGAGTATACTCGGAAATCGTCCAGAATGAGTTAAGAGTACTCCTGTTCTGTAAATTGTAATTGTAGTAAAGTTAGCACTTGGTCTGTGTCTCATTGTGCTGCTGCATCTCATCATGTTGAAGACCTTAACATACCGCATTCCGGAGAATACTAGGAATTAGGCGAATGGCGGTCTCCTGTTCCGAATACGGACTACAGGGGTGCTACTCATTCATTTTTATACCAATTTCAGCATTTTCAACCCTTTCGCTCCTGCCAGCCATTTTTTAGCCAAAATATACTATTAACTCTACTATAATTGTGAATTCATCTGTGGCATGAATAAGGAATTAGGCCTATCCTTAGTTCCCAAAACTAGGAATTAGGCCCTAAGGTCTTTCAGATAACAGGCCCTGACTTGATGCCTTGTTCCGTGACACTCGGTGTTAAACCATGAATGTGGTGCAGAAATGGAATTAGGCATTGGCGGTGAATTCGTCCGGAGGGTTAAACCAATCGTGGTGCACTAAATGTGACATTGGCTGCTGCATCTCATGTTGAAGGGTTAAACCATTTTGGTGCATAAATGTGACATTGTTCGGTGAAATCGGTTTCGCCAAACATCGTGGGTGCAAAAATGTGACCTGAATTGGCGGTGAAAGGGTTAAATAAGGACTACATCGTGGTGCATCAAATGTTTATACTGACATTTTTTAATTTTACCAGTGAACTGAACTTCAAATTCATCCATCGTGGTGCATAAATGTGACATTGGGGCGTTTTGAACTTAGTCTAGTTGTTCTATCTTGGAAGTTTACAAAGGCAATGTAATAATTTTACAAGGCTTATTAGACTCAAACTGTCTCTGTCTTTGGGGTCTGTTTTCGTTATATATCTCTCTTAGCTTTCACCGCCAATGTCGCATTTATCCACAATTGGAAGTTTACAAAGGCAATGTAATAATTTTACAAGGCTTATCAGACTGTGAGGTAAACTGGCTCAGTAAATCACAGAGGAATTCCCAATTTGCAGATCTGTCTGTTTCTCTACCCAGTTAAGTTTAAAGGTATTTTTGGGCTGAAAATGGCTGGCGGTGAAAGAGTTAAGTTGCCCCCCTGAATTGTCCGACGGGGCTGCCGGGGCCATGGGTCCCTGGACCCCTGCCTTTCAGTTTTTTTCATTTGGGGGAGTAGCACCCATGTGATTATAAGGCGCACCTGATTATAAGGCGCACCCCCCCCCCCCCCCCCCCCCCTCCCCTCCCAAACTTGACTCAACTTTCAGATTTTGTTACTTTATTTTCTTACTATATTATCAGTCACATAAGACGCATGGGTCACAGACTAGGGAAAAAGTATCGCCTTATAGTCCGTAGAATACGGTACTTATTCACTTGTGTATATACAAGGATCAAAATTGTACATGCATGCAAACGTGTTTGAGAAAGAACAAAAGCTATTGGAATGCCTTGTATATTTCAAGTTTATTCTTGTGTTTTGTTTTTATTTCATTTTTGGTCTATTTTATCCGTTATGTAATGTGGCCTTTTAAATTTTTTTTTTTTTTAATCATTAGTATCGTTTGATTTTCCACCGTGGGAGGTATTTTGTATAAATAGTTCCCCCACCTTCTGGAAGTTCTGTGCTTGTAACTTCCTCTATTCTATCACTGTCTTTGACTCTGCCTTTTCTCTTTGCTTACTGTCATCTACTATCTTTCTGCCCTTACCCGGTCCATTCTCCTACTCTTTTTTTCACGAAACACTTTCAAAAAGATTTCCTCCTCCAGCCGAAGTCGGACTTGCTGGGCCTGACTATTTCTTGGTTAGGCGCATAACAGCAGCATGACGCATCTGCGCTCATAATTGACAGGAAACTGAGCGATCGAAGAAGAAGAATCGTTTGATTTAACTGTTGTAATAATTGTGGTCTCTGGGTTTATCGTTTTATGTGATGGGGTTATTTTATTTCTGTCATATTTTAGTTTTCAATTTTACCCTGAACTAATTTTTTTTTTATTACCTTTTTAATATTTTCTTTCTTTGTTATAATTGTACAGCCATGTCTTTTTTTAAATGAAAAAGATGGTAAAGAGTTTTAATTATTTTGGACAATATTATTTCTGTGAATTTGAATTTTTTAAATTTTGCTTTTTGTTCATTATAGTAATTATTATGACTTCTTATTGTTCTGGATGAGAATGTATCTTTTTTTTTGTGAGTGTGAGTTTGTTGTTGTTGTTTATGAAATTAACTATCTCTATGGATTATGTTGTTCTCATTATTGTTAATATAAATGAGCATACATAGCTAGGTTTCCCCAAGTTTGCCCCCACCCCCTCCTCACCCTGTCCCCCCACCCCCCCCACCCCCCCAAAAAGGGGGGGGGGTGTAGGTAGGTACTGGTGCTTGCTGTGTTCCAGGGGGAGAGCATCCCGAATTTCACAGAGATAAGTCTCTGTGACTAGAATATACCAAATAAAAAATAAGGATCACTCAGCAGCAGTGCAGTGTCTCCTCGGTTGGTTGCCTCCTGACGGCCCTAACATAGATTCGCTCCTCTTGGACTGCTGGTCTCGGATTCTGCGACGAGGCTGAACAAGCCGGAGGTGTGGCTGCGAGTTGGGACTCGGAATGAGCGGCGTGGGAGCAACGCCACTGTACGGCCCAGAAGATGGGACAGCAAAAAAAAAAAAAAGAAAGAAAGTAAGGATCATGTTCGCGTACTAGATACTTGAATTTTTATTGTTATGCATTCACATGTCTGTAATCTTTACTTCTTCTTCTTCGATCGCTCAGGCAGTTTCCTGTCAATTATGAGCGCAGATGCGTCATGCTGCCGTTATACGCCTAACTAAGAAATAGTTAGGCCCAGCATGTCCGAATTCGGCTGAAGGAAATCTTTTTGAAAAGTGGTTAATATAAAAAGGCAGGAGAATGGACTGGAAAGGCAGAAAGATAGTAGATGACAGCAAGCAAAGGGAAAAGGCAGAGTCAAAGAGAGTGACGGATGAGAGGAAGTTACAAGCACAGAACTTCCAGAAGGTGGGTGAACTATTTATACAAAGACCCCCCCCCGGTATCCCCACAGGGGGTAATCTTTACGAGTCACACTTTTAAAGGTGGACACTTGATATTGTATAATACTACTACTGTTGAGGATGTACGGATTGAATGCGTGTATGAATTAATTGCTGAATACATTGTATTGATTATTATATGAATGTAATATTCTTGTAGATATTATTGCATAATTATTGTTGTTGCTATGTTTATTATTGTGAAAAAAATCTTTTTGCAGCAACTGAGTTCATTTTTCTCTTGAACAAAAAAAAAGACGAAAAAATAAATAATATGTTTTAAGAAATGTGTGTTATGCGTGCGTGTGTTTGTGTGTGTGCGTGCGTGCGTGCGTGTGCGTATGTGTGTGATCACATGCAAAGCGTGTGAGTGTGTAAAAAGGACAGAAAAGAGCGCAAGGAGAGTACATCTGTATTGTTAGAAATTCGGAAATGTCCTGGTGTTGCACTGCCTCCGAGCATTGCCTCCAGGATCGTTCCCACCATCTTTATATCTACTAATGTTCCATGTGTGTCTGTTCCAGACCGGAGGACGTTAAGCAGAATTTCATTCACAAGGAGAGTACACATAATATTTAACACTTTCAACAGTTTGTCAGTCATTGCTTGCTCATACAGGCTGTCTCATAATAAATGCGACCCTCTAAATTAGCGATACAAAAATTGACTTTACAAGATAATTATCATTTCGATCTTTCCGGTTGGTAAAGACGATTCCATGCATGGAAGATCGCAATAATTTAGTTTTTCCATAATGTATTTGTGTGCTTCAGAAATTAACAGTTTTTAAGGTACCCCTTCTTCAGAAGAAGCCTTTTTTGAGGTTCAGGAACTCCCCCCGTGGGGATACCGGGGGGTCTTTTGTATAAATAGTTCCCCCACCTTCTGGAAGTTCTGTGCTTGTAACTTCCTTTAATCTGTCACTCTCTTTGACTCTGCCTTTTCCCTTTGCTTCCTGCCATCTACTATCTTTCTGCCTTACCGGTCCATTCTCCTGCCTTTTTTCACGAAACACTTTCAAAAACATTTCCTCCGGCCGAAGTCGGACTTGCTGGGCCTAACTATTTGTTAGTTAGGCGCGTAACGGCAGCATGACGCATCTACGCTCATAATTGACAGGAAACTGAGCGATCGAAGAAGGTTCAGGAACACTCGCAATTTCAATGGCTGTTTGTAGTGTAAAGGAAGGTCCCCAAAGACCACAATATATATTCCCAGTTTACTGGTAAGGCTGGGCGAATTTTGTTGCTGAAGGGAGTGTAGGGGAGGTGGGGGGTGTGGGGGAGGTGGAGCTGTTCGTCCATCCGTCTTTGTTTCGTTGTATCCGATACTCTTCTTCTTCTTCTTCGTCTTCCAACGGTTAGTAAAAGTCGGTAAGAGCAGGGAGAAGTCCCACTACCTGGTATGAACAAATTGATAGCCATGTTCCCAAGCCCTCCCTCACCTCCTGCTCATTCCATCCCCCACAAAAGATGGTGATGCTGCGACTACGACGACGCGCTCTCCTGGTTGGTGGAACCCTAATTTCACAGCAGGGGAAGCTCTGTTTTTAGAATATATGCAACACACACACACCTACACCCACACACACCTACACCCACACCCACACACCCCTACACCCACACCCACACAATGGTAAATGGAGTCGCTCCCCCAAAAATTATCAAGACTTTTGCTAATTAATCCAAATAGACACACCCACAAGCTTTCTTTTACCAGACCACGAAATAATGTTTATAAATCTAGTTTTGTTTACTCAGGGGGCACATCATGGAATAGTCTGTCTTTTTCTCTAAAATCGTGTCCTTCAAAACAAACGTTTGAAAAAGCACTTAAAAAGAATATGCTTGATGCTTTGTAAAATACCTGATGTGAATATGAGAATGAGTGCCTAAGGCTCTATTGTTGCTATTGTAAATTGCTTTTGTGTTTGTGCTGCCGTGCAATTGTAGACGAGGAGACATTACAGGTGCGTGCAAATTCGTGGTGTTTTTTTTTACCCGTTCCCTTCCTTCTGCGCTTTAAATGTAAGCGGTGTTCGTTTATTTTCTTGTTTTTTTTTTCCTTCCGTCAATTTATCAGTTTAGGCTCTGTAGGCTTTTGAAGCCTTTTGCCCTCTAAATATTTGTCTCAAATGTATATAAATTTATATTTTCATTTTTCTTCTTTCTTTTTTTTTTGCCCGTGAATTACTTCGGCTATTGTGTATTTGTTTTTTTGTTTGTTTTTTATTTCTCCAAATTTGTGGAGTACATAATAGTATTAAATTTGTTGTCAATAAGATTTGTAAACATATTTAGTGATGATGCATTTACAGTTTCATTAGAAAGATTGTTCCATGCAGTTATTACTCTGTTAGTAAAAAAAGTTTTTAAGATCTTAATATTGACTGAAAAAGAGGGATTCTCTTTCGGTTAAGCAAAATAACACAATACAATAAGTTAAAAAAAAGAAAATAAATCTGGGATAAAATATAAATTGGGATGCTGGAAAATAGGTAGGCCTATTAGTAAGCATAATACTGGTCAGTTATACCTCTGGCTTATATTAATTGCTTTTATAATTATTTCAATTGTTTCAATTTTTGGTAAGCATACTTAGCAATCCTATAAAGTTTTATCCAAAATTAAATGGGGTGAAAAACAGCGTCAATCGCTAATTAAAGTAAGCACTATTTTCTTTTGCGCATTTAGCTCCTCGATATTGTACGTCGGTGTTTTAAGTGCGTAGTGACGCCTTGAAGAAGAAAAAAACACCGACGAAGACACCCTTTACTTTACAAAAAGCATCTCATCAACACACAAAAATAAGAACTAAAATTGCAGCAAATCACTATTTTTACGTTATCTAACAAAACACTCATGCTATTTATGAAACATTAGATCTTGTCCTGAGCCGACATCAATGGCGTCGTAATACAGCAGTCGGCGTAGTAATACAGCAGTCTTTGCCACCGAGATAAACTGGCTACGGAAGTCACAGCATGCTAAAACTTATGGTGAAATTTAAAGATTATAGTGCATTTTGGTAAAGGTCACAAGCATCTTAATGCATTTTGGTAAAGGTCACAAGCATCTGTGTATTCCGCGTTTGTAGCGTTACTGCAGACACTTCAAATCTTCCAAAAAATCTTCAAATCAATGAAGGCGGATGATTAATGAAAGAAGAAGACACTGGCACTAAGCTTTGATCTTGACCCTAAACCAAACCCTTTCAACCGGAACCTGTTTTATTAGGCAGCGCATATGAAGCACAGGCAACTGAGAGAGAGAAAGAGAGAGAGAGAGAGAGGCACTCGCGCGCACACAAACAGCCAAATCCACCATCCACCCACCCTACATACACATATTCACCGAAATACATCCACCCACCCGCACACACACACGCGCACACACACACACACGACTCCTCCACACACACACACACACACACGCTTGCACCCACATTTTCCTACCCACCCCCACCCCCCAACTGAACAATTCTCAACCCATTCTAGCTGTCCTGCCAAGAGTTTCAAAAATAGTAGACCGGGGTGTTGGGCACGCGGGGCAATTGGCGATGACCTGTGCTGGACTGTGATGGCTCCGACACACCGCTGACCATAGACGCGTACGTGGAGGCTTCTGGCTGAAAACCCGACGTCTCGCTCTGGAGAACGGAACTGCTCTCCATGTTGGAGAATCCCGAACTTTGGCTGAATTCATCGGGAACCACGTTCTGGGATACCGTCGACATGCGATGGGACGACGGTGTTGGTCTCTTTGTGTGCATTTCTCGGGCGGCTTGGGTCATCTTCCTGCGCTGAACGTAAAGTAGCACGACGAAGACCATGCAGATTAGCATCACTCCCGAGGGCACGCCTACTGCGATGAGCAGTCCCTGGGTCATGTAGGCTTTAGTAGGTGCATTGGTAGGTGCCAGTGCTGTAGTATTTGAGACTGAACCGCGGGTGGTTTCGCTTTGACTCAAAGTTGGAGGAATCTGGCAGATCTGAAGGTCAGCCCCGCAGCCCCCTTCACAAAGAGTTCGGTTGATGGTCACTTGAGGCATGTTGTCGGTGAAGCTGGTTTGAAGGTAGGCCAGAACACAGCGGTAGCGTCGGCTACATCCAGGTATGGAGGAGGCCTGCAGGCGAATGGTGCCGGTTTGGCGGCAGAATATTCCATCTAGCTTTAGCGAGCTCCTCGTGATGTTCTGCACTTGAAGTCCGTCGTGTTCGTTTATGGACACCCAGTTCTTGTCGTCCAAGTGCTGAAACTTAAAGGCGTATCTTTTGGGGGTTGTGTTGTTGAAGTTCAAAGCTGTGAAGGCGCTGCATGCCAACGTCACGATATCATCACTGCGGTAAGTGTCTTTGGCCGATTGCACGGTGAAGGTGGTGTTGCTAGGATACGGTAATGCCTCCAAGATACGCTGGTCATTTCCCATGCTTATACTTGTAACCACTCTGCAAGCCCACGTGTTATCCAGATCAGACAGTGTGATGGCAGAATTTATACGCAAAATCAGGGTGATGGTCGTCTTGTCCTCGATCAGTTCTGAGGGACTGGCAGGTTTAAAGGAGTATAGTCCAATGACGTACTGAACCTTTTTCCCATGCTTCCTTTGTGCGACGGAAAAATAAGTTCCCTTTCTGTTCACCCCGATTTCCATCAATTGATAGTTTTCGTCAGCACTGATACATTTGATATCTACTTTCATCTTTTGATTACGCTTTACGATAACCGGCCATGGGCAGATGCTCAGGGCGTTTTGGACAGAAATGTAGCAATCTTTTTTCTTTCCATGCCCTTCATGGAAAAAGTTCAAGAACAGCACCAGAGCCAACATGCTTGTCGCAAAGTTAATATGGTATTTCGCCATGACTCACTCGATGTCCTGTTCTAACGCATGATTATATTGATAGCAATAAAAATATAAAGAAGGCATAAAAAAAGATGCATTCAACTTTCCTTGCTAAAACTAGAACTGAGAGTTTGAATCGACAGTTTACCGTCTAGATCTATCATCAGTTAGATATTATACGAAGTTTAGAACAGAAGTAGCTTTTCCTCTATGCAGTCGTTTATACGGTCCATAAAAAGACGTTAACTTCGTGTTGTTCCCTTTGAAAAATGAGGCATACACTACCAAAAAACCCAAATCATCTACAAACTTCATAATGCCTTTGTAGAAGGCATCTTGGAAAGACAGGCCGTAAACCATTCCCGTGGATTTTGTGTCCGAGAAGGGAGAACGGAGCAGTATCGTGGCTCCTTCTTCGTCAGGACTGCCACGGAGTGGAACCAACTGAGTGAGGCCACTGTCACCGCAGGCTCCGTCAGCGCATTCACATCAGCGCTGACCAGACCACCATCTGAGCCTGCGTCCACTGACCACTAGATCATTAGGCTTTCTTTTTTTTCCCTTTTTGCTTACTTCTGGAAGTGGGGCCTGGGCCCTTCCGGCTGAACTGGGGGGTTTAAATTAAATTAATGGTCTTAACCCAGGGTAAGCAGTAGGTCTTTCTCCTATGTTTTTTCTTTTAATTCTAATAGGGAATGCGCCCTCCTAGTTCCGTCGCGTTTATCGTCAGAAGTGGCGTCTGCGACGTATTATTCCAGATACAGATCCAGATCCAGAAGCTCCCTCGACGTATCTGTCTTGCTATACTTAGTAACGTCGTCAAGTTTTACGTAGAAGTAGGGTTCGATGACGTAATGAGAAAAACTAATCGTAAGCCACGTCAATTTTGAAGGCTGCCTGCCATCCTACTAGGGTAGCAAGAGTAAATTTCGATCATTTTTGTAAGGACATTTTTCGTTCCATTTTTTTAAAACAGGCGGACAATTTTTGGCTCACTCGTGTTAACAAAGTTAACAACTTCAACGCACACTGCGAAATATGTCGGCAGGGTGGAGAAGGTACAGCGAAGAGCTGCCCGCTGGGTGGTGAATAGGCACCGCAAGACATCCAGCGTGGAAAACATGTACACTCAGCTGCACTGGACTCCACTCGCCGACAGAAGACGCGCTTCCAGACTGACTGCCTTCTTCAAGCTTCACAATGGGGACATTTCCATCAATACCCCGTACAGCCCATCCCGCAATCGGACAGCCAGACAAACAGGACAGTCACACCAGTCAACCTACCTTCTTCCCTCCTGCAAAACGAGCTACAGAAAGTTCTCTTTCTTTCCTCGGACCATCGGAGATTGGAACTCCCTTCCACCTGAGGCAGTGACATCAGCCTCAGTGGAAGGCTTCAAGTCCCAGATTTAAATAAGCAGTGCCCCCCCCCCCCTCCCCAATTCACACCCAATCCCTCCCTCCACAACCCCCCGCCTACCCTTCCCGTGCTCGGGACCCACCTTGCCGATTTTTAACCAAAGTTGGTTCGGTGTCAAAGTGCCATCCATAAAATTTTGATCTGTAAAAAAAATCACCAATTACTGGGAATTGAACAGGGAGTCACAGGGAGTTTTTTTTAATAACAATAACAACAACAAAAGTAACAAATTACACACCCTCCCCCGTATTGACTTTGGTTATACTGAAACAAATCCATGGGAGATAATTTGAAATGTTTTGGCAAGAAACACGTCGAGATCACCAGAAAGACAGCCTTTTCAAGGATCGGAACACTCGCTTTGCTCTGGTTTCCTAGAAAACAAACCGTCAAAACGGCGACTCCTCCTTGGCAGAGATGCCGGAGAGAGAAGCCATTTTTTGGTTGAAGCTTTTTCTTTATTATAGTGCAGTTTAAAAAAAAATCGAAGCTATTTCTTTTGTTGTGAGCGAAACTCCTTTAAATAAACTGCATAAAATTTAATAAAAGATAAATAAAAAGGCTTGTATTGCGAAATTTCGTGCAAACAATTTGTTCGCCATTACAAAAAAAATACCGGCACACGCCTTCTCTTTGGGTGAAAGAATTTGACTTCCAGTACCTCCGCCAAGGATGAATCGCCGATTTGACGGTTTGATTTCTAGGAAACCAGAGCAAAGTGAGTGTAGCGATCTCTGTAAATGGTGTTTTCATGGTGATCTCCCCTCCCCCCAGTAGATGGGTGCGCGGCGCGACCTCCGGAGGGGTGCTTTCGTAGTCGCGAACGTTAAATTACGGTCAGGGTTATCCCAGTGGTCCCCCCGCACTTAGTGCTGGATCCATTTAACGACGCCCTACCACTGTTTCGGCCGGGGAGGAGGGGTCCCTCTACCTCCCTCCCCCCGACCTAAACAAGTAGGAATCGTTAACTATCTCCGTCTGGAACCACCAGTTTTAAAATTGATAAATTTTAAAGATATTTTATTAACAAATTACGCTCTTAAACAAAGTTTTTAACTTGCACTAAAATTTGGAAACATGGAGTCCATATAACTTTTTCTGCCCAGACTCGGCCAAAATTTGTTAGTGCCTTTTAGAGTCTGTGGTGGTAATCAGTTTGTATATAAGTTTTTGGATCTATTTAGGGACCTTAGTTTCTCCCATCTCTTAATATTTTCTCATTTTTTATAAAAATAATTGACGTATCATCTTTTAAACCTTGTACAAATAGTTTTCCACTTTCAGTGGAAACCTTTTTAAAACAAAAGGAGAATTTTCATAAATAAAGTTCATAAAAACAAAAATATGTAAATATATTCGTTTGACCTTTGTTGGAATTTTAAATTTTCATTAAAATACTTGTTCTTTTAAAATTAAAGTGGTCCTGAAATTTTAATCACTAGGCTCTCGCCAGGCGGGGTGCAGCTAAAAGTTGTATTTTAATCAATCATTTTATCTAAAAGCAGATTTTTATAAGATAGAGTAGTCTCGTGCGAGCCATGGCTCATAAAAAGAAACACCTTGACCTTCATTCAAGATATAAACATCCATAGACAGTAAAATAAAAATCTAAAGTAAATTGAAACTTCTTTTTTTTTCTCTCCCCTTCCCCCTTTTTTCCAATATCTAAAAATAAAACGTAATGTCCCATATGGCTTCGGCCGAGAGGACGTAAAGAATAATTAAAGATCTCGATGTGTTTCTTGCAAAAAACTCATCCGTCAGGGTGCCCCTTTAACCCTTTCACCGCCAAAGTCGCATCTTAGCACTACAGTGATTTAAGACCTATGTCACTAAAAGGCATCAAATTGGGGTCTATTATCCAAAGACCCTATTGTCTTAGTTTTGGGAAATAACTAAGGATAGACCTTATTTCCTATAATGCCATAAAAGAGTCCCCAATACTGCAGATGGATTTTGTTCTCTACCCAGGTGAATTCAATGGACATTTTTGGCTGAAATATGGCTGGCGGTGAAAGGGTTAACGGCAGAAACAATGACAAAAGCTCTATAAATAGACAAACTCATGGCAGGGTGCTGGAAGCTGAATGCCTTTGCATTTGGTGGGAGAGTAGAGTGATGTTTCGGGGCGAATACATTCGCCCGTGGTGTTATTAGGGGAAGACGGGGTAAAAAGCGCATGGGCGGGTAAGAAGCCCACCCCAATTATCTCATGAAATAAAGAAAATTTCAGTCAAATTTGCCCATGAGACGAATGCTAGACATTAACGCTCGTCTCATGGGCAAAATGAGACTGAAATTTTAGAAGAGTTCATCTTTGCCTTGAAATGGGAGTACACTTGACATGTCTATGTCATCTTGTGTCTTGTTGTTGTTGTTGTTGTAATAATCGAAACTGAAATCCCCGTGGGGATACCGGGGGTTCTTTCGTAAAAATAGTTCCCCCACCTTCTGGAAGTTCTGTGCTTGTAACTTCCTCTAATCTGCCACTCTCTTTGACTCTGCCTTTTCCCTTTGCTTTCTGTCATCTACTATTTTTCTGACTTATTGGCCCATTCTCCTGCCTTTTTTTTGAAAAAAAATCTTCCAAATAATTGTTCTCCTCCGAAATCGGAATGCGTCGGCTGTACGCAGCGGGGAGACCAGTGAAAACTGAAAATCGGACACATATGTACCTTACCCATTATGGCCATATGGCCTGGGAACGCAGAAGAAGAAGAAGAAAAAGAAACTGAAAGATAGCCTGGTAAAAGTCAAGATGTGCCAACCCCCCCTGCATTTCTCGGTTAATTCCATTTTCCCGTTTTTGCCTTTCTTACCAAACATAAAGCTGTATTTTATGAACTTTTTTTTAAAGCTAATAACGTTTTTGGAATACTAACCCTATCCCTAACCCTAGGCCATTATCTAATAGCCCCCCCCCCCCCCCCCCCCCCTATGTATTGCAGTACACGGCGCCATTTGTCACAGTCGTGGTTCATTCCGTTGTCCCGTCTTATGAGGGTGGGGGGTGGGGGTAGGGTTAGGGTTAGGGCTAGGGTTAGTATTCCAAAAAGGTTATTAGCTAAAAAGGTTAATAAAATACAGCTTTATGTTTGGTAAGAAAGGCAAAAACGGAAAATTGCAATTAACCGAGAAATGCAGGGTGGTGGGGGGGGGGGGGGGGGGGGGGGAGCACATCTTTACCGATAGCCTGTTTTTGGGTATGTATTTATTTTACTATTGTAAAGAGAAAGAAAGAAAGAGAGGACGTGCTGATAACACAAAGAACATAAAAGAACAAACAAACCAAAGAAACCCATCAACGATAGTGTGTGAAACGACCCATCTGTTTTTGCATTGTACGTAACCTAGGTGGGGTTACTTTGCACAGAACGTTTCAAAACGTTTTTCTCGCTTTCAGCAGCCAAAGGTTGTGAAACCCTTAGGCCGGGTTCACATTAGACGCGTAAGTTCCGTACGGAAAACCCTAAATAAGTGGAAGAAAGAAGGATAAAAGTTTACGCATGTAGGGGTAGGGGAAATTCGGACACGTGCGCAACTCTTTTCCCTTCTTTGCTTCACTTATTTATGGATTGCGCACGGGGGTTCCGCACGGAATATCCGCTTATGTGTGTACACGGCCTTACGCTTCCATATTTAGTGGATAGCGCCACAGAACTTGTGTTCCACGTTCTGCGTGTCAAGCACACGTTGAGTCTCTAAGAACAAAAATGCGTCTCATTTTCTGTCTATCTTTTATTCTTTCTTTGTTGAACGACAAACACCCCAACACCAATAGACGATTTTCGGGAGAGAAAAAAACTAGGGGAGAGCACTTCGTGAAAATTAGAGTTGATTACCTCTGTTACTCGGTCAAATACCATAGCAACAATACAACAACTGCGTCAAAGCTTGAAACCGCAGGATGCGAGTCAGCGACTTGCGAACATTTTTTTAATATAAAAAAGTTTTGGGTGGCCAGTTACCACGAACTGATAAAACTTGCAAAATGTGACGCAAAAATATAAATGATATAAATTGCAGAATGATGCACGGTGTTCTAAGTGCTGTATGTCTGCTCAAACACACGAGGCGAGAGCTAGGGATCTGCCTGATGGTGGAGAGGACAACATACAAACAAATCAACATATATCCACTATTGTTGATGTGTACTGTGTGGGTGGAGGGTCATAAAGGCGAACTTGGCACATTCTTTTTTAAGAATGATGCTTTGTCTGTCTCACTTTGGTTCTGACCCACGCACTGCTAGGTGAATGGTATCGTAATCAACTTTGGTGGAGGGGAGTTAATTAGAAAAAGAGAGTATTTACCCTTTGTTCAATTTCGTTATATATGGCTTAGGTAGCTCTCTACAGACAACTTAAAGCAGTCAGAATAATATAGAATTAGGGGAAGACGGGGTAAAAAGCGCATGGGCGGGTAAGAAGCCCACCCCAATTATCTCATGAAATAAAGAAAATTTCAGTCAAATTTGCCCATGAGACGAATGCTAGACATTAACGCTCGTCTCATGGGCAAAATGAGACTGAAATAATTGGGGTGGGCTTCTTACCCGCCCATGCGCTTTTTTACCCCGTCTTCCCCTAAAACCCCTTGAACGCCTGTCGTTTTTCAGATAAAAATGTCCGCCACACTTGCGTGGGGAATAGAATATGAAAGATGTGGACATCAACACATGGGCAAAATTTGACCCCGTCTTCCCCTAATTGTGTCACTGTTTCTTCCGTTAGAGCAGCGCATGCTCACTCAGTAAAATGGCTACCCCCCTCTTGTCGGTTGAGATGCAACTGACGAACGTCAAAAAAGACTGTTTCTTCTTCCGTTAGAGCAGCGCATGCTCACTCAGTAAAATGGCTACCCCCCTCTTGTCGGTTGAGATGCATCTGACAACCAAGAAGGACAAAAAAGACATGGCGCTAAAACTGTTATTAATGTGCTGGGATGTGGAGGAAAGCGAATCGATTTTAAAGGTGGACCCTTACGGGTGAGTTTGTGCAAGAAACACATCGAGATCACCACGAAAACACCATTTACAGAGATTGCAACACTCACTTTGCTCTGGTTTTCTAGAAATCAAACCGTCAAATCTGCGATTCATCCTTGGCGGAGGTGCTGGAAGTCAAATTATTTCACTGAAAAAGAAGGCGTGAGCCGTCTCTTTTGTAATGGCGACCAAATTGTTTGCACGGATTTGTCGCAATACAGGCCTTTTTATTTAAAAAAAAAATTTTTATGCAGTTTATCTAAAGGAGTTTCGCTCACAACAAAGGAAATCGCTAGCTTCAATTTTTTTGAGGACTGCACTATAAAAAAAAAGAAAAAGCTTCAACCACAATGGGTTTGGCCACCACCCACCCCATCCAAAATGGCTTCTCTCTCCGGCATCTCCGCCAAGGAGGAATCGCCGTTTTGACGGTCTGATTTCTAGGTAACCAGAGCAGAGTGAGTGTTCCGATCCTTGAAAAGGCTGTCTTTCTGGTGATCTCGACGTGTTCTTTGCAAAACCTCATCCGCCAGGGTCCTCCTTTAATCCCTAGCGAGCTGGCACCTTGTCCCCCATTTCCGGGATCACGTGAGGAATAAGATGAGTCCACGTGACCTATCTTACTAAAAGGTTTGCATGATCGTTGCCACGGACTTATGCACGTGTATAGAAGTCCCTGATCGTTGCCACGGACTTATACACGCGTATAGAAGTCCGTGATCGTTGCCTACGAGCGCTATGCAAACAGAAAATGGAACACAAAACTTTTGGCAATGTGTTGAGAAATGCGCCCCCCTGGTTTTAATTCAACCGTCATAGATAGGGGAAGACGGGGTAAAAAGCGCATGGGCGGGTA